>OX381717.1:37990489-39190489 GCA_947462335.1 Harmothoe impar | reverse complement strand
TAACATCAACCACCATTTACAAGATTCTTAAGATCCTTATAACACTTCAAAACTGTCATCGTCTTTTTATCAACTACACAACTCCTAAGGATTAGCGTTACCCATAAATAATGCATGGTTGTGGTTGGGGCACACAGTACAGAACACACTGCCTATTAGTCTGTTCACTGAGAGACAACTCAACTGGCCTGAGGTTTCCCAGAAATTGTATGAATAATAAAAACGTCCTTAGCTTGGAAGGCATGCCAGGTTTTTACAGTGTTGTATTGTATGGTAACTTAAAAAAAATTATACTGAAAAACTGGTAGGTCAACGACCTGTGGTTCTCCTAATTCCAGTCAAAGGAATGTTCTTCGTGCTTGTATATTATATACCTTAGTTTACAAATATAAAAATGATATATAAAAGAAGCAGGATAGGTTTAGAGCCATGATGAGTATAATAGAAAAGACATTAGTTTAGTTTATGCAATATAGGCAAGAATAGTGCATGCTGGTGTAAGCGTACAGCTATACACTACTTAGGCTTATTGATATAGAGGTGGCTGATGTTATTGCCACATGGAAGATGTCATTTCCATTGTGGTGGACTGGTGTAAGGCAATAGATGAGATACATTACCATAGTGATATGGCAGGAGTGTATTCATCTTACAGAAATAGTGCACCCAAATATGTCTAGTTTGTGCTTCAGCCTTCTAGGAGTGGTGGCATGCGATGTAGGGTGAGGAACGAGTGCCATATAGGCTATGACGTCATGCATGTTAAACTATTCATCCCTACCCTCATACTCTAACACTTGATGAGGTACCTTTGTTCAGCACCCCTGGAAGGCGTTTCACCGTATGTTGATATAAAATCCAACATGCGGCTGCAAGATGCGGTCAAGATGCGGCAATTATACACCAAAAGTACTTTTTTTGTTTCAGTTGGTCCTCCGTATACCCTCCGTATCTTTTTTTATAAAATATCAACATACGGCATCCAACATACGGCCCTCTCAAGATACGGACATTGTCACCTGTCTCTTTTAGAAAAATGTGCAAAAACCAGTCTACATTCCGGGAAACCCCTAGGGAATTCCCTCTGTGACGTCATAATATGTAGCAACATACGGAGGTAGGCTGGGGAGGGTATAAATAGAGTCCGTATGTTGGGGAAAAGACAGGGGAGGGACAGGAGAGGTTTGGGAAGGGACAGGAGAGGTCGGGGAAGAGACAGGATAGGTCGGAGAAGAGATAGGAAAGGTCAGGAAAGGCACCCCTGTACTCTGATAGCTATTGTCTACCAGTCTATAGGCAGATTTTCAGCTGTGTAGGGCCATTATTTACCGAGTTATGGAAGAAAAGACTCTTTTTCATGTAATTTCTCCCAAAATCCATATAATTTTTTATTTTTATTTTTTCATGAAGGTAGAAGTTGGACTTAACTTATTTACCCGTTAAAATAATTCTAGGGTCATTTTATTACATATATATACAGCACTTTAAAAGTAGTAGTAGTTGAAATGTTAGCACTCAAGAGGTTTTGCACCTGTGTGGATGGATATGAACTCGCCGCGGTGCAGGGGTGGCCCGCTCCAGATACCCAGTCAACACTTACATTGTAGCAGTGTGACAGGATTACATTGCATTTACACAGGGTTTTTGCATATATATGATTATACTGGTGTGTACATGGAGCTGGCTAAGGGCCATAGCAAATGTATATTGATTATAATTATAATTGTGCTCCATACAACCATTTATTACCTTATTCACACATTTTTCTCCTCATTACTTCATAAAAGCTAAGTTGAGTGTTATAAGTATAATAAGAATAAGTGGATCCATGTTTTACTGACCAAACAGGCCATCGTACATCACAGGGGCGTGGCAAGCAGTTTCAAATAAGGGGGGACTGAGGGGTATTTTGACCCTTTTTGACCCCTTTTTACTAGACATTTTCGGTTTGACCTTTTAGGGGGGGGTCAAAAGTGGGGGGGGGGGGGGCATGTCCCCCGCCCCCTCCCCGTTGCCACGTCCCTGTTTACACCGGTATGTGCAGCATAAGTATAGCCACTGACTGCAAATTCCGGGCTGTGTTGGTGCTGCCACCTAGAGGCTAAGTCATGCTGGCCTCAACTCCTCTCATATATATATAAGGGAATGGAGATCGCAAGCCAAATGGGGGAGGTCATGTGGCCTAAACCATTATTCTTCACCTCTGGCGCCCAGCCAGCTCTGTACTGTGATGGCTATTGTCTACCAGTGTTTATACACAAGGAGTCTCTACGCAGAGTTTTAGCTCTGTAGGGCCATTATTAACAGAGTTACAGAAGAAAAGACATTTTTTGGTATAATTTCTTTGAAAGTCAATATATATATTCTTTTTTTCTTTGATCATAAAGGTAGAAGTTGGACACATACGGAGCAAAAGTCACATACGGCACACAAAAGACACATACGGCCCTAAAAAACAAGGTATATGTGCATTTTTTGACATGGCACCCCCCCCTACCCCTCCGTATATCTTGTACTAAATACGCCAAAGATGCAGAATTTTTGTGCTCCGCATGTTGAGCTGAAACGCAAAAATGAACTGAAACGCAAAAAAGACACATACGGCCCCTCCGTATGATACGGTGAAACGCCTTCCAGGGAAGAAGACTGACACGAATTGATTTGTTTGGTACCAAATGATGAGTGAATAGCATGCTAATATTACTATTTTAGAAAATTCCTGGTACGCACAGTAAGCATAATACACCTCATTGTCTAGCATATGACTGCAGTGAACATCTTACATCACTCTTGGAATTGCATATTTAACATACATAAAATGTTGTGAGTAATTATTCTTATTCATTCAGTCTGGGTATTTTGCTTATGTCAATTACCTGCATTTCACTCTTTTTTTTGGGGGGGGTGGGGTGGTTATAGTAAATAATTCAAGTAACATCGAAGGGGAAGACGGGAGTCATTGTCTTAGGTGGTCCACACTATTTCATCAACATATGACACTAGTCTCACTTACACTAGGCTGACCAATATCTGTTCTCTCATCTCTCATACTTCATTAGCTGATTGGGAACTTAGTGGGAGTGATATGCAATAAGGCCAAAAAAAAGTTTGTTTCAGGTCACCCAATGAAGAAATTTCCGCATTTTTACCCTTTTTTGGGCAATTTTAGGGTGTTTGGAGAGGCTCGCTAGTACTTTCCTATTAAAAAAAGAGAGTTAAAAAAAACTGACCTACCGACCCTACATTTTCTGACCATGTTACATGAAATAAACCTCTTTTTTTGGGCTTAAGTTGTCAGTCTTTGTTTGAGCAGCATTGAAATAGTGCTTCATAGCAGCCTGGTATTATGTTATTTCAAATATGGCTGCCCCTTCAGGTATTGGTCTGATGATTTCTGGGAAAATGAATTTTGTCACTCCAATTGCACCCTTTGCGAAAACATGCAAGACAGTGACAATGGCCTGCTAAAATGTCACTGGTCCAGCAGATTGACAAGCGTAGCAGAACTGAATGTCCAGTCACATGTCAGGCTTTTCTGAACTAAAACAATTTAGTTGGGTTTCTAAACCTGAAATATGTTTGTCAATATACTGTGTAAAACTATGTATTTATCCTGATTTGGCCATTAATCATTACAAATATAACACACAATACTATATTATAGTTAAAAATGCATACATCATCAAATCTGTTGTTATCCGGTCCTTCAAAAATGTAGCTAGTCCTGCAAGATTGAAAATCTGCAGGACCAACTGTCCTGTGGGGTGAAAAAGTTTCCGCAAAGACTGCCTCCAACACCAAACTTTTCTAAAGTAAAAGTTTGTTCATATAATATTCGAATCATCCATACCTGCACATGACTACCAGAGATACTTCATAGTAACACGCTGTATAGATATAAACAGAGGAGGGCGTGGTCATGCAGATGCTGGTCTGCTGCCATGCGATGGTTCCAGCTGGGGTTAAGCTAAGTCAGAGTTCAGTCAGTGGAGGTTTTGTACACTTAGAACTCCATCATTCCAAATCAATTAAAGAAATATAACTACTCACCGACCCACCAACTCTCTTACCTTTTCTTTCAGCTTGTGTTGCACTGCACTTTCTTAGTACTTAGCAACCTTCAAACTTTACACAAAACTTATTTTATTTCATTGCACCTCCTACCTCTAATATCTAAGCACATCAAAGCATTATGTATAAACATCTTTTTGAGCAGTTCTATCTATTTAAGGCAGTTGTTGATTCTTTTCCTTGAACAGGCAGATTACAAAGTGGGTCTCTGTAGCTATGCGTCCTGGCTTGTACCTCGTTCATGGATTTTTACAGTTTCCTCAGTTTAGAGTGCTGTGTATATATATATATATATATATATATATATATATATATATATATATATATATATATATATATATATACATATATATATACATATATATAATTATGATATATATATAATATATATATATATATATATATATATATATATATATATATATATATATATATATGTGGAGTGCTGTCCGAGGGGACCGACAGATCGAACATGGTGGGGCGACCTAAGCTAGACCAAAAAGTGACACAAAACCAGGCTGGAATTAAGCTCCACTGGACCGAAAAGTGACACAGAACCATTTTTTTTGCAAAAAGCCACTCCCACTCCTTCTACAGTGCGGAATTGATGCATAGACTCCTCGGTATAAGGTACCATGGCAGTAGTCTAGACATTCATTCAGTGTATCATTGGAGAGACCACTGTTATTGAGAAACTTTGAGCTTGATTATTCATCATGATTGTTTCCTAATTGCCATTTTATGTCAGGGCTGACTTACAAATCAAGCACTGACAGTGCAGCCATGAAATATTCAGGATAAGCCGTACTTGAAAAAAGGCAAAAAAAAGTCTGGAATAACACCAAAGTAAAAAAATCAATATGCATGTATGCAAACCAACAGGCCATGCACCATTAGAAGCTACTGAACCAACTTCCCGGTTAGAAAAAAGCTCTTGTTTGTTACCCATTGTGACAACACTTTAAAAAATGTACGATATGCTGTACTTGTTTTGGGAGACGGCCAAAGCCTTCTTTCCATTAGCTATTATCTCTCGGGGTATTCACAAGACTTCTGTAGACACAACCAAGGGATTTACCAAGGGTTTTTTGAATACAGGTTCACTATTGTATTATGTGGCTCCAAGAAAATTCAGAAACAGAGAGTTCCCTTCTCAATATGTTTCACCGTATGGAGCTGACTGGTAGGCATTGCAGATCCTAGACCTGATGTGACATTTGTGGTGGTAGGCCACCCTGGGTCCCACTAAGATCTGAACAGGGCCAGCACATTTCAAATTTAGGTAAGCCCATAATTATGGGTCCCTCCCAGTAAACAAAAAAGGTTATACAACATTTTATAACGTTATATAACGTTAAATAACGTTTCTCTAAGGCTGTTGGCTGGGTTTCGACTATGGTCCAACATACCCTACATTATGATATATAATTTACACATGAATGCCTTTGTGAAGATCATTAAATTTTTTTATCTCCCCATGCAGACTGGGTGGCCACTCAATATTGCATGTTAACACGTCAGTTTCCTGGTGTGTGTATGGGGGGGGGGTAACCCCGTAAGCAGCCTATTAAATATAGAGGTTGTTCCTCAAGGATGAATGAAGACTGTGAGTGTAGGTTTAAAGATGTACAGTTAACTGACAGGAGACATCACGGCCACTCATAACATTCGTATATTATTAATCATCACTTATATATTCAACCCAATATACACAGCCCCTGCCCCAAAGCAACGGTAGGCAGGCTATGCCCTCAAATGCTATCAAATAATTAGGAATTATAACTGTTATTAGCTTCTCCTCACTAACCCTTTTACAAAGTCCTAAGTCATCAATGGTTTCTGGTGCTTGCTCACTTCTCAAGGTGGTCTAAGGACAAGCATAACTAATGCATTACTAACCACCATCCATGTGTTGCATGTTGCTAGTTTCAGTTTTGTTTTCATCTATTCTCTTAGCCTCTACGGACATTTCTAATTTCACCTTGCAAAATGGCATGATGCCTTACAGATGAATGTTTATTTGTCAGCATGTTGGTGAATACTTGTGACACTTCAGAAGTATATGGTTTGGCATGATGCATTAATGCAGGGCAGCATACATGTATCATTATCCTACCAACCATGAGGCAGAGTGTATCAAAGCACTATGCTGTCCTTCAATGATAAAGTTGGTTTATTGATGCATCTATTGCGTTGGTTTTGCAGACCTGTGCAGTTTATGTAATATGACTGGCAGCTGGGGTTATTGCCAGCACTAGAACTTTTATAAATCATGTGTCAACCTGGGATCAGTATGTAGGCTGTTCCAGATTCAAGACCAGACTACCTTGACATAGAAACCCAAGGCAACCCTTGTTTTGTTTCTTTTCAAGGCCACCCAGGAGCAACAAAACCCTCATCTATTATTGAACACCAGAATACCCCAGAGGCTGCCCTTATCATGATAAGGTCGGTTTAATTAATGGTTAATCTATTGCCTTGGTATTTTGGGTGTGGTTCCTGAAATAAGACCCAACCTGGATTATTGCCAGAACTGAAATTGTTATAAAACAGGTGTAGATCTAGGGTCATTATGTAGTCAGTTCTAGTTCAGTTCTATTTCTGTTCTTGACCTAGCAACCCAAGGCAACCCTTGTTTTGTTTATTTTCAAGGCCATCCATAAGCAGCAACGGAAACCCAAATGGAACAACACCTGAATATGTTATAGGTTACCCAAGAGGCTCTGAGTGCACCACAGTCATGCCATGACTTGCATTGTTTGTAAACTACTTTCTGATTGGATGAGACATGTGGCGTCATCATAATCCAACCAATCAGAATCATTCTATCAGATGTAGCACTGAATATTGCTAGCAGGTGATGGTATTTGAATAACCTATGGAAGGAGTTTGAAGGCCGCCCCTCCCCCATCCCCTGCACTCCAAGGCACCTCCCCATGTCAGATATGGAGATCAATATATCCAGGACGAGGAAGCAAATGTTGATTGTGACTGACCAGCACATTTAGCTATGTACCCATTAATGCCCATAGATCACAAGCTCCATTAGTTAGCTGGTAATACACAGGGACCTTTAACCCTTTGAGGACGACCAAAAATTGCTATTGCTAGCTGTGAGGACGAGAATTTTAGCAGGAATTTCCTGGAAGGGCGAGGCATTGCTGAATCCCATAGAGTTATGATGACTATAGTCGATGCTCGTCCTGCCATGGCATCAACTATAGTCAATGCTCGCCCACCCATGGCATCAACTATAGTTGATGCTCGCCCACAAAGGGGTAAGGGAGTCTTCCACTGACGGAATCAGCCTTCATTCTGTCCGCTGGACAAGATTCTCCGATAGATTATAGACTTTTATCGGATGACAGAATATCGGTCGGCTGACCGACGTTGGTGGAATGCACGCTTAAGATAGATAAGCTGTACAGAATTATTTTGGGTTCTGTATGCTAGTTAGAAATCCTCCTTGCCTTTTGTCAAAAATGAAGGATATAATTAAAATAGGGGTCTTTATTAATGTGAGGCCTTACCAATTGCAAGATGTTTATGGTAAAAGAGGTATTATGGACAATTTCTCCTAATGGTAGAAAAAGGAAAAAAGATAAAGCAAAGTAAGACTTCAATTATTTGAGAACAAATGTTAAAGATGGGGATTATTCTAAACATACACATATTCAATTCCCATGTGCAAAAACGTAAGCTTCTTTTATTCATTTTAGAATTTCAATGCTGCTTCTAACTTCTACTTTTAACTACCCAACTCACTAATGAAAATTGTATGGCTACGACTAGAGCACACGGTACAGTATACGTCATATGAGTTTGTAGGCGGAGAGACTGGCGTGAGTTGTTCCAGAGATAAGTATTCATGAATAATATAAATGTCCTCATGTTGGAAGGCCTGCTATGCTGTTGGCAGTAAGACAATAGGTGAGGTGCACTACCATAGTGATATGGAAAGTGTGTATTTATTAAACAGGAATAGGGCGCCCATATGTCTAGTTTGTGGTTCAGCCCTCTGGAAGTGGTGGCATGCATGGTAGGGTGAGGGACTAGTGCCATAGTGTTATGACGTCATGCATGTTAAACAATTTATCCATACCATCATGCACTAAACGGCTCTGACTGAGGTCCTTTCTGACCTTTTTATCTTTGGAAAGAAGTTTAACACTTTATCTAATTAGTAGGATTTGCATTTTATGGGGACAAAAGAAAATCGTGTGGGAAAAGGTTAGAACAACTGTCTTAAAGCCAAGCAATCAAAAAAAAGATTAAATGTGAGTTATGTCACAACTGACGGTGAACATGGAATGTGGATGGCTTTCACTAAATTGTGCAGCACTGATCTTATTATCACCTGACAACCTCTAGGAATACTAATTTTGTTACTACAAAATTTTTTTTCTTTGTGTATTTCGAAGTCAAAATGTTGTCATATTAAAATAATTCATACCTACATATGACTACCAGAGATACTTCATAGTAACACACTGTGGAGATATAAACAGAGCAGGGCGTGGTCGTGAAAATGCTGGTCTGCTGCCATGCGATGGTTCCAGCTGGGGTTAACCTAAGTCAGAGTTCAGTCAGTGGAGGTATTGTGTACTTAGAACTTCACCATTCCACATCAATTAAAGAAATATAAATACCCATCAACTTTCTGACCTTTGACTGAATTGTACACTGAAAACTCCACATCAATTTAAAACATGAGAGTTATAACAACCTCCTAACCTAGATTTAACAACTGCATTACCCATTGCAAATGATAGGATTAGCTTTTATTGATGTATTCTAGTATTCTTATAAAGCAATCTAGAATATGATATACAAACGAAACAAACTCACAGAGGAAGTTATGGTTATTTCATGCTGTCAATAAATCCTTCTCAGCTATATGAAACAAACAACAAAGATCCCGGTATTGCTTTACGTCTTATGATATAGACTATGCAATTACTGAATGAATAAGGTCCACATTGCGTGCCCGTAGACAGCATAGATTGATCCAATCAAAACTACATTACACCAGCCAAACCTTGGGCTTGCCCCCCCACCTTCATTGTTTTTCAACAGGTTTATGTATTCAGTGTATTTGTGTTCATAACATGTATTGTAAGGGTTATCAATTCAATCCAAAGTGGATGAAGGAAATGCCAGTGAGGGCAATTTTGAGGAAGGCTAAAAGAGCAGGGCCCCGAATTGTGTTAGATGAGGTTTTCACACTTTTTTATACTCAGCCTAGAAAAGAGACTGCAAATAGCTTGCCTATATAAACTTATGTAGTACAACACATAATCAAAAAAAACATGAATTATGTTTCAAGATAATTAATTATAAAGAAACTTAAAAAAAAGATAATTAATTATAAAGCAAAAGGTTAAAGATTAAATATGCAGATCCATTGTTATTCAAATTACAATTTTAAATGCAATAGATACTCAGGTCTGACAGCAAAATTATACAATATGCATTTCTTCTTGTCAGATAAAGAATCTCTCAATATTTAACAGGGGTTACTTCAGGTTACGGACTCATAATTTATTTACAAATCTTTCTCGTGATGGAAACGGTCCCCCGAGATGCAACCCTATAACAAATGCCAAGATCAACATCTACGTGAAAATCGGCAGCTACATCGAAGGTGTTCTGACTAATGGATTACAAGGGCAGGCCCCAAGTCTGTAGCTCACTGGAGCTCTGCCATGGCATGTGTTGGATACATGGACCGTGTATAGCAACAGTAGGGAGGCTGTGCCCACTGAATGATGTTCGAAGTTATAACTCTTACCAGCCTCTCTTAACGAACTCTCTCCCCAAGTCCAGAATCATCAATAAATAACAATAATTATGTGATTAATTTCTCATGGTTTCTGGTGCTTGTCTTGAAAGGAGTTCAAGGACAAGTATAAGTAATGCATTAATTGCCACCCTTCATGTGTTCCATGTTGCTAACTAGTGGTGGTGGCAGCTTCGTTGTGTCCACTTACCTTTTAGCTTTTGAATAAATGTTTCTCTTAACCTTTAAGGGTGGCATGATACCTCAAGGCTTCATTTCCATCATGTCCATGATTGAATGATATGTTGCATAAGGCACACATTTCATGACGGTATCATGTACACAAATTTACCAAATATAGTTGGCATGATGCATTGATAAGGGTTGCATACATGTACCAATATCCTACCGAAGACATTGTGTATTATAGCACTATACTCTCCTTAAATGGTAGGTTTGGTTTATTGATGCATCTATTGCTTTGGTCTTATAAGTAAGGTTCATGCACTATGACTTGGCATTAATGCCAGCACTGAAAATATTATAAATCAGGTGTAAATGTGGGGTCAGTATGTAGTCAATTCTAGATGCAAGACCAGTTCACTATGACCTAGTAACCTCTGTTTCTGTTCAAGGCCTGCAACAAGTGGCAACAGAATCCCAAGGGGGATTAAACCTAAAGCTATTATTGAACATCAGAGTACCGAAGAAGCTATGTGACCAGGACAAGCCACAAAGTAACCACTTTCATTTTTGCTATTGGATAATAAAAAGAACCGCAAAATGCCAGGACAGTTAAGCTCTCAGAAGTCACTTCAGCCTAAAATGTCGCTCCCTAGCATGAAGCGTGAAGCAGCCATGCCAATGCTTACATTGTTTGTAAACCACTCTTTCATTGGACGAAATAGGTGCCGTCATCAGATTTGACCAATCAGAGCGATTCTACTATAGCATATATACTGCGTAGTACATTGCTTATTTAGTGATGGTGATTGAATGAATAAAGTATGAGCTGAGTTTAGAGTCCCCCCCCTGCACTCCCAGCCTTTTGGGGTGTCCAAGATGTAGATCAATATTCCAGAGGCAGAGCAAGGTAATGGTGTGCACAGTTGGAAAAGTTAGTCATAGGTGTCTGCCACATTCAGTTTTGAGAAAATTGTCATGCACAGTAATGTCCATAGAGCACAAGCTACTACTAGATTACTAAATCTAGAAGGTGATATACAAAAAAAATCTCATGGAGAAAGTTATGATCATTTCATACTGTCGATAAATATTTCTCAGTAAACAACAAAGATCCGACTGTTGCTTTACGTCTTTCTTATAATATAGATTATAAAATTACTTAATGAATAAGTTCCAAGTTCGGTGCATGTAGATTTATTCACTCAAAGCTATGTTACCTTTGGCTTGTCCCTCCTCCATTGATTTTCAACAGTTTCCTGTATTTAGTGTTTGTAATAATGTATAGCAGTTGCAGTTCATAGTGTGTATAGTAAGCATGAGCAATGCAATCCCCAGTGGATTGGAGAAATGCCGGTGAGGGCAATATTGAGGAAGGATATGAGAGTAGGCCCCATATGGGGTTAGGGGAGGTTTTTATGTACACTTTTCCAGATCTTTGTACTCAGCTTAACTAATACACTATATATAGTTCCACGATTATGTAAGCTAATATATAATGAAACACATTTTCAAAATACAAAGACTTGTGTTGGACAATGATTAATCATTGAGGGACTTTCCTGTTAATTATTCAGGTTTTTTGTTATCTTAATTGCCATTTTAAATGCAATAGATGTCCAGGTTTGACAGCAATATACAATATTCATCACTTATTATCAGATAGTAGGAATGATAAGGACAGAACCTCTCAATGTTGAACTGGGGTTACTTATAGGGGTACAGACTTATATCTTATTCACAAGTTGTTCTTGTGAAGGAATGGAATTTCCCTCCGAAGAAATTAGAAAAGTTCTGGTATTTGCTAAGTACTTAATCCAATTTACTATGTGGGGTTTGTGCAATAAATCTGGAGTGTCTGGATGTAACCTCTGAAAGAATAACGTCGTATTCAATTGGTCTTCATGCTGGGCTTTAGCAATCATTTCATGCACTGCTCACATTGTGTTGAGATTATGCAGCGAAAAATTAAGAGAATTCAGAAACTTAAATCGACTGCCAACTGCCAATATCATCTGTGAATCTTTATATCTATCACTCACCTTTAGAATATGAGAGTAGAAATGATATATTAGGCGTGCCTATTTATATTAATTCTCTACACATTACTGTAAAATCTTATTTCACTAAGGTGTGAGTAGTATAGTATGTATCGGAACGGGACTATAGTTAAGTACTGTTTATTACTCAATCGACATGCAGCCAATCAGAGGCCTCCATTTGGTCACGTGACCGGAAGTGACCTACTTAGGGGATTAGTGGTGACGTCACGTGACCTAGTTAGCCAATCAGAGGCCTCCATTTGGTCACGTGACCGGAAGTGACCTACTTAGGGGATTAGCGGTGCATTCTGGGTAACCCTGAAGCCAATCAGAGGCCTCCATTGGGTGACCGGAAGTGACCTACTTAGGGGATGGTGCATTCTGGGTAACCTACTGACCTACTTAGGGGACCGGAAGTGACGTCACATGACCTAATGGCCAACCGGAAGTGACCTCATTGAGGATCACGTGACCGGAAGTGACCTGATTGATCACGTGACCGGAAGAAGAAGAAGAAGAAGAAGAAGAAGAAGAAGAAGAAGAAGAAGTGACGTCACGCGACTTAATGAAGAGATGAGCGTCTTTAAGGGGTCACGGGCTTTAAAATGTGATATCTTTTTTTTTTTTTGGAGGAGGAGGCGAGTCTCTTATTTTTTTTCGGTAAACTAATAAAAAACACTACGATATAAGTTTTTTTTTCATTTTTTTTCATTTTTTATTGTTTTACGAGCGACTGGAAGTGACTTATTGAACTAGGTAGAAGCGTTCTTTAGAGTGTATAAGGGGGGGAGGGGAGGGGAGGGGAGGGGGGGAGGGGGGCTCTTTTAAGATGCATGGGGAGGGGGGCGCTTTTAGGATGCATGGGGCGAGTGGTGGGGGGGAGGGGGGGAGGGGGGAGGGGGGCACTCTAGGGGGGTGGGGGAGCACTCTAAGGGGCGTTTGTCTCTTTTAAGAAAAAAAGAAAAGAAAAAGATTTCAATCGAGAGACACGCTTCTTCCTCTCGAGAGGAAGAAGCGTGTCTCTTCGTTTTTTTTTTGTTTATCACGTGCTGCGATGAGGCGATCAGCTGCGACTGGAGGAAGTGACACTTTAAGAGATCGCGCGTCTTAATTGTTATGATATTTTTTTTTTTACTTACTAATAAAGAAGACGTATGAAAATAAAACACAACAATTCACATGTCCGTCGTTCTCGTTGTTTCTTGCTTGATAAAGTCAAGTAATATCGCGATGCCGAGGCCAAACTTTCCCATGTCCTCAGTCAACACTCGAAGGAGTTCAAAAGGCGTACCGCCGGCGCCGTCAGCTTCATCTTGCCACATTTTCAACACTCGGAAGGCCCACTCAGCGGGACTTCCTCCGTATTCGCATTCTTCAGCGATCTTATCTAACCTCTCAGGCGACAATTTTAAATGGTCCCCCACCTCTTTCCACCTGCTACCCAGACGTCTGCCGAGGGTGCCCAAGTGCTTGTGCATCGCGCGCGAGTCGGGGTTTTCGAAATCCAACCCCTGTCTGTGGAGAAGGGCCATCCACTGAGCCAACAGTTCCATGCGTCTTATGCGGGTGAAGACGCGACCGAGCTCGCCCCATCTATGACGATGCGGGGTTTCACCCCACCACACTCGGAACATCGCCGTACACAGCTCCTCCGGTGTCTTGACACTGCGCTCTACTAGAGCATCCATACGGGCGGCGCTGACTTTTAAGCTACTGCCCAACTCTCTCCAACAGCCGCTCAACTCTTTACCTAGTTGACGAAGCAAGGCGTCGCTATAGGCTAACCGCCGCTGTCCTACCTGTCGGGTCTCCCCATCATCGGTCTGCTGCCTCGCGCCGCGTCTCACGTCGTCAAGCCGCATTAACTTTTTTTCAGGCGCACCAGGCGGTGAAGGCGAGCTTGAAAGTGGAATAGCTTGAGCCATCTCGTCTCGTCTCGTCTTGGCGGCGGCGGCAGCGGCGGCGGCGGCGGTGGCGGCGGTGGTGGTGGTGGCGGTGGTGGTGGTAGTAGCCGTTACTGGGGTCAGAGGTGATATGTTTTTTTTCCAACAGAAATGAGAGCTTTTTATACAGAGGGAGTTTAATCCCATTTCCAACAGCGCTCCAGCTGTCTAGCACCCTGTCCGCATGACGCTTTTTCAGCCGCTCCGCTCCTTAAGAGCTTAGATGACGAGGGGGTGTGGCATCGCTATCCGTGGAGACCAGCTGAAAACGGTGTTTTTTCCTCACTCATAGCCTTAATACCTCCTACCCCCTACCCGAGGACGTCTCCCTCCCTCTGACATTCATTGTAACAAACGTCAGAGGTCAGGTGAAAATCGGATTTTTTTTCATGCACAGCCTTAGGCAGCTGTCACCCCTCCCTATTGAACTAGCCGGCCGCCCGCCCGCCTGGCCGGCCCGGTCTACTCACCACGGCAGGAGGTGGCGATTTTTGTCTTACACTTAAGTCGCTCACCACATGCACACGCCTCTACTCACAGACAGACACGTTCGTCTTAGGGGGGTCCTGCTTCACGCCACACGCCTCCTGTAGTTTTTTTTTGTATACACACTGTAAGCTCATCACCGTTACCGTTAATCCTTTATACAGCTAACGCGCGCTGAATGGCTGAACAGGGTGGTAAGCGGCTTAGCTCACCACAGTGGATCCCTCAAAAAGGGATCCAGCTGAAAACGTCATACCTTATGTCTTTGTGAATGGCCGCCGCCGGTCAGTCGACGGCAGTTTTTTTTTGTATACACACTGTAAGCTCATCACCGTTACCGTTAATCCTTTATACAGCTAACGCGCGCTGAATGGCTGAACAGGGTGGTAAGCGGCTTAGCTCACCACAGTGGATCCCTCAAAAAGGGATCCAGCTGAAAACGTCATACCTTATGTCTTTGTGAATGGCCGCCGCCGGTCAGTCGACGGCAGGCAGCAACCGCTTAACCCTTTATACAGCTAATGCGCGTTGAATTGCTGAACAGGGTGGTAAGCGGCTTAGCTCATCATCACAGTCGATCTCTCAAAAGAGGGGGGGGGAAAGGGATCCAGCTGAAAACGTCATGCCTTATGTCTTTTTGTTTCTCTTTGTGAATGGCCGCCGGCCAGCCGGCGGCAGCTGAACAGGGTCGGTAAGTAGCTTAGCTCTAGAAGCGAGAAGGCGTATATAAGGGGCTTGGAAACCTCCATTCACTCACTCATTCTTTTTTGCTGCTCTCTACAGTCACCACCATGAGCAAAAGACAACAGCTAGCGGCGTTCAAGAACAAGAAGACTACGCGGAACAGCGTTCGTTTAGCGTCAGTGCCTGCTCTTGCTACTGAACATGAGACTACCGCCGCAGCCGGTTGGTCTTATCACCCTCCTGCTGTAGCGAGCGCTCGCGGCAGTAGTAGTAGTAGTAGTAGTAGTAGCAGTAGCACTAGTAGTAGCAGTAGTAGTAGTAGTGGTAGTAGTACTAGTAGTACTACTGGTAGCAGTCGTCGTGCTAGCGACGTTGTTACACTCGCGACGGTACACGTTGCTGCTAAGCGCGCTGCCGCTGCTACCGCCGTCCCGCCTGCCGCTGCTGCTGCTGCTGCTGCTGCTGCTGCGCCTGCTACTGCTGCGCTTGCTACGGCTGCGCCTGCTGAGGCTGCTGCTGCGCCTGCTACTGTTGCGTCTGCTGCGGCTGCGCCTGCTGCGGCTGCTTCTGCTGCACTTGCTGCTACTGCTACTACTACTGACGACAACGCTCCTGGCACAGCGCAGTACTGGCAACCGGGTTTTTACCTCCCCACTACTGTTGATGACTTTGATGACCTGCCGCACGTTGCACAGCCCCTCTCCTCCACCACTACATCGACGGACGCCCTCGACGCCGCTCGCGCTGAGAGTTACAGCTATTCGGACACTCAGCCCCTGAACCGAGAAGAAGAGGAGGAGGAGGAGCAGCAACAGGGTGAGACAGAGAACGACGCTGACGACGAGGCGTACGAAGAACCCGAAGGGCAAGGGGTGAGCGGTACGTTTTTCGGCTTCCCTCTTCGACCTTTCGACCTCACTTCCTCCACTGCTAGCGCCCCCCCGTCCGGTCCGTGGCGACTGCCCTCACCGCCACCTTACGAGGGCGGCGGCGGCGCTTCATCTTCTACCGCTACACACAGCACGGACGGCGTGTGGCTGCGCTGTTCCAACAACGAGACCTCCGATACCACCAGCGCTGACGCTGCTCCTGCTATCGGTTCTGCTGCTGATTCAGCTCACGCTGATGGTGTTACTCATCCTGCGGGTGTGAAACGTTCTAAGGTGAGTTCCAGAACAACAAGGCCCACTAAGAAGAGAAAAATACAAGAAAAAGAAGGAGATGGACGAGAAGAAGCAGAGAAAACACTCGGGTTAGAGTTCTGCTTAGACGGAGCTTTGACGCTGGAGATCTGGGAGGACGTGGCTAGACTGTCTAGGAGGCCGCGCTACACAAAAGACGGCCAGGTGAAAGAGGCGTCTCTGACCAGAAGCAAGCGAGTGCACTTCACGGCCGACGCGCTGCGCGAGCTCATAGCACGCATCGCCGATATCCGCGCAGTGGTGCGCATACGCGACACAGCGGCCGCGCAAGGAAAACCTAATCACACCCCCTGGTTCGCAGTGCTGGATGAGGCGGGCGAAGTGTACGCAGCTGTGAGCTACTACAGCGGTAAGAACCTCGTCCACGTGCGCAAGTACGAAGGTCCTGACAAAAAACCCACACAGCAGGGGGTGACGCTGTCCGCCAGAGCGCTCAAAGAGTTAGATGACAAAACAGAGATCATTCTGAAATATCTCGGCATAGATTCGGAATGAGAGACGCTCAACGCTCACGCGCGCACACACACACACACAGCGTTTGACGTACGCTGTATGAGACAGACAGACAGACAGACAGACAGACGGATACACAGACAGCAGACAGAAAAGATAGTTACATAGACGACAGATTGATAGATGGCTAGATAGATAGATAGATAGTTAGACGGCTAAGTAGTTGGTAACCGAGTGAAAAAAAACATGACACAGTACGTATGCGAAAAGTGTTTCAAAATGTTTAAAAGAGCGTACAACCACGAGAGACACGTAGAAAATTGTAGAGTAGTAGCTAAGTTTTGCCCTCTATGCGGCGAAGGGGATTGCCGAAAGAGCGCTTGTCGACGCGAATCTCTGGACGGGGTGACCGTCCCTCCGCGCATATGTGCTGTACCGAACGGGGAGGAAACGTTCACGGCGAATTGGCCTGCGATACAAACGGGCGTCAGGATGCACGGGACTCGCGTGAGTGTAACAAACTTCAGGCTACCAACCGGCGAGTTGAGTGACGCTGTAGATACTATGCGTCGCATTCACTTGACACAAAGATTCAGATACAAAGTGGGTTTCTCGGTAGGCTTACTGTTACAACACAGAGAAGACAAGAGCAAACTGCGCTACTTCCACGCCTCCCAGAACAACGCAACTCTCATACAACCGCTCCCTACTGTAACTAATTCAGAAACTTTGGAAGAGCTCCTCTCAAAGATGCAAAACACCGTCGCTTGCGAGGAGGTACGGAAACTTTGCGACGCTGACACCAAGTGGCACGTTCTTTTTCCTACCAATTTGAACATCTGCGTTTACATGGGACCGGGGGAATTCCCCATAGGCGGTAGGATCACTCAGGCCGGTCGAGTTGGAAAGAGAAGCGGCGTGTTAGATTTTCCCAACAAGGACAACCTCTGCATCTTCTGCTGCATTTCCTTTCACTTATACAACACCAGCAAGCGCGCTTCAGATTTGTTACGTCAGTTCTGTCCCGCTGCCACACCTGAATCCTTTCCGGGTCTGAACATCCGCGACTTACCCGCGTTAGAGAACTTGTTTGACGTACAAATAGCGGTTTACACCGCGTCGCGTCAAGTGCCGGGGCGGAAGTTGAGAAGACGCGTTACTCTGATCAGACCGCCTTCCAGAACTGTGGCCGCCCGAGGTAAAGTCAACCTACACCTGACGGCGAAAGGCGGTTTGCACGTCTCTCTCGTCACGGACTTCAACGCGTACGCGGGCATATACGAATGTTGCAAGTGTAAGGCGGCGTTCACCACCGAGTTCTTGCTGAAGAGACACAGGAACCAGCTTTCCTCTTGCCGACAAGTCAAGTTGCGCTACGTAGGTGGCATCTACCAAAATTCGAGAACGATTTTCGAAGCGCTAGCAGACTTCTCCATTTTTCCCCCCGACGGACATTCCGGAATCTACCCTTACAAGATCGCCTTCGATTTCGAGGCTTTCTTCAGACCGTGCAAAGAACCGTCGACGGAGCACGTGTCCCTGCTGTGGGATCACGTCCCTTTGTCGGCTAGCGTCGCATCCGACTTTCCGGGGTGGGAGGGGCCCGTCTGCTTCGTCAGAGCGTCCGACGCAGATTCCGACCCCTTGTTGGACCGAGTTTTAAATCACATAAACGAGAACGCCAAAGCGATCGGGGAAGCTGTGCTAGAACTTTACCGACCGACGTTAGCGAAGTTAGATGCGGCGATAGGTGAAGCTCTCCTGCTGGAGGAGGCGACGTTCACCACCCCTTCTCCAGGCGGCTTCGCTGCGGCTCAGACCAGACACCCGTTAGTTCAACTGAAGAAGCGTCTTCTGAGATACATCCGTCAAGCTCCAGTGGTGGGCTTCAACTCGGGGCGTTACGACTTGAACCTGATCAAAATACGCCTTCACTCGTTCTTCGCCTCCGGAGACCGAAGAAACCAAGAATTCAGCGTCATAAAGAGAAGCAATCAATACTTGGCGGTTTACACACAGCACACGGTTTTCTTGGACGTAGTCAACTATTTGGCACCCGGTTACAACTACGCGACCTATTTGCGAGCTTTCACCAGGAACGAAGAGAAAGGTCACTTTCCTTACGAATGGATGACGTCTACCAGGAAACTGGCAAACAGAACGCTGCCGCCGAGATCGGCTTTCGACAGCGAGCTGACGGGCGTCAAAATGTCCGAATCCGACTACGCCGCATGTCAGAAAGTTTGGTCCGACGAGAAGATGCAAACTATGGAAGACTACTTGATCCACTACAACAACAAAGACGTGAAACCTTTCATAGAAGCTCTGAAAAATCACGCTAAATTTTTCCAAGATCGCGGCATCGACATGTTGAAAGACGGAGTTTCTCTCGCCGGTTTGACTTTACGCTTCCTCTTCCAAAACCTAGAAGACGCGTTCACAACGTTTCCCCAGTTCGACGCCGTCCTCCACGCTCTGATCAAAGAGAATCTAGTCGGCGGTCCTTCCATCATCTTCCATAGATTTCACGAGAAGGGCACCACGCGGATAAGGGAGCACAAGTACGGCGAAGAAGCGAGACCGTGCCAACACATCCTAGGACTAGACGCTAACTCTCTGTACTTGCGCTGCATGAGCGAAGCGCACTGCACGGGCTATTACGCGGTGAGACGGCCCGAGACCGAGTTCAAGCCCGAAATCAGGCAAAGAAACTCTCACAGCGCTTTGGAGTGGTTACGCTTCGTAGAGCACGACCGCGACGTGAAACTGCGCCACGCTCTGAACGGCGGCGAGATGGCGGTAGGCTGTCGGAGAATTCGCGTGGACGGATTTCACGCGGCCTCTAATACGGTTTTCCAGTTTCACGGGTGTTGGTTCCACGCTCACGAGTGCATACCGTCGCACCGATATCAGTGCGCTTCACTGAGAGAGGAGAGACGCGACAGAACGACCAGAGTAAGCGCTTACTTGAAAGCGTTAGGTTACAAGCTGGTCGTCGTGTGGGAGTGCGAATGGCGAGAGATGAAGCGTCGAGATGAGCGGGTCAAGGCCTCCCAACAACGCTGGAAGGTTGACGCTTTGAAAGTGTCTCGAAACGCGATGAGCGAGAGCGACATCCTTTCCGCTGTGAAAGAGGAGAAAATGTTCGGTTTAGTTCAAGTGGACATCACTACGCCGCCTCACCTACGAGAGTACTTCGAAGAAATGACCCCCGTTTTCAAGAACGCGACCGTTTCAAAATCGGACATAGGCCCTCACATGTCAGACTTTGCGCAGGAAGAAAAGCTGTTGAGCACGCCTCAGAGATGTCTGATAGGGAGTTACCACGGAAAAAATATTCTCTTGGGAACGCCGCTTCTCAAGTGGTATTTAGAGCACGGTTTGATAGTCACCAAAGTGCAGCTGGTGGTAGAATACCTACCTAAACGCTCCTTTGCCGGTTTCGCGGACGAAGTGACGGCGGCGCGAAGACGTGGCGACGTGAACGAGAACGAGAAAATTCTGTCAGACTGTTACAAGTTAATGGGAAACGCTACGTACGGTAAAACAATCTGCAACAAAGAAAAACACACGGCGGTGAGATACACTGACAGTCGGAAGTTCGAACTATTGGCCAATTCGTGGCGCTTCAAAAAGGCGTCCGAGTTGACTTCCGATCTGTTTGAAGTCGAACTACAACCGAAAACGGTCAAGAACAACCTCCCTATTCAGATAGGGTTCATGGTATACCAGTACGCGAAGTTGAAAATGTTAGAGTTCACATACGACTTCTTGGATAGATTCGTCGATCGGCGCGATTATGCCCTTTGTCAAATGGACACCGACAGTCTTTACATGGCTCTCAGCGGTGCCACGTTGGATGACCTAGTGAAACCTCGCCTGAGAGAGACGTACTTCAGAGAGAAACGAAAGTGGCTTCCGACAGCGGTGTGCGACGAGCACTTAGAGCTTTTCGTGAAGACAAAAACGGAAAGAGTGCGAGAATGGTGTGCGCCGCCCGGCGGATGTTGTGAGAGACGGTACCTTCACGATCTGAGAACTTCGGGGCTCATGAAAGCGGAGTGGGAAGGTGACGGGATCCTAAGTCTCAACCCTAAGACTTACATTTGCTACGATCGAGTCAGCGACACCGGTGAAAGAAAATCCAAAAAATGGAGTGCAAAAGGCGTACAGAAGAAACAAAACCCCCAGGAACCAGACGCCTTCTTGGATGTTCTTCGCCAACGAAAAACTCTCATTGCTGTAAATAGAAATTTCAAAGTGGTGCGAAACAAAATGGTCACCTACACCATAGAGAAAGACGGCGTGCGCTACTTGTATTATAAGCGTCGCGTGCATTCTGACGGTGTGACAACGAGTCCTTTAGAGATATGAAAAAAAAAAAAAAAAAATAAGCGTGTGCATCTTTTCAAAAATAGAGTGTTTATCAAGATTGAAAAAAAAAATAAAAAAAAATTAAAAGAAAATATTGTTGTGTTTTTATTATCATACGGCTTCTTTTACTAGTAAGTCGCGCAGTCTCTTAAAGCGTCACTCATGTGACGACGTCGCTTCCAGTCACGGGATCCTAAACAAAAAAAAACTTCTTCTTCTTCCGGTCACGTGATCAATCAGGTCGCTTCCGATTGGCCATTAAGTCGTGTGACGTCACTTCCGGTCACGTGACTCATCAGGTCACTTCCGATCACGTGATCCTAAATTAGGTCATATGACGTCACTTCCGGTCCCCTAAGTAGGTCAGTAGGTTACCCAGAATGCACCATCCCCTAAGTAGGTCACTTCCGGTCACCCAATGGAGGCCTCTGATTGGCTGCAGGGTTACCCAGAATGCACCGCTAATCCCCTAAGTAGGTCACTTCCGGTCACGTGACCAAATGGAGGCCTCTGATTGGCTAACTAGGTCACGTGACGTCACCACTAATCCCCTAAGTAGGTCACTTCCGGTCACGTGACCAAATGGAGGCCTCTGATTGGCTGCATGTCGATTGAGTAATAAACAGTACTTAACTATAGTCCCGTTCCGATACATACTATACTACTGGTGTGTACTGTCAATCTTATCAAGGAAAATGGTATGTTGCTAGGCATGTCGACATGTCTATCTGTCAAGTGGTCAGGGATGGGGGGGGGGCTACCTACACAGTAAATCTAAATGCCCCGACCCTTAGTCTGAAGTGGCTATCCCAGGTTAGTCATATGCACATTGGTCAGGCATGAACAAGTGCTATTCAAAAATGGCTAATGCCTTACCCAAAAGGAGTAAGCCTAAAACTCATTGAAATGGGTAAGACTAAGGTGAGTTGACCAGTGCTGACCAACCTGACAATATTAACTAATCTAGGTCGATTGTAGAAGGAGCCAAAAGAGATCAGTGCAACTACATGTAGTTGAATTACAATCAATTATTGATGCCTTAATAGATATGCTAATTAACATCAAACGGCCGTCAGATGTGTAAGTCATGCTGTGTGTGTATCCTTTCTATCTAATTCAAATTGACTATTCAGTATATGTGGAAGTCAAAGCATAATATATTCCCCATTCAAATATTGTATTCTAAAACGAGACTCACACTAATTGAGCTGGAAATCGTTATTGTTAGAATAGGGAGCAGTATCACCTTCCCTATGGTGTCTTTATCCACGGAATAAGTAAATATGCTGCCTTCTATTGACTAAATAATCAGCCGTGTCTATTGGATTGGAAAGATACGGCAATCTGGCCAAGTACATTGTAGTACATTACTGCTGTGTTTGCATCTTTGCCTGTTCTACAAAAGCAGCTGTTGCTACTGCTTAGTTCTAAGATGTAGATTGCTTATTTGTTTGCCTGATTAAAAGAAGGATAATTAGTATGGATCTTGAACTTTTACGATTTCAAATATCTCAGTTTATCAGGCCCAGGATACACAATTCATGTCCCTTGACATTTTTCTATTACAACCAACGCTCAAATCTAATGCTCTTCCATGGTTTTGCAGGATATTCTATGTGGATTAGGTATATGTATGTGATGGTTTTACAGTGTGGTTTCTGATGCTCCAAATAACCCCCTTAAAGTGGAACACCTAGCGAGTGTTCCGCCTGTTGTATGCGTATGGTTCACTTTCAGGCCACTAGAGGGCTATGACGTCACCATCTCTGCAGTCTCCCTGCAGAGTCCTCGCTTTATGAGAATCTGCTTGGAGAGCGTGATTTATGACCTTGACATTGCATACAGCAGAGCCAACCGAACTTGGTTGCAGGCACTTTGTCTGTTTAATCTGCTGTTCTCGAAATCGCAATGTTGTCATGTGTTGCTTCATCTGCAGTAGAATAACTCGTAAAGGTAAGTTACAACTCTATCATGGAATGCTTTCACTTTGACCCACTTCTTTATTTCATCTGTAAATCGGTAACAATTGGGCCTTCTTCATTTGACATTTGACACTCACACTGAGCCATGACGCAGTCTCAGTCACTGAATAAAGTCAAGTGTCAAACTAAGTCAGGCAAAGATCGTTTCAAAATTCAAATTTCATCAGTGTCAGTTGTCAAAGTTTAATTCCGTTTGACGCTGTGAGGGACTATGTAGGCATAATGCAGAATTGCCAACACATGCTGTTGTTACCGAATCTTCCTTCACTATAAATCAAAAATGTCACTATCGTCCGTCGGACTTGATAGCTGCATTAGATAGCATTTTTCGGCATGAAAAATCAATGTAAGGACGTATTTCCTGGTTCACATGGGTTCTCCCAGCTTCTGGCTTTCCACAACTGAAAGACTTTCGTAAATATTCCAACTAGAAACAAAGCTAACTTTATTCACCAGAAAGAATTGTTTCATCCAAATATTTTCTAAACTTCTTACGGAATCTGTCAGTAACAGTGTCACAGTCACACCTGTATTTTTAGTAGAGTACTGGCACCTATCATCAGCAGGGACCTCACCTATTATTGACACATTAGACGCACTTGAGGTCCTTATCTAGTGGGAAATAAAATACAGAATACTACCTGACAGTGTCCTCGAAATTATGGAAAGTTTTCTTTCCCCTAAATCATGGTTCGTTTACCTTTATCTGAAAAAATGTCAATCCTTCTCTAGCCGTGATACTGACCTGGGAGTGTTCTATTTTTAACAGAAGGGGTGAAATTGCAGGGGTTAAAACAGTCTCAGTACAGTAGACGTTTGTCCATTTCCCCCTTATGGTCGCCGTTTCACGGCCTGCTTCTGCCCATCCCGGGCCTGATTGTACGAGGGTCCCACGGATTTTCTCTCTTTGTGGAGTCTTTCAAACTCGATTTTCTCAGCTGTTTTACAGATTTGAACGAAAAAAGAAAGTATATATCAATAGAACAGTGATTTATGCTTATAAATACTCTCCATTTCTTTCATATGTGTAAAATAACCAAGAAAATCGAGATAGAAATAGACTACACAAAGAGAGAAAAAATGTGGGATCTTCGTACAAGGAGGTGCGAGATTGTGAGAGTTGGTGCGAGAAATGCAACCATAGAAGGGCCTATTGGCAGAGCTGCCTCTACCATGTTTATAAAAAGTAGGATATCCAAAGATTTTGATTATTATCATATCCATTATTGTCATTAATGGTATTATTTGGATGTTTCAGACAAATGAAATGGCGGCACGAGATCCTGATTCTATACTAGATCCAGATGGCTCTGTGCTAGTGAACTTACTTTCGAAAGAACCACAGAAGAAGAAAAGAAAGAAGTTTTCCACAGATTTAGAGAGAAAAGAGGGCCAAGCAGAGGTAGCCCGTAGGGCTGCACAAAGCAGAATTAGAATTGGTGACCAGTGGGAGGAATGGGAGCGCCAACGAATCCTGTGTGGAATAAAGGATACCAAGGAGTTTGTTGCCCACCTGCTGGCAGTACATGCTGGACGTTGTCCACAATTATGCCAGGTTACGGCATCACTCAATGTTACATCAGGGTACAAACTTTCTTACATTAATTTCACCCTCAAGTTTGAAGAAATTATATATTTATTATTTATCATGATATTGTTTTTATAAACACCTGTCCTGTGAAGGCGTTTGAATTTTAATTCTCCTAAATTAGCAACCTCCCATAAGCTACATTGTATATTGCAACAATACAGTATGGCTTGCCCAATGCTTACCTAAACATTTTTCCTGTTTAATTTGCAGAGATAGTGACCATGTCCGTGTTGAATGTGTACCAGACACCCCAACAAACAAAAAGTAAGTAACATACAGTACATATCATCTGGTATATAAAGCTTGATTCACTAATTCAAACTGCATTCAATCTTGTTAGTATTCAGAAATAAGCACTACTGTAAAACCTCTCAGATACTGTAAATGTATTATATTTTGCGTGTGACAGTGTGTGACACTTACATAATCACCCTTGAGCGGGAGTACACTGACCTGTCACGTGACAGTATCATAGGGTCAGCATGATGCTTGAATGCAGCACTGGCGAGTTACCAAGGGTACGATGCATTAAGGTATACTGCTGCAATGCACTATGCCCTTTTGTCGTCATGATACATGAATGCAGTCCTGGTAAGTAACTCGGCAGGCTGTATAAAGAAGCAAAGATTTTGCCTCTTGATCTTAGGAGGTTATATTTTCAACCAGGAAGCTGTGGTCTTAGTCATTCTTCCTCTTTGATACTACATTTTCCCCACCACCCCGAGTCATTTGTGATGCAGTCACATGCTCGATTTTTATCTTGACATTCATAATGACTAGGATAAAGCACAGATCTTATTATTGACTGAAAATGAAACTTTTTTTCAGGAATCTGGAAGGTGTAGATGATTCATTCGAATCACCCCTTATTCCTCTTTACAAGAAGGGTAAGTATTAGAAGTAATAAAGTAATAACTTGCATCATCAGTAGGTCAAGATTGTTGTTTCTTATTTCTTTTATGTATCCAAATGAGAATATGGCATTAGGAGACCCAACAATATCTAAAACATAATGATTCTACCATGCAGCCTGTAAAGCGCTGCTTCCACCAACGCGGCGTGACGGATCCGCCAGCAATCTGTCCATCAACAGGTTGTGCAAATCCGTCAGAAAGTGAAGGATCCGTCACTTTCTGCTTCCAAGGCTTGGGTTCGTTGACGGATCCGTCCATTTTTGACAGATCCCTTACCTTTATTGACGGATTAGTGGAAGCCAAATCACCCGTCATGAGGACCCAAAACGGATCCGTCATCAGACGGATCCGTCAACTGACTGATCAGTGGAAGCAGGAAAATGGGAATCTGTCTGTCAAAGGGTGACGGATCCGTCACCATTTTGGCGGATCCGTCAATGGATGGAAATATAAAAATCTTTTGATATTTCAGTCACTTGACGGATCCGCCAAAATTAGGATGGATCCGTCACCTGTTGACGGACGGATTCCCATTTTCCTGCTTCCACTGATCCTGCTCCCACGGATCCGTCACACTTTATGCGTGCTGATGACGGGGAAATTGGCTTCCACCGACCCGTTTCTTGACGGATCCGTCCAAAAAGTGGACGGATTCGTCATGTCACGTTGGTGGAAGCAGCGCTTAACATGAGTATGTGGGAATTGGTACAACCATAATACCTACGGTGCTAATTCCGACTACCGTAATGACCCATTTAAGCCCAGGAGTCTCAAATAAGCCCAGGTATCATTCAATTTCGGCTATATCAAGGTTTAAGTCGCTAACAGAGTGGAAGTAAAAGACGGACCTTGTTTATAGTAAAAGCCAAAAATACTTCCTGCAGTTTGACATATTTTTATGCTCCTTAAACGACTTAAGAATTTCTTAGCGACTTAAATCTAGAGAATGCCTCAATTTCTTCAGATCAATTGATATTTTCTATCCGTGAGGGGGGGGGGGTGTGCTGGTACTCTGATGGAGAATAAATACAGATCTGTGCCTTGATGAATGGTAGATGACAAGGCCATCGAAGAGAAATTGTTGTATTCCGGTAACACGGCTAATAAATTTGGAAGTTGGTTGATTTTTTTTCCTACCAAATATTTTTATGACATTTTGGTAATTTAGTACATTTTACAGAAATTTCGGCAGCTTAAGGCCCTAAATACACATTTTCCTCCAAAATGTCCCCAATTAATTTAGGGTCGGTCATAAAAATAGGGTAGGTTGGGTTACCGGAATACATCAATATTTTTTTAGGCCTGATAATCTATCTGAGCCTCTATGTATTTCCAACTTTTTTCTTTCGCATGGCCTTAAAGATCAAGATCAGTTTCCAACTTTTCATATTATGATATACCTTTCCCTCATATTAGGTATGTCCACACACCAGTCAGCTCACTCGACCCCCAAAAGAGGTAAGAACCTCCAGCATTAATGTAAACAAAAAAGTAACTGATAATTAATTAATTACGAATACAAATGTAAACTTCATTTTGCAAGAAATGCTTAAAATCACTAGAAATCCTTATAGAAGTTACCGGGATTGAACCTGGTTCCTAATAGGAATATTTGAGTGGGAAAAAACATGTGAAATGAAATTGTTGGTCATGGAATTTACTTCATGTTTTGTACACAGGTATGAGTATTCGGAGAGCATTGATAAGCAGTACACCCATGTCTCAGGAAGAAAAAACGGATTGTAAGTAAAGTATTACTTTTACCTACTGTATACATGTGGTGGGATTACCGTGAATTTGTGCGTATAAGCCTAATCCAAACCCTTTGGAGAATTATATAAGCTGCACAGGAGGTTTAAATAGCGCTTATTTAGTACTATATTATACTAGGAGAAACCCTCCTATAAGCCTCGCGCCCCTCTTGGGAGGATCCTGTCAGCCGCATCGAGGTTCTGACAGCTGCAGCTTATAGTTTCTCTAAAATTGAAAACAGTATTCTAAATGTTATGTGTGTCTCATGCACTGTCACTCCTGGTGAACCCAAAAGCATGCTTTATCATGGTTCTAAACCTACTCTACAAAGACACCCTAGCAATCCCTCCTCTCTGATGGAAATACATAATGATACCATGAATTGTCCCTGATTCTTTTTTTTTTTATTTTCAGCGATTACCTCTGAGGATGAAGCTACATATCTAACACCTATTAAAGAGCCTGAAGGAGGCTGGCCAAAGAGGCTTGCAGCAAACAATGAGCTTCCCCATTCACCCAAGCTATTTGAAGATGGCGAGGAAGATGATATTCAGGTGGACGGATTGTAAGTAGCTTTTTCTACAACAGACACTTTCTTGCAACAGCGAAAAAAAGATATATGGCAGATTCACCGGCTTTGTGCATTCCTTATTTTGTTAACCAGTCATCATTATGATGCAATGCGGCTGTAGTGAGTGATAGATAATAAACACTTCCAGGATTCATGCTCTCATGTGTGCCTTTAAAGAACCTTAATCCTTGTGTTCTTCAGACCTGACAACGCTGCTGATCTCACTTACACTGATGATGAGGATCAAGATGAGTCGATTCCAATACCAGTAACTAACTGGAGGAAGCTACGTGTAACCATGGGTACCAATGAAGCCATTGAGGCTAGAAAATGTGTAGCCTTCAATGATGTACTGATGCAGTTGGTGAAGGTTGCAGTTGGTAGCTACTGTCGAATGAAAGGGTGTAAGAAAGCACTCATATTCAGGGAAAAGAAGAAAGGCACATCCGTCTTAATCATGTGGGAGTGTCAGGGCAAGGCAAAAGGCACAAAGCATTCATCAGGGGCCTGGTCCTCACAGCCCAGGGTGCATGGCATGGAGGGTGGAAACCTAATCACCTCAACTGCCCTTGTGGTGTCTGGCAACAACTATGCCAAGGTTGCTTTGATGGCAAAATTCATGAATTTGAATTTCTTGTCCCAGCAAGAACACTACTGGTAAGGCCTTGAGATGAACAGTATTACGACGTAATAGGCGCACTCGCCCTAACAAGCCCCCCCCCCCATTTTAGGGACCTTCTTAGCCTTGAACAGAGGCTCAAACTTTACGATTTTGGAGACAATTTAACTCCTAAGTATTAAAAATGCCATAAAAAGATTTTTATAAGCGCCCAGGTAGTCTCCAGAGCAAACGACTGCAGATCAATCCACTTCACTACGCTATGTTACTCGGAGCAGTGTCTGCCGCGGACAATTGTTACGTCGGGCCTCATTGGCGGCGCTGGTACGTTCGAACGCTGTGATTGGCCAGCTCAAAATACCGGAGGAAAAGCTCCGATATCTGAGTTGGTGTGCGGCAGACTCTGGCTCCCAGTAACATAGCGCAGCGACTTGGATGGATTTGCCTGTGTTTGCTCCGGAGACTAAGCGCCCAGGGTGCTTATTACGTCAAACATGGTAAATAGGTTTGCAAATTCTTCAAAATTGACAGTGAATGACTCCTTAGTTGTACCTTTACTATCCAATGTATCATAAATGATAAAAGAATGTACTCTATTTGTGTAGGTTTAGATGGCTGGGCACATTTCTGGTCCTCTGTGATGTCATCCTCTGTATGTTTAATTCAGGTTTAGGCCACACCAAAAAAATAAGTTGGTCTACAGATTTCCCGCACCATATTTTCGAAAATGCAAAATTTCCCCCAAAACGGATGTGCTCGCACCATTTTCTGAGAATTTTTTTTTCTTTGTGGCCCTTTTTTTTTTTTTTATCGAAAGCCAGATTTTGGTGTTAACAAATCTCAAAAAAAAATTCTGTCAGGAAAAAATTAAAATGTTGCCGTATCCGCTTGATTTAAGGTAAAAATCTGCAGACAAAAAAAAAAATTGAATGAAAAAAAAAAGAATTTGCTCGCTCGCATCATATTTTTAAAATGAAAATCCGTAGACCAACTTTTTTTTTTGGTGTGGCCTTAACTGTTTCATGCTGCTTATGTCGATGGTGACTATGTTAGAATACCACTAAAAAATCCCCTCAAGTTAGACTTAAAGTTAGATTGGAAAGAAAATTCGAGTTACCTTTGAAAAAAGTACATACTTTTAAATGGCCTCTTTTGGTTTATCTGTTCCCGGGGAGCATGCAGGCCTAATTCAATGGGGTACTTCGCTGGTGCTAATATAATGCTGTTGTTAATATAGGGGAATCATACTGCAACAAAAGGCGTAGAAGCCGTGGCTAGTAAGCAAGTCTGCTTGGTAATACAGTTTATAGGATCCAGACAAAGTCAAGGTGCAGCTTATGTGCATGTGCCAGTTCTTAGATGTATATTTCTGTACTAACACAGTTAGTTATGTGGAATGAAACGGTATACAGCACCCTCAATCAAGTAATATTTTTTCTTTCTACCACAGCATACAAAGTCGGTACATCGCTCCCGCTGTCGAGAAACATTGGGAAGAGATGCAGGCAACTCTTTTGGCACAATCAAATGGTCCACTGACATTAGCTGGTGATGGTATGTCAGGCAGATCATAAGACGAAATATGAATGTTTTCAGCTAAACCAAAGAGAACTGTCCAACAATGTAGCATTCTGGTTGAACAAAGTCTGTGCGAATTTGTTTTAAGATATAACAAGCAAATTACTCGTTAATTACAAACAATCCTATGAATATGTTCTCTATTGTCGCCATGAATAGATCCTCTGTGAGGCTAACCTTGCCGTCGCGATAAAGCGCCTGGTTTTGGAGCGCGTGTCTTCAATTAGCGCCATGGGTACAGGGGCCTCCAATTTTGCTTAAGCTCTAAGATAACCTTTCTTGTATTACCGCTGGATGTAAGGGCCCTGCCCAATTGAAGAATTCATTTCTTCAAAGTAAATTGAAAAGAAAAATCTCGACTCAACAACTCCCAGTGCATGGAAATCGAACTGTTTTCCTATATGGCCATACTAAAAACAAAAATGTAGACCGATTCTGTTCTAGGCCATAGCCCTATAAGGCCAGCATAGTGATCTTTTTATTTTATTTCATAAATTAACATGGAATTGAATCAAACAGGTAACAAACCTGGAGTCTTTTGTGATGTTAACCACACATTCGATCTTTCAGATTAACTTTATGAAATTTTGTCAATATTGTAAATGCAATTAACATAAATCAGCGCTGTATCCCCACTGAGAGTTATTCCACTTTGATTTGCCTCATGAAATAGCCCTCAGTGGGGAACTAGGGTAAACTGACCTAAAGATAACCAGATATTTATGTATGGTATTATCTTTATTTGTCCTTTGCTGGAAAGAGTATCACTTAAAGTGTACTATGATACACAAAAACATGGCTCATCATGCATGAATGACTACAAAATTAAGGTGGATATCTCATGGTACGTGGTTACCTTTAGGTCAGTCTACCCTATATGAGTGAACCTTTGTCTATTTAGGCCACACCAAAAAAAAAAGTTGGTCTACGGATTTCAAATTTAAAATTTTTGTTTGCGGATTTAACCTTATATCAAGTGGGGCGGCTAACATTTTAATTCTTCTGAGGGAAATCTTTTTGTTAACTTCCAAATCTGGCTATCGATCAGAAAAAGTGCCACCAAAAAAAAAAAAATTCTCAGAAAATGATGCGGGCGCATCCGTAGACACTTTTTTTTTCAAAAAAGAAATTTGCATTTTCGAAAATCTGGAGCGGGAAATCCGTAGACCAACTTTTTGTTTTGGTCTGGCCTTATGTACATTTATATTACTCTTTCACATTCACATCTCACCTTTTATACCACAGGCAGGAACGATTCACCGGGACATTGTGCTACCTATTTGACCTATACTTTCCTGGACCTCGATAGAAAGAAGATCTTGGCCCTCGCAGTCGTTGACTGCCTTGACACTGATTTAAACAGTGTCACAATGGAACGGTTGGGTTTCCAGCGGGCCATGGATCAGATCCTGGGGAATGTGCCTGTTGCAGAAGTGGTAACAGATGCACATCCCCAAATCCGTAAATTGATGCGTGAGTATTAATATTCACTTTAACTTTGACTACTTTAAAAGGTCTCTGATAAGCTGACCTCCCTGATAACCCCCACTTTGAGATGATTTTATGAGCCTAATGCTGGGTGCTTTAAACAGCTTCAAACTACCATTCCCTTATATATTAACAGCCCACTTTGAGAAACAAATATGAGCCAAATCAGGCCTAAGATTCTCTAAAAGGTTGGCTAATCAGAGAGTTTTATGGTATATCCACATAGATGGATAATAAGGTGGGTGTGTAGGGCTCAAAACTATGCTTTGTATTTGAGGAAACTGAAACGTGTTACACAAGGATAAAAACTCGAAAAAAGTACTTCAAAAAATGAAAACATACCTTAAAAACTTATATTTTATGTACAGTGAAACTTCATTATAACAGACTCTGTCATAATAACACTTGCTTATAACATACAAATTGATTAGGCACTATTTCCATCTTTTCTATACAAAAATACTTTACTACAAAGTTTGGTAATAACAAACTAATTATGCTGATTTTAAGGTGTTTGTTGTAATGAAGTTTTACTGTAGATTATCTGAATCCACATAGGCACTGATGCCCGGTATTCTAGTATAATACATCAGTGGGACGTGTGGCATGTGGCCAAGAATATAGCTGCCAAGCTTCTGGCTGTACGTATATGAAATGAGAGAACCGTTTTACCGTTACAGCTTGTTGCCAGTTCTTTTAACTCATTAAAAAGTTCACTGTTGAATTTCTTGATATCAACCTAAAACACAATGTACCATACAATAGAGTGCACGTTTCAAAGAGCACCTGCCTTGTATATATGCACAGGAGATACATGGGTCTTGAAAGCTTATTCAGGCCACACCAAGAAAAAAAACTTGGTCAAGGTATTCCGCGCACCCAATATTCTATCATCTAACCATTTCTCTCCCCTCATTTAAAAAAATTGATTGTATTTTTTCTCGCGATTCCCGCAGAATGACCAAATAAATATTTTTTGAAGTGGGTTCACTTAGAACTTTTGTCAAAGACAAAATTGTGGATCACTTCACTTTTCCATGATCAAAATCCATTGACAAAATAAATCAGGGGAAACAATTTAAGATTTCGCTCACTCGCACAATTGAAAATGAAATTCATTGACCAACCTTTTTTTGGTGTTGCCTTAAGCACTAAAATGGGATCTTTAATAAGTAACTGTCATGCGAGTTAAGACCCCGCCAAATTGAAGACAGTGGTTGTGGGGTATGTGCCGTAAATTCCCACATAAAACATGCATTTCACGTAAAACCCGCATCCTGACTTTGGTGGAACTTTCAATTAATATCTTGTAAAAGAACTGTCTCCGTTTCTCTGTCTCAAGGCATTGCAAGCATAATTTGCTGTCTCATCTACAGGCAGGAAGAGAACGTGGAATGGCTGACATAATCCCTTGGATACCGGCTATAAAAAATCACCTGTGGTGGGCCTCAAAGAACTGCGGAGGTGATGCAGACACACTGCGGGTAAGATAATTCACGTAACAAAATGAATATGTATATCCAAAAGTTGTATGTAGAAGCTGTGGCTTGTACACAAATCAAACCCTGCTTTAGTTTGACACCAAATAAGCATACATAGGCAGGGGCAGGTACAAGGGGTTTTGCTAGTGCTAAAGTAAAAAATCTCAGTCTATGTGCGGCTTATACGAGGGAAAAGACTTGACGGTGTTTGATTCATTACCCGGGCACCACTCAGTGACAAGATGAAAGCTAATCTATTACATCTGAGGCTCACTCATGATTGGTATGGATAACGTCAAGTTTCTCCACAGACTCTGTAAAATTTGGTGAATACAAATTCTGATCTATCAGCTGCACCCCAAGTTTGAGGGATCTTATAAGCTGCAACTCGGTCTGATTATGACTACTTTGTCATAAAATGCTGGCGTAGAAAAGAATTAATTGCTGATCTTCGGGAATCTGTTTGAATTCATTGATCAACTTCATTTTGTCTGGACTAATATATTCAGATACTAAACATTTCAGATGCTCTGGCAGTCGGTTCTACATCATCTGTCCAACAGACATGAATGGGTGGACACCACCGGACTCACGGCAGGGAGGTGCGAGCACAAAATCCCTCTGCCAGAAGGAGAGCGCGAGAAGGCCTGGATCAAGCCTGGCAGCAAGGTCCAAGAGAAGCTGATGCAAGTGATTCGTAAGAAGGCCTTCATAACACAACTCTCTTACCTGACAAACTTCAGGTAATTCACACAAATATTGATTTTTAGTTTAGTTTAATTGGCCATATTATTAGGACATGTGTGTTATCTCCATGAAGCAAAATCAAAAGTCACTGAACCGCTACTAAAGGCACAAAATGAACCATAGGAATCCAACAATAAGTACAGAATTTGTTTTAGTATTTGAATTGAGTTAAAAGAATGGTGAGTACTGTGGTCTTGAGAACAAATCACAAGGTGGGGGAAGCACTTATTAATACCATGTTGACTAGTGTACTGGTATAGTCCTGTGATACAAATATGGTTCATGTACTACTACACATTGTTGATGCTCACTACATGTTCCTTTCAGGCACACAGGGGAACTTGAGCAGTTCCATTCAAGTCTGCTTATGTACTGCCCAAAGCGACTCACCTTCACGTAAGTTTATTTCTATTTCGAGATTATCTAATACAGATGTGTTTGAATGCATATTGAAATAGATACTAGACAAGAACACAAAGCAACTACAGTGGGATATGAGAACTATATTAACCCTTTCACAGTGATGAATCCACGAAGAGAGCCCTCTCCCCAGTTCATGAATGCCGAGTATCTTTTAAATGATCTTATATCTTGATGCGTGGCATCTTATTAGTATTCTGCCCCCAACTCGGAATCTGCCCCTGGGAGCCAGGCTCACGAGTTACTGATTTTGAGATGACCAAGACATTTTAAAACATTGATAGCCCTTTTGATTCTAGGTGGACGTTGATTCACGTAAAAGCCACGAATTCTACACAAGAATTTCTGGTGCCCATCAAATATAGTCTTATTTCTTTGTAGGAGACCATACTACAGAATGAGATGCCTGCTCGCAGCAATTGATTTCAACGAGCATTCCGACCGAGAAGTACAAGATGGTAAAAATGGCAAACCAAGGTTAGTGTTCTGTGACCCAGTGTTTTTTTTGTTGAATCACCTAAACCAAGTGTAATAATAAATTATACTTGCAACATGAAAGGATACCTCAAAATAACAAGGACACTGTGGCATGTATCACAATAGTTATATTAACGAAAGATAAGTAAAGAAACAACAAATATATACCATTATGCATGGCTAATATTCTATCATTAAGATTATAATGGCCACACATCAAAAAAATTGGTTTTAAGACTTATACACATAAGCAAATCAACAAAACTATCTTTCCATCTATTCATTAGAATGCGCTACAATTGGAGCAAAGGAGCCAAGAGATGGCTCCCGACACCCGCCAAGGTTCCAAAGAGATACCTGTACATCAAGGAGCTGATGGCAAGGGTACTGAACATACGGATGAAGGAGGCTGCAGAAGGTATCCCACTTGCTACACCGATGAACCGTGGACCGAAAAGGAAAAACATTGCGGCATTCCCCAGGCCTCCAGTTGCTGAGATTATGGCAAAACTGCAGAGAAGATTCTAAAGAAGGAGCAACAAAGTAGACTGGAAAACCCGCAGGGTATGCTCTGCACTATGTAGTGGGAGGTCTTTACTCGAAGAGAGCTCAAACTGAACTGGCTGTGGTACCCCAAAAGTAAAGGCTTCAGCATGACACATTCGCTGCTGAGTAACTTGTCTGCACTACCTTGCACTATTATGTTCAACTTTAATGGGTAGTCCCCTATAGTCACCCTGTAGGGTCGGCATGAGCAGGAATGTAACCCTACTGTGTAATTATGAATACTGACACATTGTCTTGATGATTCTGTATCATTTCCCTTGACACAATTCACTAAGATAATCGCAGATTCCATAGGCTTGTATTTAAGGATATTTTTATGAAATGTTAGGTTATTTTAGTCAGATTTGATAATATCCAAAATGATATTCTCATGATATCAACGCCATATGAATGGTACAACATCCTTAATAGCCTTGTTACAACAAACATTCTCTCCATCTCGACACTTGGTTATTACAAACACCTTGTTATCAGCAAGATTAGTTCGTTATAAACGAATTTTGTAGTAACCAAATTCATCATTATTGTAGGATGGTGTTGGAGGTGTGGGAGTGGGGAGACAACAGGGGAGGTAGGAGGGGCATGGTGACGGAGGTGTGGCAGTGGGGAGACAACAGGAGAGGTAGGAGGGGCATGGTGACGGAGGTGTGGGAGTGGGGAGACAACAGGAGAGGTAGGAGGGGCATGGTGACGTAGGTGTGGGAGTGAGGAGACAACAGGGGAGGTAGGAGGGGCATGGTGACGAGGTGTGGGAGTGGGGAGGTAGGAGGGGCATGGTGACGGAGGTGTGGCAGTGGGGAGACAACAGGGGAGGTAGGAGGGGCATGGTGACGGAGGTGTGGCAGTGGGGAGACAACAGGGGAGGTAGGAGGGGCATGGTGTTAAAGGTGTGAGGTCGGAAATAATGGAGAGAGGCCCCCTCAGTCACCTGACTGGAGGTCGGAGTTCAAAGGGAGGGAGGCCCCCTCAGTCACCTGACTGGAGGTCGGAGTTCAAAGGGAGAGAGGCGGCCTCAGTCACCTGACTGGAGGTCAGAGTTCAAAGAGACCGAAGCTTTAAAAAACTGAAATGAAGCTTTAAAAATTCTGAATTTTTTCTAGAAGCCATATTTTACTGTTATAAACAAATTTAAAGCCCCATTACTTCGTTCTAAAGAAGTTATTTTACTATAGAAATGTATAGGAGAAAGTCACAATCTTGATGATTAGTTTGTTATAAACAAAATTCAATATAACAGAGTTTATAATAACTAAGTTTTACTGTATTGGCAACTACAGATTGAGCAGATCAATAAATTGTACTTTGTTAAATCCTTTACGAGTCACTGCAGCAATCAGACTACCAGATATATGCATTTGAAATGTATCTCTGATTGGGTTTGTGTATGTTAATAGCGTATAAAACATGACTCTGTGTGTGAGGAATTAGATCAGGCAGGAATATCTAGTGACTTACAATAAAGGCTTGCTTAACTTTGTAAATGACAGTACACCAGTCTAAATATTCTTGAATTTTATAGTTCATGTTTATGGTTATAACAAACACATTTAAGTTCCATTATTTGCTAGTACTGTGAAGTCAAACTCAAGTCAGATCGCCGATGAGGCTTAAAGGATTGGCCCAAAGTCAAGGTGCGGCTTATACACGTTTTTAGATGTATTCTATGGTACCGGTGATCAAGTCACCATGATGAAACCCCCTTTCAGGCTTATAGGATTTTCCCAAAGTCTGGGTGCAGGTAGCTCAAATCTGAAATATACATCTGGGCCGCTTTGTAGGCTATAATCAACCCAAAGTAAGTCTTAAAAATACAAGAACCATCATATAAGATGCACCCGTACTAGTTAGAATACTATGAGCAGAATCCTTTGATTGTAGCTAATTTTGTGCTTACGAAACCCGTTGTATAAGCCGCACCCAATAAAGACATGTTTGATATCATATTAACACTCTCACTGCCAGATTTTATTCTATATTTTTGCGAGAAATTTGAACATTTATAAATTTCAAAAACTGAAATTAAATGTTGCCCCGTCTTATCCTTGAACTTCTTTGTGGACGGGGTGTAAGATGTGAGAGAGGACGTCCCCAGCTTTAATATGATACCAAACATGGGGTACTTTGAACAGAACTTTTAAGAAAACATTTTCATCGATTTTAAGTAATATTTAGACCCCTAAAATATAAATATTACAAGGGTACATGTGTAGGACGACCCCCTCCCCCCATCCAGTAGCCACCTGTTTTTTTGTTAGTTTGGGTAGATGAACGTCCAGTTGAACTAAGCAGACTAGATTATCACAGGTTGAGTTTTCACAATTCTTGATGATCTTATCTATGATTTCGTTTTGTTTGGGATGGACTGAAGACAGAAATCTGCATTTACCAAAGCAAGGGTTCTTCAACCTCCCACACAACATAGACATGGCAGATCGCCAGCGCAGCTTATACGATCGGCTTAGAGTTGGGGTGCGGCTTATTAGCGAGTTTTTAGATGTATACTACAGTACTAAATCGGCCATAATCAGAAACACTGTGTGATAAAATTCTCCAAAATAAGCCGGCGGCTTGTTTGCAAGTTAGAGTTATACATGAGAATTTATAGTAGATATATGTGGGGAAAGAACACAGGACACAGATAGTGAAAGTTAATACATGTATTTGAATAGCAAACACTGTTACAGCTGTAAAATACAAGAGACCCAACTTTGGCCTTCTCCAGTTTATCAATAGCTAGCACAGGTCGCTAGCTGTGCAAAGAGCATCTTTAAACTTTTATCATGAGTCATCAGTTAGCATGTGTTAACAAACATCAACGCTGTACAGTCTGCGTTGTAGGAAGGGACATCTAACGGAGCTCAAACTGAAGGCAAATCTAAATCTAGAGCTCCAACTACGAAATGTAAATGTGTTTCAGAGTTGTGGGGGTCAAAGTTGAGAGGCCTTCAATTCAAATACTTATAGTCTTTGGGCCTAAAATCTAATGTAACAGCAATGCATTCACATAAGGCCACTTAAAATCGATTATCAGCTTTGCGGAAACTTGTTAGGAAAAAAGGGTGAGGGCGGGATCCCTTTCCTTGTATTCTTCTATAACATTGATGGTCTGCACGTGGAAAGAGGGCCTAAGATACAGTTTAAATTTTGTTTCTACCCCAATTAAAAGCAGAGATATCGATCATTTTGCAACTTTTATTATGAAATTCCTTAGATGCGTTTTTTTTGTCCTTTCTTTTCTAAAAAGATGAAAAAAAGAACCAATATTCCCCATTTTACTAATGCAGGCGGTATCCACGAGCTGATAATTGACTCTAAGTGGCCTAATGTAAAATTATATCATATTGAACATCAATATTCAATCCTGTATTGTCACAATTTGGTACCGCTTCTTGAATAGCAGCCTGTTTTGAATAGGGGCCTGGAGTAAGAGGGATCCAAAATCAAATGGCGCCAGGCCATGAGTAGGTGCCGGGGGTCAGACTTTTTCTTGAATGTTTAAGAGAAACTAGCTTGGGATGGGCAATCATTTTTGTTCACATCAGGTATTATGGGCTCATCATATCACATTGAAAGGGACATATTTAGTATAATATGATTGTATTTAAGAAACATTACGGAGCTATCACCTGGCCACATTAGTTTAAGATGTGGGAGAGGGGTGCAGAGTAAAGGCGCCAGGGTGCCAAAGTGTGACAATACGGTAGTACTGCATAAAAAGAACGACCCCACATCAGTAGTTATTTCACTTATTAACGAATGGTTTATAACCGGTGTAGGTTCCATCCTCGGATGGATATTTCGTGCGGATGGCCCACACCATGCAACTGGGAACAACAATTCTAATTCCCGCCCCAAGATATCCCATCTTCCAAATGATGAATTTCCTGTAAGCCATGTGGCGAAGTGTGTCGTTGTTATCTGGATCATCTTCCTGAATACAATAGTCATTGTGATTCAGGACGGCTACTTGTAAGGCTGCCTTAGAAAGCACCATCTGATTGATCAGGCCAGCCTCTTTTACCAGCATACAGGGATCACGCTCAGCTGGGAGACAGCAGACCCGCTCGACAAGTGTGGGCATCTGACGACAATTACCACATTTGCACCAGCCATCCGGAGGGGCGTTGTGTGGTGGCTCTGGTGGATCAGGCCCCATGGCCATATCCACGAGGTCAGGGTAAAGCTCAACTAGCTTGAGTGTTAAGGTCTGACGACGATCTGTAGATAGTTGATTCACCTATAAAAGACAATTTTTAAAAATTAGCTAGGGTGTAGGTGGGAATTTTCGGTAGTTGAGAAGTCTGTTCTAAAAAAAAGTTACCAGGAGGCTGCAAATGTAATTAGTGGTGGGCCGGGAAAATGGAATGATCTGAGGGCCTCTATACTTACCACCGTAGGGATAGGGCATGCTGACAATAGGCACTAAATGGGGTAGTATCACTTCAGCATGGCTAAGTTACCTACAGTATGTTTTGATAAACGGGTATGTATTACTACATTTCTTAATTCCTAAAATCTGGATATTGTCGGAGTTCTGGCATCTCTGTTAACAATTCTAGGATAGATATTTGCGACTTTCAGAGCTCTTTTAAATAAACCTATTGCATATTGTCTAGGCACTGAGTGGGAACGTACCATGACCCATGGCTCTTATCTAAAAGCAGAGATTTAACCAAAAGTTCACCGGGCCATTTGACCGGAAACAGATGTTTAGAATTTATGGCCTGATGTAAAATTTAATTTTGAACATTGGAATATACAGTAATATTATGTTTATTCTTTTGATACAATATTATACATGACCAGATCATTTGATTGACTACTTACCCTCAAAGTGACTCGCTGTACCTCTGCTTTACGCTGTGCCTATGAATAATAAGTAAATCCTGTTTTAAATACTGTTGATTTATCCTGGAGTATGCAGGACTTACAGTAGTAATATGAAGTTTTACAATACTGACATTTTAAATGGTTCAACCAGATTCCCAAACAACTAATGAGATATATGTATGCTTAAACTTTGTCTACAATTTTACTGAAAATGTAGTGTGTCTATTAACAAATCTGGACTTATATTTTGAAATGAATTGCATGTACTCACGGCAGGAGCTTTCTTTTTGGCTGCTCTTTTCTGAGCAGGCGTTTGTCCCTCAGGAGCAGATTTCTCTTGACTTTTGGAGTCAGTCTGTCTTTTTGGTTTTGCAGCTTTCCTTTTTCTCTTAGGTTTAACTACGAGTGTCTGGTGGTTGGTATCTGCTACATCAATATGGGCATCCTCCTCTTCACGGTAGACTGAGAGCATCTACAACAAGGAAATACTTTAAAATCACTATCCCAATAATATCACATCATAATTCATGTTCATGGCAGTGATGCCACGGTGTCACCAGCACCTGGGAGGTAGCAGGCTGGTGGCTCCCCCCACTTGTCTGACACATTTTAACATTATGGAAAAATTGTGAAACAGTTACTGGAGCTAACAAATTTGAAATGTCTTCAACTGTACAAACTATAAAATGCACACAATGAGCGGCAGTGCGTAGATGTACAGGATTATGAGGTGTGTGACAGGGTGCAGATGACGACAGAGCAATGCCAGGGGCTGTGGCAGGTTGCAGATGACGACAAATGAGTGGCAGGGGCTGTGGCAGTGTGCACATGACAGAGCAGTGGCAGGGGGTGTGTCAGGGTGCAGATGACGACAGAGCAGTGTCAGGGGGTGTGTCAGGGTGCAGATGACGACAGAGCAGTGTCAGGGGGTGTGTCAGGGTGCAGATGACGACAGAGCAGTGTCAGGGGGTGTGGCAGGGTGCACATGACGACAGAGCAGTGTCAGGGGGTGTGGCAGGGTGCACATGACGACAGAGCAGTGTCAGGGGGTGTGGCAGGGTGCACATGACGACAGAGCAGTGTCAGGGGGTGTGGCAGGGTGCAGATGACTCTAGGGAGAGAGCCAGGCAGTGCTGCACATAATGAAATAGTTTACATGAATTATTGTGTAGGTTGTTCCATGAGGGAAGTTTTGTAGGGTTTAGCATCATTATGATACCTCAAAAATCACAGCCATGGTGAGGCCATTTGTAAGGTTAGTAACTACATACAGATATAGTGCTACTTTTGTTGGTCCCTTTATGTCTTCAGTGCTTACCTCTCCCTCATGTGCTTCACCATCATAAAGTGGGTCGTCCAGATCGTCATCTATGAACTCCTCTCTATCTCCTTCAATATAATCGGTATTCGAACATGGATACCTGTCGTTTCCACACCTGCACAGGTATGTGCAGGCTGTCCCATTTTCCCGACAGGGGCAATATCCTCTCGTCTTGTTTCCTTCCCTCCCTCGCACCCTGGTACAAGCGTTTTTTGTACAAGCACACTGTACTGGACCTCCTGTTGCCATCTAAAAACATTCAAAGTAAGGATGTTAGATATGATTAATGGGTCACTTCTGAAAGGTAAGGGAGTGATTTTATTCCTTGTGACATAGTCTTTATAAAAAAGCTTTTTTCATTTCAATTTTCATCACAAAATCCCCACATTCCTTACGAGGCTAAAACAAAAAGTAGGCCTAGATCTACAGAAACGATAATATCTTGACCATTTATTTTGTGTAGGAACTAGTTTAAAAATCATTTTATTCCCTCTTCATTCCTATTTGTTTAGCTGTTATCCTGGATGGTGTTTCTCGACAAATTTGCAGACGTCCGCAAATATATTTATGGAGCTCCAAAAATTATGTCTTTTTGGTACTATTAATAAAGCATACAAATACGGACCTCCGTATATATTTGCGGACATCCGTATATATTTGCGGAGCTCCGCAAATTTGTGGAGAAACGGGACCCTGATCATGTATGATGGATATATTTTGTGCATGGGAATACAACAGTATAACCAAAGAATGCCATTTTTCACCAGGATGATGTTTCTCCACAAGTTTGCGGATGTCCGCAAATTTGCGGACGTCCGCAAATGTATTTTTGGAGCTCCGCAAATATATACGGATGTCCGCAAATATATACGGAGGTCCGTATTTGTATGGTTAAGTACTAGAAAAAGAAATTTGTGGAGATCCACAAATTTGCAGAATACACATTTGATAAATCTGCGGAGCTCCGCAAATATATACGAACGTCCATATATTTGTGGAGAAACAGAATGCAGTTAGCAAATAGACCCAGTGGGAGCCTCGTCCAGCTTCAAAAAGATGGGAGTGGGGGGGGGGGGTGGCGGGGCAACATATTTAAAAGGAGACTTTGTGACATGGGGCCTGGCGACTTTCCGACCAGAGGGGGCGGGGGTTGATCTGGCCTTATAGAAAAAAAATGAAAATCTGGATCTCAAATATGTATTCTGGTGACTTCTGAGAATATTTTAATAACTTCGGTTCTAGTAGGAATATTTGAAAAATTCTTTCAGCTCTGGAAAGCCTAAAACCGGGAGAAACCGGGAGACCGGGAGGCAACCAGGAGACCACTCAAAAATTGACCCAAAACCGGGAGTCTCCCGGGTAATCAGGGCCTAGTATGGAAACAACAGCACTTTCACTTTCGCTATAGTTTCGGGTCTAACACTGCCAAATAACTCCCCATTTGATCTATCTAACCTCCCCCAACTTGAGGAACCACCCAATCGATACATTCTTGACATGTTTGAGTAAATTTGGGGTAGAGACTAGAACTAGAACTGTAGACAGATAGAGGACGAACCCGACGGCCGTTTCCGTCGTAGATTTCTGATTATTTCTGCCCAACAAATGAATACAAAGGGCATTTCTAGCCATCCCATAAATCATTCGTTCTACATTATTATTACTATGTGTTCTTACCTTATTGTTCTTTGTGTTTTCTTGATTCCCAGCTGTGAAAACGATGCTGTTATCTGATTTAGACCAAGAATGATAGTGCAGACGCCATCTGGTTCAGTTTTGACGACGGAAGTCAGATGAGACACAATTTATATTTTTTTATTATCCGACTTTTATTTTTATTCATGGCATGTTCTCGTCTTTTATGCATGTAAAATAGGATATTACTGCCCCATAAATAGAAAATAAAAGCGATGACAAATGTTGTATAGTAGCTCTCAAAGCAGTGAGAGGATAGACGAGAAAATAATAAGTCAACTTCCGTTTTAATGGCAGGAGCGTCCTCTTCGTCACAAATTACATAAAAACTTGCATTCTGCTAGGTGCTGGACATATTCTGTGCACCAAACATGCTTTAGGGCACTTGAACATAGTCAAGTAAGTCTATACGTTATTGTGTTTCAGTTTGATTGGTGTTTTTATCCCAAACAACAAGGCAAAACTTTAGAAAGTGGAGCGGGGGAAAAGAAGAATCTATGTTCTTGCATGATTTCTGTCTGCGTATTCGGAGGAAGAAACAGGCCCTGTGCTACATAAAACATTATTTTACTCCTATCTATTGAACTAAACCTTAAGTTTTAAAAGAAGAGAGGAATGAACATAATCCAAACTAAGGCAAATCTTTGATAAACACTGCAAATATCAGGATGATCGTGACCATGTCTTGAGGTCTTGAGCCACACATGCCCACGCCCAGTACAGTGACAGTGAAACTAAAAGTTGACTGACTACGAGCAGCATCATAATTATAGGTCATATCGGGTCATGCATGATCACATGACTGACGTGACCTCTCACGTGACCAGGCATGACCTAATTACGCTAAGCTGGACCAGCTAGGAAACGGTCAAGAGCCAAAAGGAATGCCCCTTTAAGGCATGGCGTGAGTAGTCAGACTACAACTAGAACACTGCTGTAAAAGCAGTGAGCATCTTCCAAAATATGTATTGTGAATCATGGGAAAATAATGTCTCAACATGTAATTTATTTTGTACTAATAGGAAAAAGATGTACACTGCTTGGTAATCCTCCGTGGGTGTGTTGGGTAGAGACTTCCGGTTGGCCCATGCCCAGCAGACATTACTTATACATGGGTTGGTCTCGCTTCAGGAAGTAAGGAACCGTTAACACTGCTCTACGCCCACACTTAATGTGCCCATGTTGTTTACCTAAATGAGATTTCTTCCTAGCACCTCATGCTATTCTGATAAATATTAAATAGCAATAGCAGGCCTTCTCACATGCAAGGGGCACAAAACAAATCTGTTTACCAATGATCATCTGGTATAATGTTGTGACGCGTACGGATCAGTGAGATACTCATAGTTATACCCTTTCCACGCGGTAAGCCAATATATTGCACAAAATTGCATTGAGTTACAGGAAATCAAGTGGTGAAGGGGTTAAACCTTCATTTCAACTCACCTGCATGTTTTAACATTATCCTATAAACATTGCTATTCTTACATGTTGATACTAGCTTTATCCATATCGAGACATTTCATATTAGCGATGATGCAGAACCAAAAGTTTTATTCTTAATTCATAGTCATCATCTAGGATGAGACATGGCCTCTAAGATGATTATTTCCCCTATAAGACCTACCTTGTAACATTTCTTCCTAAAAGGGTTGTCTTAAGGGTGCGATACTGATAATATCAATTTAAAGATATTTTTTCTCTCTACGAGACAATTCCATCTCTTAAAATTGGAGGTTGTCTTAAAGTTGGGGTCATTTGATAGAGGTTCTACTGAATTAGCAATAACCACGCCCTCATGGTAGGATTTACAAGAGCAAGCGGAGTAGACGCTATGTCTACCATCAACTGGAGCTCTGCCACTGCATGTTTTGGATACGCGGACCCATGTAGCAACAGTAGGCATGCTGTAAATGTGGAGTCAGTGTAAATGTGGGGTCAGTATGTAGTGAGCTTCAGGTTCAAGGCAAGTTCATTTTGACCTGCTTAACTCAGGCGACCCTTGTTTTGTTTGTTTTCAAGGCCTCCCGAAAACATCAACAGAAACCCAAGGGGAACAAAACCCAAAGCTAAATCATTGAACATCTGATTACCCAAGGAGTTGTGCTGTGTGGCAAACTGCCAGGACCTACATCAAATTAACCTCTCTAATTTCTGCCACTGCAAAATGTCAAGTAAGCCTGTTAGAAGTCATGTCAGCTTAAAATATTCCTGCCTTGCATCAAGTACCTTTAAACAACATGTACAAGGTTTGTTGGTTCTTTCAACTACGCAATATCCAAGTTCTAGCCTTACTAATAAAAAATACATGGCTGTGGTTAGGGCACACAGTCCAGTATACATGAAGTCTATGAGTCAGTACCGAAAGACAACTCAACCAGTCTGAGTCTTCCAAGGAATTGTATGAATAATATAAATTGCCTCTGCCTTGGCAGTGAGACAGCACTGCCTTAGTAATATGGCAGGGATGTATTCATCCAACATACATGTTGTAGCCATCATGTCTCATTTGTGGTTTAGCCTTCTAGGAGTAGTGGTAGAGTGTGGAAGTCGTGCCATATATTATATTACCTTAGCACCCAGCTGGTACTAAACACTGACTGACTGAGTTTCTTTTATTCAGTACCATAGGGAAGAAGATTGACGCTTTACTTTATGTGTAGTCTTTCGCAAAGAAAGAGAAGAAAAGTTTTCAAAATCAAATTTGATGGGGGGGGGGGGGGGAGGTCACAACCTGATGGAACCATGGCAGTCCTAGATGATTTTGCTTTTGAGTAGTATTGTCTTCTTTAGCTGTTAATTATAACTACGCTGATACTATCCTCAAAATTAACTCAAACAATTCCCCCCGGATGAATGTTTGCATTTAAGCAAAATTAAATAGCTTTAAAGAAACACTTCAAGCAGATTTAAGTTAGTAATGCATTGTAAATATCCCGGAAAGGTCATGACAGCATTTGGGTGGCTTTGGGTGGCATTTAATCGAATTAAATGTGCTTAAATTGTGACTTTAATGATGTTTAATACTGTGTATCTAATGACTGGACAGGCTACAAGATGGGTCACTGTAGCATGGCACATCCTGGCCTGCAGTTCCTTTATTGATTATTACAGTTGCTTCACTTCAGAGTGTGTACTCATTGTATAGTAGGTGTGGCATTGTACATATGTGAAATCAATTCCATTTCAAGGGAATAAAAGAGATTGTTCAGTGGAGTATGGAATACTTGCACCCAGCGGTGCGGTGGTCATATATGAGTTAAAGTGGCATTCTCACCGAGCGTTTCCCACTCACAATTCTAGCACTGTTCTAGTCTGCTATGTGGTAAGTGCACGTGCACGTGGTGAGAATGCCCCTTTAAAGTGGCTCGATGCTTTTGCAGTTCAGCACCACGGTACCTCAAGTTGGCCCCAACTCGTCCTCGGCCGCATCCGAGCAACATCGCTGGTATCTGAGGGGCCCTGATTGCATCACTTCCCCCGTATATTTTTGAGAGATCTCTCTGCGGTACTCATCCACATTTTTAACATCACAGCACCAAGCGCACCAGAACTATTTTCACCAGCAAGCTATTGTACCAGCGATGATGATCAGGGACAGAGGTCAAGGTGGGGCCAGCTTGAGGTACCGTGGTGCTGAACTACAAAAGCATCAGGGTCACATTGTAGTAAGTAAGTTAACCCCTGGATAGTAGTGGGGGGGCAATTGTCACATTTACTATACCCCGTGGGAATTTCATGGTTATGATACTTTTACAACTGGAATCTATGGATAAAAGGGTGCTTAAAAGGATAGGATACCGCTCCATTTTTTATTTTCACTATTTGAGCTATTTTTAGGTCAATTAGGTTAATTAGTGTAATTACAGCTTAGTGGGGCTATATATCTGTAGAAAATAAAGCTATCAACTTTCTAACTGGACCTACCCCCCCTAAATCAGCTATAGGGAATCATGTGGTGAGGTTAATTTTTCTGTATCTGTGATGGTTGCCTAGCAACAGGCATATTTTGCTATTTATCTATGGTAACAGAACTAAATACTGTGGCATTAGGTAAGGATGTTATAAAGACCATCTTGCAGCATTCTAAGGTAATTGTATCATAGAATGTATGTATATACGCATTAGTCAATAGCTTGCCCAGCAACTGGCATATTTTGCTATTTGTGCATAGCAACAGCATCACTCTAGCAATGCAGAATGAAGCTATGTATAGCACCTTGTTCATTCTACATTCCTAAGGTAGTTACATCATGAACTCTACCTATGTGAGCTGGCAATGATGCAAGGATATTCCTCATAGGACTAGCTCCGACTTTAGCCACCAGGGGGTGCCACTATGGATTAAAGTGGAAGAAACAGGCTAAAACTTGCTTTACTGAAAAGCTTCTACATTTGGAATGTACAAAGAACATTTTGAAGCCTAAATGAGTGTCCTTGTTGACATGGAAACATATATGTCATATCCAGAGAACATGTACAATCCCCATACTGCACTATTGATCAAACTAGGTCTAATAACTAAGCCTTTTTCTCAAGGATTCTGGACACCCCCTCCCCACATACTTCATTCCTTCCTTTTACAATTTAGAGTGATATTACGTCCAAAGGAGTAGATTATAGTTCCATTTCATTATCAATTGATTTCAAGCAATATGTGATCCATGGAATTGAGATGCAGGATGCATAATCCTCCTACATGAGCCTATTCTACATTTGGGTATGTGATCATCACCCTACATGATTCTTCTACATTTGGGTACATGTTCCTATTCTAACCTGTTATAAAATCAGTTTACAGTCCATTCATCTAGACAGTCCTATGGTCACCTGTCCATCCCCTGTCCATGCCACTGTCACCTATCGATCCCATGTCCATCATATGGTCACCTGTCCATTCTGAGAGGTTGATTTGGGAGGTTGATTTATCTTTTATTGATCTATCTAAACACAAACAGTATTGATATTACATCGAGGATGCATCCATCCTTACACTGTATCATATTATGGTTTGTGGACTCACGATGTTTAAAATATATGATTTAACAGTTGATCAATAAAAGACAAGGGTGACAGTCTGCATTGCAGATGGTCAATGCTACCCTGTAATTCTCTGCCCGTCCTATGGCCACCTGTCCATCCTATGGTCACCTGTCCATCCTCTGTCCTTCCTAGGCTCATCTGTCCATGCTCTGTCCGTCCTATCAATGAATATTTACCCTAGTGAAACACTAAGTCTTGTATTGTATTCTAAGGAACTTTTAGACTCCCCGTTCTTCCCAAGCCCTATATACACACTATTTGTGATTTATGACCTTAGACATTTTCATTCTTCAGGTCATTATTTTCGTAGGAATGGTAATTGTTTCTATATGACCATAGTAATAGTTCTATTTGGAATATAAGTCTTGTTTCCATGGCAAAACATATCAACAAAATCACCCACTTCGGCTTCAAAACATTTCTTTTACCGAAACTTTTCACCAAAAATGGAATATTCTGTGTAATCCTATTGTATTCTACAAAAAAAAAGCAATTAATCATTAGCATGTCTCTTTCATTTTAATGCATAAGGGCCCCCTGGTGGCTAAAATCAGAACTAATCCTGAAATCAATGTAGAAAAGAATTATGTAGGGTGATGATCACATACCCAAATGGAGAAAAGAATCATGTAGGGTGATGATCATTCACCTCATGCATCCTGCATCTCAATTGCATGGATCACATTTTGCTTGGAATCAATTGATATCAACTGATATAGAAATGGAACTATAACCTACTCCTTTGGACGTAATATCACTCTAAACTGTAAAAGGAAAAAATGAAGTATGTGGGGAGGAGGTGTCCAGATTCCTCCAGAAAAGGGCTTATTTATTAGACCTAGGTTGATCAATAGTGCAAGTATGGGGATTATGCATGTTCTCTGATATGATTACAATTGTGGTAGGTTATATGGGTCCAGAGGCACACCTTTTTATCCAATATGTTTCCATGTCAACAAGGACACCCACTTAGGCTTCAAATATGGAAGCTTTTCACTTAAACAAGTTTTAGCCTGTTTCCCTGGTGGTTAAAATCGGAGCTAATCCTGTGGGGAATATCCTTGCATCATTGCCAGCTCACATATATATGTAGAGTTCATGATGTAACTAGGAATGTAGAATGAACAAGGTGCTATACATAGCTTCATTCTGCATTGCTAGAGTGATGCTGTTGCTATGCACAAATAGCAAAATATGCCAGTTGCTAGGCAAGTTATTGACTAATGCGTATATAGACATACATTCTATGATACAATTACCTTAGAATGCTGCAAGATGGTCTATATAACATCCTTACCTAATGCCACAGTATTTAGTTCTGTTACCATAGATGAATAGCAAAATATGCCTGTTGCTAGGCAACCATCACAGATACAGAAAAATTAACCTTACCACATGATTCCCTATAGCTGATTTAGGGGGGGTAGGTCCAGTTAGAAAGTTGATAGCTTTATTTTCTACAGATATATAGCCCCACTAAGCTGTAATTACACTAGTTAACCTAATTGGCCTAAAAATAGCTCAAATGATAGAAATAAAAAATGGAGCGGTATCCTATCCTCTTCAGCACATCTGAAGCTACAGATATCAGTTGAGAAACTGCCATAACCACAAAATTCCCACGGAAATACAATTGCCCCCCCACTATAGTTGCCTAGCTACTCTTAGGCTAAGAGATCGATCCATCTTAAATATCGGGTTTGACTCCGAATGATAATTTTCACGTTTTTAATTGGAACCAGCAGCTTTGCTGCAGGTGATACTAAGACTAAGTGTGAACATTTGGTCTCTTGGGTTGCCGTGCGAAGAAAGTTGCAATAACAACATGGTGAACTGCATCATGGGAGCTGTATCGATATTAATGTGGTCCTAAAGTGGCCTCGATCTTGCCTTCATGTAATATTACTTTGAATGTCAAAATGGAGGAAATAATTGATCGTCATGATGCAGAGAGTCACTGGCCTACACTGCATTCATGCATCATACGGACATGAAAAGGGCCGATACAGTTCCGGAGGGTCGGGCCGGCATGATACACCAATGCATTAGCGCACCATGATGACAAATGTTCCTTTATGGCAATATGATGTCGTTGAAAGCAGTATGTGAGCAGAAAGAACTGCACACAAATTACCATCTAAAGTTACTCAATAATTTAGCAACCCAAACACTATATTGACCATCAATGAATACTGAACATACTTCCTGGATCGACACAGCGGCTCTTCGCTACTCATTAAATTATTACATGTAGCTTGACATTAACATCTCTCGGACATGTATAATACTTGAAACTTTATATGATAGCTGTCGAATACCAAAAGGGACTTAGAAACTAATATCTAATATAAGAAAAGATATGTAAATATTACTAATCATAAAAAAAACACTCAATATTAAAACAAAATAATAATTCATGAAACAGAAGCATTAACACATAATAGTTAGCTTTGGTTATGTTAAATGTCGCTAACACCACTTGCGTGTGGTATATGACAAAGATTTATCTAATCTACTAAACATGTAGGTATGGCACCTCTAGCAGCACATTATAAGGCTTTTCAGCACATTGGATTGGATATTGATTTATTTTCCCTGGACAACATTAAGCTTGTTCAGCCTGCATGTTAGGAACTCAAGTCATAACTTCCCTATCTAGAACCCCCCCCCCCCCTCCCCTCTTCCACCTGTTGCACTTCATGCTTGATGCATAAGGCAGAAATCGTCGAATACCCAACCCTGCCTGTCTATGTACACGAACAGTGCGGGACTGCACCCTCAAAAAAGTGAGCGTCACTGTCGCCGAAAGCACTCTAACCTGAAAGCCAGGCAGTGCTGGCTTTCAGGTGAGGGTGCCTGGCTTTCAGGTGAGAGTGTTTTCGGCGACAGTGACGCTCATCTTTCTGAGGGTGTGGTGGTACCGAGCTCTGTATGGAGGAATGAGATGAGCTACCCAATTCCTGAATTTCATGATCAGGGGGAGCAGCTCAACCTATTCACTCAACCAGGTCCATTAGGGAGTAGTGTGATACTAGACTAGTACAGTGTCAGTGTCTAGTCAGTCTGCACTTGAGCACAGTCAAATCAGCTGAACTGTGCTGATCATATGAGTAACCAATGAATACACAGGTTGGGAATATTTGATGCATTAATAAAATCATTTTATGATAGTAATTAGGAAATAGAGATGAAAGACCTGGTTCAAGTCTATATAGGGTGTGCTTCCCCTGTGCTGATGGCATTATTAATGCATACGGCAACCCTGGAGGAATGCACAGAAAGTGGATAGGCAAAGCTGCATGTTAATCCTTTAATGATAACTCTTGCTAAAAGATGACATTTGTCATCATAATGCACCAATGCATCCCGGCAAGTAACTCGCTGGTGCTGCATTGGTGGATCCACCCGACCCTCCTGGAGTGTCTCAACCCCGGAGGGTTGGCGTGATGCGCGAATGCAGCGCCAGTGAGACACTCAACAGGGCTGGACTCGTGCATCATGACGACCAAGGGCATGATGTATTAATGCATTTTGCTGTCCTTAAAGGGTTAAACTAACCGCGACAGTGGTTACTGCATGAGCAGAGCCTTAGCATTAGGCCACAGACCTAAGTCTTGAATCTATTTCACTCTCCAAGCTGCGTGTTGGTGGTTGGGTGGGTACTAGAATAAGGGTCCGTCACTAGAATTCCCCCCTCGCCTTTGATGATCGAATTTTAGAAAATGATATATACATGCGATTGGATGCATGCAAAGGCCACATATATAGGTGATTCTGCATAATAAATAATATAGCTAGGGTCCAGAACTCATTTTCATAATTAGAAATTGGGCCATCTTTAGCAAAGTCCCCCTCTGCCTTGCACCAACATTGCTGCAGGACCAACCCTTATAGCCACAACATGGTGGGAGAGCAAGGCAGCACAGACAGACATGGACAGGTCGCCAGTGTAGTACCTGGAGTGACGCACCCTTCTTCTATCAATAATTGTAGGGCACGAGAGATTCAGTTGTGACCAATGCCCACAGACCTAGCGCAGTAGGCATAAGGGTCGGCGAGTGCAGTCAGCATGGTCGAGGACATTTTAACTGATTCTCTGTTTTTATTTCACGATATATCAATGAAAACTGGACATAAGCTAAGTATTATTTACACGGAAAAACATAAAATTGATCTTCCCAGGGTCACTTGCCCCGCAATGGCGACCTGACTTGTGTACTACTGAATCAAAGATCATTCAACTATGAGGAACCTTTGATCTCCCGGATCGCAAAGCGCAGTTTGTCTACACACAACTAACATGATGTGTCAATAAAACACAGTTTGAACCCAATAAATAAGCGCATGTGATGGTTGTCCCCAGATTTAGCATTGCTTTGACAGGCACTAGTGTATATGGCACATGGAGTTTCAGTAGGGGAGCTATTCAGTCAAATCATACTAGGATGAGGATATATGCACATCCCTCAACAAAACAGTCCAGAATGATTCTGGAGATAGTGGGCCAGATCCCAGTGAATGAGCCATTACTATATTCTAAATAATTAAAAATAAATTGTAAAAAAACATATTTCCAATCAACTCAGAATATAAAAATATCAATTTCAACCAAAAGTTTTCATTCTTTTCTTTATAAATGTACTATCAAATAATGGAATCAATGTGACAAATGTTCCATATTCAGTAATCCCTCTTCCTGGGGTTAATCATAGTTATCGTCACATTTACACTGTTTGTCCCTTAAAGAACTGACAATTAAGTTGCATGCACCGATAGGGCATGGAATCATATAATATGTTGGTAAAATAATTAGCCTGTACACACACTAATATAGCTATTGGAACTTGAATTCCGTGTATTTCAACTCTCTGTGGAGCTGCACACATGATGGTTTCTCAGCACACTGCTACTGTGCTAGCATAACCTGCAATACCCACGGCCACGGCGCAGTGCTCTGGGTATAGACGTTTAGTGCCTGAAATCTAGCCTAAATGCGAGGCTACTTTGATTCTACCTGTCGTGGGCGTAATATACGGTTATCTGGGCTGAACTTACACAAGGCTACTTTAAATAAATAAAATGGTTTCTCATCACTGCGTGCATCATAGAAATCTGGTTGTGAGGAAAACTCTATTTCTTTTGCTAATTTTCTCATGAAAAACATGATAAAAATGGACAAATATTGGCATATTTGGTATCAAATTATAGCTTACACTTAAAGTAATGCAATGGGACAAAATAACTCACAATTTCCCCACGTTCAAAGATCATTTCATTCGTAACCAATTAAATGTGAATTTTGCTCACCAAAAACATATTATTATGATCCTATACATTTTAGCCCGTGGATTTGAAAAAATGGAGAAAAAAGCCTTCCTCGTCATATATTTTCAGACCTTGGTGATGAGAAACCACTTTTCTTTTGAATGGTCTAATATACATACAGAGACCCATTGCCTGTCTTAACTAGGTATAGACATCTATATAATTGGTTGACATGAGGACAACCTGTAGAAAACTGAACTTCTCTCCGCAACTTTCAGAAAGCCCCCGGCGCCCTACTGACAGTTACAACTACATACTGCAGGCCCCACTGTACCAGGAGAATGCATATGGGTGCTTTCAACCGTATAGCCTCCTTCTAACACGTTGTGAGCTAGCAGGGGTGAATATATAGGAGCTTTTCCAAGTTCAAATTGATCCAAAGTATGCCGATCTAAAATATAATTATCCTGTATTTTTATATTCTTTTAGTCCACCTGTTCTCCATAAGATCCACTATTTAGATATATTTAGAGACAAAAAGTTATTGAGGCAATACGTTAATTTCCAATGGAACACCAAGTAGGTTGCTCGCTCGGCTCCAGAGGATGCCTTATATGTGTCATGTATGCCTTACATGTCCCATGTATGCCCATTTAACTCCAATAATTACCACAGATATGTTCACATCATTGAAAGCCTTGGTCTCATTCTATAATGAGCAGTTTCTACAAGGACAGTATTGACTGGTTGCTTTAGTTATAGAAGTAAGTGCGGACTGGGAAGTGTTTGCTGCCTGTGGAGCTCCCACTTTTGGAACTGCTTATTCATAATTCCCCAGGAATGTCGTATCAGGATAGCTTATAAGCTGGAATGATCTGCAGACTTCTAGAACCAGCTATACAGCAAAGAAGAAAAATCATCAAAACCCCATTATAAGTGGATGCGCCCAAAGGCCTGTGCCCACTTATCTAAATTGCAAGTATGTTTGGGAACTACAACCTAAATACAAAAGTAAACTGATGAAAATAGGTCAGCATAGGTTAGATGAAATATGTTGCAAATAGTTAGAACATACTTACAAATATGTGATTAAACTATGAAATAGCTATTTGAAGTACAGATCCCCCTGCTGTGCCTAGCATACCCAATGCTAAGAACATGTTCCTCTCAGACTGTGCCTATGTGGGATGTTAAATGACCATTGCCTTGGCAAAAATGTAGGGGGGTGTGTGATTTCCACCTTGAATTATCCCATAGATTCAATCACCATTACCACCCTTGAAAGAAACATTTGCTGTTTGCTAGGTTATAAAGCCCCAAGACAATCATAGACTACACAAGGGCTTGGGTCTTGTAAGCAGAACAGAAATGCGGCAAATCCACTTTACTGCCAAACATATATACTTAAAGATAAAACAATTGAAAAAAAAGAGATTAAAGGCTATTAATCCTGGATTAGCAGGACTAATCCACCCACCTGTTGAGGCTAATAAGCAGATTATCCCTGCACAGATAGTCAGCACAGGATCCATGTTCAGTCTCCTCCTGTGTCTTCTCCTCCACCTCCCCTCCATCCTCCACATTAATGTGCTATATCCACTATATGTGTCCAGTTTTATATGATTAACAAGGTATTTATTAGCATATGTATTGCTATGGGTACCTTCCACTTAATCCTAAAGGTACATGTCATTAAGTACCTAATTCCACATGTTCCTGGTCATGGTTAAAGTGGAAATGGAGTTACTCAGATCAGTGAGCAGAACCTAGGTGAGCTGCTTGATTATGTATGCACCCAAACCCATAAATCAGCCTGCCCCTGGAGTAGAGCTCCATAGACTTGCCTGGGCCTCAAAACTGACATACTTTTGTACTTGAATGCAGGTTTCATCATGCTAGACATACTTGATTACTAGTACTTCTATTGTGGTGAAATAATGAATACAATGGTTACCTAATAATACAATCATGTAAAATAGCAATTGGACATGTTAATGAGCTTCTCTAGAATGAAAAAAGAATTTATGAACAAAAAGAAAGGCTGGTTCTAGTCTACAGGACTGGTAGGCTCTGAGCCTGGAGGTGTGGCCTGTGGCTGCCTCCACCGTGCATTCTGCTGGGGGAAGCCTCCAGATCTCAAACTGCTCAAAGAGGGAATCCTGAGTAATGACGTCATAGTGTAGCCAATAGCAGCCATGCACATGTTGGGGGATGTCAACTGACTCTATTACCCAATGGAGGTGGGTACAGACTACGTAGAGGTGGTAAAGTGGATCGTCACTGCCGCAGGCTCTGTCAGGCGGCTGCTCAGTGGAAATGGGGGTCAGTGGAGGTAGATGCTAATCAGCTAATGATTATTGAATAATCATCCCATGTGTATTTTGGGCTGTGTATGCATCTTCACTTTCTCCAATTAACATCTGCACAGGGAAAAGTAAAGGTGTCAATTGTGTCTCCCATGTGACTCTGGTAAAAAAAGAGAATCAACCTGCTAATGACTGTGCTTATATGAAGGGTCAACTTGAGATGACTCTCTACTATCAGTGTCAACCCTAGTTGACCTTTCATAAAAGCAAAGTCAATCGTTTTTTGACACTCCATTCTTACCAGAGCCACGTGGGAGACAAAGTTGACACCTTTACTTTTCTGTGTGTGGTACTGCAGCGTGGGAGAGCTAGGCCTATTATAAGCTGTTTTTCAAGTTGCCCCAGGAACAGATATTGCTAAGGCCAAAAAAAAAAGGTGTGTTTCAGGTTACCCGACCCTACCTAGCAAAACAGGGCCGACCCTAGAAATTTGTATCCAATTTTGAAAAAAATGTGTATATTTTAAGTAATTTTGGGGCTATTTCAGAGTCAATTTGATGGTCCACGAGTCGACCAGTGTTGGCGAGTCAGCGCTGAAGTTTGCGAGTCAGTTTTTGGGTACTATTCATGCCATGGGATCAATCTGTCTTCATAAAACAATTTTGGGGCCATTTGAGAGTCAATTTGATAGTCTACGAGTCAACGCCATTGTCGACAAGTCAGCGCTGAAGTTTGAGAGTCAGATTTTGGGTGCTTTTCAGGCCAAAGTTTCAAAAGAAAAAAAAAAGAAAAAAATCCGACCTACCCTACCTAGATTTTCAGACTATGTAACCTGAAACACACCTTTTTTTTTGCCTAAAGCGTGACATGATATACCAAATGAAAACTTAGAATGCCAGGAATATAGATATGCCCTGCTTATAAAAGTAACTTGAATGTTTTTTATTTGCTTTTTAGCCTTTGTTGCCAACGAATGGAGGGATGCTTCCTGTATAATTAGGCAGTGCTTATTTTTATTTTTAAACTGGGGGGGGGGCGGAGTGCGCAAAGATCTTTCACCCCCCCCCCCCCAAATCCACCATCTCCCCTGTTATTAAAAAATGAGCAATCCCTTATTGACAGGATGCCCGTATACGTGTACGGTGCATACTGCAATCTTTATGAAAAAATTTTCACAACCCAGGACAGTCGGTGCTGCCAGTCTGCAGGATGGGAAAGATTCCCGCAGAAGCAGATATCAAAATCAAAGTTTTGAATAACACTTAGGATAATGTGCTATTTCATAAGAGAAACTAATAACAGAAAATAACTTTAATTTGCCTTAACAATTAGTGCGAACACTGTCAGAAGTTAGTGTAGCTGCACAGCGAGATATACTGTAGCTGCACAGTATAAAAGGAGGTACTTTTGGTTTCCAGTATCACATAATGTTCAGCTACATTCAACTACTGTAGAATACCACACACAGGAGATCCTGGGTTCTAGTCTAACCTTGGCACAATGAGAAACACGTTTTCCTTCGCATTTTTCTTTTACCCAGTTGACATGCATTTCCACCTAGATTGACATAAAAATGTCAGCTAGTGAATATTTGAATATGTACATGTGCTTAATTTAGATTTTCTATTCATAAACATCAGTAGTGCCTATTGTGCCAAGGTGGGATTCAAACCCACGATCTCCTTTACCTCCTTTTATACTGTACAGCTACAGTACTTACTTCTGACAGTGTAATTTCAGTTCTAGCTTGAATATTTGAAAAATTCCTTCAGTTTCGGATAGCTCAGACTGTGCAGAACAACTGGCAGGAAAACAGGAACAGTAATTTAGCCACACAGAGAAAAGAAACAGCGTGGTTGCCTCCAGAATGACTCCCCTCTCTAGGGGAGTCCAGGTTGCCTAAGGGAGCATAGGTGATTCTCTGGCTGACCTAAGGGAGTCACCTGGGGGAGTCATTTAGCTCTCTGGGTTATATGGCTCCCCCAGGTGATCAGCCAGAGAGTCACCTTGGTTCCCTTAGGCGACCTGGACTCCCCTAAACAGGGAAGTAATTCTGGAGGCAGCCTGGACTTCCTTTTGACGCTGTTCTCACTGTGCAGACCAAGGCCATTCTACACACACAGAAAAGTGAGAGTCATTGTCGCTAAAACTACCCTCACCTGAGGGCCAGGCACTGCCTCTCACTTTTCTGAGGGTGTAGGCGGATATTGTCACTGTCTGACATGTTTAGATAAGATAGTGCATAGGAGGCGAACCATGGAAAATACGAATCAATAAAATATAGACGGTGCTCTTCAAGACTGTGAATGGAGACTGTTACTCTGCATGAATGTTTAAATTTAAGCAAAGTAACGATGTTTAATTAAAGGAACACTTCAGTTCAATAAACAGTTCAGTAAACACCCTGTGAATGTCCTGCAAAGATCATAATTGCATTTGAGCGGCTTTGAATAGCGTTTACTGTAACTAAAGCTGCTTAGAGGTCTGACTTAAATGGAGTTGTCCAATATTTGCTTTAATGACAACATTCATGCATATTAAGTGCTTTTAACGATTTATGACCAACTTACTGAGGTGGATAATCTAAGGGTGCTCTTATGGAACATCTTCAGAATCCTCATAATCTTATCTTTGTCAAACGACAATGACAATGACATCGATCATCGCTATTCATATAAAGTGTGCTTAAAACTTTAATAAAGGAATATTTGTGAAAGGTTGTTCATAACCATGTCATTTCACACCTTTTTCTGAAAGGCTTCCAACGGCCTACAATGAAAGAAAAAAAAGTGTTTGACGATGATATATCCCAGTGGGCACACAATTCAGTTCAACACTGAATGAACGTTGAATTAACATTGAATAAGCATCAACAACAAGCTAGCAATGTTCATTCAATGTTCTGTACGTTATGGGATAATGCTCTTCATTGTTGAACATGGATATTTCATCTTGTTGAACATGGATATTTCAATTATGAGAAAAATGCTATTTCTATGAGTCAGATCAAACCCCTAGGAACGTTTTTCTGGAGGCTCTTTTATAACAGACTCGTCAGTCGTCATATTTCGATTTTTGTCAAAACATGTCAAAAGGGTCAATTTTTGTGTTGACGAGCAAGGCAAATCTGTACATAATAAGTGGTTGTCGAATGAGAATTTGGGGCATTTCACAAGGCATAGATATAAATATCATATGTGTATATATTATATATGTCTATTATATGTAAATACGGCCCTGTTATCTGACGATTTAAGTCAAACATACCCACTTTTATTTTTTGACGATTTCATGTTCTGAAACACTTTTTATTAGTGGTCGTCAAACAGCCTTTTTCATGTCAAAATTTGCCTACGACTGCGTCAGTTGTTCTGAATGAGCCTCCAGATAGATTGACAGTTTGCATTCTTGTCAATAGTATCATATTTGCAATTGACGAGCGTGCTTGTCATCAGCAATAGGCAGTGCATGAATGTATTGTTGTATATATAATCATTTTGATATGATTTCTTGTAAAAGTATAAACACTTTATGAGTAACACCATGCCCACTCTGCTGAGTCTCCCTAAATGCACACGGTTCTCGGTCTTATTAGAATAATCCTTATTTATCTTGACCTATCTTGACCTCATCATGAGTTATGTTCAGTTACAGAACTGCATTTAACCATGTAACAGCTGAGGAGACCCTGTCACTCTGTCTTGGGGAGCTACCCCATACAGTTAGTGTCTGCATCTCCCCTCTTCATGTGAGGAAGGGGACTATGGTAACTGCAGTTACCAGATCACCCTTGAGGGAAACCCTCTGTAGCATAGAGAAGCAAAAGTAGTGATTACACTGTATTTTTAGCAGCTTGGATATTGCATAGTTGTATAGTTACAGCTGGACCATAACTTCTCATTTGGGCCACAAAATATATCAAGGGATTGTCTAGAACAGCAGTCCCCTTCCTCACAGTGCTCTTGTGTCTACAAGTTTCCCTCTAACTGCGCCTTGCTTAACCCTTAATGACAGTATGTCGCTAAAAGATGAAGATATGTCGTCATGTGCATCAAATTAGCCCCAGCTATAGCTACCCAGCAAACTGACGTGAGCTAGGGTCAATCTGCGTGAGCCTGGGTTAGCCTATTTTGCGTTAAGCACTAGGTGTCTGAATGAGTCAGCTCTGCGTGAGCTTCCTCAAAGCTCACCCAAGCTCACACCTACTGACTCAAATGTAACCCATACTTTGAGTTCGTTTGAGTGAAGATGAGCCAGGCTTGAGTTAGCTTAATCCTATTCCCAAAACAAGGTGTGAGGATGCGTGAGCTATGCGTGAGCTCACACTCATGTCACGCATCTTCACTCAAGTATACAGCTGAGAGAATGTGGAAACTATATGTATAAGTCTACTATTTGTCCCATGTAGAATGGACACATAATGAAATACTGATTTTATTTGTTTTATCCCATGGATTTTTATGATTTCTTTAATGTTTGCAAACATGTGATAATGGGGAAAATGTTGATTACAATCAACAATACTTTGTATTCATATTGAAGTCATATAAGATGATTACTTTTCTCTAAGGGATATAGCACTGCAGTGGTATAATCTAGATTTCACACAGTGTTTAGATAACCCTTGGATCAATTCTAACTAAAATAAGTAAGCTTAAGGTGCAGGGATCAAAGTGGTAGCACATACTTGCTTGGGGTTGATGCGAATTCTGAGGATGGGGATAAAACATGTTGCATTGGGTGATAATAGGGGCACTGCTATAGCTATATGACCTTCAGAGCTGTCCTATGGAGGTCACTCAGGCTCACACATCCTCACACTCTGAGAGCATGCTTATAAATGGAAGCTCACTCAGATTGACTCATGCTCACGCAATGTATGCTCAGTCCTTTCCTCTTCTCTGATTGGTCAATTTTCAAATTCAAAAGTTCTTTGTCCTCAAGGGGGTTTCCCTCTGCCATTTTGAACTGACAGACACTGGAGGAAGGTTGGGAGGTAGGTTGGCTCTGCTTATACTGATTATTCTGAATTTTGTAGAAACAAAGTAATTGGGTACCTATTGCACAAGCCTATACATTACAGAGCTATGGGTATTTAAACTGATCTTATTATTGCATACGTTCCTTCTACCTTCCTTTGTCAATTCTCTGTCTAATACCTGTATTGTATTTTATTTTTCAGATCAAAAGTTGGACAAGGGCGATTTGAGTTTTGGAGATAAGTGTAGGTTTTTATACGCATAACCTATACACATGTACAAATTACTTAGTTTCACTATTATCTCATGCACAGGATATCTGAATTACCCATCTTCTCCTTTTCAGAATGAAGTGGTGATAGAGGAAAGGATACATTATGGTGTGGAGACCAGGCACAAGACAAAATACACTAGTTAATATATGTCACACAACAAGATGCTTCAAAAAGACTACATTAACATTGATGTGAATAAAGATATCTGTCCCAGTATGAAATGATGTAGGTCCTATAGTAGGAATATAACCAAGTGTCAGGTTGAGTCAGCCTGAGCCTGACACCATTTTACTACCAAGTGTCAGGTTGAGTCAGCCTGAGCCTGACACCAGCTTACTACCAAGTGTCAGGTTGAGTCAGCCTGAGCCTCACACCATCTTACTACCAAGTGTCAGGTTGAGTCAGCCTGAGCCTCACACCATCTTACTACCAAGTGTCAGGTTGAGTCAGCCTGAGCCTGACACCATGCTGACACCATGTACACGTTTTGAACACCTGGTGTCATACACTTGCTCAGGCTGGAGCAAACTCGCTGGGGCTGCATTGGTGCGTTATGCCAACTCTTTGAGAGTGTCTCAATCCCATAGGGTCGGCATGATCCTTGAATGCAGCACTGGCAATTTACTTACCGGGGCTGCATTCATGTAACATCACGGCAAAGGCATGACGCATTGATGCATTATTTCATGTGGAGAAACAAAGTTACTATGCTTAAGTACTGGAATGGCTGTTCTCCACACCCCGTGGAGAAACTGATGTGCATTCTCCATGGGCTGTTTCTCCATGATTATGTCACTAAAATAGCTATGAAACCAATCTCTAAAAGTCATTTTTAGATATAATTACATGAAATAAACATAGAGATCCACTCGAATCAGTCTGAATGACAGGTTTCTCCACCTTGTGTGATATGATCCAAGGTACCACTCATGGAGAAACCTGTCATTCAGACAGATCATCGTGGACCTCTGTCTGTTTATGCCGTCCCTAAAGGGTTAACACGTAGGTCAGAATCAATACTTGCTCAGACAGACAGGAGCAATAAATAATGAATGAGAGCACTATTGTTGATACTGGAGCATTTGGCGAAGCCGCTGAAGAGAAATTTAATTGATACACCCGCAGGAGTTTATCATGAGGATGGAAATCTCTCAGAGGAGCAAGCCTAAAATTAATGTTCTGTAGTTGGGTTTATCAGCTCTAGGGTTGTCTGTCCATCATAAATGACCACCAAAAACATCTTCCAAGGTACTACTATTAGAAGAGGGTGAGCTGCTCCTATCATAGAGGTCTCTGGTCAGGAGGGCTTGCCAAACTCTCTGGTCTTGACTATTATATAGGCGTATTGTACTGTACCACCAGACAGGGAATCGTTTCTAGCCCAATGTACAGACTAAACAATTGCGACCATTTCATCCCATTTCAAAGTATGCGCAGCATTTTCTTTGCTAGAAACAGATGAAGTATTTCTGTCCCCACCAAGGGTCGGAATGCTCCCCTCCCCCAACTCACCCCCCCCCCCACGTTGTTAAAGATGGGTTAAGAGCTAATTTGAGGTCGATTTTTAATTTGCAATTTTTCAGTGTATTTGTGTTCATAATGTCCATATGAATATGCATGTGTGTAGCTTTTTAAAGCATTTTGTTATTTGTGAATACATAACATGTAGAGAAAGGCAGGCCAGGGGACCCAAGATTCTGATAGATTCGGGTCCCCTGACCTATTCTGACCATCATTTTCTCTATGATTTATGTATTCATAAATGTCAGGATGATTCAAAAAGCTGTGCGCATATTCATTTCATAAAATCAACCCAAAATTAGCTCCTAACCCATCTATAAGAAATGATCACTCTCTGACATCATAGTCTTTCAGAGCGGTGGCAGGGGTCTAGTCTCTTAGAGCAGCAGCAGACCGTCCAAAAAGAGCCATATCTCTAGTTCAAAAGCGTTATTAATACTAATGGTGGCTAAAACCTTCCCTAAGAAAAATACGAGCGTCAGCCTGCCAAAACAACCTACTTTCATCGGTCAAACAGTTTATTGGGGGTCAGGCACTGCTTGACCCATCCAAATGAAGTTCAGGCATTGCTAGACTCCCTCAAATGGCTGGAGAGTCTGGCCAGGCTGGACCCTCTTTCCAGAGTCTGGCAATGCTGGACTCTAGGGAGCCTCTCTTTCAACCAAGAGTCTAGCATTGTCTCGCTCTGGGAAGAGAGTCCATCATGGCCAGACCACTTTGGTGAGCGCAGCATTGAAATGAGGGTCCAGCATTACCTGACCCTCACTTACTGCTTGACTCTTGCAAGTAAGTTGTTTTGGCGACATGGCCAATAGACAGGCTGATGCTGATATTTTGTTCTATGCGTGGGTTTCCATGCTTTTGGATACAGGAAAGGTAACTTCTGTCAGATTAATGTGTTCTTGGGAACTGATGCTTAAATTACCTCTTAAAATCTGGGCACTTTCTCTTAGGCCTAAAATATGAATAGCAATTGCCTTTTGGAACTGAGCATAGCAGATTATAGGCCAATTATAATTGTACGAGAATTTCATGATCGTTTCCATACTTTGCAGAGTTCTGAATAAGGTAATAGAGTTGCTCTGTCCTAGGGTCTAATCTAGGGGAGGTAGGGGAAGTATCATTGAAATATTTCTACGGTCAATATTTAAACCAGGAAAAATCAAGTCATCTATCCTGTGGTCTTTAGAGCATTAATTTAAAGAGTTGCTCAAATTAAAGCACTTTCTCAAGAATGGTACATGTACATGTATTTGATAATACTGTACTGTCGTGAGCATGCGCAGGGACGCTATTCATTTTGGCGGGGCTTGCTCCCAGGCGCTTATTAAATACAAGACAGGTGCTTATTCAAAGTCATGATTTTAGTGCTTACGAAACAATTGGAAGCCCCTATACACTCGGCACTTATTCAAGACCGTGCTCTTTCAAGACCGGGGGCTTTATCGTGACAGTACAGTACACCACCCTGCATCTACAGACATTGACAAACACACATATATTTATATATCGATTTTGGGCCATCAGTATTTCCATGTATTAAAGCACCCTCGAGTCCCTTCTTGCTGCCTACCTACTTGTTATGACTCACCTCACTCTAGTTCACACCTCTGAGCGACTCCAGTTCCGCACTGACCATGCACAAGGACAGGTGGGATTAGTAACTCAGCTACCTTCAGGATTAAGTGAAAGGTACCCATAACAATGCATATGATAATAAGTATCTTGTGAAGCAACTAAAAAGGACATCTATATATAGTGGATATAGCACATTAATGTGGAGGATGGAGGGGAGGTGGAGGAGAGGACACAGGAGGAGACTGAACATGGATCCTGTGCTGACTCTCTGTGCAGGTATAATCTGCATACTGGCCTCAACAGGTGGGTGGATTAGTCCTGCTAATCCGGGATTTATTGATTTTAATCTCTTTTTTTTTCAATTGTTTTATTTTTAAGTATATATAGATATGTGACAGTACAGTGGATTTGCCGCATTGCTGTTCTGCTTACAAGAACCCAGCTATTTTATTTTTGAATGAAATGTCTCTGTGCAGGGCTAATCTGCATATTTAACAGGTGGGTGGATTAGTCCTGGTAATCCGGTAAAAAATTGTTTTTTCATATGTTTTTTTTTGTGTTTCATTGGGTTAGATAAGTGCACTGCAAAAAAAGGTGTTTAGATCTCCAACGCAATCCTAAACACATTATTGCCCGGTATTTGTCCACATAATATGTTTTTAAACATGTTTATATTAGGCCAATAAAATGTTTAGCTTAGTGCTTAGAAATTGTATGTGTTTAGGAAATCAAAATGTTTAGAAATCGATGTGTTTAGTCGAAATAAGTTTTAAAAAATTCAAGCATTTAGCATATTAATTATTGTGTTTAACTGTCAACTGTTTATGGCTAAAGTGGTGTGCGACATATAGATATTATTATGTTTAGATAGTAACATTTATATAAATTCACCATTAATCTTATTTCATAGTTCTACTAATAGCCCCCAATCCCAGTGTGCCAATGTATGCATGAGTATTGCACAAATGCCTCTGCTTTAACATAGACACAAGTCAGTATAACATACCTTACAGTAGATATTAATATATCCATTCTTAGACTTCTAAAAACAGGTGTCTATGTAGCAGATGTATCTTTATTATAAAACCAGCCCCTTTGGGGCTTCGCATGTTAAGGAGGAGACATATTAATCATTTTAAATACTTTTGATATGATATTGCAATGGGTGATGTTTCGGATATTTATTAACAATATTATGCATTATCACACATGGGCCTCCGAAAATATAATCTAAATAGAGTTAGGTGTAACCGTCCAGTTAGCTGGCACATTCACGTGCTGAATATTTTGCTTCATCTGATACCCCAGGGGACTCTAGGCGAAGCAGTCAAGTATTGAACATTTAAACCGAAGGAGCAACCCATCTTTATATATAGTGTAATAAAGCGCAGATCCAGAAAATACCCTGGCTCCCAATACGGTGCCAAGAACCCAAAAAAGAAGCAATAGTCTGGCTTAATAGACATGGATGTCGGCTATGTTTTAGCATTGTTACCTCGATGTTAAATGAGCTACACCGGGCAAAATAAAGATCCCTAATATTTCCAGATACACAAAATCACCAGGTCTTTGGTGCAGGAGGGGGTGAAGGAAGGGTAGACGAATAGTGTTTTTTAGCAAATATGCCTTGTGATATAAAGATGTAAAAACGTACCGTATTCGATGTAATAAGCGCCCTGGGCACTTATAAAATTATTTTTATGGTGTTCTAGTTTAATTATCTCCAGAATCGTGAAATTTGAGTCTTTGTTCTAGTCTAAAAATGGGGGCGGGCACTTATTAGGGGGAGGGCGCTTATTACGTTGAATACGGTATGTAGAATAAGCAGTCCGCTTAGCACAGAAGGTATTGCGTGTGTGGGTGTATGGTCACTGCCTAAGTCTCATGAGAAATTCCGAGGTCAGAACTAACATAGCCGCTAATACGAAATCTCGCAATATGCGCAGATGTTTGAAACTGCATGGTTCACTTGCACTAAACATTGTTTTGCTCTGCCTCGGGTATATTGATCTACATCTTTCACCTCATCTCACCTCAGACTCACCCCATAGAATATTCATGCACCATCACACTACCTAAACAAGGGATTTGGCAATAGTCGATGTGGCATATAATAGAATGAATCTGATTGGTCTAATCTGTCAACGTCAAGTTTGCATCCAATCTAATAGTGGTTTTCAAACAATGTCAGCAATTTTTTAAATAATAAAATTATTAATTGATCCACTGCTGTAGCTGTGATAATAAATACAGTGAATTCAGGTGATCCTATGTCAGTGGGGTGTTTCACAAGGAGAAAATAAATACAATTAATTTTACATCTTTTCTAAGACCAACTTAATATCACCCAATGTTAATTCTATCTTGGTGTTTCACAAGTTTCAATTGTATCTATGGTCATATACTTAGATACAATTGAAGATAATAATGCGGCTTGTGAAACACCAACATAAGACTAACATTTAGTAAAAGTAAGTCAACCTTAATAACCATGTAACATTAATCTTAAATACGCTCACCTTGTATGATGATCACATAGGTTCAACATAAGAGTTGTTTAAATGTGTTTAACCAGTTTGTTTTCAACCTGAATAAACCAATATTTGCAGGGATTCTTGTGTGTAGTATGACACATATATTGCATGAAAAAAACGTGAAAAAATATGTAAGGAAAATATTAGCGGGCATGGTATAAGCTCCACGCTAATATGCATTGTGAAACACTAGTACATTAGTTGTATCTCAATTGTAGGCCAAAGACCCTGACTTAACATCTTGGTTGTAGACCTTTGTGAAACACTTTTTAGAGGCAGTATACAATTGATACAACCAAATGTCGGTCTTACTGGTTATATACAATTAAGTCCTCCTATAGAAACACTTATTCTACAATTAATTGTATGTCCCCCTTGTGAAACACCCCACTGGTGTCACTAAGTATGAATACCATGATACTTTAAACGATATTTATAATGAAGGTGAACGATCAAGGTAATGTGCGCAGTATGCCCCGTGGGTAACCAAATTGGTTACATACAGTATATTAAGTAGATATTAGAGCATGTAATAAACAGTATTGAAGAATTAAAAATAAACATGATATACAAAAAATATATCAAGACATGCATACATACAAAATTAATGAACAGTCCGTTCTCCCGGTGGAGCCGACTTAGTTGTCACTAGATTAGTGCCATGAAATCATCTTCATGAAAGAAGGTTTGATATTTAGACTACAGTAGGGTGTTTCACAATGGCTATTTGCGATAAATGTTTCAGCTTAAATGTTTCAGAATGATTCTTTGGTCGCAAATTCTCCATATTTGCATTCGTATCTATTCTTGGTCGTAATAAGAGGTTTCAGTCGTAACTGAGGCAATTACAAAGTGTTTCACAGCTATTTACGACCAAATATTACGATTAATCGTAGTGAAAATACGAGTAAAGCACATCGGTTATGAACAAAGTTTAACTATTGCACAAGCCAAGTTAAGGGGCAGATAATAGGGTGCCCCTTAATTATCTTTAATCAACTGATATTATTTTCTTACGGAGGGATACCTTCTAGATAGTATAGACAAGACCCACATTAATTTCTCATTTGATATAAAATGTATTAATGCTTTAATCAAACTTTATGTGCATGTTATGGTCGTAGGCATTTCCTCCCACTTGTATCTGCCTGTAAATATACATAAATGATTACTGAAAACTCATCGAAATAAAAATGTATTACCTATGTACATTATAATTGATGTTTTTATTATAGATACATTTAATACTACGCAGGAAGGGGTTAATATAAGAGGGGTACTTTAGGGGGTGTCTTTGATCGTATCTACCTCTATAAAGATACGATCAGTCGTATCTAGGTGTTTCACAAGGTGCATTCGTATCTTGCTCATAAGTTACGACCAATGGGTTAGATACAATTGATCGTAAGGTATACATTGTGAAACACTTCACCCCCTTCTACTATGACCATTCGTATCTCATTGGTCGTATCTACCTACGATTGGTCGTATCCTTCAGTTGGTTCTGAAACACCCTTCAGATTGGGTTCCTTAGAAAGGAACTTGGGTTTAACTCAGTATCTTTCGTCGCGATTTAGGATAGGACCACCTTAATAGCACTTTGTATAATAAGGATGTGACCAATTGTCGCTACCTGACAAAATTACTCAAGATAATGAATCCAAGGGCAATCAAAGACGTAGGAGGATAAGCGTATAGCGTAAGACGGGGCTCTGCGCGCCTCTCCCATTCACTTAGGGGCCATCCATTAATTACATACGCACATTTTTGGTCAAAATAGACCCCCCCTACCCCCCCTGTTGCACCATGTACGCATTTGGACTACCCCCCCCCCCCCCATGCGTACATACGCATTTAACTTTTACCCCCCCCCCTCCACTGATAAAATAAAGGAGTCTTTACCCCTTCACCCTTAATTCATAGATTAAGGGAGTGTTCATTTATTAATTACGGGGGGGGGGGGGGGTGAGATTTCGAGTGGAGGGGCATATTTCTTTTACGCCCCCCCCCTCGAGAGCACGTGGAACGTTTTGCGGCCCCCCTTGCTGAAGGCGCCAAAAAATCCCCCCCCCCCCCTTTGATCTATAGGAATCTGGAGCTATACCCAGTGGGTCCGCCATTTTAAATTTCGCTGGTTCCGGTTAAACCCACTGATAAGACATCCCACTATGGGTACAATTAGGGGACAAACAGGGGACAGGCTAGTAACAGTCTTATCAGCTCTTATCAGTGCTGCACGCTGCAACCAGCTCCAGTCCCGACTAGGCCCTATAGTAACGCGCGACATTTTTTGCTAAAAAGGGGCTTACATTTTTACGCCCCCCCTCAAGAGGGGTCAGAATTTGTTACGCCCCCCCCCCTCAGGAGGGGTCAGAAAACCCCCCACCCCCCCTGTAACTAATAAATGAACACTCCCTAAAAGAGGAAGGAGTTAGGACAAATTTCCCACTTGTCAAAAGATTCCTCCGAGCTTGGGGGATGGGGCTGGTCAGGGCTGAGTCATATAATTATTGCATTCTAGGGGGGGGGGTGTTTGGTGAATATAGCAGCTACCGGTAGGGGTCATGGTGATGAAAAAGGCCCTCAAGGGGGGGGGGTTGAGAAAACTGGACAAGCCTCCATGATGGGGTGATAAGAACCAACATGTCCATTTAAGTACTCGTGACCATATCTCATTGCCCTACCATTTGCGATTTGAGAGGGAGGGGGGGGGGGGCAATTTTTTAAACTCAGAACGTAGTGGGGGGGGGGGCGTTCTTAGGGCTAGTTAGTGGGGGGGGGAGCAACAAGTATTTCGTATGTTTGGAAAATCCAAAAGAAAATTTTCTCAATTTGGTTGGATATTTGGACCAGAAAAAGTACCACCTTTAGTCTAAAATGACCAGAAAATCGGCCCTATGCGTACACAATGCGTATGCCAAAATGGGCCTAGACCCCCCCCACCCCCCCTGTACGCATCTGTACGCATTTGGCCTAACCCCCCCACCCCCCTTCATGCGTATGTAATTAATGGACGGCCCCTTAACGTTGTGACGGGGTTCTCGGCGCTGTTTTGGGTGCACAGAGCGCCAGTGTGCCGTGAGGGTGTAGCAGCGATAGGCTCCCATTGCCCGCAGTGCTAAAACACCACATGTCCAGGGGCTATTTAAAAATAGTAATAATTGGAATTGAAATAGGATATGACCATGTATGGATAGATGAAGACGTGAATTTTCTTATTCTTAGGATTAATTTGGATCTGTGAGTAAAATTAAGCTAGGGGGAGCTCCGGTAGATCAAGAAATTATGACATTTTGGGGCATATTCAGCGGAAATTGCGGAACTTGGCGAGAGACAAACCCGTGTAGGGGCACGAATAATACGTGTACATATAAGGTCCGTGGAGTCAGAGCGGTAAGTGCCTCCAACGGACACTAGGTGGCAACACCTGAGCCATGTCCTTTCGGTTATCCGGTAGCGGAGCCGGGCAGGGCACTCCAGACGGCGCTACGGAGGAGTGCCACGTCGACACTGCTTGGTCCGCGCTCAGGGTATATAAGAGGCCGAGGTTGGCTACCTCACCAGTTAGTCCTAGGACGAGCTCTGACCCGCACCTTTCGTACCTTCGCTTTGACAGGGGCACCTACACCCCTCCCACGTTATGGACTCTGCACCAGCCATGCTGGCACAGAGCTTAACTGTCCGGTATCGCTAATGCTTCGAACTATCGATAGAATCCTGTGTGTCTTCGAATGGTTGAAAGACCAAGTGAACTGAGTGAAAAACCTTCGTGTACTTTTGAGGCTGTGATCGAATAAAGACCTGTTGCATTCAAACCGAATTTGGAACCTGTGTTCGTGTTGTACGCATATGAAACCCCTACATTGGTGCCGTGACCAGTTCGGGTGAAACACAGAATAGCACAGTCAGTTGGGTTAACATGGCTGAACAGGCAAAGGGTGGAGCGTCCCTTCATCCTATTTCGAGTCCAGATCCGGAGGTGGTAGCAGCCCTTGAGAAACATTATGGGCCAAACCGTTCGAGTTCTACACCAGAACCAAGGAGAGGCAATCCTGATTCTATTTGAAAAGATCTGGGGTCAAACCTAGATGATTCTTTGTTTGAAACTGGCGGTTCGAAGAGACACATTGCTCCTATGCCAACACAAGGCATGAGCATGCTGCATGCTGAACGACACCAGCGACAGGAAGTGACACGTCGTCATTTCGAAGAGGAGAAGAATCGTTTCGAAGGAGCAAGGATTGCAGAGATGGACAGGATGAATGAAGAGTTTGAAGCTTTGAGTCATCTGTTGGTACAGCTCCGGAACAAGAATGAAGATCTAGAAGGGGCAACAATGGAGAAACAGAACCGCTTAGACACAACGAAGGCGGAACTGGAACATATGGAAAACCAGTTCGCTCATCAACAAAATGTCTTGCGGCGACGTACTGAATCTCTAGAACAACGTCAAGATAAGACCATACATGATTCGGACGAGCTCCATGATACGATCCGAGAAGCTACCAAGGCGATGATGGACGAAAAGGATCGTCTGATCAGGGAGGTGGAAGATTTACAGAAGAAACGAGATGAAGAGGCAACTCGAGGTGGCCGTTCAGGGTTCGATCATGTCAGTGGTGGCATATACCACTCATCAACTGGTGGGGGTAGTGCCTCTACCTCAACCGGAGGGAGACCAAAACGAGTGACCATTGATACAGGGGATCCGGATGGAAGATCTTCACGGCGTGACCAACGCCCAACGTCGTATGATGACGACCATTCGAACTCTCCCAGTCGTTCCAGCTCTCAAGAGAGACCGAGCCGTACGGGTTCGAATGAGAGATCTTCGAGATCTGATCCGAATGAACGTTCGAGTGGGCCCTCAAGGAGGCCAGGGAGATCTCCTACACATGCTGGTAGACGAGTATCTCGCCGCGAATCGATGTCCCCTGGAATGAAATTGATTTACGACACGAACCCCTGCATTGCTGAGATGGGAGTGGACTGTGTTAGCGATATCGTCGACTGGAGCATCGAGCAGTCGTTTCTGTTGCACAGGGACAACCACAACGCTGCTAGACGCACTGCAAGCACTCCGAGTCCGTTCACAGGAAGACAGCCATGGCAGGACTGGTTCGCAGACTTCATGGACGATATGAGGTATAATCGATGGTCAGAAGAGGAATCGTTGGACGAGCTTTTACGGGCATTGAGAAATGGCCCAGGCAAGCTAGCTGTTTCGAGATGGAGAACGATGCATGGTGCCGGATCGTTTACCCAATTGGTGGAATGCGCCAGTTACCTGATAGGTAATGTGGGTAATGAAGACCCGCTTCGATTGTTCCGGAAACGGACTCAAAAGCCAAACGAGTCGCACCGTGTGTTCGGTCTAGAATTGCAATCTCTCTTGCAAAGAGCTAGACCAAGATGGCAGTTAGATGACCCACAGTTCCTAGATGATTTGTTCTCGCAATTCATTGAGGGATTAAGGGATTCCGATGAACGTACCGCTGCATGTGATAGTTGGAAAGCTGGAACTTCTCTCACTGATTTGTTCATGGCCATAGAAGACTATGACAGGAAACGGCATCTGCTATCTTCGAGAGTACTTTCGAGAACTTCCAGTGTGGTGCAAGACCCACCAGCCTCTGATACAGAGGAAGGTGATTCTGGAAGGGAGGAGGAGATTGGCGCAGTTGCTCAAAAGAACAGCGGCAAATCTTATTCCAATTCGAATTCGAAGCACTATCCGAAGGCCGACAGGAAAACACCACCTGTGACCCCAGGAGTTACAAGCGCACCTTCGACTACTTCCTCAACTCCAAGTTCTATGGAAGAACTTCTGTTAAGGTTGACTGACTTGATGTCTGGAAACCAGCAATCAACAGGGAGGAATTCGAAGCCGAGAGTGCAAAAGACCACTAGGAAGTGTTACAGGTGTCAGGTCCTGGGACACTTTGCTGCAGAATGCCCAGCTGAAAAGCCGGTACCCAAGCCTGAAGAGAAGAAAACGGAAAACTAGACGGGGTTGCTCTGGATGGCAAGGTAGTAACCCCTAAGGAGAAGGAAAGCCAACATATCGCCAGCGGTGCAAGCGATGAAGTCCGAGGTGCAGTAGAGATTGGAAACTTAGAGGAGGGGCCTGATCAGTCCCTTCTAAGTATGTCCAATGAAACCAGAAAAGTAGACGTCCGAGGAGGAAGTACTGGGGAAGCGGCGAATTGGATACAGGAGCTGGAAGTAGTCAGCAGTGCCCGATTGTCCCCGGATCACCCCTGTTTGAAGCACTTGAAACGACGGGGAGTAGATCTTGGTGTCACTAAGGATTTCGAACGTTTCACCGTTAACCCATCACCATTGGATGGGAAGAGGTGGTATTTGACTGTAGCAGTGAGGGGAAGGTCTGCAGAATTTCTAGTTGATACTGGAGCTAGTCACTCCATGATCTCGAAGAGGTTCTATGACCTTGTAGCCGATGAGCCAGATAACTTCACAACGAGGGTAACAGCTCATTCGGCCGACGGTAGCTGCATGCAGACGTTTGGTAAAGCATTTTTCGAAATCAATATAGGTGGGCAGGATTACCTTCTGTCCCCTACTATTGCTGATCTGAGTGATGATGGCATCATCGGATTAGATTTCGCTGCGTTGTACGGTGCAATGTTGGAACCTTGTAGGGGGATGTTAAAGATAGAACATCCATACAAGGTGGCCGTACAATGCGTGTTGAGAAAGGTATCTTCTGTAGCCTCGGTGGTACAGACGGTTAAGATACCCCCAGGACAGACATGTGATGTGCTGTTTTCGAGTGACAGTATCTTCCGAGACCAGATGGCGGTGGTTGAACCCGATGTGGTGAGACTTGCATCAATTGGACTCGAGAGTGCAGATACTTTCGTAGGCAGTGGCAGTAGGAATTTAATTCCTATTTCGAATCCTGGTGGTGAAGTCCGTTATCTGATGAAAGGTACTCCCGTGGGGCAGGTGATCATTGCACAGGCAAGCACCAGTATACTCTCAGAAGATACCAAACCGAACCTTGAAGGGATGTCCGATTTACGTCCGGAACTCCAAAAGTTGGTGGACGATTCGAGCTTGGTGACGGGGGACCAGAAAGATCAGTTGAGACGGGTATTGGTGGAATATGATGCAGCCTTCGGGGAGCCCACTGGTTTGGGGCGAACTGATAAGGTGCTACATTCCATCACTACAGAGGATGCTGTACCTTTCAAAATCCCTTATAGACGCCTACCTTTGAAGAAGAAATTGATGGCCGAGAAGGAAATCGCTGATCAGCTGAGATTAGGGGTGATTGTTCCCAGCACTAGCCCCTGGTCCAGTCCTGTTCAGATGGTGACTAAGAAAGACGGCACAATTCGCTTCTGCATAGATTATCGAAAATTGAATGGCTGTACAAAGAAAAACTCCTATCCTCTCCCCCGTATAGACGAGACTATTGATTCCCTGGGCGGAAACCAATGGTTCTGTACGCTGGATTTGCAATCCGGATACTGGCAAGTTGGAATGAAGGAAGAGGATCAGGAAAAAACAGCGTTTTCGAGCCATGTCGGTCTTTTCCAGTACAATGTGATGCCGTTCGGATTGTGTAACGCCCCTGCAACATTCGAAGCCATGATGGAATCTCTGTTGAGTGATCTGTTATGGAAGGAGTGTTTGGTGTACCTGGACGACGTAATTGTCTTCGGGAAGACCTTCGAATCGTGTCTGGCTACTTTAGTCAAAATTTTTGAGAGGTTGATAACCCATGGTTTGAAATTGAAACCAAAGAAGTGTCACCTGTTTAGGACTTCTATTAACTATCTCGGTCGGATAATATCCACTGAGGGGGTTAAGGCGGATCCTGAGAAACTAGATGTTGTATCGGAATGGGAAAAGCCAGAGGGACCTAAAGACATACGGTCCTTTCTGGGCTTCTGTAGCTACTACAGAGACTTCCTACCGGGGTATGCCAGAATAGCTCAGCCTATGCAGGCTCTAGCTCACGGGACTCCGGGTAGAAGGAAGGAGCCTTTCCCATGGGGTCCGGAACAAGATCTAGCATTCGAAGCCGTGAAGAACCTATTTCGAACCACCCCAGTTTTGAAATATCCAACAGCTGATGGACATTTCATACTGGACACAGACGCCAGTAATGACAGTATAGGTGCTGCTCTATCCCAGATGCAAGAGGGGATAGAAGTGCCACTGGCTTTCGCTAGTAATACCCTCAATAAGGCCCAGAGGAATTACTGTACCACTAAGCGCGAATTGTTGGCGGTAGTGGTGTATACGAAGAAGTTTAAGCACTTCCTTTGGGGAGGTGACTTTACTTTACGGACAGATCACTCGTCCTTAAGGTGGCTGTTGAACTTTAAGGAAGCAGAAGGAATGATCGGTCGATGGCTGACCCACTTGTCCGAGTTCGGGTTGGAAAATAGCCAAATCCAACACAGAGCAGGGAGCAAGCATATCAATGCTGACGCCCTTTCGAGAAGACCCATACGGTAATGTTCTAGAATGGATTGCGATGATTGTGAAGCCCATAATGCTGTAATAGCTGGAGTTCGAATGCCGTATGATGTAGGACATTCTAAAGCAATGGAATGGTCCACCGAAACCATCAGGCAATTCCAGAAGGGTGATGCTGCCATTTCGAGACTAATAGAACAGGTCTCCAGTGGTGCCCAACCACAAAGACCAACCATTTCGATTGAGAACCGGGAAATGAGACAGCTACTTGCTCAATGGTCTGAGCTAACTGTTGTTGAGGGTATCTTATGTAGGTGGAAGATAACACCGTACAAGGCCAAAATTCGACAAATCGTGATACCCACAGCTATGCCAAGGGATATCATGTATTTCGTACATGGACATCAGACCAGTGGACATTTTGGAAAGAAGCGCTCCCTTGCGCGACTCTCCAGAAGGTATTACTGGCCTGGCATGAGTAAAGATCTGCTTAGGTGGATCTCTACTTGTCCAGATTGTTGTCTGAGCAAACCAGGTGAAGGCCTGGGGAAGTTGCCACTAACTCAAGAGCTTTGGGGAGTTAGATTTGCACGCATAGCGGTTGATATCATTAGTGGCCTAAAAACCACTCCTGATGGAAACACGTGCATGATGGTGATCTCCGACTACTATTCGAAGTATACTAGAGTGTTTCCTCTGAAAGATCACAAGGCTCATACATGTGCTCGTGCATTTGTAAAGGGTTGGGTGCTTCATCTAGGCGTGCCCTTGATGTTGCATAGTGATCAAGGCAGAGAATTCGAATCTGAGTTATGGGCAGCAATGTGCCATAACCTTGCTATATGCAAAACCAGAACGAATCCGTACCGGCCTCAGTCTGATGGTCAAGTAGAAAGGTTCAACAGAACCTTGATACAAGTCCTGAAGCCTCTGGTCAACAGTCAGATGGATGATTGGGACGAGCAATGCGAGTTTGTGGTACATGCTTATAATAGTACGGTGCATGCTTCCACCGGTTGTTCCCCCAATTTGTTGGTATTCGGAGAGGATTTGATTATGCCTGCTGACTTGGTGTTTGGCGTAGCTGGGATAAACGCTGAAACACCCTGTCAGGTGATGTTCGTGGAGGCATTGAGGGATCAATTCAAGTCCGCATACGAGATGGTTCGATGTGAACTAAGCAAATCTGCTTCATGGCAAAAAGTGGGCTATGACGTAGGTTTGAAACTTAGGTCCTTTCGAGTGGGGGATGAAGTAGTTAGGCTACACGACCCCCTACAGCAGCTAAAGTTGTCACCCAACTGGGATGGTCCCTTTACTGTGGTTCGGATTGTTTCAGAATCCACGGTGGTGATCAAATCCTTGCTGGGACGCCTGTATAAATCCAATGTAGCTCGCCTACGCCGGTGGCAGGGTGATGCTTCAGCGCATTCGAAGCCAGGGGAGCATTCGAAGTCAGATAACACTGAGTGGAGAGCGACCACCCCGGAACGACGTGGTCCTGGTAGACCTAGGAAACTAGTGATACCCTCAGATGAGAAAAAACCTATGCCTCCTGGTATTGGTAAATTAAAGCGGGGCCGGGGTAGGCCTAAAAAATTTTTACCAATTCGAGCTTCTAGCAAGAAGGATAAAAAGTGCGGAAAAAAAGTCTCGGCAAATGAAGGTCTGAAGGGGAGGAGGGCTGTCCAATTGACTACTGGACATCCTGTCGAATCTTCCCTGACGACCAGGTCTAAAGAACCCAAGATGGGGTTAAGACGCAGTCCACGGCATAATCCGGAGACTGCTGTGACCTAATTTGTATACACAACAAGAAGTTCCGATGCCATGATGGTAGTACAGACCTAATTGCTGTCGAGTGAGCAGAGCTAGGATGAGAGTTGATCATGAACGTCCCCGAGGGTGGCAGACAGAACTATCCGGCGGGTATTCTTATGTTACCCGTAATGACATTTGCCTACACTCCTGAAGAATTCATGATTAGCGGTATCCCTGGTACTGTGGAACTGACTCAATAAGGATTACACTCCGGTGAGCTACCCGTTCGATTAGTGGCGGGAAACGCGAGCGTCTCCCGCCGGGTTATCCGTCGGAAAAGGGCTATCCGGTGAAGCGTGAACGCTGATTGGTTGACCTTCACTCCCGCGGCGGGCGTGGCATCACGAGACAAGAAGGGCGGTCGCCATATTGGATCAGTGCCAAGAAGACGCACGGACGCTGCGGGGCAAAGGAGGAGGAAGAAGGGACTTGTAGTCGACCAAAAGTCTCCAAAACCACATCATAAGACGAGCCAACCTGGTTAGTTCCCGCTCATAGTGTCATTAGGACACGCGGAGCTTCGTACTCCGCAAATCTTCGATTATTAAACTTTGTTTTCGTTGAAAACATTCGACTGCGATGGAGGAGCAGTACACCCCCGGTGAGGGCCTCCAGTCCGACGAGATAGATCTGTTCGGGATGGACGATGGCCAATTCGACAACGCTCATGAGTCGGATTATGAATCCGCCTCTGAATCCACCGGGAGTGCGGTTACCGTTCGTGTAGCGGGGATCGGCTCCTATTCGACGGCTGATCGGGACAGCATGACCATGCCACCCCCGGCTACAGTCAACCTAGGGCCGTTGCCGTGGCGCAATGTCCCGAAACGCGTTGCTTCGAAAGACATAGACAATTCGACGTCAACCCGGCTTAACGCAGCAGGTGATGAGGAAGAGGACGAGATGCCAGAGTTGGAAGAGGTAAGCCAGAAATTGCCTATCCATGCAGTATCTGACGAAGAAATGGAGGACGTTGTGCGAACATCGCTGGCCCAGCAACAACTTATAGAAGTGCTGTCGTGCGAGTCGCCCTTCGATTCCTCGCTGAAACTACATCCCACATTGATGTCGATGATGTTGGACAGGCTGGGAGAGGAGGGTTTCTATCGTTACGATCCCACTTGGTTAGACAGTTACGGAGGGGCGATTCGAGGGGCTTTTAAGAATGGAGTCTTCAGTGACATTCTGTTAGAATGTGGTACGAACTTTCGGCATCTTCAACAAGCCAAGGCTATGGAGGAAGCAGTGCCCTCAAGTGATGGGAGCACAACCAGTACGAAGGGGAAGAAAAAGAAATTTTCCAAGACCAAAGGTAGTCGTAAAACTTCCAACGGCAGTACTCCTCCCAATACTCCGCCTAAGTCCGAGGTATCCGAACCTGCCCCAGTCCAGTCCGAATGCTCTTCGAGTACTTCCCAGTCGGCTTCAACGTCATTCGAAGAACCAACTACGACCACCGGGACTACTGAGTCTCCATCTGAATCTCTTCCGAAAGCTCCGGGACCTTTACCAGTCCCATTCGAAGAAGACTCAGCTAGCGTGGAGTTGGCTCCGCGGGAGATCCATTCGGATACCTCAGGATCAGTTGAGCAAGAAGCTCGTTATGCTCAGGTGGTTAGAGAATCCGATGAACTCAGGGCAGCCAATGAACAGTTACGGCTAACTCTGGAAGCTATGCAAACTGCCCCCAGAACGCCAATGACTCGAGCCCAGTCCCGTAAGAACCCCAATCCACAACAAAAAGGACGGTCCGTATCCGACGCTTCGGATCTGGAGGAGGTCCCCTTCGAACTTCCAAAGAGCCAGAAACGGAAGGCGAAAAAGAATGAGGCACGACAGCCATGTGTACCTCATCCTTTGCCTCCCCAAACTACTGCGATTAATATGTCCCCAACCGTGAGGTTGGTGGATGTAGTATCCAGTACGGCCTCTACACCTTCGACGCCTCCTAGGGCACCCACCCGGACGCATTCGACCCCTCCAGCCGAATTTGGAACCTGTGTTCGTGTTGTACGCATATGAAACCCCTACACCCGTGTTAAAGCCATCAAAACTATTATTTCTACTCCATTCCCGATTTTCATATTGTAGCATATTGTTAAGAAATACCTAATTATGACTCGTTTATAGTTTAATTAACAGTCATTGGCCTAGTATAGCCATATCGACAGTGGAAAGTGGAGTGAGATAGGCACGCATTCAACCCTTCGCGCAGCCATGACTGGCTGTTACGGGAGGTCCGTGTGGTGCCAAAATAAGCAAGCTACCCTCTGGATCCGCAGGTCTCATGCTAACAAGTCATTATTTTGGTAAAAATAGCATAAAGAATCTTTAACTGTAAGTCTATATCTATCTCTCACTTGTCGAATTATTTCATAATTCGAAGGATTTCTATTTCTAAATAGCTTCTGAATATGGATTGCTTAAGCACTACGGCCTATGGGAGCCGGTGCCCGCTACACCCTCACGCAAGCTGGCCTGTCTCGTATATGTAACGCGCTTTCGGCGGCTCAATCTCTCGTCACCATTTATCGCTAAGTGCACTCTCTCATACTAGTTATTATTGCTCTCTGGGGCAATGTCAAAGCTCCAACGCACTTCAGGCTGGGTTCAGTTTACACCCAAGTTACATTTAACAGTGTTGCCGGTGTACACATTTAATGCATAAGTAAGGTGGATACGTTGATTTTTAGTCCATCAGTCTGCCTCAGAGCCTATTATCTTAAATATATTCAGATGACTGAGTTTCACCAAATCGATACAGCTTAAAAGTCTATGAGTCTATGACCTGCTGACGTCTATGACTCGGGTAGTCAGTTTCAGTCTCCAGTTCTTTTAACATGCTCTAAAATAATAATTTACTACACCAAGTTTCATGGTGAAATAAATATACTACATTTGTATATCTATACTATAATTATATAAACCTTCTCATTTCTCCTAATAATAGATGTTAGCAGGTCATAGACATTAAGGTGTCACAGTAAAAGTAGCCGACAAAGTTTCATGGGGGGTGAATTCCTAACATGACACCTTATCCTTTATAGCACTTTAAAATAAGTTTTTCTATTGCTGGTGGTTTAAATTGAATGGTTTTGCACTGTTATCTATATGCTAAGTATGGAAGACATTTATGTTTGGATCTACCTGATATTTACAAAAAATCATACCAACTACATCAGATTTCAGTAAACCTAAACTCCTATGATGGCCCAGATGCACTGACCGGTGTATCATCTTGCCTTACACGTATACTGAACAATATCCGAAGAGGCATAGTGTATAGGAAAATTGATTTATGATTGCTATGACTAATTTCTGACAGTAAATATCCCCCTCAGGTGCTAGGTAACAATGTCACCTAGGGAACTCCTCATGGCCTGATAGATAAGCCTACAATCACACTAGCCACCAAGGCAGCCTGCCTGTGATCCTATCCTATATTGTACAGTAATATTCACTATACTGTTCCCATGTTTTAGACATAATTTCTCTGTTAATCAACATGGTATATGTTACATATTTTGGATTTGCCATCGTTTTAGCAACTTATGAAGACCCATGTATATTGACTAGACATGTACTGTTATAACAGGAGTATCAGTTTAGGCCAGACACTTGAATGATTAGATTTAATTCAAAATTTAAAATCACAAGTCTGAGTTATAGTCAGATCTGCTGACGGGGGCAAAGTTGATGGCCCAACCGTGGGCATAAATGCCCCTGTCTGCACCAAAGGCAATGTCAGGATTCCCTGTGTTAGATGACACCAGGTGAAATACATTTAAAACCTGACCAGTGATCGGAGTTGAAAGGGCCAGAACACCCCCCTCCCCATCACTCACATACCTAGTGGTCAGAGTCAAAAGGGAAAGAACCTCCCCCCCCCCACACAGACCTGAGCAGTGGTCAGAGTTGAAAGGGCCAGAACTACCCCCCCCCCCCTCCCACGTTCTCAATCACTCACTTACCCAGTGGTTGGAGTCAGAGGAGGTGAGACCAGCTATTATGTCTGAAGGGAAATTAGGCATAACTGGTTCTCAGTGCTGTATGTGACATGTCACAAGAAACCTAATGACTCCTTCAACAGTGCACTACTGACCCTTGTGATAGTTATGATTTTCATCCATAAACCCAATGTCTCCTTTGAGCCTCTGGTCTCCTTATGAGACCCCCCCCCCCCCACACACACACACCTGACCAGTTCAAAGGGACAGAATTCGGCCCTCCTCCCCTCACACAACTGTAGAGTGGTCGGAGGGGGGGGGTACCATTTTAAAATATGTTTTAGTAATATAGGATTGAACTGCTAACCCTATGATTTAGAAGCAGACAGACTACCAACTGAGCTAACCAAACACAAAAGTCCAAATATGGACTCTCAGACCCCGAAATTCCTTCCAAAAAGCCCTAGCCTGCTTGTAGAAGTTTGTTTTTATAGACCTATGATATCAATATCCCACCTGTGTCATGCCCCTTCCTACTTAGTAGTATTCCTGACCGGCCTTATCCACCCACTTACCTACCTTTCAAAAGCCCTAAATTTCCCTCTTCGACCGTTACCTGTGTCTCCAAAGTCCTGTTCTGCCTCTTTGACTATTAGTAGCATATATAGATGTGTCGCAGCGGCACATGCCCATTATCTTTGGGGAAAATGTGTGTTTTTCTGATGTAAAATCTAGCCAAAAAAAATTAAGGAACATTTGTCCCAATAGTGGCAGCTGGCTTTTCAAAACACTGGATCTACCAAGGCTAACTTTCTGAAACCCTTAGCCAATTTCACATACAGAGCTTTTCCCAAAATATGGAGCAAATAACCTCTATACTACCCTACGTTTTACAGTTTTTACAAAACCACCTACCCCACAAATTTCAATCAACGGCTTTTGTCCCCACAGTCTGAACAAAAACACTTATTTTGCTGCATCAGTATCTAGACCTTGAGATTCAATATTTTCACAACTTGGAATGATGTCAAAATGAATCTGTCGACTCTGTACTGCTTTAGTGTAGTTTAATCTATTATGAACAATGACCGTTCAAGGAGTGTTCTCCCCGACCCTGTCATGCTGCATAGTCTAACCAATGGTTCAGATAGAAGCTTTGCCATAGTAGGGTCGGTAGGTCACAAATTTGATTTTTTAAACTTTTTTTTTAAACATGAAAGTATTACCGAGCTTCTCCAAAGCCCCTAAAATTGACCAAAAAAGGGTGAACATACTAAAATTTCTTCAAAATTGCATAAAAGAAAGGAGGGTAGGCCCTGTTTTGATAGGGTCGGTCGGGTGATCTGAAACAAACCTTTTTCTTTTTTTGGCCTGAGAAGTAATGTGTGAGTGAATGAGTGAGTGAGAGGGACTCAACATGTGTTGGAATGGGGGGGGGGGCAGGGGGGCATAGAATAATAAAGGCAACCTCCCTTATAATCCAACTCCCCAGTTTGAGAGAACATTATAAGCCAAATCTGGACCTATTCAAACATGGTTAAACTATGATTTATGGTCATTTATCTGTAGTATACTGTTGCTAGGCAAACTTAGGTTTTCGAGAAAGGATACAATTGAATTTTTCAGTAAAACTTTAGTAGCAGGGGACAATCACAGAATTAACCTTGAACCATCTGCAAGACCTGTTGATAAGCAGATCAACAAATAGTGTGTTTGTTGTTAGGTAACCACATTTTAGCTAATATCTATTAGTCTAGCATCAGAATGATTTCAGTGGCTTAAATGAAGGGACATGTGCTTAAATCTTCTATGTATAGTCCTGCTCTTTAATGTTACTAAGCATCAGATGCGGTAGGTGATTTGTAGCCTCAATACTATACACCATGTGCCCTGAATATTGCTGTTGCTACGGTAACTAATGGGCATATGACTGTTTCTAGTTGACAGGGGTAGTTTGGTGGGAAGCATATGGTCCCAAAAATATAGTTCAAGCCTCTTAATGGCAATATCCATGGTCAGAAACAAGGAATAATGACATAATAACCCTGTTGCTATGCAAAATGCACAAACAATTATCTGTTGCTAAGCAAACAAGGGTGCTGGAAGAAAACCATGAAGAAACATAGATTCCTTAGATATGATTTTAGGGGGGTAGGAGTACTTTTATCTTTTGTATACCAATTTATTTAGTTATTTTAGGGTGATTTTGGTCTCTTTTCAGGGTTGCCAAGGAAAATGGTTGCCATGGCAACAAAAAATGTCGCATAAATTTGTGAAGTGTGATTTTTGGATTCAGGGGGTTCTTAGCTTTTGAAAAATGTATAGTTTACAATTTCCCCACAAAACCCCAACAGAACCTTTTCCAGCTACATAAGGAACCCCACTATATATAATTATTTATGAAATCACTGATAAGCTGCCAATAAGTCAGCATACTCATCCCCTACACTAGGGACCGGGTAAAGCACCAGGTGGCACCATGGTGGAAAGGTCTATGAATGCTGTACAGAGGGAGGTCCCCATGTACATGGGAGGCACCCTCACTCTGGCCCACACTGTGAGCCTCATTTTGGGAGTTGTGTGATGTCATTTGATCCATTTGGAAGAGAAAAGATGGCCAACAAGAAGAGACCAAAGGTTACCACAGTTATGTAAGTTATCTGGCCCACTTAGATTTAATAACATAATGATACCATTTAAACAGTGCAAATTGACATCAAATATTGAATCACCAAAATTCACCGCACCATAGGGGTAATTCTATATTACATGCTATTGCACTTTTTTCAATATTTAGGTGTTTTGGTTCAGTCACCTGAAGGCACCATGACATCTAAATGTAAGTGTCTAACTAGCTCTCTATAGCTCCTTATACACTGATTTGCCGCCTGCAAGGTCCAGGTACCACATTGTTACATAATAGCATAATATGGTAAACTATACTTAGATGATTGGCCCTATTCCTAGATTTTGATACATTGTACAATTATGACCATCCCTCCTCCAGCGTCCCCCACCCCTCCTCCATCTCAACCCTTCCCCTCCTGCAGGTCCCCTATTCCTCCCCTATCTGTACATCCTGGGTTCCCCATCCCTCCTCCAGTATCCCGATTCATTACAAACCCAATGATGGTTTCACATGCCACCTCCAGGGTGACTCTACAAACCTTTCTTTAGGCTGACCATCACTCCCAGGTCTTCCTATCCAACTTATATCCTGCTTGATCACCATCTCTGTGTCCCTCTATCTCTTCCAATATGAGTATTTTCCATACCCATTGTACATGTTTTAATGTTAACTCCAGGGTCTTATGCATTCCTGCAAGTATCCAATTCTACCACATGATCTTAATCCTTCTTCCATTATGCCACATACCTACCAATTCAAATGTAGTTTCCCACCTTTGGCGTCACTAAGTGTGCTAAGACACCCTACATTGTGGTAGTCTGCTTGTCAGCAGAGAGCCAGTCCCAAATCTGAGTTTCATATACCAGATGCACTCCCCATATCCAACATTTCAAATTCATTTTTCTCAGCTTCTAATCAAGTTAGAAACAAAAATAGAACTGATTTGGAATACTGCAACAGATATAAGGGGAGTAAAAATTGTTTTAGGGATTAATTTGGCCTGTCCCTACCTACACAGTCTAGCGTCTTCCAGATCGAGGGTGGATATCCTCTTCAAAATAGTGGTCGCTGGCTGAGGATCGCCGGTCCCTCGTCGGCTTGATGCCTGACTGTACAGGGTATTATAGGGCGAGGCCTGAAGGCATTCATGTAAATCTGAAACGCTTTTAAAAATTGAAATTTTAGCTTACACCAAGGAAAAAAATGGAATGGTCTATAGTTTTCTCTCAAGTAATTTATGTTGTTACTGTGGAAAAAAATGAAGGACACTCAATTTAAATTGGGTCATAGCTTTTATTCAGTATGTCTTTAAATATATTTTAACTGACTAGCATTATTTTCTTTCTCTCTCAATTTATGACAAGAGTCCAGCCCCAATCGCTGAGGTAACTCTCCCCAGGACTCCAAAGTGACTCACAATCATTATGGAGTCTTAGAATAGGAGTCATTATAGAGATATTATAGAGTGCTGCTAATGTTAGGGAGTCACTTCAGAGGAAACCCTTCGGAGTCCTGGGGATAGTTACCTCAGTGATCAAGTCGGGAGTCACGGTGATTGTACTTCTTTTCCCTGCGGAGCTGACAATGTAAAAAAATATGGGGGCTTCCATAAAGTATATATGCACGAAGGGGGGGTATATTTTCCAAAAATCTTTGCTGACTTGAACCCGTTATTTTAATGCGTAGAAGAACTTTAGGGGATGGGGGGGGTCAATTTCTGGAGAAAATGTGCGTACATACTTTGTGGAAGCCCCCTAAGTGGATGTTTATGGCACATGTTTGATTGATTTGTTTACACTGCGCGATCAGGTCCAGTTCGCAGAAGCAGTTTTATAAATTCATATGGATCAGTGTTGTTTATTGATTGTTAGCTTTTGGTAGGGAGTGGTAATTTTTTAATGATAAGGAGCGTGGGCAGTGGATTTCGGCATGAGCGCGCCAATATTTTTCTGGCCTCCCCCACCCGAGAGGGGTGCAAAATATTTTTGGCCCTCCCCACCCCTACCAGGTTCATGCCAATTATGGTTGACCCCTTTGAGCTATAGTAATGCACTGTCCTTTTCGCCAAAAAGGGGGTAACATTTCGTTTGTCCCTCTCTTCAAGGGGTCCAATTGTTTCCTTCCCCATACCGCGCCCTCATCTTGATATAAAGATCACTCCCACACCTTACAATAACCGACTAAAACCTGGAAGAAATAACTGCTACTTCTGCTACATGTATAAGTTTTCACTAATTACAATTTTCCATTGCGCCATGCAAATTGGTGAATGGCTAGTCCAAGCCTTATTTGGCTATAGTCAAGTTATATGTGTCCTTGGAAAGAGGAAAGAGAGAGCAGAACAATGGACTGTATTATATACTAAAACTACCAAAAACCAAATCCAAAAGCAAATATAACCACAATATGAAAATATCGACTCATCTTGAACAAATTATCTTATTCTAGTATTTATTGATCTGCACTTATTTTCTAAGGATTGAATTTGTTTTTACTTTTTTGAAATACAAGACTTCCTATGTTTTAGCACTGAAGGGCCGTATTCAAGGCCCCCATTGAATACAATGTGGTCGTATTCAATGGGCTAGGAAGAGGTTGTTTTTCTTCATTAAATATCTTCAAATAAAAAATAAACACAAATGCCATCACCGCCCTTGAAATGACCATAGCTTTTAATTAGGGCGTAAAGCAACCCAACAACCAACCAACCAAACAACAAACTATGCCAATATTTGACTATTTTAACTTATTTTTCATCAAAGATTCGAAGAAGAGTTCCCCCAAATCTTGGTTTTATCGACGCGCTTGTTAATGAGAAACATAAACAAGACTTAGTATGCTTAATGTTACACAACAACCGATAATCCTCAACCATGAACTATCTCAGTTGGTATTGTTGAGCACACATGCATAACATAATAATTGAACCAATCTCACAACTTTAAATACGTAACTGGAAACGTGTCAATCCTAATGACTATCTTGACCATGAGCAATAGCCCCCAGCCTGGAACCCCTTCCTGAATCTTACTGGTACATACGCCACAGCCGAACTTTTGCTGCTCTTATACAAAGGTTATGAAATGATATACAGCCGTTTGCACTTTATGCGGATGAACCAACTAAAGAACACACCTGAGTTTAAAGTTATCTAATGTAACTGCACACTCAAAAAAGTCAGCGTCATTGTCGCTAAAACCATTCTCATATGAAAGTCAGACACTGCCTGACTTTCATGTGAGAGTGGTTTTAGCGACAATGATGCTGACTTTTCTGAGTGTGTGTGTCTAACAATAATAGGCCCACTCATCCATCCTTACAGTTCCATGTGCGGTATAATCCTACTTGTCATTGGATTCATATTGTTTGTTAAATTGTCATTCGTTCACATTATATTTGAGATTGGAATCCACCTGGTAATTACTGTCTACACGGACTATCTTTCACGCAACCATTGTACGTGGAAGAACTCCCTTTTTAGGGCAATTCTTGCAATATAAATTATCATGTTTCAATCTCGATTATAATCTGAACTCATTAGTATCAGGTTGTAAAGGATCCTACTAATTTGGAGTAAACTTTTAACAAACTACACTTGTCTCTTTTCAGGAACAGTTGAAGCGACACCATTGTGTGGTAAGTGTGTTATGATATAGAGTGTTGCTTTGACTGTTATGCATGTATGTAAATGCACAGAGAGAAGAAATAGAATCACTGTAACTCTCAAATAGGAGTCCAGCCCTGATCACTGGCAGGACTCTATAATAACTCTATAATGACTCCTATTCTAAGACTCCCTAATGGTTGGGAGTCACTTTAGAGTCCTGGGGAGAGTTACCTCAGTGATCAAGTCGGGAGTCACAGTGATGGTACTTCTTTTCTCTGTGTGACATGTCGACAAAGACCATGCAAGAACTGTACTCAGCACCAGATAAGGTTACCACCTTCTTTGGAAAGGACCTGCAACTTGAAGATAGGTCTATGAACTAAGGCCTATGTAATTTTCTCTTTATTTCATCCCATGACATCCTCGGAGGAGCGTGTAAATTACATGTGTAGTTGGTCTCTTACTACGTATGTAACACTTGAGTACAAAAACCAGACAAGGTAAATTAGACTTTAATATACGGCGACTTTATTGTAAAGGTAACTCTTGGGTATTATAGTACAAGTATAACCAGCGGATATACGAGATCAGAACAGATATATAATACAGTGGGCAACCCTATAGCATAGAGTTAAGCCCGTGAGCACAGGGTGGTCATGTCACGACAGTCCCAAACCTGACTGACTTCCAATGGGGAAGCAGCCGTCTTATATACAGCGCTGCGTAGCCACGTGACCGTACTAGCAGCGCCACCTGTTAGGTTTAGTTATGTAAAAATGATTATGTAACAACTACCGACGGTAACCGAAGGTGGTACCGGTACACTACCGTATATATAACCGAACTAGAGGAGTCGGTGTATGTAACGAACCGACGACACTAGTTAGATGAATAAAACAGTTATTAAACACAATAGAACCGTGTTGTCTTACATCATACAACATACAATAGATATACAACAATAACAGTTAGACTTTATAGTCAACCCGTTACACTACCCCCCTTTAGAATGTAGGAAGGGTTGGTTTTATAACAATAATACCTCTTGGATACATTATATACCACGTATATCTATTTATCAACAAGTAACATTTCTACTCATAGCAACAACAGGCATACATACATGAACATACAAGTTAACATGTACATAACAGTTTATATCAACAATATAGTCTTTGTAAAACCATAGTCCCGTAGGCGCATGATATAAAAACTGTCCAACTGATAGTCCTAGACTAGTATCAGTTAATAGTAAAGGCACCAAATAACCACCTTGGAAACTCAACACATCACCTACTTCATTCAGCAATGGTGCGAATCCGTGTGGAGTTAGTGTCCTTATATATAAATAATAGAACTATAATAGCTCTCACTTCCTTTGGCGAAGAAAAGTTTTATAATTGGAACTATAGCAGTTCCCACTTCCTTTGGCGTAGAAAAGTTTATATATAAAAATCCATAATAGCGTATCCTAAATAAGGTGGGATAGATCGTCATCCTTATTAGGGGCGGTACTCCAGTACCTAGCAGTTTATGGTGGTAGAGATGGATAGAGTCCAGTACCGGTATAGTACTTCCATCTCTTGTGAAATATAAATATAAAAAGGTAGGTCCGTGCCTCCTTATAAATAATTATCACAGGAGGATGATCCATATAATAGTTCATAGGTCACCATAGTAGAATGTGACCACAGGATCAGGAGCCCTGGACAGTAGTAGAGCACCGACGGTTGTGGCTTAGTAGTAAACCACGGTTGAAGACATCAGGCTGCTTCCAGTGTGGTGGCAGTAGAGACTTAGTTAAGTCACGACAGCACCGTCGGTCTGCTTTCGGTTGTCCAGGGGCGTGTAGCTGCGTCGATGGTTTAGTTTTACCTCCGAGGGGCGGAACAGTGCACCCCAGAGGGCCTGACGGGGGACCAACCTTAGGTGTCCATAGGGACACCGCCGGTTGGCTTTCCTTCCCCATCAGGACTTCCTCCAGGAGGGGCCTCCGTGGTGCAAACCACAGCAGCCTCCACCTGGAGAGGAAGGGCTCCACCTGGGGCCACCGAGAGGGTACTCGGCGCCGCAGTAGGCTCCCCGCCACTGACCACCCGGGTAGATTGTGCCATGAAAGAAAATGGCATCTCATACCTAGGTGGGTGTACTGACAGTACCGGGGTCACAGGAGGAGCAGGCCTTGCGGCAAGCCCCAACCTGGACTGGAGATCTGGAAAACCAGATCTCTCCCACTCTGTCAGCTTAAACCCGAACTGCCGGAAGAACTTGGCGTCACAAGTTGTCAACCTTGATTCGAGCTGGTCGATCGTAGCCCTCCAGAAGGCATGATCTTGCTCCAGACTCGCCTCGCGCTCGGCAAGGACTCTGGTGCGTTCAGCAACCCAAGCTTTCCCTTCCCGGATAGCCTGTTCTCTGAGCAACTTGTACTGCTCAAAGTACGACTTCTCCAAGAAGGAAACCTGAAACTGGAGTAGCTTACTTGCGTTTTCAGCCATCTTAGCTCTGTAGCACTCAAATCCGGGGACTAGAGTGTCAGAGAATCCAGTGTCAAAGGCAGGACCGTCTCCAGGCAACACAGGTAACCCTGCTAGCCCTTCGTCAACAGCCCTGTGCTCAGGGTCTGGAGTCACCTCGTCATCCCTTGCGGGGTCAGAGGTTGCTCCGTGCTGGGGTGGAGCAGTCGGCTGGGCTGACGCCCCATCCGGCTGTTGTACCTCTACCTGTTCAGCATCACTGACAGGTGAGACACTCTCCTGTGGGGCTGAAGCTTTCTTTTGCTTCTGACTCCACTTGTACTGCTTGACATAGTCAGCAGCGACTTGTTCCGCCTGCTCGTCACCCAAAGAGTTCTGAACAATAGCCAGTGCATTCCCCAGTTTCTGTCTCTCCTGCCTGGGCAGTTGATCAGCAACCGGGGGCAATGCAACCGAAGATACCGTGACGGTACCGACGGTTTGGCTATGGTCGACCTCAGATGTTACCGTGGCGGTGGCGACACGTTTCTTCGCAGGTTCACTGCGGGAACGGTCACGTCCACCTTTGGTATCATCTTTGGATGCCTGGCGGCCCCTTTTTAGATTTTTCTTCTTAGGAGGGGTATCCTTCTTTACAGTGGGCATCGGAGCTTCTGTAGCTGGTCCCAGGTCGGTTTGTTCGCACTTGGCGCCCTTACACAACCTCTCCCAGTCAGCCTCCGTGAGGTAGTTCCACTGTTTAAGTTTGTTGGTTCTCCACTTAAACTGTAGATTTCCTACACGTTTGTGGATCCCCCAAACCTTCAGTGCAGCCTCAACTCCACGAGTAATAGTGCGCTTGTGCACGCCCTTATTATCGCAGAGATGCCTTACCAAACCGGATCTCCGTTGGCTACGGAATAGTTCCCCGTCACTGTACTCAGGGCAGGAAGTACTCGTACTTCCCCTCACACAGTACAAGTAGGGACGCACATTCATGTGCTTCTCTACCAAATGACGGGCAAACTTGAAAAGGTTTGGCCACCGTTTTGCTGCTGTCGCAGTCCCTTTCAGGCGCTGACAGCGAACGTACGGGCAGGGATCCCCTGGCACGTAGTTCTTCCAAGCATATTTCAGCTTGGGACGGCATGACCTATGGATGTTAGGTTTATTCCCCGCCAACACTGCCTTGAGGTACACGAGGTACCAGTCAATGGGATGGGAATCACCTGTCAACCAGTCTTCGTCGTCTGAACCGTCGACCGTGTGAGGTGCAGGAAGAGCCATTTTGCCATTCTCCTGAATTAAATCAGTGAGGCTCAGGTTCTCCCGGTCATCATCACGGAGACACAGGTTTAGACGGACATGCGCTGCCTTGGCGCGGAGGCGTCGATTGGCTCTGCTCTCTGCAACAGACCAGCCCTCGGCTTCCGCCTTGGCCACTCTGTCAGCAACAGCTTTGAGTCTATCAGCCTCAGTCGGTGCGACCTCTTCGGTTGCAGGAGTCTCAGGGGAAGATGCAATCCTCCTCTTACGCTTCCGCTTCCGTTTGGTCTTAGCACGAACCGTGGACCCGTCTGATGAATCACCATCAGGGACCGTCGGTTCTTGTGCCAATACACCGGCGGGTTTCGGAGAAGATCCCCCTGCAGGGTTCTCCTCCTGGATGATATTACTACCACCCAGACCAGGTTCTGTCTTCGGAACAACATCACCCGACCCCTCAGGGTTAGGTTCAGTTGGTACCGAAGCCGAGCCTTGACCGACGGTTGGAGCACCGGTAGTGTCCATTTCCGTGTCAGACTCGAGAACTCGGTCTTCCCCATCGGAGGCCTCAGCCTTCTCCGGGGCCGTGCATCTGCCATCTACACGGGCTGCCATACTGTTAGCTCAGGCGTAGGTGAACCTCACGGTTCACTCACCCGAGCATTTAGTAGCACAGCTGGTAAACAATAGTGTAGGTACTGCCGGGCAGACCTAGGCACCACTGATCAACACGCTACCCTACGGGCAAACGTGTTGATCTGAAGAAGCCTGGCTGCCTGTGGGGCTTATATACCCCACCCGTCCCCCGTGACCCCGCCCCTTGACCGGCTTCTCAGCCAATCAGAGGTCGCGCCCCGAAGGCGCGCCGAGGTGACCCAATTTCTCACGGCTCATTTGGCGGGAGAAATCGATCAGGTGACGCGGGCAGCGCCCTTCCCACGCCTGGCATATCCGACGGTGGGAACTCTCACTGTTGTTTACAATTTTCGTGGCGGAGCCACCGGATAACCCGGGAATGATATACCGGCATTAGAGGATATACACAGCAGCGTGTTGCTAAGCAATATGTGGTCAAAACTAGTCCCATACTTAGAACTAATCGGCAAAGCCAGCCACCTGCCCTGAACACGTGCTTTTCTACCTCCAACGGATAACCACACCGGATAACCCGTCTCTTCTCGTTGTGTTTTGGTGATCGTGTACCGGGCCAATGACCACCGGCCCAGTACGGAACTGTCCAGGGAAATTCAATCAAGCCAGCAGCTAAATGTCGTCAACAAGGTAAGAAAAAAATGTTTACACAATTTTATCTCGCTCTCTGACACGTGTGCTCCTCCGTAGACCTTGTACCGGTATGTCCAGCAATGATGACACCGGAGGTATCACCTTGCTTTGTTTACCGGTGTCTACGGTTAGTCCTTTACGCACAGCTGACCCTTTTTTACGAGGCCTACCGCGCTTGGGCTTGGTAACACACGACTGTGGTTCAATCGGTAATTTCCTAGGACGACCCCTTCGGCGCGCTACCGTCGGTACCGACGGTATGACCGTTGGTCCTGCCTTCGGTATCTTCGGTAGCGCAGGGTCGGTTGGTGCTGGTACTCGACCAGCACCGAGGGAATCTTCACCGTCATCTATATATGGGACTCCATACCAAGGTCGGAGTCTAGCCACATGTGATTTAGTGAGAGTCCCTTTTTTCAACCGTATTACTACAGTAGTTTCACTAACCACCATAGTAACCGTATGCGGACCATCCCAGGAGTACAGGGTCTTGACTTTGGAATTTGGTGTGCTAAATCTCGCGACCTTATCCCCCACCTTAAATTGGCGGAGTTTAAGGCCCGTGTCATAGCCCACCTTCTGCAAACTAGCAGATTTTTCCAAGTTGTCCCTTACTACTCCATAGGACTCGCGTAATGATTGTCGAAGTGATTCAACAAACATCACTGTGCAGGGTTGCTCGAGCTGGTGTCCCTGCACGCCATAGACCATGTCACTTGGCATGACTATGTCTTCACCCATTACGAGCATATTAGGCGTACAGCCCGTCGACGCATGTTCGGTAGCATTGTAAGCATGGGAGATATAGCGAGCATGCTCATCCCAATCATCCCGGTGCTCATTAACCATTGTCGTGAGACATTGGATCAACGTCCGATTGAAACGTTCCACCATACCATCCGATTGAGGTCGGTAGGGGTTCGTATGCGTCTTGCAGATGTGTATTTTACTACACAGTTCTGCCCACAGTCGAGATTCAAACTCACGACCCTGGTCGGAGTGAAGCATTAAAGGACCTCCCCACGTGAGGATCCAATTCTCGAAAAGTGCTTCAGCGCAGGTAACAGCTGTATGATTTACCAACGGATATACTTGGACGTACTTGGTATAGTAGTCCTGTACCACCATCATACAGGTATTCCCACGGGGGGTCGTGTTGAAACCACTAATGATATCAACAGCGATCCGGGCAAACCGAACACCGAATAGCTCTTGACTTAGAGGTAGTTTACCGATACCAGGTCCAGGCTTTGATAAACAGCATTGGGGGCATTGCTTTACCCAACGCCGTATGTCCAAAGTCATACCAGGCCAGTAATATCTACTCTTAATCTTTGCCTCAGTCCGTTGTCTGCCAAAGTGTGCTGAAGTTCGGTGGCCATGACAGTAATTGAGCAACTGTAGTCTGAGTGACAGAGGCACTACAGACTGAGCTGCTCTCTTCCTGCCAGGTTGCACTCTCCAGCGGCACAATACACTGTTCCGTATAAAAAGATTATCCCACTGAGCTAACAGTTGTCTAACTTCTTTACATTCCAGCGAAAGTGCGGGGCGAACAGGCTTGGACAGGCCCAACAACTTCAAGGAGTACACCCTCGAAATAGCCGGATCTGCAAGCTGCTCATCCTTCAAGTGATTTAACGTCCAGTTAGGAACTTTCGCACCCACAGACGCAATCACTGCATTGTGAGACCCACAGTCTCGGCAGTCTACACGGTGACAGTTCCGGATAGGATAGCGGGACAAGCTGTCCGCATTCACATGATCTACTCCACTCCTGTGTATGATATGCTCATTCGTCATGCCAAACTCAGAGAGGTGGTTCAACCATCTACCCATCATCCCCTCAGCGTCCTTGAAGTTAAGGAGCCACTGCAGAGATGAATGATCCGTCCGTACGAGATAATTCCCACCATATAGGAAATGTCTGTACTTTTTTGTGTAAACCACCACTGCCAAGAGTTCACGCTTGGTTGTGCAGTAGTTACGTTGTGTTTTGCTTAGACTGTTGGACGAAAATGCCAGCGGCACTTCTCGCCCATCCTGGATCTGCGACAAGGCAGCACCAATACTTGTATTAGAAGCATCAGTGTCCAAGATGAACTTACCAACAGGTGCAGGGTAGTGCAAAACAGGTGTTTCTAAGAAGAGTCTCTTTAACTCACTGAAAGACTGTTCTGCGGCTGGGGACCAGACTATTTTAGCCTTAGCCTTCTTCTCTCCAATCATCAGCTCTTGTAAGGGAGCTGCGACTCTCGAGAATCCAGGTATAAAATCTCTGTAGTATGAACAAAACCCGATGAAAGAGCGTATCTCCTTCGTGTCCATCGGACGAGGCCAGTTCTGTACCACTTCGATCTTATGAGGATCAGCCATGATGCCATGTTCAGAAACTATTCTACCTAGGTATTCAACTGACTTCCTAAAAAGCTTGCACTTTGAAGGTTTCAATTTCAGACCATATGATAAGATGCGTTTCAGCACAGCTTGGAGGTTCTGTAGAGTTTCCTCCACAGAACCACCGAAGACGATGATGTCGTCCAAGTATACTAGGCACTTTTTCCAAAGTAAACCCCGTAACATGGTTTCCATCATTGCCTCGAAGGTTGCCGGGGCATTGCATAGCCCGAATGGCATGACGTTGAACTCAAATAGTCCCATATGGGTAGAAAATGCGGTTTTTTCTCGGTCCCGGGGGTCCATGCCGATCTGCCAATAACCAGATTGTAAATCTAGTGTACAGAACCATTTCGCCCCACCCAGAGATTCCACACATTCATCTATCCGAGGTAGAGGATATGCATTCTTCCTAGTGAGTCCGTTCAACTTCCTATAGTCGATGCAAAATCGACAGGAACCATCCTTCTTGGTGACCATCACCACAGGACTTGACCATGGGCTCTCACTAGGTTGAATCACATCTTCATCCAACATCTTTTCTACCTCAGCCTCCATAGCACTTTTTTTAGCCATGGGTAACCGACGGTAGGGGATTCTACTGGGAAGCGCGTCCCCAGTGTCAACCCGGTGTTGTACCGTATTGGTACGCCCTAGAGGATCTCCTGGTTGCGCAAAGGCGTCAGATAACTCCGACAGCTCATTTGCCACCATTTCGCTCTCCAGGGTAGTGAGGTGTGACTCACACAACAGGGACCTTAAATGTTTCGGTAGGTTGGATTTAGCTAGAGCCTCTTCGTGGGAAGAGTCTCCCGTCACCACACCTACTTCCACAAAGTCCGTAGTTAGTGAGTCTACCCCATATGCTCGCGTGGTGTTACCAATAGGCGTCCCCTTTCGTAGAGTGATTTCTCTACTACTCGAGTTACAAATCGGTATCACCCCCCAACGAGCGTTGGCCAGGTAAGTATGATAGCCAGCAAGACCTAACTCTGAGAGCTTTTGATCTTCTGGTTCAAACATTCCCGGCCGTTTGGCCTGCACTCCCACGCAGCTGACTAGGACATCAGATACATGTCCTGCTGCCAACTTTGTGTCTTGTGCCACTGACGCCACAGAAGAACCATTCCTTAAAACGCACTGTACAGATTGTTTATAAGGATGTTTAATCTGAAGTCGGCCCGTTGCGGTGTTCATTGTTACCCCGTAAAGAGCAGCAAAGTCCATCCCCAGTATGCCATCATCAGTGATGTCGGTGATGGTTGGACATATCCAGTATGTCTTGCCATCAACCAACATAGGTTTTACAGTTCTGCCATAAGTCTGCATACTATCTCCCGTAGCAGTCCGAGCCTTTACTCCTAGTAGCGGAGCTTCGGGCTGGTTGCAAAGACGGGCCATGAATTTACGATCGACCAAGGTGTGAGATGCACCCGTGTCGACCAAAAATTCACCACGCGTCCCGGAAATAACCAGACTCAGGTACCAACGCTGTCCCCGTAAAGGGACACACTCAGAGGTCAGCATCGGGCTTCCCCCTCCATCCATAGCAACCCCTTTTGTCAGGAGATAATCCCAACATGGGTCGCTCGGGGAGTCTTGAATCACACTGCTCTGGGCAATTGATTCTAACCAAGACTCCTCTAAGCCAGCGACTACAGAATCCTCCGGATTCCGTTCGTCCTTGCCAGCCCCGCCTTGCCAGACGCTTACAGGTTGTACAGACCCTTCTGCCTCTGCGCGGCCTTGGTTCATGGAAGAGTTAACACCGTCTACTAATCCCTTACAGGCATGGCTAACTGTGGGGGCGCCATCCTTGCCAAGAGGATGGGCCCCATTCAGTTTTCCGTCTCCTTTTCGGTTTTAGCAGCGATGGGTGCAGGGGCTTTGCATTCGCTAGCCCAATGACCCATCTTCTGACAGCGTCTACATGGCTGAGGTTTCGTGTCCTTTTTCTTCTTTTTCCTTCTCTTTCCAGATCCAGAATCAGGAGTGGACGCAGAGCTCTTTTCCAAGTGCTTCCGCAACAAACCCTCAATCATCTTCTCCATGTCCCTGTCAGGCATTACTGCCGCCACCTCCTCAGAGGCGGGCTGTTTTTTCTTAGGTGGTTTTGTGGCGGCTTCTACCACCTGAGCTCCTTTCGGGGCTACAGATGGAGCTGCCGACACTCCTCCACTAGGAAAAACAGCCTGTTTGGTGTCATACACATCTGCATGGTCAAAAAGGTCAGCTAGAGATAAGTCCGGCTGCCATTTTTCCCGCAGATATGCCTGGAGATTGGTGTCTCTGACTCCATTGACAAACCTGGAGGTTAACTCCTGGATGACAGTGGGGGTATCAGGTCTACATCCCTGATAACACTCGGATATCAGTTCTTGTAGAGCAAATCCGTAGGATCTCAGATGCTCGTCCTTGCGTTGGACACGTTTGAGCAGCTGAGTCCTTGGGTCATGCTCACCAATCTTCCCAATCGCCCATTCAGCTGTTTCTTCAAGTGAGCTCAATGTCTTGATCTTCACTCTCTCGAACGCCAAAAGGGCTGGTTCACCTGGCCCGTTGCAGAGTGCTTGCTTCAGAGCAACCAGCGCTTGCTGATTGTTCCAGCGATTGCTCTCCACAATAGCCTTGAACCGAACTTTGTACTTTCTCCAGGGTGGCGACCCTGTGAAAGGCGGAATATCGATGGCCTTTTGACGGGCTGCATCAGGATGTTTGATCTCCCCAAAGTTGAAAGGAGCATATCGTTCATCCAGTTCATCGATGTCCCGCGGGACGATGTCTGTCCCCAGCTTCTCAATAGCCGGGTTCCGGTCGTACTTAGCCCGCTGGACAGGGGTTAAGCCCTGTCTAGCTCTGGGTTTCGGTACTGGAACTGAGACCATGGTCTGCTGTTGGTTCAACATCGTTGAACCAGTAGATGGGTGGGTGTACCCTGGAGGTGTTGCCGTGCCTCCAAAGGCGCCACCACAGACCGGAGTCTGTAGATAGCTAGCCCCCATCTGAGGTGTCATACCTGTTACCGTGGTGTGTACTAGCGGCGGGACACTTGAAGGTGTCACTGTCGTGTACACACTGGGTACGGGTATGACTGGAGGTACCACCGTGGAAGGTGGTGGTACTTTCTCCGACTTCGTCTTCAGGTCCTGATTGACTTGCCTTAAGCTTGCGAGGTCCTGTCTGGCTAAGTGGAGCTGCGTGCTCAAATCCTTTCCCAAGGAAGTTAAGCTTGCAACCTCACATTCGCCGGACACCCTCTGGTGCAAAAGTTTGTCAACCTCCACCTTGTGGGAAGCCATCTCGTTCTGGAGTTCCAGTAGGAACTTTTTCTTCTCATCAACCTCCCTTAGGAATAACTTCCTAGTTTGATTGATGGAAGCAAGTTCCCTCCGGGCTTCAGCGAGCTCATGCAACTCAGTTTTCTTGGTGGGGATCCCCATGGCCGCTAGTAGGTCCCCATCCAGTGGTAAACTGGATGGCTCATCTACTGCTGCCGGGTACCCCTTACCAGGAGCTTCTGTTGCCACGTTAGTTTTCTTTGATAGCCCGCCACCCCCCATACCGTTCGGTGTAGGAGTGGCACCATCAGTGAAAACCGACGTGTCTGGATCCAATGAAGGATCTGCTACCGTCGGTGTAGAACCGAAGGCAGCTGGGCCGAGAGTTTTAGGCTCTCTACCCGGTATTTTCTGACCCTCAGGACAGAAAAGATTCGTGGAAAGGGAGTCCAACGATCTCCTGGAGCTTATATCAAAGGGTCCCGGGATTGGAGATTGCTCCCCATCCTCTCCTTTGGTAAAGGCTTCCACAATAGGATCACCTATTGCTTCTTGGGAGAGGTCGTCCCCGGGCACCTGCAAGGCTGCCCGGCCCTCCCGCCTATTGGATTTGCCTGTGAAGAAGCGTACATTCTGTACGGCTTCCTCACGTTCCTCAGCAGGGGTTTTAGTCCTGCCGCTGAACGAGCTGACAAAATCGTATAGGTAATCCATATACTGTAAGTCTATTTAATACCCTATCAATGGTCGGTTCGTCAAGTGGTCACGGCACCAATGTAGTTGGTCTCTTACTACGTATGTAACACTTGAGTACAAAAACCAGACAAGGTAAATTAGACTTTAATATACGGCGACTTTATTGTAAAGGTAACTCTTGGGTATTATAGTACAAGTATAACCAGCGGATATACGAGATCAGAACAGATATATAATACAGTGGGCAACCCTATAGCATAGAGTTAAGCCCGTGAGCACAGGGTGGTCATGTCACGACAGTCCCAAACCTGACTGACTTCCAATGGGGAAGCAGCCGTCTTATATACAGCGCTGCGTAGCCACGTGACCGTACTAGCAGCGCCACCTGTTAGGTTTAGTTATGTAAAAATGATTATGTAACAACTACCGACGGTAACCGAAGGTGGTACCGGTACACTACCGTATATATAACCGAACTAGAGGAGTCGGTGTATGTAACGAACCGACGACACTAGTTAGATGAATAAAACAGTTATTAAACACAATAGAACCGTGTTGTCTTACATCATACAACATACAATAGATATACAACAATAACAGTTAGACTTTATAGTCAACCCGTTACACATGTGATGTGTCAATACACCTATTTTAAAACGTAGGGCACTTTCCACGTACCATATTTGACATACTAAGCGCCCTGAGTGCTTAACAATTATTTTCAGTTGAAAAGTCAAACATCCATTTCAATACGCACCCCCATGGCTGTCTTGTTCAGCTTTCTGGCCTACCTTAATAGTAGCTTCTACAAGGGTTCCACTCACCCCTTGTGCTTTAACACTTGGCTCAGCCTTAGCAGCTGCATGGGTTTAAAGTGATATATGTCACTAGGCTGTAAGAAAAAATCGAAGGGAAAAAAAGTTATCTGATAGATCTAAAAGATCTGAAAGAGGGCCGGGGCTGCTTATTAGGTGGAGGGCACTTAATATTACGTCAAACACAAAACCCTTCTAGAATTGAGTTGAGTTTGAGTTTGAGTTTTGTAAAGTTTATTGACCATATTTCTTGACACAGAAGATTTTAAGGCAATAGTCAGTTAACAAATATACAATTTAACAACAATCATAGATGGACATGAATAAAGATCACTTAGAGCGGTGGTTGTAAATGGTTTCCACGAGCATTGAATAGAGTCAATTTACATCAATTATCGTTACTTCACGTTGGCATCAAAGTGCATTACCAGTTTGGTCAAACAGATATATAATAGCTCTTGTACATAAGTCAGCCGAGAACACAGTCAATAATTAAGTTTAAGCACATGATTCTTTCTAGCATAGAACACAGGCTACAACAGTGGGTACACTAATGTACAAAAAGTACAAAATGTACAAAAGTACACATATATTACAAATGGAAACTAGAACTGGAATCTATTATGATAAATACGTTAACATGCTGATTTAAATGCAGCCATGTTGATACAGTGATGCAGTTTATGGTCCAATTCATCCCAAGAAAGCATTCCGCGGTACAGGGGACTTGACCTATAGAGCTCACCCTTTGGTCGGGCTACTTTTAACTTCACTTTAGAATTACTTCTCAGATTCCTTCTCATTGGTACAGTATTGTTAACATCCCTCGACCACTTAAATATATGGCAGAGAAGATGCTTTCTCCTTCTCACGACCAGCTTGTTTAGCATAGAAATTTCATGTAGGTCATCAGTCCTCATGTCCCTGGGATCAGGTATGGAGTGACAGATTCTAAGACAATTATTTTGAACAACCTGCAGACTTCTTGGCGCCCAATCAGGGCCACTTTCTACCAAAAAGTCCCCATACTCGAACACAGGAAGGATAATCTGTTTGTATATCGATAGTGCTACAGTGGTTGTGGCATATTTCTTAACATATCGCAGTTGATTGTATTTCGCAGTACTTAAATTTAATACTTTACGTATCTGTGGGACAAATTGAAAGGTAAAAAGACCTGAACACCAGATATGTTATTTCAGGTAGCCAATCCCGAGCAGCCAATACCTTTATCTATCTAAGGCCTGGCAGGCCTAGTGTCGATGCCATGGCAGGCCTAGCATCGACTATAGTCGACACCATTTACATAGATATATTATAGGAATTGAAATAAGCTCCGTCCTCCTGGGAACTAATGGTTTTCAGAGGCCGTCCCCATGGCAAGCCAAGTAATTTTTGGTCAGGATCTATCAGGTTGGGGACATACCCACTATTCTAGTACTCCCTAAATGAGTTGCACTTGTACTCACCATCTAGGGCGTACTAGTAAACTGGCCTTCCCACCAGCAGCAGTGCATCTTGGTATTGACATAATACTTCCATCAAAGCCACAATCGACTATATATCATGTTTGGTACCACTGGAAAGAGAACATCTCAATCTATGTACACTGGCCGATTTACAAACTACAATAATTTATATTCATTCAAACATCATGCATTGAACATGACACAGGCATAACATAATTTTATATGAACCCAGTATAACCCATTTCCGAATTTCGTGTTATATTTGCTGATAAATATAAACACACAGGTAAGTAGATTAGATACTTATCTATCACTCTCGGTTTTGCTTTTATCTTCTAATGGAATGGTAAGGTCATAAATTGGTAAAATCTTGGAAAGATTGGGTGTTTTTCTCCAAAACCCATATCCCAGTGTTGGTATAGCAAAGCCCCATTGTTCTATGATTACAGATAAGGTATTGCATACCCACCCATGAGGGCCAGTAGCCTAATACAGCTAGCTGTTCATGGTCTAATGGTCACACAAAATGTACCAAATAAATAGTACGTCCCAGAACCATGCACAGTTCTATTATATTGGTACAGTCTGATTGAATGGACTGTACCAAGATAGTAGTACGTACCAATTGCAACAAGCTTTTCCCGTCCCCTACCTGTTTAAAGGGTTAACTTTTTATTACCTTTACAGAAAGTAAGTTAACTAATATTGATCCGGCTGAAGTCGCACCAGAGGGAGGAGCCGAGGTGACAATAACCGGACAAGGTAAGCCTCCAATCTATTCCCCACACAGCTTTTTTTTGCTAACTTTTAATAAAAAAAAACATAATAAAATTGGACAAATATTGGCATATTTGGTATCAAATCAGAGCTTATATTGCTAGTATAGTATATAGGAATAAAAATAACTCACATTTCCCCGCTTTCAAAGGTGAATATATCCCTAACTGCTATGCAGTGAATTTTGGTAAGAAAAAGCATACAGTATTATCTTAAATATTTTAACCCGGCAGTTAAAAAACGAGAAAAAAATAAGCCTCCCTCTTCAAATGTTTTAGTCTTTGTCGATGGGAAACCTTTTTTTTCTGAGTGCTCTAATACTTAATGCGGCTTAAAGTTTAATAAATGCCACATGTCTCCATGTCATGGAGAAGGGATAACAACCTCTAAGTTGTATTTACTGGAATTAAAGTACAATTGTCAGTTGTTGTGCTAGTTATTTTCAGATATAAAATAACTTGATTTAAAAATAATAAAACAAGGAAGCATGTCATGTCGATAACCATGTGTACTGAAATATTTGCCTAAGATCAAAGAAAAGGGCAAGGCTTATTTTACTAGAATGTATCAGGGTAGAAGTATTTATCGCACTCATTTATCAGTTTATGATGGTAAACATCTCTCATGATGATTTGACTAAAACACTGTCCACTCCTATCAGGTTTATCCACCGAAATGAAGGAATCAACAGTGACCATTCAAAAGGATCACAGAATTGGGAAGAATATGGTCACACCAGATGTCAGTATAGGCAACTACCACACCTTCAAAACGCCAAGGTGAGCTTCACATAATGAGGAGTACTGTAGCGGAATTTCCATCATTACCTGGCACTCATAGTACATTGAATATATCGTATTTTGAATATCACTACGTGAATATTTAAAATACATTACAAACTCAAAAAAAGAGGTGAAGGGGGATGCTGTGGCTAACATAGCTCCCCTCCACTGCCCCGGGTTGACACATTGTAAAGACAAGATAACGGTCTAGGTGCGGGTGGAACAGAGTGAGTTAGTGTCGCCATAGATTGAACAGCGGGCCATCACATTCCACCTACATGGGGAACGTTGTTAGGCTAGATAGTCTCAAAATTGCGAGATGGTCTCAAAATACTATAGTTTTGTTAGTACCTCGCAACCCTCAGGCTAGATAGTCTCAAAATTGCGAGATAGTCTCAAAAGGCTGCAAGATAGTCTCAAAATTTGAGACTATCTTGCAACAGTCAGGCTAGATAGTCTCAAAACTGCAAGATAGTCTCAGAATACTATAGTTTTGCAAGTATCTTGCAACAGTCAGGCTAGATAGTCTCAAAATTGCGAGATAGTCTCAAAATACTATAGTTTTGTTACTACGTCGCAACCCTCAGGCTAGATAATCTCAAAATTGCGAGATAGTCTCAAAAGGCTGCAAGATAGTCTCAAAATTTGAGACTATCTTGCAACAGTCAGGCTAGATAGTCTCAAAACTGCGAGATAGTCTCAAAATACTATAGTTTTGCAAGTATCTTGCAACAGTCAGGCTAGATAGTCTCAAAATTGCGAGATAGTCTCAAAATACTATAGTTTTGTTACTATATCGCAACCCTCAGGCTAGATAATCTCAAAATTGCGAGATAGTCTCAAAAGGCTGCAAGATAGTCTCAAAACTGTGAGATAGTCTCAAAACACTATTGTTTTGTTAGTATCTCGCAACCCTTAGGCTAGATAGTCTCAAAACTATAGTATTTTGAGACTTTCTCACAGTCTTGAGACTATCTGTCAGTTTTCTGAGACTATCTAGCCTGAGGGCTGCGAGACACTAATAAAACTAAAGTGTTTTGAGAATATCTTGTAATTTTGAGACTATCTAGCCTGAGGGTTGCAAGATACTAACAAAACTATAGTAGTTTGAGATTATCTTGCAATTTTGAGACTATCTAGCCTGAAGGTTGCAAGATACTAACAAAACAATAGTATTTTGAGACTATCTTGCAATTTTGAGACTATCTAGCCTGAGGGTTGCAAGATAGTCTCAAAATCTTGAGACTATCTAGCCTGACATGTGTTTTGAGACTATCTCGCAATTTTGAGACTATCTAGCCTGAGGGTTGCAAGGTTGTCACAAAACCATAGAATTTTGAGACTATCTTGCAATTTTGAGACTATCTCGCCTAACAAACGTTCTATTAGAGGGTGTCAGCAGGCATTCAAAATGCTGCCGTTTGTCCTGATAGAATGTTGCGGCGTCAGTGAGCCTAGAGGTAACGACTATTTATATATATATTGGTGAGGAACAGGGTTCCTGCAGTCTTGATTGACGCTTGAAGCAGTTCGGATCACCACACTTAGCTGGTGTGATCCAGAAGAGCCAGGGAATAAAGTATCACCGTTCATTATACTTGATGAGTTCTTGGCTTCCTTCCACCTAACGGCAGACGCTACAGTAGTTATTTTTATGATGCTATATTACCACAGATTTATGAAATATCAGTAAGATAGTGAAATATCGGTAATATTAACAGTGTAATTGAAGGAATATTATAGGCTGCAGACACTACGTTCGAAGGACCAGTCATTTGGTCCTGGACCTTTTTAACAAGAGTGGATGAGTGGGGTGGGATTGGAGAGATTAGGATTCTTTGAAGTGGGGGGGGGGGGGCATTTCCCTCCACTATAGCTGAAAGAAAGACTAAATAATACTCTACACTGTAGATATTAATTGTACGTATACAGTAGAATCTACTGCAGTTTTACCGTAACTACTGCAGCTTCACAGTATAGATTCTGCTCTTCACCTACATTTATATGTACACCTATATTAGATTCTACCTACAAAAAATGCAACCAACTCTTAACAGTGTAGCTAAAATTGGTCGGGCATGATTAATTTGAACCCAAACAAAGTGTATGGGAAATTTGCACCCTTGATATATTAATTCCCTGTTTACATTTACTCATTTTAAGGTTGGAACCAGGTGTGTATCGCATCAACATTGATGATGACGTGTGCAGTGATCTTAAAGTAAGTTTTATATCCTTTCCTGTTTGTAATAAATCATTTTACCATGTTGCTGCTGAGAAGAAACTATCATCAGATCATGTTACATACCAAGTTAATTGGTTTGATATGGACATTTGAGTCAATAACGTCATTAAATGCCCACACACTGCCTGAATGTGTGCATTTAACTAAATTAATATGCTTAGAGGAACACTTGATGCCTCTTAAATGAGGTCATGATGTTTCTGGGACATGTGCACGACATTACTGAACTTAAAGTTGCTTAAATTGTTCCTTTAATGCATCTTAAATTTGCTTAAATGCTAACATTGAGGCAGTGTTTACCTCTGTACTCAGTACTTATAATTCTATTCAATTTATTTATCGTGGTAACCATACATTAATTCATATTGTATATTCAACAAAGAAACATCTATAATTTTGCGAATAAGAAACAACTGTTAAGCATACCTTCACATACTTACATATTTTAACATTTCTAAATTCTAGTTGACAGCAACAACAGCATTGGAGTACGAGATAATGCTCATTTCTCCAAACTCAGGAGTCGCAAGTAAGTAAAAGGAGTGAATAGGATTACGTTGCTTTCCTAAAATCGCGCAAACGCTGTCCGTCGAAAGGGAAGTGGTTTATCTTGGCTATCCAAAAGTTCCTCATATGTATTTCGAGCCCCCTCCCCCGCCCCCCATGATATCAACCGATATCAAATTCCCTTTTTATAATGCAGTTTGATAAGGAATTCTAAATGCCATCATGGCAACATACTTTATTAATCAATTATAGCTTGGCTGGCCTTATTCCATTAGGAGTAATTATGCATGGACAATGCATCCACCTTTGTACCTTTATAAAAGCTGTTTGGTAATGATTTTTCTCTTGTTAAGGTGTTGACCTCAATATCAGTCTCACGGGGAACTTTCCCACCAACCGGACCTCATCAGCCACGACAAGTGAGGAAAGTAATAGTGACGAATTCATTACCAGGATTACAGTCGGAAATGATGAGGACCTGCCTTGTGTTATGTAAGTGAATTTGAAAAAAAAAAAAATCAAAAAAAAATCTTTAAGTGTATAACGTTCAAGCACAAGTCACTTAATACTCCCCGAAGTCCGAGGTGCGCCCTGTCGAGACTCATATCGACTGAACGCATCTTGTCCGCCCAGAAAGGCGACTTGGTTGAAAAAATGCTAATGGATTTGATATTGAACACAATCGGAACATAGTCCATGAATTATTTTCTGCAGTGGGTATAAAAGGGGTGTCATATTGTCAATGTTGATGGAATCAATTAGTTAAGTATGGAAGCCGCTATTCATATACTCACCCCCTGGATGGATTCACAGATCTAATATTCTAAGAGAAGTAGCTCATTTTATAGCCCCATCTAGTGTCTTACTTCTAAACCAACTGAAAGTATACTACTGGTCCTAATTTTGTCTCTAGTGCCGATAAGCAAGTAACAATTGCTAGTTAACCATTTTTATATTCTTTTGTGTACCCCGGGAAGACCTTATAAATCGAAATCCAACCAAATCGAAACAGTTTAAAAATCTACGGCAGGCTGACCTCTATGACCAGCGGACCCTCATGACTGGCTGACCCTCATGACCGGCTGACCTCCATGACCGGCTGACCCTCATGACTGGCTGACCCTCATGACCGGCTGACCTCCATGACCGGCTGACCTCCATGACCGGCTGACCTCCATGACCGGCTGACCCCCATGACCAGCTGACCTCCATGACCGGCCTGCTGGTTCCACTACCAAACGTTTTTTTAAGGGCATGAATCTACCTGTACATGGGGAAAAATTGACATGGCCGACATGGCGACACAGCTGTTTTTAGCCCTTTTTAAAAATCGACACACAAATATTTGGGATAAAAATCGACCTCAGAGATTTTTCTATGAGTCCCTATATATAGATTAGAATTGACACAGTGACACACTGCCCCAACCTAAATAAATACACAGTGACACGATCAAAATTAGAAGGACCAATATAGAGACACATGAATGACACCCACATACACATCTGCTTGGCGTGCTGCCACTGCCACCTGGTGAGAAACCTGGTACTAAAAGAGCATAGGACACATGTGCTCCCTGGGTCATAGAGCTCAGCCAGTAATAGGGGTCAGCTGGTGGTGGAGTTTTGACTTGTATCAATTTGGTGAGACACAGCTAGCCCTCAATAAACCTCTAACAATAGTGTTCCCTAGGGTTTTAGTCCGAACCTGTATGACAACCCAATGTAACATCTCTTTAATTCAGTCAAGGGGCCACACCATCTGAAATCAACTGTACTTTAAACCGTGTAAAGCCGGGTAAGTTGCATGTTTCAGTGCATGGAATATCCACTTTAGCAACTTTAAGGAAAATGTATAGTTGGCAAACATTCATGCAATGAATTTTTTATGTATTGGACTTATGTGTGTCCAATTATGGACATGCTCAAATTCTATCGGCCCCATAGCCTAGTACATCATAAACCTTAATTGAATGCGTAGCCTTGATTCAACGGGAAGGTCAAGGTTAGCTTGACAACTGAAGTATGACATTGTGTGCATATCAAAAATGAAGGAAAACTACATAAAAAGCCCCATAGTAGGACTCTATCATGTGTATATCAAAAGAGTTTCATCATGAAAATAACATGAAATATCGATATAACTCATCAGAGGATATATTTCTTATCATTAAACTGGGTAGAAAACGTTGTAAAACCTTCAATATTTGACCAGGAAACAATAAGCAGACTGATTTTATGGTAAATTCTAATCACATGAATTATCCCTTTTTCCCCCAGGAAACTATAATGTCACTATCGTTATAGAAAGGAGAGGAAAGTAAGTATACCATGTTTGGACCATTTTCACAGAAAATGTAATTCTCAATTACATTTTAGTTTGGAACTAATGAAACTTTTGTAGGGGTACAATGTCACCGGGTATGTCCTGAACCCTGCAGGGGGTGCCATAACCAGCTGTCATTGTGCATCGTGCCCTATATGTCCGAGGGACTTGTCAATGCAATCCAGTAAGGTAGGGAACAGTAAGACAAGGGTCGGTAGTGTAACGGTTAGCATGCTTGTCACCGATGCAAGAGATCTGTGGTTCGATTCCCGGCTGATCCAATGACTAAGTTTTCCGCGACCCCTACACTGGTGGATCTACCGGGTTTCGGTAACGGTGTTCGCTGGATTGCATGACCGAGTGATACGCTTCAACTAGCTGGGTACCCCTGAAGCTCCTCAAAATGTCGGGCACTGCTCTACCGAGATGGGGAGGTGTATGCAGGGTGGCGTAGCCTGGCTGCCCTGCAACATGTCGGGCACTGCTGGTGGTGTTCGCAGGGATGGTATGTTGAAGCTGGTTCGGAGGAGTGTAGGGGCACAATGTCACCGGGTGTGTTCCAAACCCCGCAGGGGGTGCCATAACCGGCTGTCATCGTGCATCGTGCCCTATATGTCCGAGGGACTTGTCAATGCAATCCAGTAAGGTAGGGAGCGGAGAACAGTCAGACAAGGGTTGGTAGTGTAACGGTTAGCATGCTTGTCACCGATGCGAGAGGTCTGTGGTTCGATTCCTGGCTGATCCAATGACTAAGTTTTCGGCGACCCCTACACTTTCATGAATGCAAAGTTTTTGTGACATGCATCTCAATTCTTTCAGGTCTAAAGCAAGTGCTAGGACGTCTTCAGCAGTGTCTACTGACGGAACTACAGCAAATTTCCAAATCTATCCAGGTGAGATGATTCTAGGGAGAAGGGAATATATATGAATATATATATATAAACATGTATATATGTATATATAATTATATATATATATATATATATATATATATAGCATAAATAAATACCTGATGTTTAATTTTGTTTCACAACTAGCTCGAGTCCTGTGAATTGTTTTCTCCATTTGTTAAGCTGTCCAATATCAAAGTCGCCCAACCTAGTATTGCAAGTGGTTCTCGATTTCTCCGTCAATGTAAAGGACGCTGAAAAGTGTCGTGGAGAAATTGGGACTCGAACCCAGGACCTTCAGATATGTAGACTGCTGCTGTGCCCATTGAGCTATACATCCCATTCCGTCTCATGTTACTGGACTGCTTTAAAAACACATAGTTAGTGTGAGATGGATTACAAAGATGACCCCTCCCTCCATTCAGGCATTCAGGAATTAATTCATCTGCAGTTATATAAATGACTATAACTGCAGTATAAGTTTACTGTCATTAACAGAGGTTATAAATTATTTTAACTAAGGTATCATTTTTTTCTGTCTTTACAGAAATAAAGGATATAATTCCAACTGATGGTAGCATAAGTGGTGGAACCAATGTGACGATCACAGGCAATGGTTTTATAAATGGATCAACTGAAGTCTGTTTCACAACAGGAATGACCAAAGGTGAGTATAATTTGTTTGCCCACACTGTGACGTGAAAGAATTTTATATGTAACTCAATGTTCGATGGACGAGGCACTGGGTTGTCCCAACACTACATTCCTTATGACACAGATGGGTTCGATTTTGCCACACTTTGGCTTTCCCAGGTCACGTGATACCATTACTCCCTTGTGGTTGACTGAGAGGAAATGCAGGGCATTGTGTTTTTCTCCTCTCTGGATTTTATTGCACCTTTTCCCTATCAGGGAACTTTAATTTAGAATATGGAATTAAAATTCCTAATATAAATGAAATTCATTTAATATATTTTACGAAAGTCTGAAATGCCATATTTGGTATGGACTCAGGGTGCTGCTTCTTGGTGCCAACATTTAGGGTTTGCATTAGTTTGGTATTTTTTGGAATGTTTCATTACTTACAGGGTATCATCAGGTGTAATCGTAGGGACTCTACTCGTTATATGTAGCTCAATGTATACTGTGTGTCGATGAATCCTTCAAAACATCCTTTTCATACCTCAAGGCATATGTGCTGAAGACATTCATGTGACAAACTCGACTTATATGACAGTGAGAGTGCCGAAGCTCCCAGCGGATAGCAATCTGACAGGACCTTTCAGAGGTAAGTATACAAAATGCACACAGGAATTCTTCATTTTATACAGAAGCTGCACTGTTTGGAGTACGTAGTGTAGCTGCACAGTGTAAAAGGGAGTATTTTTGGTTTCCAGTCATATATGCTGTAGGTTACACTGTGTTGTACTGTAGGTCAATCCAAAAACCCAGGGTTATAACGCCAGTCACGCTACCAGTGCAACAAATATTTTTCTTTTTCCCTGTGCTTTTCTAACATATTATGTCCAATGTAAATCTACCTATGTTTACATAGCAATACTAATCTTTCCATATTTGAATAGGTCCATTAGTGTAATTAAGGTGCATTCCAATAGCAATACCTATTGTGCCCAATGGAGACTCAATCCCGTGACCTCCTGTGTGTGGGTTTTACAGTAGGTGAGTGCAGCTTAGTAAGTGAGTGTAGGTGAGTAATACTGGAAACCAAAAATATGTCCGTTTATACCCTAAATCTACAGTACATCTACCTGTGCAGCTACACTTACTTCTGACAGTGTTTGACCTGTTGAATTTGTTGTAGTGAGGAAAACTAGCACTTTTCTCCGAGGATACGCCTCAATGTTCCAACAATGCATTTTAATTTTATGGATTGCATCTGGAGGAGAAATTGGAAGCATCCTAATCATCCCCAATCCAAAAGTGCTTGATGATCTGCTATGAAACAAAGGCTTGGGGAGTTGTCATCGGAGGGGAGTGGGGGTGTTGGTGGATTTTCGCGAGCGGGTAGACATCTTTTTGGTCCCCCCAGGCCATGAGAAGGGTTGAAATTCTTTTGGTACCCCCTCAGGCAAGTTGAAATTGAGTGCGGTCGACACCTTTGAACTATAGTAATCATTAAATGCATCGGCATTTTTGCTAGAAAGGGGTGCACCAACCACCCCCTTCTGTTGAAAAATAACCGCTCCCTTAATTAGTTACTGACCACTACCTAGGCATTGCGTAATGGGTCTAACAACTATTGATCCAAGGTGGGCTGCGATAATCTGACCCATTTTAGTTTTATCCTGGGCTGCCAAATGTGACCAATATGGGCTTGCACATATTCATGTGAATTAATTTTTTTCTTTCTGTTTCAGGAAATCGGGGTCTACCCATGTATTGCTTTGATTACAGCAAATATCGTAAGAAACCCTTTGATGTTGACACAACTGGTATGGTACTAAATACGACAATAGACAGTCTTTACTGGCATGATACCCTCGGTGATGAAAGATACACATGCTTAATCAAGGGCTTGATTGTTCCGCCCGATGCTGTTTCTAAGCGTAGCCTAATAGAAAAGTACTACTTACTGATAAAGGCTGATCACCAAGCCGTGGTAGAAGTAAAGACGGACCCTAATCAGGTTGGTACATCTTCATCTTAAAGACAAATGCCAGTGGCTTGGAGGTTCTAAAGTTCTACTGATTTCTCCTAATAACTCTGGATTATATTATCTTGGTACATTAGCAGTTAGAAAACACAAACAAATTCAATATGTCACGGTGCTAATTTTTATGGTATGGTCATTCAAACAATAATGCCTTAACTATGGGGATGAATGGGAAAACGGTATATTTCCACAATATCTATGATAGGTAACCTTCTACTGATTTATGTACTAAACTTTGCGGGTGTGTAGATGAGATCTTTGTGAAAATAATAGAAGGAAAAAAAGGGGAGGTCACAGTTGAAATGAAAAGGTTATAAATTTATCCAAAATATTTCTATTTCCTTAACTATAGGATTAAATGGGCGATTGGACGTCTAATAAAGATGGCAAAAATAGGTGTAATTACATCATTGTGCATAAATATACGTCATTTAGGCACCGTGATCCATGTAGCGATATGAATTAAGTGGAAATTTAAAATTGAGCAATACCAATTTTTGACACTAGGTGGCACTTGTGTACCAACCCACATTTCTCTTTAAGTTGGTCTTCCACTGGCCCTTTTAACTTAATTTGATTTAACCAAAGTATGTAATGTCTCTTGGCAGATGACAATTCTCAGTATCTCATGGCCCATGAGCTCTTTGAGTTTCATTACTAAACATAGTACAATATAATTGCCAACTTAATCCCCCCCCTATGCTGGGACATACAATTCTGTGGGAGTGATACCGGAATATATAATTCTCAGAATTAAATTGTGGCTCACTGAACCCCTGTATGTTAAATAACATCAGTAAAGGGAAATCTTCAATTTTAGATTGAATGGACCTCTAACCTAAAACTATAAATTAGTTTTGACCAGATGAATAAATTATCCTACCTCAGTAGGTTGCATTTAGACAAATGCTGCTCCCTCCACAAAGACTGACTCCAAGTCCTAGAATTAGGTCACACAAATTGGGTCATCCCACTGTGACATTCATTAACAAACTATGGTTTAAAGTTAATGTAAAATTCACTCAAAGCTAAATTAATTAAGTTTAATTAATTTAGGGATGACAACATCCAAACTCGTGAATGTCTACCTGATGAATATTTGAATAAGATGAAACATCCTGATCTCAACCACCAAGTTGAGAATCCCCACTCTATCAATATTTTATGTTCTAAAAGAATTGAGAAATATGGGAACAATGTTGTGAAGCCCCAGAAAGGGGCAGGGGTCATTGATATTGACCTAATATCAAAGAACCAGCCAATAAGAAACAGTAGAAATGGATCAAGTGGTCATGTGTCATACTTTGCATATGAGGGAGCGCCAAAATTGGCTTACCTGGTCAGATCTCGATGTAGTAGCCGAGAGCACACACCTCGTCCTTACAAAGTCAACTTAAAATTGTGTTTTAGTGATTATTGTATTTCACAATTACATAAAATGAATACAAAGCAGCACTCAAATGGTTGACCACTGAGAGCTAATTCACTTGGTACAACCCCTCTCATGTGTGTGGCTCATTATTAAGCATTCACTTTTAGTAAATTTCCCTGTGCAAAAGCATTAGTTTTCAACAAAATCTATAATAATCTATTGAGAAAGTGTTGCGTCGTTAGTATCTCTTATAACAAAGGTGTTTTTCAAACCATTACAGTAAGTATGAAGGTGTTTTAAACAGTTTTAACAATAATTACTATGATAAGGAAACATCCATTATTGAAGCCCCCCCCCATACACACCACTTCTTTTTATTACTAAAAGCCCTATTAGACTTTTAATCTCAAAATCGGCTTGGCTTATAAATCAGAGAGATCTTAGAATAACATTTTAGGTCCCAGTTTTGTTTCCATCATGTTAATTATAACACAATATATTTTCATTAGCCTGATGCTGAAGCTTCGGTTTTGTGTGACCGTTCATCAATCAATGACTATGGGCTAGAGACAATGACTAGGAGTGAAACTGAATTCTCCCTTTCTGATGTGGCGTAAGTAAAGCATTCTATTATTAAAAAGATGGATGTTTCATTCAATGTATTTTCTAGGTTATTTCTTGTTTTTACTATTTTTATTACTTTTAGTTTCATTGCCTGAAAGCTCTGCTGCAGTGAAATTAATTTTCAAGCAATTTCCTAGAAAGTTAGACCACAGTTTCTCCACAAGGCCTTCAATCACAAGGTGTCAACAAAGTGTCACAAAGTGTCCATCATATACAGTTTCTCCACACTCAACATCACAGAATGTCCACAAAATGCATTTTGTCTACGCGTTTAACCACGGCGCGGCTAGAGGGGCCCCTGACCAAGGTACGTAGTCGAGGGAGTCTGCCCAGGGGCACCGTAGGTGCCATGGGGCAGACTCCTGAGATGGAGTGCCTTGGTCAGGGGTTCCTCACAGGTGCGATGTGGTTAAATGCGGTTCTGACAACAAACAAAATACCTTAGAAATTGTAACTACACCTCCAATCATGTAAATAAAGCTGTAAATGTCGCCAGGTTGTCATCAATGTGGGCCATAAGGCCCCTGGTCAATGACGTAATCTGATTGGCCATAGCCCTGGCGATGATGCAGTCACCTAGTGACACGTCATGAATTCGCCCAGCGTGTAATTGGTCCCCTGACCAAGTCACTGCGCTTGGTCTATAGCAGTCAATGGGCAAGTCACGGCCGTGCGTGTTAGAACCCCTGTCAACAAAGTGTCCACAAATGCAGTTTGTCCATACCCAACTAGCGCAACGCTTTTCTGGACATTTTTTGCTGTTGAGTGTGGACAAACTGTATTTGCATGTGGATGCTTCATGATGGCAGGCTGTGGACAAATTGTAGTTTGTGGACACTTTGTGATGGTAGGCTACGGGCATACTGTGATGTGGACATTTTGCAGCATGCGGAAAATACGGGGCACAACAGGGTCAGCATGATGCATTTAAATGCAGCATGGGCTAACTTTTCTACTTTTTTTTTTGTGTGTGAATTCAATTTTAAACCAGCTGTTACTTTTAAGCCATTCATTGGAGAATAAACTGCATTGAATGCCTGAGAGAATTTACCTTAAAATCAACAAACACCCATACTCATTTGTTGAAAAATAACATCATAAATAAAAACTTTCCTTTCCTTTTCTCAGGAAGCATATTCGAGTGTTGTACAGTAAAAGAAGGAGAAATGCCTTTTTCACTGGCGGGCTTGTAGTTCGCTATCCATCTGAAACAAAAGAAGATGCCACAGATGGTGTCAAGAATCTGAAGCTTGAATTTGTGATAAAAGCACTTGAAAGGAATGAAAAACAGGTATGTCTCTCTTGAATTATAAGATGTGAAAAAAGTGTAATAAACGATACTTTGCTCCTCTATGATATTGTTATGGTATCAAGTAAAAGAACAAAGTCAACACAGTTCGGATCAAGTGTTACAGGTTGCGAATCAATAGGTTTATTCAGTAACCTAGACAGGCAAAGCTCTAAGCGTGCGAACTCCCTATAGAGTTCGGAACGGGTCAGTAGGCTAATCAGCCGCAGTGATCTCGGGGTCTCTTCACCTAGCGTGGCTCAGAGTAACCGACGAGTCCCATCGGATGCTGGGTATATATATAGGCAGCCAGCCTGCGCGCGCACACGCAGACCGGAAGCCTATAGCGACCTCTGTCCATACCCCAAGCCCGAAGCAGGTGTCGCCACCTGCCGTCGGACTGAAGGGTTCGGACTGAGCTCGCAACACAGCATCCAACAGAACCCGTCATATATAACCCCGTATATAACCCTAGCCCCTACAAAAGTATAGGGGGAAATCGAGCTGATGCGCAACATAGAAAATTTGCTTTACAGACTACAGTATTAGAAAGCAACTTTAAAATAATGTACTTTTCAATTTGGGAAGGGGGAGGTTACAATTTCGAGACGAAAAGTATGAGATGTTGTGGCTTTGATTTAAATGCAATGTTTCTCGTCAAGTTGTCATTCTTCAGGTGTGAACTTAAATTCTTCTTTCAATAATGTTTTAGCATGTGGGTTTACTGATTCTATTGCTGTTTATTTCAGAGGCTAGACTTTGTGGATTTGACACCGTATACAGAGAGTACAACGTTCGACTGTAAATTTGAGTTAATGATGAATAATCAGACTAAGAAATCATTCCACTTTGAGTTGTACAACACCATTTCAAGTAAGCGAAACTGCATGAGACCTCATAACGGCATTTAAGTAGCTTTATGTGGTATTTACTTGAATATTCTTAAAGTTCTCTGATTTACCTAAATGTAGACATTCATGCATTGCTAATAGCTTAGACTAGTTTCTGTTCAGTCTCTTTGTATGAGACATGTGTATTTAGACTATACACTGTGCGTTATACTATCTACGTTCAGCAGTTTAGATTAAACACAACAATGTCATAATTATATCCTTTTGACATTAGCATTTATTCAATAATACACAATAGGTTAAAGGTACATGCATGCCAATTTCCTTTGTATCAGCAAAAATAAATCTTCATATGTACCGGTATGTACGTTACGAACATTCTCGTCTGCTCTGCATACGTTCATCTTGACGAAAGGGGACATAGCGTATTAAAGAACTATGCCCCCTTTAAAGATTTATACATTACCTACACCAGCCCTATATTATGCTCCAACCATGCAGGGAGATATACACCGAAACACATAGAAAATGACATTCTAATATTATATACTGTTCTCCTTTATATTAGCAAGTATATCTACAAATTCACAACTGAACGATCAAAAAGCTGAAGTTCGCAAAGCTTTAAATGACATCTACCTGTTGACGTTCAATAAGGCAAATTGTGTACCGTCGGATTCCCAAGTGACCATCACATACCTGGATGCTAGTGACATATATCAGTACAATATTTCTATCAAGATGCCGACTGGTAATTCCCTGATTATTTGTCCAACATGTCATGTAAAGTGGATAAAAGAACTGTGTATAATAAATGTACCATATTATGAAACAAGCAATAATACATATAAATCTTTAAAGGAAAAAACTGACCCTCACAATTAATAACTTAAGTTTATTTTCCTGTAGAGCTCTCCTTGTTTGAAAGATAGGTAATCTTCTCTCCAAGCTAAGCACTACTGCTTTTAAAAGAGTTTGGATTTGTCTTGCCCGACAACTGTTTTGTTATCTTCAGTGTTATAGAAACATTGAGTGTACACTTTCTAGAACGATTCTATTCAAACATATTATATTTATAATTTGTCTTTAGTTCCCTGTAAAATATGCAAGTCAACAGAAAACCTAAGCTGGACTGCGACTCGAAAACATGAAAGCATATATATTGTAATCCAAAATAGATGAAACTTTTCATTTTAAAGAAAGTCAAACACTGCCGTTGCAACCTATTTTCTGGCACTTCTGACATTGTATCTCATTAATCATTGTCATAAATGCACATTAAAGTAATTGATATAGTAACTCAAATTGTTTTATATTCTTAACAGCTAATCTCAAAATGGGCTCTGGTGATGATGTAATATTTGACACTGAGAGTCACGAGAACCGAATTACACCCCCGGTCACACTAGAACTTGCAGGTTCGGCATCGTATCCTATTTCTGATGTCACTGATACTTCTCAGGTATGTACCTTTACTGGAATTATTTTATATCAATCAATGTTAATAGGAAGAAAACGAGAATGTTATCAGTATTTAATGATGTCAGTTTTTTCGGTTAGGGTTATACCAATGTCACTAATATGTAGGATATTTGGGGGATATTTTCTGCTCAGTGCTGCCACCTTAAGTTCATGGTCAGCGATACATATTTCAAATACCGTATTCATGCCCGTCGTATGCCAATAGCCCAAAATCCACAGCAACAGGATCCTGCGTTAAAACTGAATCGCGCCTCTGCCACCCCCATTTCGCCCCTATACCGTTTTAACGCAGGTTCTTGTCGCCGTGGCTAAACTCGGACATGTATTGACAAATTGACTATAAATCTAGATCTTATTCATGAAGATCTTTTTATTCTCACCGCGTTGAATGGTTGCATCAGGCTCCCTCCATTTAAGGTTACCCCGGTATATTCAATCCTTAATACTAAAAATCTGTAATTTAAAAAAAAAGTGTTTTATTGGGTAAAAGAAACAAATACAAAAGTAAATGATTCATCCTAGCTTAGGCGCATTGCCTTGCTTCCGCTAGGTCCCCTATCCTTTCAATAAATAACTAATATAATTCCATGTTTAATTGTAATGTTCTAGGTACAAGCTGCTTTGACTTCTATCCATGTGGCTGTTACAAAATTGGAGATCGAGATGGCAAATCTCATTCCAGAGGAGAAACTTATCTACAATTCATCTTTTGAGTCATACGAGATTAACACTGCATGTGACATTAAATCGGTTGGAATGCACCCAGATTGCTTTTCGGGTCGGCACTGCCTCAAAAATCCATCCTGTATCTGGAATGTCAATAGCAGTGGTCTTAACAACCTAGTAAAGGCCATGTACGATAGCACATTAACAGTAAGTCTATTCCCTTTCTTTTTTCTTTTTGAATGAATAAAAATTGTTTTCTCATGATAACGATTTTTAGTTAATGTGAAACCTAAATTTCTCATGCTCATTTTTCGTCATGGTGCACAAATACAGTACCAGCAAGTGTATCATGCCATCCCTGCAGGGTGGGTCTGATGCATGGATGCACTGGCAAGTTACTTATGTTTGCATCATAATGACTAAGACTTTATAAAACAATATAGGCCAGTAGGTTAACACTATTCCTTTTAAATTGCATAAGATAGCGAGAAATTGTTTAATTCTCATCATTACTAATCCCCACTAAGTAAAGGATGAGATAGAGGCAGGCTAAAGTATACAGGTTTATCATTTAGTAGTAAATACACCTTCTTTTAAGAAAAATCGGTTTTTATTTCTGACAAAAAAGCAAAGCGCCTAGCACTTGTTACACTCTAAGTGTCAAGTATCATTTCATTATAATATTTGTTGTTCACCTCATTTTATCATCATGTTTAACACCCCCTTTAGAGATTGTGTTTTATAGTGACAACCGTAATTGTATTCAATGAATGTATAGCAGGGTAAAACATGTATGTAGTGGATAAGAATCGATTGATATAAAGTTAAAGCCAAACCTGTTAAGAAAGTGTGATGAGGGAGGAGGGTGGTAGAATTATAAGCGAAGGTACCTATTGAAATGTGTGAGATGGTGTGACCAGAGATGAGGAGAGTCATTTGTTGATGGTTTGTGAAACAGCGAGCTTAACCTTTGTGTAAGGGTTCTTTGTTTAGTATAGGCCTAATAATAATGGATAACTTCAGATCTATTTTTGTTTCTGCTCCAGATCTGCATTGCTTGTCGAGCCGATTCGCCTTTAAGTGGAAATCTGATTCTACAATTCGACTATTTAGGCACAGTATCAAGCAACAATGAAGCTGAAGTGAATATGCCTCTTACTATTACAGAAGGGTAAGAAAATAAACTGGTTAAAAGTCAAAATTGAAAAGGCGAAATTGAAGTTATCGCAGAATAGAAAAAAATGTGGCAAGAATCAGTGTAGGCAGTTGAAAGGGACTTTCAGTATTGGCTTCAGCAAAGACATTATGAGAGTCATTCTTTATTTCAAAAGCGAAAAAAGCCATCCGGTCGTCCACTGACTAATGAATGTATATATGTATACATATACATGTGTACTTGCCCATAGTAGAAAATAAAGAAGGACATTGTGAAGTAGGTTAAGAAAACGTTACATTATGTTATATTACTATTTTCAAATGTCTATCTGAAGTCTGAATAAGACACATGGTATCTATGAGCCTTGTATCATCAGTAAATGTCAGGTTTGGTTGACTTAAGGAAAGAGACTGCCTCTATTCAGCCAAGTGCGTTTCTTTCTTACATAACCATGTTCATTCTATTTGTTGTTCTATTCCTTGATGGACTAGAATAATAATATATAATTATGTGAGGTTCTTCTTTTCATGATTCCAGGTGGACATTTATCTGCAACCGCCCTACCACAGGTGCAAAGGCTGCTGCAAGGGCTGCCTCAGGTAAGTTGCTTTACTTCCTATATATAGGCGTCATGCTGGTCATCCTGTGTGTGCATCCATTACTGAAGCTGGTACCGGCAAGATAAGCACTGATAAACGTGGCCACATGGATACCAGCTGTTACATAATGTACCCTAGAAATTCTGTTGTGAATGCAGGGTGTTATCTGATTGGTTATATCGGATATATATATATATAATAGATATATCGGAAGGTGATAGTCATTCCTTAAAAGCTGGAAACAGCAAGAGGTAAGCCTTTAGCGTGAGTGGAGGAAAGCAGATAAATTTTGCTCTGAACTAAAAATCACTTTTCATTTCAGGACGGCATAATGTCAAGCCGAAAGACCCGCTAAAGATTACTCTCACCACTAATGATACGTCTGTCAACTTCTATATCGACTATGTGATTATCGGACAGATTTCAGATGAAATTCTGTCAGTTATGACGAAACCAGGTAGGTAGATGAGGAGACATACAGTGTTCGACCTAATGAGCGCACAGTGCGCTAATAAGCGCACGGTGCACTTAAAATAATATTCTCGACCAAAAAAACAGAGACAAATTATAATCTTAATAGCAAAAACAAATTTTGACCTTGATGAGCACCCCTTTCCCCCTTTTCTACTAAGACTATATATGTATGATTGAATTACTTTTTCTGTTGATAGTTATCAGAAAACCAGCGAGTTCGATCAGCCACAATGTGTATTCGGTAACAGCTGAGAAGATCGCAAACACAACCAGCAATTACACTCTGACATATGTACTTAACAACTGCTTCAACATGACTCCACTGGTTTCACTTGGAGACTGTTTGGTATGTATCACAAAACTTAGTTTTAGCAGAATAGTTTCAGTTTTATGTCACTTTGTTAACCACTCGATGCTGCTACCCCCTTGTCATCTATCCTCATTGCAATCTACCCCTAGGACATCCACCCCCTTGAGCATCTACCCCTTTGCACTTTTACCGTCTCGGACTCCTACCCCTGAGGACATCAAATCCCTCCACATGCCAATATTTATTTGGGTCACATCATGTGGATGGGGTAGATATCCTTAGGGGTAGAAGGTAAAGGTCCGGGGGTGTAGATATCCAAGGGGGGGATATGCTGAGGGGTTATATTAAAGTCCTAGGCGGTAAATGTCCAAAGAGGTAATACATCCAACAGATAAATCAAGATCCTTCTTTCTGCTAGTTTTGGGATTAGAAACCCGAATATTGCTTTCTTCTTGAGCCATAGATAAAGCCTTGGGTATAGACGGGGTGGGTGTCCAAGGGGGTAAATGACCAGAGAGTAGCTGGCCAGGAGGTAAAACCAGGATATATATATAGTGTATATATATATATATATATAAATATATATATATATATATATATATATATATATATATATATATATATATATATATATATATATATTTATGTATATATATATATATATATAAACACGCATACATACTGTAGTGGGAGTTGCAGATCGGTCGTTGATGCCTCGTCACCTGGCGGATCTGGCGGATCCCGCTAGGTGGCGTGGCATCCGCTACCCCGTATAACAATCCACCACGGGGCTGGCGGATCAGTCTACTCCAAGCAGCAGAAGCGTGCAGATAGTCAGCCCTTAGCCTTGCTCCCACTACACCGATATACGATATTGTACCCTGATTGCATTTGATAATATAACAGTTCTTAACCTTGATTGGATTGGTTTCTTGTTGTGATTTGCTAAGTATTTGCCTTGCCCTAGTCCTTTTGCAATACATTTTATATTCTAAGCATAGACTTCTTACTGCATTTCCTGTTCATAGAACGTATCTGGAGATGTGAATACAACAATGTGGAGTTATGACCTCAAAAATGTGACTTCAACTGAGCAGTACGTTTACGTAGCTCGAGAGGTGCTGGCAGCCCCTCCCATTATTGGCACGTTAAACATTGCAGGATGTGGTAAGATGACCAATGCTTACGTATTTACTATACTGTCCCAATTAAGCGCCGGGCAACTCTTCAATTTTGAAGGGCTGTAACTCCCGATGCTTATACAAGATAGATGCTTATTCAAAGGATAACGGTAGAAGCCAGGGTCTTGGCATACAGCACCTGGTGGCTAAAAAATGAAACTACCTATAATCATGATGAAATTATATTTCTCTCTTGTACATGTCCTAACTCACCTCTACTAACTCTTTATATGCCACACAATGGTGTTCTACACATCTTGTCATTGTTTTCCATTATTGCTAAAAGATGCACGCTACTCTATTATAGGTGTTTAGACAGACTAGAAAATATTTGAATAGTTCCCAAATCGTATCAATTCATCAATGAATCACTATAATTTTGGTAGTAAAATGTATCACATGTATGTACAGATGGCTAGGGTTTTGGTTACAAATTGTTGACACTTTTATTTTCTGTGTTGCAAAATGTAAAAAATATACAATTTTCTTGATTTGTGTTTTTTCCCTAAATCGGTCATGGCTCTTAAGTTTTTCTGGATTGATTGTGTTGCTAATGATCTCCTCTGAACATCTGAGAAGTTTGGTTGAGATATTAACAGTCAAATTTTCAAAAAGTGGAAAATTTTTGAAAAAATAGGAATTTTCCCATAGCCAGCTGTTCTTAAGGGTGTCCTATCTTCCATTGCCAATATATCAAAATCTAGCACTATGAAGTATTGATTCTTTTGCTTTTATTATATCATCATGTATCAAACTAATATAGTCCCAAGTGATTAAGAGAGCAACATGGCGACTAGGTAGACGTGCAGAAAATCGCAGAGCAGTAATTGGAGGGAAATCAAGGGTTATCAAGCTACTAGGGCTACAAAAATCAAGGACTATGCGTAGGAACCATTTTAGAGGGAACCACTGGGATTAGATTAGACGAATAAGGTTCAAACAAGGAACACTGACCTTTTTTCACTGACCAATACACAACCAAGACAGCCGACGCGCACAATGGCCACCATTCTCGGCACCGATCCAGGCAGTAAGAAGCCAAGCAAGAAGGAGCCCACTAGGAAATCAGCTAGAGGTAAATCTAATAATATCAATATGGAGGAAAACTCAGGTAATGATAGTGAAGGGTCAAATGACCTCAATGCCACAATTATTTCGGCTGGCTACCATACGGCCACCGAGAGTGACCATAATGAATCAACAGGTGAAGACAACTCAAGGGTGACAGCCATGACCGAAGGCACACCTGGGCGGGCTGTCAACTCACCTGAGCCTGAGCGCAGTACTATAATAACTTCCACACCCGAGAGGGACCTTGAAAGTTTTCAAAAGAAAATACCTGAGGTTACTTCCCCCTACTCACCAACTAAAGCCAAAAAATATGAAAACAAGCAGTTAGAAAAACTGATGGAGATGATGACTGGAGTGGTCAGCTCCAATAAGCAACTCAGGGAACAAGTCGATAAGATAGGAAACAATCTCACCATAGTTGAGAGCAAGTTAGACAGCAAACTAGAAAGAGTAGAAGTAGATTTCAAAGTCACTACAGGAGGACTCCAGACTCAGATAGACATCAACCAAAGTAATGTCGAGAGGGTTGAGGAAGAGACCAGGCTGGCCTTCACACAGGTTAAACTAGACTTAGAGGAAGAAGGTAAAAGAAGGAAGAAGGACCTAAAGCACCTTGAACAACAGGTTGAAAGGGACCTAGATCTGAAAATAGCTACGCTAGTAGAAAAAAAAATTAAACAACAGGCTGAAGCCCTAAATACAGAGGCCAAAAAAGCAGCACAGGTCCAGGTAGATCATCAGGTAGCCACACTCACCCAAGAACTAGAGCTAATCAGGCAGGCAAATACAGCAAAGCAAGAGCAACTAGATAGACTGCTGACGAAGGAAATTGAGAGGGACCAGGAACTTGAAAGGATCAAACAGGGAGAAACTAAAAAAACTTCCAGATCCAACCTAAAACCAGGGGCCATTAGTGAGGAAAGCTCTAAACTAGGCACTACATATGACTTCCCCAGTGAAGACAGAACGCTCATCATACATGGAGTGCAGCACCATCCAGGTGAAAACCTAGACGGGAAACTAGGGACTATCTTTAGAGAATGCGGCATAAAGATGACCAACCCAGATGTACTAGCTACCAACAGAATCGGGAAAAAGATGATACAAGTACCACCGGTGAGAATTGAACTCAGCAACTTAGAAGCCACAAACAGAATACTCAGCAAAAGGCACGGAATAAGGAGACATCCCAAATGGGGAAATCTATCAGTGGAGAGGTATGAAAACACACAGCTGAGACGAGCTAAACGGATCATTAAATCGGTCACTGAGACCAACAAAACCACTAAAGCAGCCAGAATCACGACCACATCAGAGGGCATCGTAGTTAATGACACATTCTATGCACATGCAGACATAGACAACCTACCCAGGGCTGTACTACCAGGCAGACGGGCAAAGAAAAATAAAGTCAACTTACTAGAACCAGACGCACGTGGCGACAACGTAAACAATAACAGAGGGAATCCCGACGCTCCCCGCATACCGGGAAACCCCGAGCATGACGTCACAGGGGAACCCCCGAAGAAAGAGGTGCGCTTTCGACTAACTGACTGTGGTTTGTGCTTCAATGGCGAAGAAGCCACACTATCCAACTTCAATTACGCCCCCTTTATAGTGAAAGCAACCCAAGCCGATGAAGAAGACTTGGAATTCACCAGCGTAGAACAGCATTTCCAATACCACAAGTGCATGGCACTGGGTGCTAAGGAGGCTGCAGCAGCGGTCTTAAAAACCAAAAAGCCCATCAGAATGAAGAACATTGGTGACTCATTAGATGAGCCATCTGGCTGTGAGTGGTTCAAGATCAGCGATCAGGTACTAGAAGACGGGATAGAACTGAAGTTCAGAAACAACAAGAAGAAGAAGGAGGAATTAATTGGGTCATATCCACATGACCTCATTGAGAGCACGACAGACAAATACTATGCTGGAGGATTTGTCAACAGTAGTGAGGTATATAATGACAAAAAAGAATACATGAGGCACAGTGGACGAGGCATGAATAGAACAGGGAAAGTCCTAATGAGAGTCCGCAAGAAATTGATGCAAGAAGAAGGTGTGTACCCGAACGCGGCCGCGCCGCAGAGCACGGAACCTGACCAGAACTAGGTCATGAACACACCGGCAGGAATCCATGACGCAGATTGAATACACACCGAAGTAAATCACAATCAAACAACCGACAATGATGGATATGGACTATGGGGACACGCAACAACCTTTGTAAGTGTACAATATATAGTATAGATAACACAACTTATTGGTCGTAATAGACACAGCTAATGAATGTATCCTGTTATCATTCAGACACTCAACTCTCATACTGGCCGACAGTGATCACGCCGAAGTGGTCGGGAATGTCATGGCAAACTGCCCACCGGGGGTCCTGTTCAAGACCCTTGATAGAAGGATGACGATTGGCATGATGACGCAGTGGCTGCTAGCTGACGAGAACACCAGCCTCATCCCATCAAAGCACATTTATGTCATAGCAGTACCTTGGGACATGCTGGGACATGATGCCAAAGGGGCACTAGATATTATAAGTGATGATGATCAAGCTATGGAACTAGCACATATTAGAGCCAAGTCACTACTTCAAGCATTGATTAGTGAAGTCAAAGGTAAATACCCCCAGTTAAAAGTAGTACTATGTCCATCACTAACCGTCAAGCTGTCTGCACACAATGCCCAGACAGATAGCGAACACCAAATCAGCACTAAGAGCCAGGTGACATTGGACTGGTCCATAGTCAGACTCAACACTGAAATCCAAAGACTAAATAGGAACATTGGTATGGAAACTCCGAGATACGACCGGGCCCTGTTCCACTATAACAGTCGGAATAAAAAGTGGACTTCATACTTCAAGAAGTTGAATAACTCCGGCGTAGGTCCCTCCAAACAACTGGCTGAAGTCATGGGGACCAAGATGAGCATAACCTTGAGTGACAACAACAGCATATAAAAGTGTAAACAAACAGCTGATTGGTCACACTGGTTGTCAGGTGGTCAAATCACTATAAATAACTAAGGTCAACCTGGTAGTCAGGTAACCAAGACAGAACCCCTTTCAGAAACAAGTTCAAAGTCTAGAATGGCTTAAGGTTCACACTGGTCGTCAGGTGAATCACATTCCATATTAGAAATACAAATTGTATAGTCGATATCTTAAGTTTAAGGTTCATACTGGTCGTCAGATGAATCCCATATTAAGAATCCAAACGTAAAGTCTAGCACTAAATCTAAATCGAGGTCTAAGTTGATGTCTAACTAAGGTGCACACTGGTTGTCAGGTGAACCATCAATATCAGCATCATTAACACCATCATTATCATTAGTACACTACACAATTATAATATCGCTCGCCCTGGACAAACAGCTATCCACTACCGGTAATTTGTCTCACACGAAACATGATAAATATAATAACAATAAGCAGGAGTCACGCTGGTCATCAGCTGACCCCATACGGTATTACATCCTAATAAGACACCTTAGACAGGGGTCACACTGGTCGTCAGGTGACCCACACATAAAATAAAATATAAAATATAGAATAGCCACCTTGGTCGTCAAGGGGGGACGGGGGGTCGGGGGGGGTGGGGGGGGGGGGAACGAGTAGAAGTATGGCAGGGGGGAAGGGGGATGAAGGTCAAAGGCAGGGGGGGACCATGTTTATTAAAAACCACAACGCCATATTGGTGACTGGTGGTCATAAACAGGTAGTAGAGCTCAGTTGTATGAGTTACATTAATACTTGACCACATAAATAAATAAGGTAAGCCTTAGTTAGCCCTTTCCACCAGGGACTGCTCTGTAGATTAGACTTGAATAGAGTAGGGGTATGTTAGAAGCGCCAAGAAGATTTTGTCATTGCACCTATGAAAGACTAGCTGACATGGGTGCAAGTAGGAGGGCGGTCCTCTCGAGCGAAGTGACCTGGGTATATGTACTATGTAAAGGGAGGGGCGACTCTGAGCACACAACAGGCAGGATTCCCTTTGACACTGGGTGATAGATACCCCAGAGGGCTGCGTATTATGTTTATGAATGCACGGAGTATGGCTGGTAAAATGACAGACATTATGGAGTGTTTCTATAAAGCAGATATTTTTAGCATATCTGAAACATGGTTAAATGATAACATTGAGGATACTGAACTGAAGTGGATAGGTAATACTATGTTCAGGCTAGACAGGACCGCCAATAAGAGTGGGGGTCTAGTGTTGTACGTCAAAAATGAATTCGCAAATTACACATCTATAGTTGATCAAGGCACCTTCATAAGTGATGACCTAGAAATACTCACGGTATCGATTTGTCAGCCTAAAAGAAGAAACAAGGTAGTATGCAATATCTATCGACCAGGGGGAGGTAGCAGTGCTAATTTTACTAATAAATTGGAAGCTATTATAGATAACTTGGAAATCGAGGACTATGATCTATGGATTGGAGGAGACTTCAATATTAATTTCGAAAAACCTGATGATCCTAAGTATCAACCTCTGGGGACATTCATAACCACTTATAATCTTAAGGTATTAATAACTCAGTGCACCCGTCCAAATGACGACGGAGGCACTATTATTGATAACATTCTGACTAATGCAGAAGATATCGTGTACAGTAATCCTACTGGGGATCTCATAAGTGATCACCTACCGGTAATGGCAATACAAAAGAAGGCCCCAATAGAGTTTGTGGAGCTGACTTTTGAGGGCAGAAGTTATAAAAAATATAACTGCCAAGACTTGGTAGAGAAGTTAGTATACTATGATTGGTCTGATTACTATAAATCACAAACCCCAAACCATCAGTGGAAAGTCATTTTAGATCTGATATTGGAGTATCTAGACGAGACATGTCCTATAAAAAGTATGACAGTTAAGACAAGAGATGTCGAGTGGATGACTCCCGAAATCAGGGAACTTATTGAAGATAGAAGAAAACACATGGAAGCCTATCTAGAAACAAAAGTCACAGGGGAGTTTTTGGCAGCTAAAAACATAAGGGAACGCATCAATTTTATGGCACAAAATTCCAAAAGGGTTCAAATAGATGAGGCCTTCAACTCCAAAGATGACGGGCTACATGACTTCTGGAAAAAAATTGCCGATTTGGTTAAACCAAAGGAAGCAGGCACGCACGCCGATTTCACTCACCATTTAACAGGGGAAAAGGTACCTGAGGCACAAGCCGCTGATTACTTCAATGAGTTCTTTGCAAATGTTGGGGAGAATATGGCAAATCAGATGCGTTTCACCTTAAATGATAGCCAAGACTTGGACCACAGGGTCAATATAAGGTGTGGGGAAATTGCAATTGACTATGACATGGTGGACGAACTAGTGGAAAGTATTAATATTAACAAATCAAGTGGCATTACAGGGGTAAATGCCAAGATCTTAAAGGACAGTCTCAGGGTAATAGTACCTCAACTAACATGCCTTTTTAGGAATTCTCTGACAGAGGGAGTGTTCCCTGATGACTGGGCTATCAGTACGGTTGTGCCGATACCCAAAGCTGGCAAGCTGGATTCTATAAGTAACTGGCGCCCCATTAATCTACTGCCAGTACCAGGTAGATTAATTGAAAAAGTGGTACATAAGCATATTATGAGACACTTGGATGCTAACAATTTACTAACCAAATGTCAATATGGCTTTAGGCCCAATCTAGGTACAGGAGACGCTATTTTCGATTTCACTAGGCATGTCTATGAACAGGTTGATATGAGGAAGAGTCTAGGTGTATGCTTCGTAGACGGCTCTAAAGCGTTTGACTCGGTGCACCACTCTCTACTTCTTAAAAAATGTGAACAGTTAAAATTAGATAACAATACGCTTAGATGGCTAAAGTCTTATCTGAGTAACCGGAGACAAGTTACAATGATGAATAACACACGTTCTAAACAGTGTAGAGTGAAGTATGGCGTACCACAGGGTAGCAGCCTTGGTCCTTTAATGTTCATTATTTTTGTGAATGATTTTCCTAATGTAGTCCAAGAGTCCAAGACTTTTATGTATGCGGACGATATTGTACTGGTAGCAGCCGGTGACACACTGCATGAGGCTGAGCTGAAACTTGACAGAGATGTACAAAGAACCGTCAACTGGTGCAGACAAAATTGTATAACTATTAATAGCAAGAAAACGCAAGTGATGAGAATAAATCGGAACGGCACATGTAAAAATCCACCTAGTATGAACATCAACATAAATGAAACTAAACTAGAGGAAGTTCTGCAGTATAAGTATTTGGGGGCGATAATTGACAGCAAATTAACCTTCAAACCACATGTCAAAGGTTTAATAAGTAAGTTCAGCTACAAAATCAATCTCCTAGCAAGAATAAGAAAACTTTTGGATGAAGCCCAGTCACTACTGATCTACAAGCAAAAGGTTGTGCCATATGCAGATTATGCTAGTTTTCTCACTGACTGCACAACACTAGACCTTGTCAGTAAAGTGCAAAAACTACAAAATAGGGGGTTAAGGATTGTCAAATACAAGAACATGTACGAAAGATGTTCAGCTACCGCCTTACATGAGGAGCTTAAGGTACAAAAATTAGAGAATAGACGCTTCTCACAGCTTCTATGTATGCTACATAAACTAGCGCAAACCCAGTGTGTAACTGTCCCTGAAGGACAGAGGAGGACAAGGGGCGATCATAAATTAAAATTTAATTCGCATACATATCAACTTAAAACCATGTATAAGAGTCCAATGTACAGAGGGGTTTGGGAGTGGGATAATTTACCTGCTGAAATACAGAAAGCTGACACGAGAACTAAGTTTAAGGATTTGATCAAAAACAGAAAACCAAAACCGAGGTTACTATAGTAATTAGGACGTGGGCACTGGTTCTCAGGCCGACAGTCTACAACACCATATCAATATACAACTGATAGCACTGGTTCTCAGACTATCAGCCTCCTACTAATCGGCTCTGGTTCTCAGGCTGAACAATACTCAATATACCACTGTTAGTACTGGTACTCAGACTATCAGATCTCCTTAAAGCTGACACTGACGGTCAGGTTGGCACCCAAGTACATAGGTACCGGTAACCCCGGCACGGTCAAATCAAGATGACAGAAAGCATAAGTGTATCTCAACTCCAGTCCTCGAAATTGTGCCAGCCATACTATTATGTGTAATTATAATTTATGACTAAAATAGAATCAATCAATGATTCCAAATGAAGGTGATTTCCAGACTTTGTAGAGCTCAGGGATTATATATACAGGGTTAAGATACAGCTTTGGCTTAATTTATGGGTCATATTGCAATAAGGGGTCTGTGCTGTCACTAGAGGGACCGCCCAGTTTAGCTAGACGGATTTCTGTTAGACAGGTTAGGAAATGCAAATGTTAAGTAACATGTAACTAATTCTGTATGTAATGTAACTATTAGGGACATGACAATCCCGCTGAGGCGTATAGCTTGAAGCTAACATAAACACAGGCACTGAGTAAGTTAATATGCGTACAAAAGGTGATCTATGCTACAAAGCAAAGCAAGACAAAACATTCTGTATGTTTATAATTAGCTTTATTCTATCTTTCACCGCAAAACCCACACTCGGAGTGGTAAAATTTTGTTTGTATATCATAAAACTGTTTGCGCATATTTTTCATTTTTCATATTATGTAGAAGAGACATAATAACTAACAAAGGTGAAGCATTGATTTATTGTATCATCGAGGGCCGCCGACCCAATATTGTACCTGAAAAACATATAATGATGGAACACAATAAAAGATACTTGAACTTGAACTTGAACTTGAATTGTTGGTACATCAAAATTGATCGAACCCTGGCTTCTACCTTTAAAGCACTATGCGGCCCTTAAATCATTGAAAGAAAAAAGATACTGTTTAGTAGTTTAGGAAACATTTCGCTCGCTACACTGTTCTTTCTCTGTGTACTACAAAACAAATATAAATCGGAATTCCTACTACACTAACGTCAGATCTGTATAGTCCGCCATGCCTCCTTTCTGGGCCAAAAGTGGTCGGATGGTGAATGTGGCAATTTATAGAGTAGACCTAAGGTTTACATGGTATGATATAAAAACTACCCCCTTGTTAACCTGTCAGTAGGTGAGACTTTCGGATCACCGATTTTAGATATTTGATGAAAACTAATTACATGTGTATGCACACAAAAAAGGTTACATGCTTTTCTCTATTTAGAATTGAACTGGAACTTTACTAACGAAGCGCTGAAGAACTGTCTTGAAATTAAGCCAGGCATTGGGCATGTAAATGTTACGATTGGGAAACGGACTTGTTCATATGTATCAGTCCAAGTAGAATACCTGAGTATACCTGGAGAGAAGGCTTATCTAACTGTGAGTAAATAACATAATTTCTTTTTTAAATTCTCAATCAATGCAATCTTGTTCTGCCGAAATTCTCAGTTGAAGATGAAAACTAATGTTATTCACACTTTTGATATCTTTTACAATTTTTCTGTAGTTTTTTTTTACCATTTAGAGATCCTAATAGGCATTATCCAAGAAGAATGTATATACATGCGATTTAGTCGAAAAAAAAATTAAATCTTATATACTGTGGATTGGTATTACCATGTATTGTTCCTTGATCAAATTTCTTTCCTGTTATGGACTTTGATCTGTGCTTTTATCATAGGACAGAAGAAGCTCATAATTCATATTTCTAGGGATTAGAAAAGGTTTTTGGTGTCATCATTGAGGGCACCTTATTTCCTCATTATGTTAACATTTCATTTCTTAAAGTATACGGAACTGTTCAAAGCTGCAAAAAAGCGATCTTTCCCAATTCCTCATGAAAATCACTGTTTATCTGACTCTGTAACTTTGAACAGCCCTTTAGAACTTAATACTTTGAATATCATTAAATGAAAGTATCACCAAAATGCCTGACCCATGTAGGAGAGTGCTTTTGGCGACATGACCAGCGTCAGGGTGACGCTCACTTTTTTCTTAGTGTACTGCAAATTATTGTGTACTATCCACGTTTCAAGTATAACTTGCGCTTAGACTGTTTGAATATCATGGATATATAACCTGCACTGGAACTTTGGTCCGCACATAACCTGCGGGGTAATACATAAAGGCCCAGTCACACTGGTCATGAAATCAAGAACAAATGTTTTGTAAAGCCAAGATAATTGTTGAGCAACAAATGTTTTCAATTCCAAGACAGGTGTGACTGGCATTTCAAGACAAAAGTGTTTCAAGGCAAAAATGGTTTGCAGCAAAACATTTGTCTTGACTCCCCACAACAATTGTTTTGGCTTTATAAAACATTTGTTTTCGATTTTCACGACCAATGTGACCGGGCCTTAAAGCAATTTATGGTACAGATGTAATCTGATTTGACAGGTGGATACTGGCAATTTGTCCGGATGGGGAGTAACGTCAACTGACCCTCCCCCCGTCACTCTAACTCATCCGGAGCGTATGGTACCCAACCTTTTGGGAAACTTTTTCTGCAGTTTGCAGGATGAACCGCAGGTTTGTATCTGTTAACCTAGTAGAGGCCACATATGCTTGAATGTGTTGTGCCTTTGGTCGTCATGGTGCAAGAATGCAGACTTAATTAGTTTACTACCCAGGGCAATATTCATGAATCAATCCGATAGTATCGACACGGCAGGGTTGGCATGATGCATAAATGCATCCCTGGAGATAAAAGCTGGGCCGTCAGGGAATAAGTTCAGCATCTTCCATACATGTACTAAAAGAACAGTTCCACAAGAGGGCAGCAGTGTTTGGACAGGGGACCGTGAGCAGCTACAACATAGTCACCCTAACTTGTGCCTGTAAGAGCAGAGCTCCCAGCCCTTAAGAGCCCTCTTGTGAATAAAAACGGAACTATATCCAAAAGTGCTTTTGGCCTCACTTCAACCATGATGGTCAAGCTTTAACTTGTCAGAGATGCAGACGGGGTCGTTCAGTCTTGTATGAAATTGAGTCTATTGAGATCAAATCTTCGCATAGTGCCTGTCTTATAAGCTTGAGTTATAAATGCGCATTTATAGATCAAGCTTATGGAACAATGATTCAAGTAACAACTTATTCAATTCTGTGTCATGACATCCCCCCCCCAATTTATCGGAAGATGAATGGGACACGTTATATTATAGTAATGAAAGTTATCTAAGGGAGTGGTCATTTTTTAACAACAGGGGGGGGGGGGCCAGTGGATTTTTGCGCGAGTGAGTTGAAACTTTTTCAGTCCCCCCCTCCAGACAGGTTGGAATTGAGCACGGCCAACCCCTTTGAGATATAGTAATGCGGTGGTTTTCCGCTAAAACGGGGTGTAACTTTCTGGGTCCCCCCCCAAATCCACCAACCACCAAAAAAAATGACCTCTCCCTAAGATCCACTTAAACCCACTGTTCCTATTTCAAATATTAGAATATTGGACACGGAAAGTATAACAAATTAAAAAAGAGTAATATTGCATTTGTATCTTTAACTTCTTAATGGATAAAATATTGATCTCACTAGTTTTCCCATTATATATATGTATCTGTTTTCACTTTTAAGATAACGGTATTTGTGAATGGTATTCTGTCGAAATGCTCTAAGAACGCAGATGGTAAGTGCTCATACTCATGGTCAATGGATAAAACACCGGAGATCACATCTATGTCACTTACACAAGGTAAATGAACAAGTTGATATTTTTCTATGTAATTTTTTTTTTGAAATACACGATTTACCTATGCTTAAGTATAGGAAGGGCCGTATGCAATGCCCTCCATTGAATACAATGAAGGCGTATTCAATGGGCTACGAAAAATCTGTCTTTCCTTCATTAAATGGCTTCAAATAAAAAAATAAATGCAAATGCCAATACATTGATACCGCTCTGATGTATTGCACTCAAGGGGCTGGGGCCCGATACCTCTCTGATATATTCCAGCCCCGACTCGTGAGATATGGCTGCGACTGTTTCAATGGGCGTTGGCATAGCTACATGTATTGAAAAGTGCATTATACTTATTGGGTTATTCCAGATCCATTATCTATATAAATGATAAGGGTACTAACTAGAAAGTACAATAACATATTCCCGACTGGTTCCGGCCATCGCTGTACACATTTCAAAAGCATATAATATTATAATTTAATAGCAGAAAATGCCCCTCTATAATGTTACAAATTAGTTTCTTCATAAAGTAGCTAAGAGAGCCTTTACCATGGTACTTTTGTCTTGTTTACTTTGTTAGGCCTACATATGTCAGACAGAGAGGGCATTATAAATCATTTCTTATCCTATTGACTTCAGAAAAAGCATTTTGTGGTGCCACGGAAAGCGTTACCATCACTGGATCTAAGTTAGCTACAGGCGCTAACGACCAACATGTTGCAGTGAAGATGATCAAAGGAAGTAGGGAAGTCAAATGTACCATAATAAGCTCTAGTGAAAGTCAAATCGTGTGTGAAGTGACCTGTGAATATCCAGGGGTGCACACTGTATTCCTTAACAATGAATTTGGGGATGCAGTCACTGCCAATGATGTCCAGCTAACCTGTACTTGCCCTGTGACCGGGATGCAGCCAACATCTGGGCACCCTGGAGGTAGGTATATATACACTGCATGAGCATTGGCATTTAAGCAAACATTTTATTGCTTAAAGTCACTTTTTAAACAGCTTTAAGTTTAGTAAATTCCATGTAAATGTCCCGGAAAAGTCATAATGACATTTAAGCGGCTTTGAGTGGCAATTATTGAAATTAAAGATGCTTAAAGTGTGACTTTAAGCAGTCTGGGTTTTGCTTAAATGCCAATATTCATGCGTTGGTATAGACAGAGCTACACGCTAAATTGGCTGAGTCACTGGCTACTGCACGAGTCATGCTTGGGCCGTATTGCACGCTGGCCATAAGCCTAGTGCCATAGGCCTAGTGCAATACAGTGCAACACTTGCATATTTATAATAGTCCTTCTAATGTTAGGCTTATCCTATAAGTAGCTTTAGATTCTGACTCTTATATTAGCTGGTTTTTATACGAGAACTTACGGTGTAGTGCGAAATTGGATACTTCGATAAATCATAATTTAGTGTCATAGAATATAGCTCTGTTCAGCTGAAATCCCTTAGGGCTGTTGGGTCTTCCATAGAATACAATCCTTTCTGCTTATTACCAGGTGGTTATGAAGTGACATTAGAGTTTAAAGGACCGCCAATCTGCAACGTAACAATAGACGGAAGACTCTGCAGTCAAAGCCCTGGGTCAGAATCCACACTCAAATTCATTGTGCCACCAAAGGTATTTACACTGTTGATATATAATGCAGTTTTAAGAGCAGAAGAATCCCTTATAATTATACAGTATAATTATATACTACCCTTTCAGTGTATACATATGGACACTAGAATGTACTGCTAGTTTACTAGTGCTTACAGTAGAAACGATTGTATTTTCCAGTGCAATTCTACAGTGTAATTTATGGTATAAATGGTATGGCAAGAATATATATTGATTTTCCATGATCATAATTATTAATGCTCCCATACCTATTTTTCTATTTTTAGGGTGATACTTCTTGATATAATCTGTTATGTATTACAATTTCGAAAGAACTTATTACAAATGTGACCATGAAATTATGATATTCTGTTTCATTCTGCTATTCTAGAGTGGGGTTGACTCTCAGACTGTTGAGGTCTGGTGTGAAGGAGAACTGATGACTGGTGGCCAGATGTTCAACTATACCAGCCCTGCCGAAGCACAGACAAGCGTCTCCAGCATAAACATTACTGAATCTACCGTCTGTGGTGGTAAGTAAACTCTTACTCATAACTAAAGGGGGCACCCCATACATCTGGAGTCAGGCGCATACCGTTCGAGGACTCGAGGACATGGTGCACGTACAGAATTCGGTGACATTGCACCAACCCGTCCTCAGGGTAGACATGTACTCGAATGTGATTCGGACACAATGCAGTGCTGCGTGTTCCCGAATCTCATTCCACCCTTCTCTATATCTAAAGAGGGGTACCCCCTCAGGGGGTGTTCATGTATTAGTCACGGCGGGGGGCGGGGGGGGGGTGAGAAAATCTGACCCCTCTTGTCGCCCCCCAAAAAACTGTGCATTACTAGAGTTAGAGGGGGGGGGGACCAACAAAGATTCATTGCAGAGGGCATAACAAAGCGCGACCCTCTCCTAGGGAGCCTTAAAATTATGCCCATTTTTGCCCCCTTGCCCCCTTGTAATAGGGCATGCTTGGGCTCAACTTGGGAGACTGTCAGAACCGTTTTACTGTTACTATTAAAACTAGGGTTCTGCCCCGCCCCCCCCCCTCCGCCTACTGGGGGTGCACAGGGGTCCCCCCCCCCCCCTGAGGTTGAAAAGTCGCCGAAATTAAGGCCCCCAGGTCGCAAGGTCGTTTTTTTAGACCCTATTTCCTACCCAGCATTCCGGGCCACCTGACTCAGGGCCACCTGACGGGGGGCCTCCTGACCGGGGGCCCCCTAGAACCGAGGGCCCCCCTATGGTCGGGAGCCCCCCCCCCCTATTTTATTGCTTTTCCACACGTTTCAGACCCTTTTAGGCATTTTCACAAAAAAAAGTGCAAACATTAACTTCCGTCATCGTCCGTCATCAGTCGTCATCGCTGCGTCATTGGCAGGTCATCACTCTCTGGTTGTTGAGATATTTTACTTTTCAATGTTAAAACAAAAGCCATGCAAACTGTAGTGGGCCGGGCTGCACCGACAACACCGGTCTCTCAACAGACAAGGTGATAAAGCTACCACCCCCCCCCCCCACCCCCCACTCCCTAGGGGTGGACCAGATGGTGTACGGATCTTATCCGTGTACAGCCAATCCCATGGGAGGTAGAGGGTGCCCAAATAATTGTTTAGTCTACTCCCCACCCTCAGGGACCAAAGGTGGAAAAGTCACCGAATTCTGTACGTGCACCCTGTCCTCGAGTGGTATACGTAGGACTCCGGGTGTATGGGGTGCAGGGGGGGTGTCCTTTGAACCGCCTTTTTGCTCCTATAGCTTGCTAATTATCATAATAAGACCGCCTACATGCAGTAAAGCCCAAAATCCACGGTGGCTTGAACCTGCGTTAGTAGTATAGAGGAGCAAACTCAGCGCATAGAAACAGCTACTACCCCAAAGTTGACATACTTACCAAACGGATGTGACGTCACTTGACCTACTTAGAAGGCTCTCAGCCAATCAGAGAGCAGTATTCACAGGAAGTGACGTCATATGACCTACTTATACAATGTCAATGACCTACTAACCTACTAACCTACTCTACATTGGTATTGCACCATATTGTGCAATACCTTGACTAACTAACCTACTCTAGTTTCTTATTGCATAATATTGCGCAATACCCTGACTTACTAACCTACATTGTTATTGCACTACATTGCGTAATACTGGATTGGAATTGAATTGGAGGGGTGGGTGTGTAAGGTGTGACGGGTTTCGTGAGTGAGCGGAGTGAGCGGAGTGAACGAACAAACCCGTGACACATCACCCACTCCTCCAATTCAAGTCTTATTGTTATGATAATAAATGTAATGAGAACTTAGAGGGTGGACAGCGTATACGAGGAGGAGGATTTAGCCAGTGAACGGAGTGAACCGGCTAAAGCAAACGAGGGAGTAGATGTCCACCGTCTAAGTTCTATATTCTAATCTTGAGTCTTATATATATATATATATCATAAACAACTTAGTTGGTGGAGAATACGATGAGGAGGGTTAAGTGAGTGAGCGGAGTGAACTCACTTAATCAAACGAAGGAGTACATTATCCACCATCCAAGTTTTGCTTTAGGTTAAAACACAAAAGACACATTCAAATTTATTTCAAAGCGTTCTTTATTCACAGCTTTATACAAAACGTCAATCATTTCAATCTGTGTTCAACTTCTTTTTTCGACAGGTAGAACACAAGAATGGTACAAATCCATTTCCAGCATGGGCACACATGAGACAGAAAGACATATTAGAACTGTGCTTTGCTAGTTCTGTGTAGTGTCGACCTTTTATATTCCAGAAGTTGAGAAAGGCACTTTTCTTTGGTATTTCTTTTGTCATGGAAATACCTGGTTCAAAAAGAGATTGAGCTAGGAAATACACACTTGAGTTTCTTACTCCTCGCTGTAGTGCTGCGAGGAAATTCACTTTAAAGTTACACTCATAGGAAAAGTGCTCGATTACACCAATTGGGGCTATAGCTTTAAGCTCTAGAGTGCATTGGAGACAGTTGAAACAGATGTTGTATGGAATACTAGCTGGATCCACCGAGTTGTTGGTGTGACATTGACAGAATACACCAATGATAGGATGAACTCGAAGTGATTCATTGAACAACAGAAAGGCTTTTACGCTACCCAATGTGTACCTAGTATACTGACGAGGACACGTGTCAGAGGTATGTATTTGGTACACACCTAGACAGTAGTCACGATTAAACAATGATGACATGTCAAGTCCTGGGTTGGTTATACAGTAATTGAAACCATCCCAGAAAGCTTCTGAAAAGGTTTTATATGTGTTCATGCTTGATATACAGTGGTCGACAGTGTCTGGTACAGTTCCTCTAAAGTAAGATAAATTGCTAGTTGGAATTAACTCCCAGAAGAAGTGGCTATGACATCCACACATGTTAGAAACCTTGTTGTTTTTAGCAACAATACTCCATTGGTTAGTATACAGCGGTGTAGAGTGTAAACACTCTGTGGTTTGTGGTTTGTAGTTACTTGTGGTTTTTTCAATGGTTTGCGGTTTGTGGTTGGTTAGTGGAATGCTCCGGGTAGGGGTCGGCGCGTGCTTCTGGATACTTGAGCTGGGTGAAGGGGGCGTGCTATAACTACAACCAGCTGTTGCTAGACAACTTGGTCGGTGGGGTGGTATGTACTTAACAGCTCCTTTAGAAGGTGATTTGTAGTTTTCGGGTGCACGCCACCCCTCACACAAGTCTGACAAGAAGTTGCTCTGAGTGCCCCAGTCGTATTCCCACATTGCATGGTGAACTGTGTCAACTGTGTCAGTCATTTTGATAACGTATATATATATATATATATATATATATATATATATATATATGTGATAATAAGGATATGTGTGTATGTATATATGTATATAACTTTGTACAGGGTACCGTGAGAAACTCACGTATTTGGCAGGGAGAACAGAGTGTGACTTTTATGTGCGCTGTCAAAACTTTATTTCCCGCCGGACTTTATTTTTTTGTAGAAATTTCCATCTTTTATGATTATTATTTCTAAATTTCTAGATTTCTGGAAATTTAGATTCTAGATTTCTAGATTTCCAGAAATTTAGAAATATTTCTAGAAATGTAGTATATTCATATAGTGTTTGTCTTTCTAGATTTCTAGAAATCTAGAAATATTTTCTAGATTTCTAGAATTTAGAAATATTTTCTAGAAATATATAGTACATTCATATAGTGTTTTCTAGATTTCTAGAAATTTAGAAATATACTTGGATTTCTACAATATATATATGTAACTAGGATAGATGTTAACTTTTTGGGATGGAAATTTCTTTATCATTTTATTGTTTTTTTGGGTGTTACATTTACACTTCTCTTTTAGATATCTAAAGGCACAGTACTTACACCATCTGCACATACTTTGCGTTTTATATATTGATAATTGAGACCTTGCTTAGCTTGAGAATATGTGACCATATGGTGGTCCACTACTTTGAACCCTTTGTTTGTCACCATGTGTGTTTTCTTACTGTCTAATACTTGATTGAAATTGTCCACTGTCAATGGGTTCTGTTTTTGAATTACACCTTTACAACTCAGCTTGACACTCTCATCCCCTTCACCGGCGTAACTCTTAGGGTTTACACACGTCATACTGTTTCCCTCCCACTCCCACTTATACAATCCTGGTGTTCTTTGATCATATAGTAACCGAGCTCGACAACATGGGCCGGGGACCCATGGTAATCGCCATGTACGACATTTGATGTAACTTTCCCTGTGATAATCATTGTCACAGGATTCAGATGGCAGCCACAAGTGTCGTTCAGTGAAATACTGTTCTCGCATGTGTGGATATACTGCGTCATCTAAACACTCTTCACTCAAACTGAAATATAGACTGTCAGTGTCCATTTCACATAGTTCATACTTTCTTTTGTCAATGAATTTAACTAAGAAGTCGTAATAGAAAGACAACATTTTCAATTTAGCGTATTGATACACCATGAAACCGATTTGAATAGGGAGATCATACATAACTGTGGTTGGTAGACAAGTCAACTCTACTGTGTCATCACTGATGTCATTAGCTTGCTGTACAGACCAATGCAGTGCTAATCGCCTGGCCTTATTCTGTGGTACATAACGAGTGTTCATGAAATTTTGTTTGTTACAAATTGTTTTCCCATAAGAACTGTTACCTAACAATTTGTACAAGTCGGAGAGAATTTTACATTCTGAGTTTTTATCCCCTTGACGTCGAGCTTGTGTCACTTCCTCAACGAATGGTTGGAATGTTTTTTCTGGTACATATTCCACCACTAAATACACATGGCTCACTACTAGACCCTTTTGTAAGTACCATTGAAGTAAGGGTGTTCCCAATAGAATAGCTTTACCAAAATAGCTACCAATCAGTTGGCGCTGAGGTTTTTTTAGTTTGTTGTTTTCTTCGAGAAACTGTTTCATGTGCTCTCCTACGTCTTCTCGACCAACCAATGTGTTCTTGAAAACAGGTGTCATTTCTTCAAAGTACGATTTCAAGTGATCTGGAGTGTCTATATCTACTTGTACCATTCCAAACAGAGACCCTTTTTCCACTCTACGCAATATCTCTACCTCACTCAACTTGCGAGGTGTTTCAGGTTTTTTCACTTCCCATTTGTCTTTGAGTCGGTGACAGCTGGGTTCCTCTCTTGATACACGCCACTTACACTCATACTCTTCTATCACGGTGTAACCTAAACCCTTCAAATAAGTAGTCGTCTGTAGGGTCAGCTGTGCACGCTCTTCTATCCATTTTTTACCTACATTTGTTGTCAGAACACTTCTAGTGAGATGACACACGTGCCCATGCCAGTAGCACCCGTGAAATTGATACACCGTTTTATTATGGGGAACATACCCATCCACCCTTATCCGCTTACCCCCGAGACTAATCTCTCCATAATTGTATTGGTGTAGTATCGTTACTCTATCTACTACAGAGCGATACCTTAGCCATTCTGTAGCAGAATAGCTCACTTGTTGTGAGCATTGAGCTACAAAGTCATTCTCTCTCCGACGTACAATGTAGAACCCAGTGCAGTGAGCTTCTCCCATGCATTTCAGGTACAAACTGTTAGCATCTATGCCAACTAACTTCTGACAGACTTCACTCGCTGAGCCGTATAAACGCTCCCTTATTTTACTTTCACCTTTGCAGTGACGTCTATGGAATATGATAGCTGGGCCCCCTACTAAATTCTTTCTCACTAAAGTGTGAATGTCTCTATCAATTTTAGAAAATAAAACATAGGGAGAAACTTGTTGGCCGGGTTTTTCCTGAAAAAGGAATTTCAGAGTGAGTCCTGGTAAGCTGACTCCGTCTTTGAACATATCTACTTTACGTTCAGTAAAGAATTTACTGTGTGCATTTATAGCCCTAACAAAGGGTTCGACATCTAGGTTATTGTAATGTATAAGGTAATCTCTGAAACTTTTCATTTTCTTTTCTCTCCACACTTTCTGACAACTCTCATATTCACTCATAGTGATGTTCTTACAAGTGAGCGTGTTATAGAAACAACTACGTGGAGGTAGACTTTTACGCTTGAGCTTACGTGTACCATCCATCCAACCATATGGAAAAATTCCTTTTTCTGTGTTGCCTACGAAAGCCCGTAAATAGTTTTGGTATGAATAACCAGGGGATAAGTAACTGAAAATATCTAAAAAGACTAAGTGTTCTGTGTACACTGCAATGTATTTGTTACACTTTTTTATAGTCTTGATTTCTTTTGGATCATTCTTTGTGAAGAAAGAATGAAATTCACTTTTTATCAAATTTAGATCGTACTTACCAGAATTGAACCCGATAGTTGGTACACGTTTAATGTACGTTAATAACTCACTTTTCAACATCTGTGCCGGTACACACTTAGAAACCCCAGGTTTCATTCCAGAAAGTCTGAGTGCAATCTTTTCACTTTCTTTTTGCTCAAGTATAAGTGCATCCAATCTCTGTAGTGTCTCCTCAAACTGGTGCTTCACACACTCACCTATCTCTACACCTAACTGGTTTATGTAGCTCAACACAGAGTGAACTAAAGGGTTATCAACTTTGTTGTCGTCTCTGACAAAGCAGACAGGTTCACTGTGTGGTGGGTAGTCTGTTGCTACACTAGCTGACAGCGGAACATGATCTAGTTGTATTTGGGTGGGTTTCATGCAATCAATTTTTTCTTCAGGTCTCTTAGTAAAATAACTCTCAAAATCATACACTATCTTATAGGGATATATAGTCAACTGTTCCGCAGTCTCTATACCACATTCTCTCAGTTTTTCAAAGATTGTTTTCTTAGGTCTATACACACCTCCTTTATACACAAAGCTAACACTAGTACAATCCTTTTTTATGCTTGTATGACGCTTCAAATTGAACTTAGAAGCGAAAACTCTCTTACACTTCCTACAAGAAAACAATTGTCCATACTTCTGTATATCTCTAATGAGGCTCAAATGCTTCTTGTGTAAATTCAAATTCATTACACGTTCACCTTTTAGGGTGTGCATGCTACTCCTGACAAATCGTACATACACTTTTTTCTCACTACTGGGCAAGCATTCCTTCTTGCGTTTACAAAGCCTGTACACTTGCACCTTGATTTGAAACATGGTCTCTATTCTATTCATTTCACACATGCTTATTCCAGGGTACCCACTGGTACTAGCTCCTATACCATACACTCTCTCAAACAGCTGATCTACATGACGCAAGTTCTTATATATGAAGAAAGAAAGACAGCGAAAGAAACACAAATTGTCTCGTATAACTCGTCTACTAACAGGGTGGCGGTGAAAGTGTCTCATGCCATGTTGCCTTAAATGATGTGGGATAAAGTGTAATTGACCCATGAGAAGGTCACCACCACTAGGTCTCAATAGAGTTATGTTCGCGTTGACATTCCCTATGACTCTCCACTTTGTGTGGGGTCTGTTAGTGTCCTCTCCCACTCTGTCTTGTATTTCACGAATACATTCTTCAAAGGCAGTTTCACTGTCTACTAACCAATAAGACTCATAGTGATCGTCATGGGAGAAAAGAGAAGCATTGTTAGCTGATGCATGGAAATAACTCACTTGCTCCTCCCCCTCCTCCTCTGTCTCACCTGACTCTATTTTGGAAAGGAGTCTACCATAGGAAACAGCCACTTTATAACTGTATACTTGATTTCTGTGTATACTAGTCAAACAGCTGGCTATGTCACTCACACCCAACCCCAACTGTGTGAGTCGGACATTGAAAGTAGACTGTATACTTCCTAACACAACTAATCCACTGCCAATAGAATTGAAATTTCGAATGTACTCGTTCAAATAAAGTGGAGAGTCTTTAATTTCTTGTGGGATCAAAGTGTCATTTTCTGAGTATATCTCCCTTGTACAGGAAAGTGACTTGCACAGAATTTTCCTGCTGTTTTCTATTGTAACTAACTTAGGTGTTCTGACTACATTACATCTTGGGCAATTTATCCCTATTATTTTTGCCTTCTTCTTGGGTGACGCCATAATGAAAACACACACGGTGACAATAACATACACACTATACAAATAATGTACACTCTAAGTAATGTGGAACTGTACCCTATTTGAACAGACACCTTAGCATAGTCGACCACTTACTTCATTCTATGACAACAGGAGTAGTGTCAGCATTCCAGGTGTAGTCCTGTAGTACACGGCCCACACGCTGGTTGATGTCTCTCAGGGCGTGTACAGACATGGTGCTTCCGCAGTGTAGGGTGGATCTGGGCTGGCGAGCTGTCAGCTTGGTCATGGCGATCATCTCGTCGATGTAAGATGGCGTTCCGATATGCACCTTGCCACGTCCTCTGTACATGTTCACTAAAGCCTTAGTGCACCCGAAAGCGTCCAACTGCTCCACGTATGGTTTAGAACTGCGCATTCCTGAGTCGGCATCTTGTTGTATGCGGTCAAAGTTTGTCAGGAGGATGTCTGATGCTGCCCACAACTTATGGAAGAGATTAACAGACAGGTTAATCCTTTTCTCGTAGGGTGCATTAGGGTAGTGTCGAATAGACACACCTGGGGTGTTGGGGTGAGAATACACCTCTAACTCCACGTTGGGGTCCTGTGTCGTGAAGAACACTCTATCTGGCAGTGGGGATGGAAAGCCTACTTTAGCCGGCCAAGATGACTCGGTCAGGGGCATCGACCCAAAGCTGGTTACTGTGTCACTAGACTTCACCTTCTTCTGTCGTTTCTTCTTCTCACCACCAACAGTTCCAGCTGATGACCTTTTTTTACCTTTAGTAGACAACCACATCCCAGGGTCGGCTGTGGTATCTTGGGATGGAGGAGATGTAGTGTTGTCGCCCGCATCTGGGTCTGCTTGGGGAGCGCTGTATTGGAGTAGCGTAACTGGTACCTCTGCTCCAACCTGAAGTTGATCGGATGAACCAGGGTAGATGAGGTTAGAAGTTGTCACACCTGTGTCGTGAGGAAGATCCAATGAAGCGTTCATGCTCTCCTGGGGGTGGTCAGTCTCGTCAGTAGTGAGTGAAACAGAGTTCAGAATCATGAACTCTGATATGTCGGCGGCAGCCAACTCACTGGCACCTGCTGGGTCTAGCTCAGGGAACAAATCTCTCTCGCTGTCCAATTCCCCATCAGATACCGTAGGTGAAGGTGTAGCAACAGGTGTCGGCTGAATAGTCTTGTGCATGGTGATGCTATGCTTCTTTTGGTTCCGACGAGGCATTGTGGTGTGTAGTAGTGCAGTAGAAACTGCTCTTGTGGAGGGTTAGGTGCTCGACCATAATATACCCTGTCTTAGATATTGCACAACCATTAGAAACACCCTAGACAAAGGCGACTGGGTGATTAAAAAAGTATAGTAAAACAATCACCCAAAATGAATGTAAGACCGACGTCGGTGGGATAACACAGCGTCTGTAATAAATCTACCAGGACTGAAGTGACATGAGCTGCTCAGCACTCAAAAGTACAAACTAGCACCACTCACATCTATTTTGATGTGAATTGATTGGTTGACAACATTAATCACAGAAATAAATGAATGTTCAAAAAACATATAGCAGTACAAACAGTGAGGAGGTTAATGTATCAATTGATATTACTTTATCTATACCTTACCTCATGTTACAACAGCAGAACGCTGGGTTAGTTCTTTTGGACTAATGAGTGAAAATTCCAATGAAACTGCGTCTGTCTCAGAGGAATAGCTCATTATTGTTTGGTCGCTGCACCAAGACACATACAATGGCGCGCTCTATAGAGTCAGCAAGAGAAGGGTCAGTTTTCATACCTGAGAGAGAGTTGACTGCTAGTGGATTCATTGAACGAGGGAGGACCCATGAGATCACTTTATTCTGTACTAGACAAGAGCAAATGTCTTTCAGAAGGAAACGTTTCATTATTCCAGATTTTGAATTGGGATTCGACTTGGCCGACGTCGTAGAACCAGCGGATAGATCACACAGACTGATTGATTTACTCAGTGAAATTAAACTGACGTCAACTGAACCTTTCTCTGTGATTGCTGCTGGTCATGAAGGGTTAGTGTTCACTCTGACATTCCGCGACATGCAGAATATCTGGGCGAAACACACTTTCTCTTCTAATTTCTACACAGAAGCAAAGTCCTCCCCCAACTTCCGTAACGGGGTGGGTGGTCGTTCAGCTTTCTTTCAAAGAACCTTAGCCCTCCCTTTAGTTTTGTCCACTATGGTAAAACCCGATAAAATTGTCAAAATTACCTCAAAGAGAGAGAAGAAATTTTATTTTGAAAAACTCTTCTCCACAGAGATAGGACATAGCCAGCATGGCTGTTGCTATATCACTAAAGTAGTGTTCAATCCATGTCCCCACAAGTCCCACGAATTCAATGTCACCACAGCATACCCAGATAACCTCTACTCTACACATTAAACTGACGTCCTCTGCAATGCTAAAATTGGCTGTGCAAAAGCACAGCCTCCCTCCTGTTAATCATATAGAAATCATTTCTACTCTTCCTACGTCCTATCACATAGAATACCATAAATCATCACTGTGACAGGTAGTGGGCGTGTCACAAAACATAGTGCTATGTCGTATATAGATACTCCAGTCCAGGGTTAGTGTCAGTCGATAAAAAGCTACCAAAATGAAGACATACAACATAAGCGATCTTGTTCAGGACTGTGGCGACAACACAGTCATAAATTACGTAAAAAGTCGCGGTGATGTGATCAGCTGTAGCGCCAAGTGTCTACAGTATGTGATGAACCACTTTGGAACTACGTTATCCCACAGACATTGGCTATACTATGTTTTCACCTTAGTGTGTGATAGTCTAGAGCTGTGTGAGAAAGAACCTTTACATGCGCTGGTATTAAAGCATGACCTATCTAAGTTCTCATGTGTAGAGGCACTGGGATATGGTTTGAAGTTTGGAAGGAGTGAACCTCTCAAGAAAGAAAGAGAACTTCGTGCCTGGGACAAAGCATTACAACATCACTATGACAACAATCCACACCACACCACCCCCAGTTCGACCCAGGTAGCAACATGAATCACCTGTACCTGTTGGAGAGCATCATAGACATGCTCGCATGTAGAATGGAAAGAGTCTTGGTACCAGATAAAGCTTCAACTCCAGACGACATATTTCAGATTCCAGACTCATTCTTAAATCGCTACAATGATCACGACAAGAAGAAAGTCAAGAGCTGTCTGTGTAAATGGAGTGTCGATATCACATTAACACCTCACCGCAGAGGCCTAGCTAAACGCTTGTTGAATGACTCAGTGTAGAATAGAATAGGGTTAGTTAGGATAGGGTAGGGTAGGTAGAACGTTTTTTATATATACACACACTATGTGTGTGTATAGAACACACACTATGTGTGTTCTCTATATGTGTGTATACATGTATGTACACACACACGTACGTGTGTGTGTGTGTGTGTGTGTGTATGACACACAAAATACAATACACTATTCACCCTAAATTAACCTATCCTACCCTACCCTACATCACCCTACATATACATGAAGCACTCAGTGATTGAATTATAACACGCAACGATGTCGACCAAGCAAGAAGAAGTGTTTGACCCTAGACTTCAAGGCCCTTTCACTATGCTAATGACTGGGCCCACCTCTTGTGGTAAAAGTCAATTAGTATTTCACTTACTGAGAAATGTGAAAGATCTGATTACACCTGAAGTACATCACATAACTTACTGCTACAGTCAATGGCAGAATTCTTTCACAGAATTTCAAGACAAAGTAGAATTTCATCTAGGACTGCTTAGTGAAGACACTTTATTGAAATCTCACTCGACTGGGGACGCACCTCACTCACTAGTCATAGTAGATGTTTTAACTAACAAGGAAGACATAGCCACTGTAGCTAGAGTTTTCACAGAAGGTTCACACCACCAGAACATCAGCATTATTTTCATATCTCAGAATCTTTTCATGAAAGATCCAAACTATAGACAAATTTCTTTGAATGCACATTACCTAGTTGTTTTCAAGAATCCTCGAGACATGTCACAAATCAGTGTGCTATCTAGACAAGCCTTTCCAAGCCACCCTAAGTTCCTCACAGCTGTATATAACAACGAGACTAAGGCCAAGCACTCATACATACTACTAGACTTTAAACAAGCAACACCAGACCACCTCAGAGTGAGAAACAGTATAACTACACCTTGGAATACCACTGTCTTTGCACCACAGACTAAAAGATAAGATGGGGAAGCAGAGTGACATCGCTATACTCAAACTCCACTACCCACTCCTTAAACACCTGTCTAAATGTAAGGCTAGTGAGTGTCAACACATTATGAAAGCTTCTAGCGATAAGTTCATCAGACTAATGAGTCAGATCTGTATTAATGTGATGAATAAAAGCTTAGTGCACAATGCACCAGAAGCAGTGAAGAAACTCACACCATACAAGAAGGAACTACGTCTGGTATCTAGTGCTAAAGTGTCTCCGAAAAAAAAACGAGAGGTATTAGAGCAGAAAGGTGGTTTCATTGGTGCCTTGCTAGGTGTAGCATTACCTTTGCTCACTAGTTTGATAAGTAGTATCACGAGAAAATGAGTGAATACAGTAGAATGCTACTAGTTAGACCGGATATGATACAGAACCCAAAGGCAGATGACACTACCACCACAGCTGTAAATGCACAGACAGACTATTTTGAAACTCAAGCATTAAGAGAGAGACTATCTCCACACGCCAGTCTCGTCAACGTCTTACTACACCTGCAGAAACTTGCCAATTCTGTTCTGAACGACCCTACATTGAAAACTAACCGGAAGTTGTCTATGTACGATCAACTCATGACACGCTCTGGTATTTTGATGAAAAAGGCTAAAAGCGTTAATCCACCTAGCACAGGAACACCAGATAAGGCTCTCAGTGCACCAACCTCATCTGTGCATGGTGATGTCACCAGTGATGATGATGATGATGACGCAGTAGAATGGTTCGATGCAGGAACAGGTAAATCTGGAAGGACTACAACTGTATCAAGTCATAGTACTAGTGGTAGTGAAGACGAAGGTGAGATGTCATCTGAAGCTGGCTTGGAGCGTGCAATTCAACGTGATATACCTAAAAGCTATCGCCACTCTTCTCGCCAGCTGTACAAACTGTTGATGGACAAAGGGAAAGGACTAGTCAACTGGGATAGGCGAGGTAGACTACGAGTAGGGGGACACATAGTGGAAGGTAGTAATATAGTGGAGTTATTGGGTGATGCTACGCGGTCTAAAACTAAAGGTACAGCTCCACTTGGTAGAAGCGTCTTTGTCAGAGCTGTTAAAAGGTTGAACCCCAACCTGACACACGTCAAAAATAAGGCAGCATTTGGTCAAGTAGCAACACCAAAGAAATCGACTGAACAGAAAGGAAGTGGTTCCACCCGGTATCACAAGAAACCCATAGTATGGCGCACAAAGCTTTGAAGCGTGAGGTGATAAAGAAATACACTACTGTGACAGAGCCAGGTAGTTTCACTAGTGCTTCAAAAATAAAGAAACAACATTTCAAAGGAACAGACTTGAAAAACATAGAGCTAGCATTAGAAAATTTAGATGCCTACACAAAACACAAACCATACCGTAGACGTTTCCCAAGACGCAAAACTCAGACGTTTGGAATTGATCGACAGTGGCAATTAGATCTCATTGAGATGATACCTTTCAGTAAAGAAAATGCTGGGTACAAATACATACTAGTTGGTATAGACGTGTTCTCTAGGTATGCTTTTGCTGAACCACTTAGAAGCAAGAAGAGCCATGAAGTGTTAGATGGCTTCATACGTATGACTAAGGAAAGAACGCCACACTCTTTACAGACTGACCGCGGAAAAGAATTTCTTAATAAAATCTTTCAAGAGTATTTAAAGAAAGAAACCATCGATTTCTTCACAGGAGAAAATGATGATGTGAAATGTGCTATAGCAGAACGCTTCAATTCCTCACTACAGAGTAAAATGTGGCGGTACTTCACACACAAGAACACATACACGTGGTATGATGTTCTACCTCATCTAGTACACTCATACAACAACACATTTCACAAAACTATAGGTGGGACTCCAGCTCAAGTGACACCAGAGAACTCTGACATATTATTCCATAGGTTATATGAACAACCACCTAAGAAAAAAATGAAACCTTTGACATTGAAGAAAGGGGATAAAGTAAGAATGTTGAAGAAGAAAAAAACATTCAACAGAGGTTATGAACCAAACTGGACAGAGGAAGTGTTCACAGTGGATGGTTTAAAACCCGCAGGATATAACTTAAAGGACACCCTAGGGGAGGAGATAAAAGGCTTGTTCTATCAACCAGAGGTTCAAAAGGCAATTGTTAGCCCTACCACACGGTACTTGGTTGAAGACGTGGTCAAATATAGGTACAGTGGGAGAAAACGTGAAGGATTAGTCAAGTGGAAAGGTTACGACAGTAAATTCAATACTTGGGAACCAGTCAAAAACATAAAATAAGTATGGCTTTCACCATAACTCTACCCAGCAACTCGTCTATGCAGACTTTTCCTGACAACACACTGACTACTTACACCACTCTGCTACCTGAGTATGTATCCCTCAATAGCCCATATGAGTGTGCGCTATTAGAAGTGACTTGCCCTCCCATTTACTACAACCTGTCACCTGAAACTATCATAATAATAGAGGGCCAACACAATACAGCTGGAAATGCTAACAAAGGACTCACTATGACAGGATTGAAAATGCTGATGAACGAGCGGTTAGGTAGTTTGTACAGGGAACAAGACACCAACGACCCTCTATTGAATGAAGCTCGACTGTCACCCTTTCACCTGAACACAGGGAACATTTTAGAACGCGGTGTAGAGGTGATGTTCCAGAAAGCATTGGTAGGAAAAAACCCTCACACAGGAGAGGATCAATATACGACGAGAGAATTGGGTGTGTATGCTGCTATAGGTCTACCCAATGGCCGCATGTCACAAACAGAATTGAATGCTGTAAAATATTTCCTACACTTGAAAGAACTAGATGAACTAGTAAGGGAGAACCATTTCAAGAAGGGAAGGAAATACAGGTGCTTCAAAATGTTAGGAGGATACATGAAGGACAATAAGGCGTACTACAGTGTTCAGTTATGACAAAGTCACCATGAAATGTACAGTATACTTACCACCTAACGTCATGTTAAAATTACCTCCAAACTTAGCCTATCAACTAGGGTTCAGGAGACGGACTTTCATCGCTGGAAAATCACAGGGAGAGGACGTGGTTGACGTAAACTATAAGTCACATGTAGTATACCTGTACTCTGATGTGGTAGAAAACACTACAGTGGGAGATCGAAAAGTTCCCCTACTCAGAGCAGTCACCTTAAACTCCAAAAAATTAGCGACACAGTCAATATCTTTCCAACACTTAGTGTACCAACCAGTGTGCTGCAGTTCCTTTCGCCAAATCACAGTGTACTTAAGAGACAGCACAGGCCAACCTATACCATTTGAAAGAGGACACGTGACAGTGGTACTAGTATTCAGACCTAAACAGTAAGAATGATGCATTACTATGGGACTCCACCATACACAGCACCTAAAGGCCAATACAGAGACTACTACACAAAATCTCAGTTTGGTAGAGGTGGAGTGCTGCCTGCATACAAAGGTTCACCAGTGCAAAAAGGACATGGTATAGGGTCATTTTTGAGTGGGTTGTTCAAAACAGCTGTTCCCCTGCTGACTAATGTCGGGAAAAAAGTAGCAAAGACTGCTGGGCGAGCTCTTCTCTCTACAGGCGGAGAAATATTAAGTGATGTCTTGAGTGGTCGCAGCGTGAAGAGTAGTATAGTGAATAGATCCAAAGCAGCAGGTCAAAACCTATTGAAACGTGCTGCTAACAGTACCCAAAGCTACTTAAGCGACGCGCTATCACCTCCACCAGCCAAACGACGTGCGACTACCACAGGGAGAGGACGTAAGAAAGCCAAGGGTAAGCAGCAGAAAGGTAAAGGTCGTGCTAAGCCTAAGCATAAGAAGCAGAAGTCACAGAGGAAAAAACAGAATTACACTTTATTCTAATTCATCAACATGAGTCTTATTCACCCCCACGGACAGTTGTGTGCTGTGAGTGAGTTAGATTTACATGCATTACCAATCACTCAACATGACATATTGAAAAGTCAAACCATAGTGAAAACCACAAACAACGCCCTCACCGTCAACACACAGTCTTTTGACTTCACCTTTGAGCCAACCTCTCTGTACACTGACCTGAGTGACACAGAACTGTATCTGGAATTCAAAGTACAGAAGGCAGATGGCACGCTCCTCGCCGTGGGTGATGACGCTGCTCCAGTGAACAACATAGGTCACTCTCTGTTTAGGACGAGTCAGCTACTCATCAACGGCGAGAAAGTAACCTCCAACAACGAGGACTACGCCATGCGAGCTATGTTCATGGACTTACTAGGTTCCAGTAGGACTGAGAAGTTAGGTCGCATGGCCGGGTGCCAGAAATGGCAGAAAGACACACCAGGTCAAATGGACACGACAGGTGCTAACAACACAGGCTGGGTAGCTAGGAGATTAGCTATTACAAAACACGAGACTCACTGCATTGTCTTGAGGCCACATGTGGACATGTTGACACAGTGTAAGCTCATACCTTCCCACTGTGAACTGAAGTTCATCTTTGAGCGAAGTTCACCAGCATTCTACATGATGCAAACTGCTGCCAACAACTTCTTCATCAACATCACCAAAGCTGAGATGAGAATGAGACAAGTGTTGGTGCGTGACGAGGTAGTAGAGACCCACAACAAGATGCTCATGGACCCCAAGTTTGGCCCGTTCAACTACCCCATCACAAGATCACGAGTGACGAAACACACACTGGACGGTGGCTCACTGGAGTACAGCTGGACACAGCCTGACACCACTCAAATCCCCTCCAGGCTCGTCATCGGGTTAGTGAAAGAGACCTCAGCCTCGGGTACTAAAACAGAGAACCCGTTCCACTTCAGGCACTACGACATCAGCAACGTTGAAGTAAAGTTCAATGACCAGAAGTTTGAAGTGGAAACCAACTTTGGAGAGGGGAAAGTGCAGCGAGCTTACAACCAGTTGTTCAAGGACACTGGTATCCTAGCTTGTGGAGTTGACTGTGACCTGAAAGTAGCAGAATACATGGACGGCTACACACTGTTCGCCTTTGATCTGACTGCAGACAGAACCCCTGAAGATGCCCGGATCAACTTGTTGAGGCAAGGAAAACTCACCATCACCCTGCGATTCAGGACCGCGACCCCACACTCTGTCTCAGCCATCATCTGCTCCTTCTTCGACAACATGATCCAGCTGAACAGTGACCGGTTACCAGTGACAGACTACTACATGTCATAAAATGAAGACATCCGAGATCAACACCATTCTACAAAACAATCCTTATACTAGACATTATTTCATTGGGACTTTTGCTGCCGATCAATGCCCTAAAGAACTTAAACCAGGCACTTGTTTTGTGAGTAACACTCACCCCCACCAGTTACCTGGGCAGCACTGGATTGCTGTATATGTACAGCAAAATGGAAACGTATTCTACTTTGATCCTTATGGAATCCCCCCAATTACTATATATCACACTGCATTGATGAAAAAATCAGCAGATGGTCACGGGGACTACAACAAGAAACAAGTGCAAAACTTTTACTCTACAACGTGTGGTGGTCACTGTGTGAACTTCCTTATAGCAGCATGTCGGAGTCAGGCACCCAAAAATGTAGTGACACAATGGATGGGTCTACATACGAACTTCCTGGATCGGTTAGTATCACAGAAGATGATGTGAGAAAGTTCCTGAAGTTAGATCGAGTGGTGGACAAAGCATCCTTTGACAGGTTCTTACAAGAACGCAAGGTGAAAGACATCCAATATGAGGTTGACGACTTGGAGTGGGAGCGGAGTGGGGAGAAAGTCATCTTGGAGGCCGTTCTAGAAGCAAGCAAGGGCACCGCACAAGTGCTAGATGGCATCCTCGCAATGTTATCAGATGTTCAAGGTCGTATGCGGGCCGTGGAAGAAAGAGTGACCACGGTGGAGGCGGACCAGAGTAGGACCCCACCACCCAAGACTAGCTGTGGTTTCTCCTGTAGTAACAACACACTCAACATAGAGTAATGACATTGGATGAGTTATTTCAATGAATAAAAAATGAATAACATAAGCCCAACTGTTGTTTGTTTGTCACTCATACTATTACACAATATGATGCAATAATAATGTAGAAGTATGGTATTGCGCAATATTATGCAACAAGAAACTAGAGTAGGTTAGTAAGTCAAAGTATTGCACAATATCTTGTAATACCAATATAGGTCAAGACATTGCACAATATGGTGCAATACCAATGTAGAGTAGGTTAGTAGGTTAGTAGGTCATTGACATGGTATAAGTAGGTCATATGACGTCACTTCCTGTGAATACTGCTCTCTGATTGGTTGAGAGCCTTCTAAGTAGGTCAAATGACGTCACATCCGTTTGGTAAGTATGTCAACTTTCACCCAGTAGCTATTCCTATGCGCTGAGTTTGCTCCTCTATACTACTTGCGTTAAACTTTTTTTCGCACCTTTTCCGAAAAATGATAGGGGGAGCCTAAAATTGCTTATGTCTACATCGTACAAATGTAAACAAACCCCCATTGATGACGTATTTGATGCGGTCATAGGGTAGTTAGATATGAGCATGGGTTATTACACGGGGTGTGTGCAGTACAGCATTCTTTGTTTAAGTCAATGGGACTGCTGTATTTCATAAAAAATAAAGGGGGAACCCACATCATCAATCACAACCTATAAGACATGAAAATACAGTATCTCAGAAGTATTCATTCTGAATGCAAGATGTTGACAATATGGTGATTGGAATTTATAATGGCATTTTTTCCAGTTTTCTGTCAAAGCGAGGCATATTTTATGGAAAATTCCATTACAAATTCAAAATGGCTGCCATATTTCTTCTTGAAAGTGGCAGGGTTGTCAGTGGCGGATTTAGGGGGTGGGCGCGGGGGCGCGCGCCCCCTCCTTTTTGCTTGTAGTTAAGAGTTTAATTGCCTTTTTTAGACCCCGATTTTGGCCAAAAATAGGGGGTGCGCCCCGTCCTTTTGCCTAGAAAAGGGGGCGCGCCCCCTCCTTTTCAAAATCCTGGATCCGCCACTGGTTGTATTCCTTGACCTTACAAAATGTACTTTTTGCTTTTTTATTTGTGTTTCTAAATTGATTAGAAGCTGAGATAGACACATTTCTAGTTTTTGGGAGTGTACTGGCGGCCATCTTGAAATAACTCGAATTGCCCAAGGATGAGAGCTTCACACCCACCCTGATATTTATACCTAGCCCCTTTACATATATGTAATCAGCAGAGAAAGAAATTTATCAGAGAAGTTGGGGTCAACCCCTACGGCTTCCAGATTACACCAAAATCACAGTTGTTACCCTATATCCGAGAAATCATCTCATGAACAGTACTGGTGAGAATTGGTCTCGTGTCAATATTCTGAACGCCCTTTTCACTGTTAGGATTGGGTTAAAATACTGCTGAGAGGAGTACAATACCACAGCGTTAGCATTTAAACCTGCAGATCTCGGTACCCCTCCACCGACAGTCAGGGCAAAGTCGGGACAGGTACTCAGCCCTATTTATAGGCGCCAGCGATATTCGCACGAGGATCTCGTGCATATAAGGGCCGCTATTCGCACGAGGAAACAGGGAGATAGGCGACATGCACGAGCATATGACGAGATAGGCGACATGTACGAGCACATGACGAGATAGGGGACATGTACGAGCACATGGTGAGAGAGGTGACTTGACAAGAGAGGCGACATGACGAGAGAGGCGACATAACAAGAGAGGCGACATGACGAGAGAGGCGACATGCACTAGGATATAATGCATGTTCTTTCTGCAATTAGCAAGGGACTCTGTGGTGTAGTGGTGAGCATGTTTGTCTCCCGTGCAGGCGACCAGGGTTCAATTCTCGGAAGGGATTTTCTTTTATGATGTTAGTACATATGTGATGCCAAGAGGGGAGACGTGACGACGAGGGAGGCGACGTGACGACGAGAGAGGCGACGTGACGACGAGAGAGGCGACGTGACGACGAGAGAGGCGACGTGACGACGAGAGAGGCGACGTGACGACGAGAGAGGCGACGTGACGACGAGAGAGGCGACGTGACGACGAGAGAGGCGACGTGACGACGAGAGAGGCGACGTGACGACGAGAGAGGCGACGTGACGACGAGAGAGGCGACTTTGAGTGTGTGTATGTGGGGGCCAGGCAGGGGGGGGGGGGACAGTCCCGGTATCCTCTGTGGTTGGGTGGGGTTTTAAGTCTCATATTTGCATATATAGGCCACGTACCAGTTGATTGAGTTATAGGAGTCTTGGGGAGGGGGGGGGTCATACATCACTCTCTTTTCATCTCTTGCTAGGTAGGGTATTTTGCTAGGTAGGGTCGAACCTGAAACACACCTGTTTTTTCTTTTTAAATTATGCGGCCCTTAAAGGGTACAGGTACATACATACTTAGGTATTACAGTGTTCATCTTTCACTACGAATCATACTAACGTAATTATTATATCAATCTTTCACTCTAAATAATTATCCTTCCTCTTGGGGGGTACATAATTTCAACCCTCGTGTAGGTTGCCTCTCTCGCCGGTTCCTCGTGCAGGTCGCCTCTCTCGCCGTCGCCTCTCTCGCCGGTTCCTCGTGCGAATAAAGGAGGAGCTCGTGCGAATAGCGGCCGCTATTTGCACGAGCTCCTCGTGCGAATATCATCGGCCATTTATAGGGGAGCTGGGCCTTTAAGAATGCTTCCATATTCCTCTATCACTGGCTATGCTTTATAGATATACAACTAACATATGACATTTCTCGCTATGTATAATGAATAAATTTACAAATATTAGACCAGAATATGTCACATGGCTTTACTTCTCCTCCCTAGGTGGCTACATCAACATAACATTTGATGACCTTGATGCTGCATTTGATAATGAAACACGCGTGAATACATCTGGATGCATCGGTCTTACCATTCTAAACCGGACGAACCCGATGATTGCCAGACTCCTGCCTATGCCTCCTGGCACATATAAACTCTGTATCCCAACTGCATTAGGCTATGCAGATCTAAGGTAGGGAGTTTCAAGCCATTACCCTTTTCAATCCTGACTCAAAAACCAAACCGACATTCTGAACTCTTCTGGCATCCCTATCCGTCTGATGTTGAAAAAAAGGCGCGGACTGGTGATTTCCTTGTGATGGTGAACTGGGTGCATAACTACCACTGAGAGGGTGAAACATGTGATAAAATACAATTGGCACCAGAAGCAATCCATTTTACTTATAATCAATGAAAAAATTAAGGAAATACGTTTTTTCTGTCATTAATAAACGTTTTTCAAATTGGTGGTACATTCATGAGCGGTTTTCCTCCAATGCCGATATATGCTCAATCCGACAATCTGGGTGGATCATTGAGATTTCAATTTTTTTGATAGTATTAGTAGTGAAGCATCGGCCCATAGGGAGTTGAAGGTTGTGTACATTTCATGACCATTTGTTTTTATTTTTGCAGCGAATATGATATTAGCTACATTACAGTGCCATTCACATACAATGACATAGAGCCTAAAGCATCATCCATTCTTGGAGGAAGCAAATTCACTATAACCGGAAAAGGCTTCTGCGGCGGGTCTGATACTAATGTGACATGGAATAATGCGGCTTTCAAATCTAGAAATGTGGTTGTAACCGACACCAGCATCGAGTTTGTTCTACACAGACTCAACAAGACCTGGCCAAGTAGCCCTGTTATCAATAACGGTGAGCTCTTCACTTGTTTAATATCATCTACCTAAAATCACATTGCCATATTCAACGTAATAAGCATATAATACACATTGTGCTTAAAACATCATTTTCAAATAAAATAAACAAACAATTTTTTCCCAATTTTTTTGCGGATGCAGCATCTTATTCAAAAATATAAGTACACAATGTCTCTAACAAATTATTCAAAAACACTTTTATAGTAGATTACTTGGGTTCAATATGTTTTATAGTCTAACATAGGCTCCAAATAGGAGTGTATGCTTATTAGGGATCTGTGCTTATTAGGTCGAACATGGTGATTATATTTACCTTTTTCAAATCAAAGCAGAATCAGTACTATGTTGCTCAGGTACAACATAAATCTATAAAGGAGCAATACAACTTTGTATGATGATCAACACATCTCAATACTGGTACAATGGATATTGCTACAGTTTGGTTATAAATAAGTTTACCTTCACTGTAAATAGTGAAACCAAATATACGTCACTTATACTGTAAAGGGGTGCCTCCACCAACGACCGTCCATCCGTCTGTCCATGAAATCTGTCCAAAAAAGCAGGGATCTGGACGGATTTCATGGACGGAGGGACAAAACCCACTTCCACCAAGGACCGTCAGTCCATTCCGTTCATCAATCCGTCCAGTTTTTGACCACAAACTGGATTGATGGACAGATTGATGGACGGAATGGACGGACAGGAATATCTTTTTTAAAAAATATTTCTACAGAATCCGTCCATTTTCTGGTCATGTTGGCCCATCTGTGATGGACAGAATGGATGGATCGATGGACGGATTGATGGATGGAATCTGTCCATCCATTCCGTCCATCATTCCGTCCAGTTTTTGACCAAAAACTGGACGGATTGATGGATGGAATGGACGGACGGACCTTGGTGGAAATGGGTTTTGTCCGTCCGTCCATCAATAACGTCCATTTCCCTGCTTTTTTGGACGTATTTTATGAACGGACGGATGGACGGTCATTGGTGGAGGCACCTCTTAAGCCAACAGTATATTCTACTGCCTATGTACACTAATACCGTAATATATACTGTAAATCTACAATAGATTCTACTGCTCAGCTACATTAACTGCTGGCAGGGCACATCTATCTCTCGCCCAAACTCCCCCTCGCTATTAACGTTTATTTCCTCATGTTTAACTCAATTTTCAAATTGATTGATTTTCAAAATAATTAGACCAAGAATTGTGCAGCTGGAGCCCATCAACGATAAACATTCATCAAGGTGATTGCGTTCGACTCCACGGGAATCTTTCGATACGGATCTCCATTGCTGAAGGCAATATCTTACCAGAATGGAAAAGGAAGGAAGATGGATTGACTTTGAATAATGTGACATTATGTAAGAATTGTTTAAGTCATTGACACTTTCTTTTCCTGGAAGATTTACAACTAGTACATTATTTTCGTAGACCATGAAGACAAATGTTGTATTTCAGCAACATGCTAGCTGTCCTTTCGATTACAATATATATGTTACACTGCATAAAAATGAAACGTGTCAGCAAAAATTAAAGAACCAAAAGTCGGAATTTAATCAACCTTTAATCATGCTTAATGGCCTTCTTTCCGAGGGTCCAAAAGCAGATTAAAGTCTGAGTTAAAGCATGCTTAAACCTGATTAAAGAAGGACTTTGGGCTTGCTTAAATTAGCTCAAATCTAATTATAGAAGGACTTGGTGTATGCTTAAATTAGCTCAAATCTAATTAAAGAAGGACTTCGTGTTTGCTTAATGTAGCTAAATGCTGCTTAAGGAAGGACTTTTTTAGTTCCGGGTTGTGGAGGCTGGGGCCAGGTTCTGAAGGCTGGGGCCGGGTTCTGGAGACTGGGGCCAGGTTCTGGAGGCAGGGGCCAGGTTGGGGAGGCATGGGCCGGGTTGTGGAGGCAGGGGCCGGGTTGTGGAGGCAGGGGCCAGGTTGTGGAGGCAGAGGCCAGGTTGTGGAGGCTGGGCAGTCGGCAGTCAGTTGGGCAGAGCTTGGGCAGGCAGGAGGTAGGTCGTAGCAGCAGGAAGTGTGTCCAGTAGCCCAGGTAATGGTGAAGTGAGGAGTCCCCCCAGCAGCTCCCCCATTATAAAGGGCCTGCCGTCACGGTCACGTGACCACCACGAGACTTCCCTCTGATTGGCTAGAGGTGGTCACGTGACCTCTGATGTTCACTGAAGCGGATCAGTGTCGCACTGACCCTCATTGGGTGCGGATTGCTCCCTCCTGCCGGCTCTATAGTGCCACACAGACCGCCACACCTCTCCCCCAGCTACCTGCACCTCCAGGGCGCGCACAAGGGGTCATATGCTCCCTCCTGGCGGCTCTATAGTGCCACACAGACCACCACACCTCTCCCCCAGCTACCTGCACCTCCAGGGCGCGCACAAGGGGTCATATGCTCCCTCCTGGCGGCTCTATAGTGCCACACAGACCGCCACAACTCTCCCCCAGCTACCTGCACCTCCAGGGCGCGCACAAGGCGTCATCTGTCCCCTCCTGCCGGCTCTATAGTGCCACACAGACCGCCACACCTCTCCCCCAGCTACCTGCACATCCAGGGCAAAGAGATGGGACTTAAAGAAGATTAAAGTTGCAAAAATTCTTTAAGCACCTTTGCGGAACTTTAAACGAGAATTAAATGTTCCAGGAAAGTAGGTACTGCTTAAAGTAGGTGAAAGTAGGTTAAAGGTGCTGACAAGCTGCGGCTCCTACTTTAAGCACCTTGACTGCAGCTTTGAGCACTGACAAAAGGGGTTTAAACTTGAATTATTATGCAGTGCTATATATCATATTCATAAGAAAACATCCCCCTAGCAAGGTATGAATTTTAAATTAAAAAAAGGGAAAAGGGAAGTAAGTATTCTTTTATTTATACTGAGAAAATATACAATCAAGGCCGATAGATTGGATTATGTATATCCAAGTGTAGCCTAGTATAACCCTTATGAAATTATCATTATATGATGATAGTGTAAATTTCACTACCTTAAATGTGATGTGTTTTCACAAAACCCGTCGGAAGTCCCACATCATAAACCAGAGATAATCAGGGTAATAGGTCAGAAATATTGACTTTTATGAATTTAGGTATATCAGTTTTTTTTTAATATTTACTTTACTATAGTTAAATGATTGATGCAAGGAAATTAGTTTAGATGCTATTTGACAGCAGTATAATCCCGAATTCCATTTTTGCGACTTCAGACTGGTTCTGTGAAAACACATCATAAATAATACGAAAGTTCAAATCTGTAAATCAATGACATCATCCTGTTTCTAGTGACATGTCATTGCAGTATCTATTTGGTTTTACTTACATTTTCTTTATTCCATTTCAGGGGATAAGCTTATTTGTTTTAAGAAAACAGGAAGGACTTGCTATAAGCTCATCTGTGAGGAGAACGAGTTTTGCAACATGGCCTGCTTTGTCTGTGTAAACGTATATCCATTGTCAGAACTGGATGATTTGGAATTTGAGGTCAAAACTTTGGGTCATGTAGCCACGATGCAGCTGCAGCACCATAGCCTCGGTAATTACTTCTTTGTCTATTCATTTACAGTAAAACTTTAACCATCATGTTTAATCCCACAAATGTTTAATGTAACAATTGACACATAGATTGACACATGCATCATATTGCCCCTACGGGGTTGATACACCCTCGAACTGTCAGTATGATTCATTTAATGCAGCACTGGATAATTACTTTAAAACTTTTAAAACTGCTTTAGTGGTTTAGAATACTACATGGATCTTGCAATCATGCCAAAAAAAAAGGTCAGCATATATGGTCTAGAAAGCTAGGCTAGGCTTTTGGTTTTACCATAGGTCTTCAAGGGATTGACATGTAACGACATTTCTCTTTGGTTAGAATGTGATTTGTGTCAAAGTTTTTGTTACATGATTAACAGGAAACTATATATATATATATATATATTTTTCTGGCTGTGTCTCATGAACTTGGGCCAATGTTTTCGTCTATGACCGGGTGCCGTCTATGACCAGGTGCCGTCTATGACCGGGTGCCATCTATGACCGGGTGCCATCTATGACCGGGTGCCGTCTATGACCGGGTGCCATCTATGACCGGGTGCCGTCTATGACCGGCTGCCGTCTAAGACCAGGTGCTGTCTATGACTGGCTAGCAAGGAAAAGGCAAAGGTTAACATTCAAACAACCCCACAAACTGCATGGGGCGTATATAACAACCGCCATAATTCTTTTTATCTCCTAACATATCACAGTATAAAAACAAAACAAAAAACTACTTCTTTAGATAGCTGGTCATAGATGACACCCGGTCATAGACAGCACCTGGTCATCGACGGGACCCAGTCAGAGACAAACACATTGGCCCAAGTTCGTGAGACACAGCCATCTCACACTACCAACATTATTGAATATGTTATATTCAGCCCGTAAGAGAAGATCCGCTTCGAGCTGTCCAACAAGTGTCAGGCACACTAACAGTCAGTGTACAAGCAGTTTGAAGGCGAATGCCATCAATGTTAAAGCTGCATGTACACCTACAATAACTGATGTGTCGAAGTGTGAGTTGTACCCTGATGATGAAGTGACCCTAACTGGCAGTTACCTTGGTGACAGCACATGTGCGGTGTCCGTCCAATTTAAACTTGGTAAAAATAAATATGATTGCACAGCGACGGGAGTGAATGAGACCGAAATCAACTGTACCATCCAGCATCAGAATACCATGGCAGCCGTTGGAGGGTATGTCCTATCAGGAATTATTACTGGCCGAGGTATCATAGACACTATTAATGCTGATTGTAAGGGCAGAAATATGAAGATCAAACCCAGAATCAAATATATGTTTCCAACCACTGGGTCGCCCCAGGGTGGTACAAATGTCACGGTCTTTGGGTTAGGGCTAGGAAAGGTTGGTGCTGATGCGCGTCTAATAAACCGTATCTATGACTACACTTATATTAAGGCGACAATGCCAAAAAGGGATACTGATGATGAGGTAACACTAAAATTTGCCACCCGAGAGTCTCCATATTCTATTTGTAAACCGAAAAATCTTTGCACATTTACGTACAATGAGAGTCTGACAACAACTGTGACGGCCATTGAGCCGCAAGTAATCAGCGGAATATCAACCGTGCTTACACTAACTGGAACCAATATGTGCACTAACAAGACGTTTCTCCAGATCAAAGTGAGAGACGGTGACTCATGGTATGACTGTGCCATTTCAAACAGCACAATAGCTACTGACAATGAGACAACGTGCGAGCTCAGTGAGATCCCGAGTGGAACCGGTTTGACCATTCAGTATATTTGTATCAATGGACTTGCAGTAATGCCAGTTGAAACCTTAACTGCTACTGCAGCCATAACCAGCATGACCCCCACTGAAGGTTCTATTCACGGTGGGACAAGCGTTACAATTAACGGTACTGGGTTTACGTCGTCTGTTATTGTTGAGGTAGGCGATGATGAATTCAAGCTGCAGAAAGGTAGTGTCACATTTAACACAACCCATGCTACCGGCCGTGTGGCTGGAACAGTTCCTGTTAAAATCAAAGTGGGTGACGATGAGCTAGATGCTGGCAACTTCACTTATGCAGAGAACCTAAAAATCATGAACACAAGTATGAATGAATCAGCGCCATGCCCGAATGCCCTATTACAGATCACCGTCGAGGGTACTCTGCCTACATCAGCGGACGATGTCACGGTAACCCTCACAAGTAAGATATATACCAAAGCATTAAGAAAGGGTAACTTTTTCATAATAAAGTTGCGTTTACGTTGGTTTCAGCAGAATGCATGTCACATGGTCTTGGTAATAGCTACAGTTGCAAACATTTCAGATCAGGAGAAATAGTACATTAGAATGCAGAAATTTATTTGTCAGTCGCACTTCAGAAACGTTCAAAACCTTTATCAACAACTTTTCTGAAAAGTCACCCTTTCTTGCTGCATTATGCTGTACTATACTTTCTGAATGATATCCAGTTTAAACATGTGAGTTGCTTAGCATACTTCTCAATGTAAACTCTTTGTAGTGTATAAGGGAGTGTCCATTTTTAACAACAGCAGGAGGTAGGGAGAGGGGTAGATATATGGTGCAGGGTGTAATGAAATTCTGGGACCCTTTAAAATCGATGCATAACTATAGATTATATCTGCTGGGTGAAAACATTGCTGCTCTCTCAAGAGGGGTGTGGGGTTTAGAGTAGAAAATGTTCATCCAATATTTATGATTCCTTATAAGGAATCTATATTATATAACTCACATCTTAGATTATCTATGTTTCAAATATGTGTTTTTAACGGAATATTTCACACAGGTACGACCAGAAACTACACATGTCCAGTAGAAAATATAGCTGCCCAAGTGATTGAATGTAAGATAGACCAAAAGGTGCTTCCAGGAACTTATACACTCTTACTACATGTCAAAGGAAAAGGATATGCTGCCATTGGGACATGGACTGTGGAATGTATCTGGTCTGTTTCTGGACTCAGTCCTGCTCAAGGCAAGTATATAGCCAGTATTGTATGATCGGGTTACGTCTGCCCCGTACCAGCCAGAGGTGCATCTGGCTTTATAAGCCCTAGCATACAATACAAGCTCTATTACACAATCAAAACACTTCTATTTACCTTCCTTGTGTGTTTTGTGTCGTCTACATTGTTTATTTTATGATCTGTATCGCTAATTCCGTTATCTACATCGTCGTCTGCTTTGTTTACATCGCTGCCATTGTTGTATCACATGACCCACATGCTGGCTTCTGATTGGTCTAGGGCACCAAAGAGCGTACCACACCTAGGGTTGGTATGCAAAAGCGTACCACACCTAGGGCTGGTACGTTTTTAATGGTTAAACAAACACAGGATCGTATTGATAATGTTAGGTCGTGTAATAATTTAATATTATTTCATAAGTATGAAATTCTTCATAATTTTTGAGGCTTATACAGAGACTAAGCACAAAGGTAGGTCCAACTGCGAAGAACAATCTTGAACAAACCCATTTATATTTATTATATGGTGGATATGCCCCTCTCTATGTTAAAGCTATGGCCTTTGTATGGGAGCTCCGTACTCCACCATGCCCCCATGGAGTACGGTGTAGCCATACTCCATGGCTTCCAAATTGGTTGTTTTCTTCATTTTAAGATAGTAGGGCCATGTAATAAACACCAAACCCCACTTATTAACATAAATGCACATCATGCATCACTCATTAAAGCTGGGTCATATCACACTCAGTTTTCAGCATTGTGTGATATGACCCAGCTTCAACTCGTGAATTATGATGTCCACGTATGTCAATGGCATGGAGTTCTGTCTATTTACCCAAATTCTACTGACATTTTAACAATGTGGCTTATAATAATAATTATGGAAAATCTATGGCAATTATAATTCAGCATACTGCATTCGAAGTTCTAAGCACATAGCGCGCTTGATAAATTATTTCAAAGAAAAAAAAGAAAAAAAAGAGCAAACCTCCCACCCATTTCGCCACGATTTTATTTCTGTTACAGTACCATATTCAATGTAACAGCCACACAGTGCGAATTATTCTGACACGTTTCTAGTAGTTAACTGTTTTCACCATGAAATAAAAAAATATACCAGCCCTATTTACCATTGCAGGTAGCTGCGCTGGAATGCAATCTGTTACAATCAGTGGAAATGGCTTATCGCCTGATTTCTCTGTGGAAATCTGTAATCAATCGGCCGAAGTATCACGTAACGAAACAACCCTGGAGTCATTGGTTGTAGCAACACCAACCATAATAACAAATGGCACAGGTATATGAACACTCAGTTACAATTATTTCCCCCAAATGCTTTAACCATTTTAAGGAGTGATCAGATTTTAACAACAGGAAGGGGGGGGGGTAGGGGTTAAATGCGTACAACCTTTTTCAACCACTCAAAGGGGTCGAAAATTGTCATCCCCGAGGTGGGCTGAGAATTGGGCCGTTCAAAGCATTAATTTTCTTTGCCCTCCCTGGTCAAGGGGTCAACATTTTTTCATTCCCTTCTCCCAGTCAAGTCATCACTTTTTCTACGCCCCCCCCGTTGTTAAAGAATGGTCACTCCCTTAAAGAGGGTATTTACAGTGTATTTCCAATGGGCAGAATAAAATCGTGCAAATCCTACTTAGTGTATCAGCCTAGCACAGGTACATTGCCAGTGTCTAGCAAAAAGTGCACTTGTAAACAAGTGTCAGTGTGGCTGAAGCCTGAGCTTGGCCAGCAGGTGACCAGCTGACCACAGGTTGACCGATGAGGCCCTTTGGAGGGAAAAATCATACATAATTAAGTCCAGCTGGATTTTGCCAGCAGGTCTGTAGGGCACTTTTGTAGTTGAGGTTCATGGACACACACATCCTCGTTTTCTACACCTTTTTAGTGTATCAGTTATGGAAGGTCACTTTAACAGTGGAATCACCAATTGAGAGCACAAAATCATCAGTCTTTTCAGTGTTGGCATCAATGTGTCACTGGCTATAATTGATAGTGCAAAACATATTTTTCACAATACTTTCACCAAATTTTATGGTACATTTTCAGATTGTGTTGCTGAGACTGAGTGTCAGGTAAAGGTGTCGTTTGGTAACCAGACTAAAGTAACCTCCAACAATTACACGTATAAGATATCCCTCACACCTACTACTTCAAGTATATTTCCAAAGAGAGGGGATAGAGGTGGTGGCACCAACATCACCATCACTGGCACAGGATATGGGTGAGCAGTACTAATTCTATCCATATATCCACCTATCTATCTATCTATCTATCTATCTATCTATCTATCTATCTATCTATCTATCTATCTATCTATCTATCTATCTATCTATCTATCTATCTATCTATCTATCTATCTATCTATCTATCTATCTATCTATCTGTCTGTCTGTCTGTCTGTCTGTCTATCTATCTATCTATCTGTCTGTCTGTCTGTCTGTCTGTCTGTCTATCTATCCATCCATCTCTCTCTATCTATTTATCTATCTATCTATCTATCTATCTATCTTTCTATCCATCTACGAGTTTATTTCCAGAGCAATTATGTAAAATTAAAGACGCTTTGGATTTGAGACGGATGGAAGATGTGACATTTTGGGTTTGTTGTATGATTATGTTTAGAACTCTATTAAGAGGTTCAAATGTATTAGATACAGGCATGGGTCTATGTTTTGATGATGTTAAGATTATGCCATGGGGTTTGCTATTTACTGTGTCGAAGATGAAAACAATTCAGTTTAAGCAGAGGCTGTTGTAAATACCGGTAGTGTCTGTACCAGGTCACGTGTTGTGTTTTGTACCGTATTTGATGTTATTGTTAAAGTACAGCGGGACTGGTTCAGGTAGGCCGCTGCTAGGGTGGTTGTGTAAGGGTAAATTCAGATCCGCTAAATATGATTGGTTCATATCGAAATTACAGACTGTGTGTGCCAAGATGGGGCTTAAGGGTAAATTTGGTACCCATAGCTTCAGACATAGGGGAGCAACTTCAATGTCTATTGCTGGTATGGTTTTTTCCTGAGATTTCTAAACGTGGTGACTGGAAATCTTTGTGTGTGCTAAAGTATTTGAATCGACCCTTGAAGAATTTCATTCATGAAGATTTGAAATGGGCAAGATGGGTGTTGGATATTGTTTTGTGAGAAGTGTATGATTAACATTGAATCTACCTTGTTATTTGAATTTGGTATATTAGATAGCTGATGTGTATGGTGGGTTTGGTGTTTGGGCAGGTCTTTTGGTCTGTATCCCCAAGCCCAAGTTATATGTTATTTACCGGTAGTCATCGTAGTATCAAAAGAACATGTAAGGTAGGATTATATCTATCTATATCCATTTATCTATCTACGTATCTACCTATCAATTCTGCAAGGCATAGATTACACATATTTCCCCGTATCTGTCAAGTATTTCATTTATCAAATCTTCTTATATATGTATTTTTATTGACACCTTATATGATTTTAGAATGACATTGTACTGACTTGATATTGTCCTTTTGGGAGAATTTATTGTAGAAGAACGTTAATGGCTGCCTATAACAGAACCTGGTCACTTAGTTAACTGGAATATTTGCATAATTATTGCCTCATATTCTCAAGCCTCAACCATCTTCTGATGTATTTTGTATTAATTTCTCTTTTATATAACGAGGGCCCAAGATTCGTTCTAAACCAGATAGGGCTTCAAGTAGTCCAGGTAAACGCTGTCCCGGTTGTCATACAGGTATTCCCACCTGTATAAAAGATGTAATGAAAACTGGGACCTCATTTACCTGGACTACTTGAAGCCCCATCTAGTGTAGAACGGAGCTTGGGCCCTCATTCCCTTTTGAAGGCCACTGCAAATGGTCTGTTTCAATCAGCTGGCTCGATCAGTAACCATGGAAAAGCGCAGTGTGTAGGACGTTCCGCGAACAGATCAAATATGTTTGATATGCTCTGAATCGATCAGATGGTCAAAACATCTGATCAAGACACTCTGGTTGCATTGGGTTTTAGCAGAAAAAACCCACAAACGAAACGACTATTCTATTTCTATTTTCAGTGATTGTACGGATGTCACTGTGAAAGTGGATGGGGTCTCCTGTGAATTACAGAGGTGCAACGACACAATGATTATTTGTACACTTGGGCAGCAAACACCAAGAAACTCAACCATCAGGAAGAAGCGAGCAGTTTCTACATGTAATCCTTCTGCCGTAGTTGTAGATGCTGCAGCTAACATTCAAATAGGAACACAGAATGGAGCTTCAACAATATCTGTACGTTACTAAGGCTGTTCAAAATGTCTTCATGGAAATGGCTTGAATGGGGTAAACGTTGGCATGAAAGTTGGAAATCAAGCAAATCAATAATTGTTTAAGGGCCTGTTACACTAGGGGGATATGTTATACAGTCCATCTGCCGCAAAACATTTTCTGCAGAAAGTGCAGTCTGTTTAACGGGATCAATGCTTGCTACAGGATACACAGAGAGAAGAAACAGCGTCAAAAGGGAGTCCAGGTTGCCTCAAGAATGACTCTCCTCCTTAGGGGAGTCTAGATTGCCTAAGGGAGCCTATGGTGACTCTCTGACCCAGGGATCTCACCTGGGGGAGTCACATGACCAAAAGAGTTGTATGACTCCCCCAGGTGACTCCCTTCTGTCAACCAGAGAGTCACCTAGGCTTCCTCTAAAGGTGTCCTGAACTCCCCTAGATAGGGGAGTCATTCTGCAGGCAACCTGGACTCCCTTTTGACGCAGTTTCTTTTCTCTGTGTACACTATGAGGGTCATGTCCTCACTTGTCCCAGAGACTTGAGAGGGAACAACAAGATCCAACTGAAACTGATGTGCACCAAAAAGGACATTTATGAAAAGTCCCCTCTTTTTAGAGGAATTCCTTTGAGGAATGGTCTGAGTACTGAAACTCAGTGTTGGGTCAGTGACTTCCTAAATGTAATCAAAAAGCTATCACTGGTTTGATCAGATGTATTTCTGGTCCTCCTGACGGTTATCTTGAACACTTAGAGACAATGAATGTAATCATATCTGTAATTCATACAGACTACAAACTCTATCTATAGTAGTATCTCACTTGAAATACTTCTCTTTGGTATACTATTTAAAATCGTATTTTGTAATACGATCAGTCTGCCAATAAAAAATATCCAACAACAACAACATCAGTGTTAGCTGTCCTGCGGCCATCTACTGCAGTGCAGCCGATGTTATTGGCCCTTTTAGACTTGGGCACATACCTGGTATCAAAATTAATGATTGTATATAGGAATCATTATATCATTGAAGCTAAAAAAGGGCCTCATCTTTCTGTATTTCAACATGCTCATCATGTATATTCTCGTGCATTGAACCAGAAAGAGTGATGTGAGAACTCCCATTTTACATTCTGGTTCCTGTTTTCTGGTTCTAATCTGCCAGTATTAGCTAAAACCAGAAAAATTCAAGTCAGAGGTCATAGTGGCCAGAGCCTTCCTGTACAGAAGTAAGTGTCTGGGATTGAGAGTAGTTTGTATAGTGTTTTACAGTAAGGCCAAGCCCAATTTGCCAAAGTAAGGTGCCATTGACTAAAAAGCAATAAAAAGCTATTGAACTTGAAACTTGACCTTAAACATATAATTATATTTTCATATCCTTGCACTTCAATTTCAATTGTATTTTCTTACAGAATGGAGCCACATTTCACTTTGTGTACAGGTGGAGCTCTGTAAATACGTGGGGCGGTGACGCGAGTGGTAAACCAATAGAAGGGGATATCGTGGTCATACCTCATGGCCACAACATTCTGCTAGACGAAAACCCTCCTTTACTGAAGTACATCGTCATAGAAGGTCAGTCTGCCTTAATACTTTATGCCCTTTGTCATTAAAATATAATAGATAATCAAAAATAGTACTGGGCTGATATATCATGCAAGATATTCCATTTTGTCAATCAGGTTTTGTCCCAATGTACTAAAATTTGATTTTGAATAAGACCAAAAAAAAGCCCCACTACATTCCTGACAGCCCGATGTATAGGGTGCTTACTTGCTAATTTGAAAAGAAATTATGATAACATTTTACTGCCAGATTAGTAGGTCCCATATTTTGTGATTGCACAGGTTTTATGGTTGCTAGCCTTTATTTACAATACTGATTTACCCCCAGGAGGCCAGCTAATCTTTGATGACAAAGACATTCATCTCAACGTTGAAGTCATCCTTATTGTGGAGTGTGGAGTACTGCAGGTATGCGTTTGTCATGAAATTAGGCCTCTCAAAAAAAATGTTTCTCATCAACAAGCAGCAAAAAATATGACGAGGGCGTTTTTAATTTAATTCAATTGTATTTCACTCGAGGCTTTATCTTTCGTGATCAATTTTCATATTAAAGCATATTTTTCATCAAAAATGTAAAAAAAGAAAATCATGATTTTTATGATGCTCACGGTCATGAGAAACAACTTATTTTTTTGAGTGGCCTTATGTTTTATGGAAACTGAGTTTATTTAAATGAACAGGAGCACTTGTTTTAGTCTGTTGACTGGTTATTTTGTAAGCTGAATGATGACCCTCCACCGATATACTCTTATTCATCTACACAAAATACTTTTTCGACACTTTCCTCAAAATGGTTCACTTTCGTTGTCATGACAAACTTATAATTTTTTTATCAATCTAATATTTGCATTATCTATTTAAATTACTTAAAATAGAAGTCGTGAAGGATTGGTATTAGGAAGCAGGAATATTCCATAATAGGACTTACATGGAATGCCTTGTACATACGGAAATGTGGTAAAATGAATGTTTTCCCACAGAATGACTCATATTGCTATTATGTACTCTTGGTACTGACAAAAAACATCATGATTCATAACATTGCAGATAGGAACACAGACTGAACCCTTTCAACACAAAGCTATAATTACTCTACATGGACACATCAGGACACCGGAACTGCCCATATATGGTACCAAAATGATTGCGGTTCGAGAGGGTACACTTGCGTTACACGGTAAAGCTAATTTTATTCATGAAGTTTTGATAAGACTGTAAGCTAAATCGTCAAGTTTATTGTATTTTAGGAGTTTCCATGCATTTACAGCAAAAAAAGGTTTAAACTCTGTCCGCTGGTTTGGCAAGAAATAATGACGCTAGAACTAAAGCATACATTATTTTAAAAGAAATCTTATGGGCCACACAGAAAGGATGCTCTTGAGGGCGAAGCATGCTACCTATTCAATCACTGTCTTGATATAACCTGACATTTATATTAACGCCAATTACATATTGCAACTTTTCTTTTGAAATGTCAATAGAATTATATGTATTTTTTTTTGCATTCAAAGATGAGGGAGTTGTCATATAGTGCCCTTTCCTTACATTCCCCACAGAAAACAGGCCAAATTGCAAAACTTTCCATCAATCAGGCAATGTAACAAAAAGGAATAAGCGATGTTTGCTAAGTGTGATTCTTACCAGCCAAAATTAAACCCCATTATCATCGTACACAGTACATTTATGATCTGATGAAAATAAAAATATATGTCATTCTCGCCACCAGGCACTGTGACAATCTTTTTCCCAGTGGGCGAAAAATTCAGTTCAATATTGAATCAACATTTAATCAACATTGAAAATCAGTTATAAATCAATGTAGGTTCCAAGTGCTGTGTCCAGTGGGCTGCTTTATTTTTCGACGACTTCACCAACAGGCTTTTTTTTCATTTTTTTCATGTCTATTTGTTTTTAAATCTTAATTTTTATCTCTGTTCTACAGGGAAGAACCATGATGTAACTTGGACAGTGCTAGAAAGTACAGCTACTAGAGGTACAAATATTCTTATTCTAAAAGATGCTGTTGACTGGCAGGAAAATGACAAAATCGTAATTGCAACAACCGGCGATCATCTCTCTCAAAAGGAAACCGAAACTCATACAATAGCCACAATAGATGAGGATAAAAAAAAAATTACTACACTAGACAATCTTGAATATACACATCTTGGTGAAACCTATACGACTCTGAATGGCGATGCAACTATTGAATTCCGAGCAGAGGTCGGACTGCTCAGCCGGTTTATAGTAGTAGAAGGAAGCAATAACGCTGCGTGGCATGTCAAAATTGAGGCATGTGCAAATGGCTTTGACCCTGGTGAACATGCCAGACAGACATGCTTTCAGGGAAGATTTGGTGAAGAAATCGGTACCGATCAATTTGGTGCACAGATAATTGTGCATTCTCCTGAGCCAGATACGGGTACGGCCGTGGCGAGAATTGAATATGTTGAGTTAACCTATATGGGGCAGGCATTTCGTCTGGGCCGTTACCCGATTCACTTCCATATACTAGGAGATGCACCTGAATCATATGTTCGTGGATGTGCCATACACAAAACCTTCAACCGTGCCGTGAACATCCATGCTACACACAATGTCTTAGTCGAGAACAATGTTGCGTACAACGTCATGGGTGGTGCTTTCTTTCTGGAAGATGGTATTGAAACAAAAAATACAATCCAGAAAAACTTAGCAGTATTTGTGAAAGCCAGCTCCAGTCTTCTTAACGATGACATCACCCCTGCGGCCTTCTGGATAACCAATCCAGACAACATAGTTCAGCATAATCATGTAGCCGGTGGGACCCATTTCGGCTTCTGGTATAGGATGCATTCTACTCCAGATGGTCCAAGCCGTACCAATACAGTTTGCCCAGACAAGGTACCATTGAATACATTCCTCAATAATACGGTTCACTCAAATGGTTGGTTTGGCATCTGGATTTTCCAGAGGTACCACCCCAAAATTCCAATAAATGGTGACAGCTGTAAGGGCACTGTAGCAACACCTGCGGTCTTTACCGGGCTGACTGTATGGCATTGTGAGAAGGGAGCCGAGGCCGTTAGAGTGGCAGATGTACAGTTCATCAAATTCAATGTTGCTTGTACTAATAAAGCAGGATTGGAATTGAAGTTTTCTGAAACCAGTGAGGTGTTTACAGATAGCGGCGCTCTCATAAAGGATTCTGTTATCATAGCATGGACAGAATATTGTGCCCTCACTGAAAGGAATGGTTTTGGCATTATCATGCCATATGGGTACTTTCTCACTTTAAGGGGGAATAGGTTCATTAATTATAACAGCAAGGCAGTGTTTGCTATGACAACAATTCAGGGGACATGTGCAGACTTCTGTGGAGGATACACCTATCAACTATGGGAGAACATATTTGAAAATTCAGATCAGAGAGTATTCTTCAGATGGATTCATGAAGCCATTTTCCGCGACATGGATGGCTCCATGACAAACCAATCAGATGGACTGGGTAGAGAGATTGTGCCCAAAAACGATCTCATGCCTGAATGTGTGCCCGATGAGAAATATAGCATGGGTACAGTAGAAGGCAGCCTATGTCCCTTGAGCTTAAAAATACGTCGGATGGCTGTGAACAGTGTCGAACCGGATAGCCTAAACGCGAAGTATATACAGTTGATCCGCTTCAACTGCACAACAGGTGATCTCATACCATCTGAAAACACAACAGCACCTTATAAGCACAAAGGTAAGTAAAATATATTAATATTTTTTCGCATGTTTGCCCTGTTGGGTGTAAATAAACGAATATTAGCATATTTGGTATCAAATTAAAACTAATGCTGTCAGTAATGAAGTGGGCTAGAAATAACTTGCATTATGACAAGAATTAGCTCTTGCCTAGTGAAATGTGAAAATTCTCGAGAATAGTCTAAATCTTGCTATTTACATTAACCCCTCTGTTAAAAAAAGAGTGGAAGAGTTATCAAGGGGGTTCAATAATGTTTTCTCACCCCATTATACTGAATCAGTCAACATTTCCTTGATCAACCCCAAATCCAAAGCCCCATTTTGTTAAGCTATGACGACACCTCTACAATGGCTTATATCCTGGTAAATAACCAGTGGTACACCCACTAATCATTATGGACAGTGGCGGATCCAGGATTTTTCAAAGGGGGGGGCCCAAACCTGGCCAACCAAAGAGTGACTGTATGTTTCCGGCCGCAGCGCAAACGAAGTGCAGCAGCCATGGGGGGTTTGGGGGCATGCCTCCCCCCAAGAAAAATCTGATGGTCTAGACTGCCTATATGGTATTGTTCCCTTCGCTCAAGGCCCGTCGCCCCCCCCCCCCCCCTGGATCCGCTGATGATGGAGGTCCACACATGTTAAATAGATCCCACAACATTTAGTACAGTAATTTTAGATTTCAACATTGAATAAATTCAAAGAAAGCTGAAAACTTCAGGATTGGTTGGGTTTAGTACTAGTATGAACATACTAAAAGTCCTCAGTTGTCCCGGGCTTGGCTTTTTTTTAAAGGTGAAATTCTTTGATTTTTGTCGCTGGAGGCTCTAAAATTCATTTAATTCAAATTAAAAAGCATAACTGAATAACAATATGTTATGAAAAAAAGTCTGGCAGACTTTGCATTTTGCGACAAGTATTTCTCAATCAATCAGACACTACTCCCTGCATAGTACTGACTACTATCTCTGTGTGACAGTCAGTCTACTTCATCTTGCTCTATTGGAGCAGCATTCAGACAGTCCACACCAGCACAAATACCACACATTGTGGAACATGGCACTCCTAGCTTTCTGCACCCACACTGCAGCTGACACCCCTTCTTACAGTTGCAACTAATCATGTTGAGGATCTTGTCAGGTGCTGCTGGTAGATCTGTGGGGACAGGTAACAAGGTACCATTTTCTAACTTCTAGCCCCAGTCTGTAGGCAGCAGTTCATATCCCATCCAGGCTTGAACTTGATGGTAGGTTCGGAAAGAATGTTGTTTTGCGGCAGCACTTGTGGGGGGCAAAGTAGCCAGTTCAAACGACATTTTGATTGACTGGCGTGCTATCGTCTTCTTGTAATTATTGTACCTAACCTGGTCAATTGGAAATTACCTGAATAGTCCCCCTGATGGTGCACTTAATTAGCTTCACTGCAACATGATCCAACCTTCTGAGGTCAGTCCCTGGCCTGAACTAGTTGGTTTGGAATGCTGTTTGTGCACAAAAGTTTCAGCATGAAAACAAATCAAATGAAGGGCATGCAAAATGAAATATAATGCATGGCTGTATATTGTTATATTGAGAGCAATAAGTGCCGGGTGATTAGTGTTAATGTGTTAGTTAATTAAACACAAAGAAATGGGTAATGCCCAAATAATGTTATGTTAAGGTAAGCATAATGTTTATATCACATCCAGCCAATATTCTTATAGCTTTTCTTGTCATTTTCTTCATTATTAAGATGGTATTTTGTGATTTAAATTGCATAATCTGCAGTTTGGTTGTATTTTGACATCTCTTATGAAAATGCATCCAGAAAAAAAGCCAAGCCCGGGAGACATGAGGACTTTTGAGAGGTCAATCCTCATATGTAAAGCTATCATTCCTAAGAAATCCAGCTTTCTTTGAATTTATTCTATGTTCTGACTACAACTTGGTCTAAAGTTACTGTACCAATTCTCCTCATAGTTATACTGGGGCCGCATGCAGGTTTCTCATGTACCTTGAAGCATATTCATTTATTGCTTTGAGTCTTGAGAGTTGTCTGCAGTGTCAATGTACACAACGTATGATCAAAAGGCTGATAAACTGGGTATGTCTGACTTTAACTTCAAAGTCCTACCCAGTGATGTTCCAACCACCTTTAAGATGTACTATTTAGTTGTTTCGGGACACTCAAATGCTATCCATGGCCAGTGGCAGATCTGAAAGTGACTCCCATGGGGCTAATCCATGGTCTCTTACAGCATATTTGTGATGGGTAAAGGAAAATCCTGCACAATTTCATTCTATCCTTGACTATAATCTATTCCAAATATTGTAAACGAAAAACTGTGAATGAAACGGTTGTGATGTATCCCCATGGTACTGGTCATTGCCATATATCCCATTAAGGTGGCCGGCGGGTATGGGGTTAAAATAACTAAGATTTTACGATATTTTTACCACAACCGCTATTGTTACAGAAAGTACAAAAGAATGGGGGGAGGGGGTGAGGCCCATAAGTCTCAAAAATGTGATATAGGGGCATTTTGAGACTTAAGGCCCCCTGAAGTCCCTATATTTGTAAATACATCCATATCCCACAAAAACTTGAGACATAGGGACCACAGAAGTAATCAGAAGGCCTGCGCTTCAATCCGCACTCATGTCACATTGAAACCATTTTGTGAGTTGATTTGATTTGATGCTGACAGAAATGATACGTTGTGTTCAATATGGATTGCACACCAGACTCTGTGGCCCCTGTGTCTTAGGTGCTATACCTGTAATCAGTAGGTCGTAGGTTTAAGTGTTAACCTTCGCAGGATTTTGTATCACCTCAAAAGCATCTAAAAATGTGCAGTGACCTCAATGAAGACGTCTTTGTAATGGCTGCCGGCCATCTAGAAATCATACAGTAGCAGTTTTACAGATCACATTTAATATGATATCCAAAAGGCTTCTGAATGTATTTGCCAGTTCCCCATTTCATATTAACAGGTATGCCTCTCGCAAAAGGATGGATGCTTCTGTTTGTCGTGAATCGCTGCTACCTGCTGCAATTCGTAAATGCTGAGCACGTCACCAACATAAAAATGCACATGAGGGTCTTCAAATTAGAGGTATATCTAAATAATATGCCAAATTGGGCTGTGCAGTTCACGCACTGAGCCTTGTGATCTTGTACAGCCCTTAGGCAAGTTCCAGTGCCAAATTCTTCTTTGTGATGTTTACTTTGAACATCCCTAAGAACGAATTTAGGTATTATATCTTGCTTTTCACATCAACACATATGCTATAAAAATTGCCTGGTTAATATATTTTTTAGATACAAGCAGTTTAGGAGATTTTTGGGGTTAAAGTGACAGGCTTGTGCACTCTCTGCGGAGAGGTCTAGGTGCATATTTAGTGGTACGCAGCAAAGTATCTGCTAGGAAAAGGTGACCTGAACTTACCCTAGTGGCAAAGCTTTAAGGAAAAAAAAAAGAAGGTTTGTTTCAGGTAATATGGAAAGAAAATCTTATATTTATGTTTTTTAAATTTATTTTCTTCACAAGAATGTATCTAGCCAACTTTTTAAAATACCATAAATTGACTAAAAAGGGGTAGTAATACGAAAATTTGCACACCATAATTCGGCAAATTGGCGTAATAGGATAGACCACTGATGGTGCATGAATGAGCCCTGGTGAGTAACTCACCAGCACTGTATTCCAAAGCATCATGCCAACCATTCAGGGTTTATACCCTCCCAAAGAGTCAGCACGATGTCCCGGTGAATTATTGACTCCTCAATACAACAAATGTCACCTTTTAGCGACATTGGTCCTTAAATGTTTATAGCTCTACTAGCTTTGGCAATTGTCTGCACAATGTACTAATGCTGCCCTCACAATATAGTTATCCTGCCTATTCATGTGGGCAATTGCAGCTATGCAGAAAGGATGTTCTGCGTACAGACGCATGAATCATCACTTCTGCTTGACTGCTCATAATATATTTCTTTGCCAGAAGATATTTTAATTGGTAGTTTTGATTAGAATTATCTCATTCTAGTCAAATAAAACGTGTCTTTATATGTTAGATGTATAATTATATGCCGCCTTGAAGCTACATATAGCATATTTGTTTGCATATACCTGGTTGCTTTATGATCAAATCTCATCTATCTTTTTAAATAAGCCAAACGACTGGGTCGTATTTAGGATTTCGATGCTAATTGAGCCTAATGATGTCAGAACAACACCGAATGCTGAGCAACGAAACTCTACCCCGATGGGACCATCATCGAAAGAAAACAAAAATGGTGACTGGTATTTTGTAAATACAACCGTCGATTTCAGAGGTGAGTGCTAGTAAGGAACAATTCATCTCACAGAGAAATGAAATGGCGTCAAAAAGGAGTCCGGTTTGCCTCCAGAATGGCTCCTCTCTCTAGTCAAGTCCAGGTCCTTATTTGACTCTCTTAGGTGAGCCAGGAAGCTATGTGACTCCCCTAGGTGACTCCTTAAGGTCAGCTAGGAAGTCACCTATGCTCCCTTATGGGCACCCCTGAAGAGGGGAATCATTATGGAGGCAGCCTGGACTTCCTTTTGACGCTGTTTCTTTTCTCTGTGTAGTTATTAGATGGGGCGGAGGAGGCAGCTTGATAAATTCTCCTCTCCTAACGAGAAATTCTCTTCATACCGGTCCTCCAGCAAATAGCAGAGTAATCTTGACCCCACCCAACTTTTCAAAACAATCTTATAAACCAGTGAAAATACTTGTCCTCCCCAACGAGTGCCTTTTTTTCTATTATGACTCCCCCCATATCCAACAAGCCCCTTGCACAAACCTTATCTGCGTTATAACCATTTACTGTGTTACTTACGGTGGCCGAGGAGGGTCACCGAACCAAAAAAATATAGAAAAAAAACGAATTTTTTTTGTCCAATTTTCCGAAATGAAATGAATTTTTTTTATTTCTATTGTTTTTCTTGGTGTCAATGTCAAATATTGTGCTGTCACTGTCAATTTGTCAAAAATATAGCATGTATCCTTGGGCTGTTTTTGGATTGGTCCTTGGCCCGGCGCGGCCACCGTAGATAATAGCATAGAGACGTTGACCATGTAACCACTTGCAAAATCGGGTGAGGTTCATCAAACTAAAAGAGAGTTAATGGTGATGAGGCATCTTATCTTCATGGCCTGTTTACTACATTTTTCACAGAATCAATGTCCACGCAGTATCAATCTATTGGTTTAATTGTATCAGGCCAAAGAATAAAAAGGTTTGTTTCAGACAGGTAACATGGCAAGAAAATGTAGCGTCGGTTGGTCGTTTTTTTTTGTTTTTTTTTACGATTTTTTTAAACATGAAAGTACTACCCAGCCTCTCCAAAGACCCCAAAATTGACCAAAAAACAGTAAAAATACGGAAATGTCTTCAAAATTGCATAAAAATATGTAAGTTCGGCCCTCTTTTGATAGGGTCGGTCGGGTGACCTGAAACAAACCCTTTTTATTTTTTGGCCCCACCTGCAAAATAAGACATCTTAAAATTATGATCCTCATAATTGATTACAATATTTTTACAGTGTCAGGAAGCAATCAACCTGTGACTGATCAAACAATAAATTTTAAAGTAAGTATAAAGGGTGTATATATCTAAATCCCACATGAATATGTTCCAACTACTGTAATTATATTATTTATGGGTGAGGGCACATTGAAATGGTATTCATGGGCTGCAAGAACTCAGAAGGTAGGCCCCATGGGGTCGGACTAGTCTTTTCTAGTGTATTTGCAATGAAGGGAATACAATTGTGCATGATTTTATTCCAAAATGATATATTATTATATTGATCAATCCCAGTTTACATAAAACGTTATACAATGTTATATAATGTTTCTCTCTGCCTCCTTATCATAGCAAAATGTTGTGTAACGTTAAGAACATTATTTTGACGTAAAATAATGTTTTTCTTTGTTAGCTGGGATAAATCAAATTTGAGTAAAATCTGAGAGAATAAGGAGGAAGTTAATTATGTTATTTGTGAACATTCTGACTCATCATTAGGGAGATCCTTTTTTTTGACATAATTTAGTAAAGTTCAGAATACAGGTTTTTTAACATTGATCTACCCATCTTCAAACCGGAAAAGGCTGTTAGTTTAATACATTGGAGAAAACAAATTAACATATTCAAAACACTTCAAATGAACTGGCCAGTATAAAAGCTTACTTACATTATACATAGTTAGTGTAGGTGCACAGGAGAATCTACTGTAGATGTACAGTAGACTCTACTTTGGAATGGATTTACAGTCACAGTAGATTTACAGTAGATCCTACTGTTTACCTACAATAAACTGTACACCTACAGTAGAATCTACTGTAAACCTACCAAAATTGTAACCAACCTTTTACAGTGTACATAATACTCTGAAGTTGTTCTTCCAATATGATATAACAATGTTATGGTTTTTGCGATACAAAACTTGGCCAAATACAGCTCCGTGGAGTTTAGTACCACTTGTAACACTCCACCTGTGTGTTTCCTCAATAACCTGTTACTGTATACTATTTCCATATTCTACTTGCTAGGGTAAGCATGAAGGGTTCTACACCAACCCCCCAGCTCAATGGACACTTTCAGCCACTTAATCTGTTTCCACATTTTTAGGCTGAGAGGTGTCCCATACCAGGATGCCCAGACCCACTCACTAGTGAAGAACAATTACTGTCACTAGAGCGTCCTGCTGAAATTATAAAGGTTTCTGAAAAAATCAACACTAGCCTTCTAACTGATGAAAAGGATCTCATCATACCTGAGCGTAATTATTTTTTCATCAATTATTTCCACCCATGGCTGTGTTTCACGAGATTGGGACAATGTTATAGTCTTAGACTGGGTGCCATCTTTGACCGGATGCCATCTTTGACTGGGTCCCATATTGGACAGACCTGGTAGAAAACGTTATATATATAGGGCAGATGCAGATAAAAATGGCCTGAAAAGGTTAATTGATGTTATAACACTTTAAATTAATAGTTAGTGGCCCATTTGTAAATGGGCCTGTTCTGAAGCAACAAGGCAAGATGGCGGCAAGCGAGTAAACCCCTGCGAGAAGCGCTCCCCCAAATGGTGCTTTGAAAGTGATAATTATTGCTGTTCAGGATTTCTAAGTAGGCTCAACATATCTATAAAGGTTCAGTGCTCACAGTGGTACCACCTGTTTATAGAGCTAACTCTCCAAAAGACGCCATTCTGCAAGCTTCCCACACTGAATCGGCCGGGCTGTACATACGTCACAATTTCACCTGTATCATGGTGTTACATAAGTATAAACACTACTGACTCACCTGTACAAACATGGATGGCCGGAGCGGTGACCAACGTGGTGGGGGCCATGAAGGAATGTGCCCTAAGAGAGAGCAGCAACATCTAACAGATGACTACAACTTCGGGGATGACCACTACCTAGGTGAGAGTTATGATAAAGAGGGATGGCCTAGTGTGGTTGAACATTACGGGCATCAACAACAAAGTGAGACTCGTGATGGTAGGAAGCGTCCTAGGCAGTTCAGTGACGACTCCCCACCTGGGGCTGGGGGTGGTCAATACACACAGACCAAACGGGGATATGCTAGGCCTCAGACACGGTCTAAAAAGAAGGCCAAGACCTATGACACTATATATAACAGTGATTATAAGGATATGATCGGTGATGCTAGACCGTGCACATCCACTCCTGTCGGTATGAATCACCCTGACCCTGACCCGTTCAAAGCTGGTTTCTTGAATATGATGGCACTAATGAAAGCTGAGTTTAAGGAAGTGAATGTGAAAATTGAAAGGAACACCAATGCACTCAGCTCTAGGATGGACAGAATGGACGAGAAATGGGACCGTAAAAACAAAGAAACACTGTCTGAAGTTGAAAAGTTACGCGCCTTAGTCCTACAGAACACTAGTAACATAAATAAAGTGAAACTGGGCCCACAGGGGTCGGTGCCAAATGCAATCGGCTACTCTGCCCCTGACTTCAATGAAAGAGGACCGAGTGGATCTGATAGGTATTTCTCCCCGAAAAGATTTAATGTCTTAATGGAGGGTCTGAGCGAGGATACTGACCTGGAGCCATACCAACAAGTGATAAATCTGTTTGATGAGCTTGATTTCATGGTTGATCCTCAGGAACTGAAATTGGTGAAGAGACTAAATAGGATAAGTGAGAATGCAGATGAACCCCGCCCCATGCTGGTATGCTTTGCTACAACATGGCGACGGGACAGCTGCCTGAAATTAAAAGCAGTACTTATGAAGAGTGTTAAATACCGTACGACCTTGTATATTAATGCAGATGAGGATGCTGGCACCAGACAAATCAAGGGGCTGATCCGTCGTGTGGATAGACATTGTAGGCAGATTGAGGGATGTGAGGTGTTCCTACGTGGAACTTGTATCATCATCAATGGCACTGAATATGATGGCTACAATGTAAACAGTATACCCGAGGCGTACAAGCCAACTGATCTCAAGTTTGGGAATATCCAGCACCGAGACTTCTGCAGTGATGAAGACAATCAGCGTGGAAGGGACCTACTTCCTGGTGGATCTAGACGGAGATTTCATGACGGTAGTGGCAGTGGGGGGGCGTCTTCTACACAGGAGGAAACAGACCGACCGTCTCAACATGATAGACGTAGGCTGAATAAGACGCCAGCTGCTCCAGTGGCTTCCTCCTCAAAGACTGATGTTCAACCACCCCCTCCAATAGGGTGAATTCTTCAGTTGATACTGCGCAATCTAGAAGCGATGACGACCTGGACTGGAGAAAGTCACCAAGACACATGTCATTACCGAGTGGGGTTGGTGATGATATTCAAAGAAATCTACTACCCAGAGAGCAAATAGCGGAGTTTGAGAGGGGAAGAAAGAAAATGGGCTTCAAAGCGACAATGAAAAACTACCCCAAGCCGTTGATTAGTCAGAGTCATGTGATGACTGGCGCTGTCCCTTCACAGCAAGGTGTCAGCTGGAAAAACGATGGTGGTGACGGAAGACAGCATCATATAGATACTCCCGCCCATACAGGTGCACTGACTAGGTCACACACCCAGAAGAAACATATGATGTCTGCCAAAGAAAAAGTGAGTTACGCCTTGGAAATGGCTAGGTCAGGACCTCTGAATATGAAACGCACAAAATGTGGCATTATCTTTAATGGCTCACGCAGTTTCCTCAGCAATTTCCACCCTTGCATAATTCATCATGGAGATAGGGACTTCCATAGTAGTGAACAGCTAAATCAATTTCTGAGATGTGTGGCTAATGAAGACGGGGTTCGAGCAAACCAGGTAATGGACTCCCGCACGGGGCTTGAAGCTAGGAGAGCCACTGAGGGTCTGGTGGAAAAACCAAAGTGGCAGAAAGACAAAATACCAACGATGAATATTGCAATCTCTAAAAAGTTCTACCAAAACCCTGACAAGAAGGCGGCCCTTATTGACACGGGTGATGTTGATATTGTGGAGTCTACTATGGATGCTTTCTGGGGCGCCAAGGCAAGGTACGATAATCAGATATTCGACACAGGTAGATACCAAGGACAGAATATGCTGGGCCGTATGCTGTGCGACCTGAGAGCAAGAATCCACACGAAGAAACTGCAACACGCCAAGCCAGCTGACGCGGGAAACGACCCTAGGACTGCGGTGGAGAGTGGTGCTGCGTCCGCGTCTGGATTACCCGGTCATGACATCGGGACGGAGAGTGAGTGCGTCTCTCTCGCGCGGCGCGGTAACTTGGCCGAGAATCAAGATGGCAGTAAAAGTGAATCAACAATAACGGTCGAGGATAACGAAATATCAGCTGGGACGTCGATTGAGGCTTTGTGCAGCAAATAGCAGCCATCAAAGGCGACATGGATCTTCCATCGGTGATTCAAGGTGTCAGTTTTTGCTTAACTCTGCAAACCTAAAAATACCGACACTAGTTGGCGTCCACTGTGATTGGGGTGCTACGTTGGGAGATGTGACAGAGATTCTAGTTGAGAAATTACGTGACCCCCACCCATCGAATATTATTGTTGTGATGGCGGGTATCAATGATATAATATCTGAGTCCTTTCACCCTAGAACTCTGACCCTGAAGAATCTGGACGTGACCCATGCAGCCTTTGATTTCATGTCGAAAGTCACTACCATGATTGATACGGCATTGACTACAAACAGTGACACCCATGTACTTATGTCTACAGTTATGGGCGTACATATGGGAAGGGCCAATGACGTTGGTCCAATGACACACCCACATCAAGCCATAGCGGAACGTACTATCAGGAAAATCAATCACATGATCAAACGTTTCAACCGTCTACGTCAGAGTGCAACCCCGAGGGTTGACGAGATATGCCACACATACTTACCGAACGTTGGTTGGTGTAATAAGTATTATAGACTGTACGACGGAGTGAGGCCAAGTTATGATCATGACGACCACACCTGTGACCTAATACTGGAAAGTGTGCAGGAGATGGTGGCTAAGAACTGGCTTTCGACGCATGTACTGACGGAATCGATCTTCAACTAAGACTAGGTCCATCCAAAACAAGACTTAGCATCTAGACTACTGTCACCATACTGCCTTTGTATTTGCTATAACACTAAGTAGGCTCTGTTCCAACTATAGATGGTTAATTTAAACGCCAATGTGTGTACCACTCATTAGATGGGGTACCGGTAAATACCAGTGCAATGTTAAAAACGTTTATTTTCTTTTTTACTTAATTCCATTTAATTACTTGTAACATAATCTGATTCACTCAATCTAATTTGTGACGAAACCTGGGAATTCGTAACATTAGGGGGAATAGCCATAAATGCTCTAAACATGATATTGTAGGAGAAATAGCTAAAAATGTGAATACTTAAGAGAAAATGATCTTAGACTAACTTTTTCCAAGGAATCTTTTGAAGCTTTTATCAAAATTCTATTTTTATTCTAAATTAGTCTTATTTGGAATGTAAAAAGAATGTTTTTAGCCATTTTTAGCCCATTTGTTGACATTTGGTTGCCATGGCAACCATCAATTCATTCTTTTGGAATGAAAATTATCGCTATCCAATTGCCCCATCCATGAGGATTTCAGAACTGAAAACAGAATGCCAATATTCCTACCATATCCAAATCTATGTACAATAATATGCATTTATTGGTTTAATTTCTAATAATTATGATTTATATGGATTATTTGAAAATAGATTGATATGTGATCGCACTGCAGTCTATTCTGAATTCCTACAAGTCCCTACCATCCCATGTTTGAGATGTCATATCTCAGCAACTATTTCAAATATGTTGATGCTTCACACATCAAAATGTAGCTGAAGACATGAACTTAAATAAAGGTGTTTTCCCCTAATGTCACGTTTTCCCACGTTTTGTCACATTTAACTGATTCCCAACCGTATTATAGTATGGGAGTGCTGACAATTACCGTATATGTCGGTGGTGCTTCTAGAAACTCACCAATAACCACTGAGTGTTCTGTTCAATAATGTCAGTATTGTGAACTACCGGTATGCAGTATCAGGGTTCTCAATTTTGGTTTATTTGGTTTATACTAAGTACTGATTGCCTGACCATATACATGTATAATTGTGGCAGGTATTACATGGGTCTTGTTATTACTACTATTTTTTGCAAATATCAAGATAAACCTGACTTGTATTCTGTATGTGTTATCGGCATGATTAGGGTATGAGGTTTTTGACTCTAGGACCTTGGAATATGTATGTTATTATATTCTCTTGTATCAACTAAATACACCAGGAGTTTGTTTTTGGGGCCTGGCCAATATTGCTGAGTTTGAGCATACACACTGTATTATTTTGATCATGCCGAAAATATTGAAGGCTGTATAGATTTGTGTTCCTAAACAAGCTATGAAACATATTTGGAGTATATTGAATCGCTGTTATTGTCATGATCTTTATACTACAATCTACGAATATTTTGTATTGAATCTACAGCAAATGATAAAAAACTGGGGGAGCCGCATATATGTCACCATAGTATAACAGTTTGTTTTCTTTTTTACTCTCATCTGGAAGAGTTGTAAAATAATTTCTGTTTTTTTGGCACTGCCAGTTAGATTCCAGTAGTGTGAATTACAAACGGTCTTTATATATATTTGTGAAATTGCTGTTGTTTTTTATGTCAATGCCTTGAGATCTGTTCATTTGACCGCACCTAGAGTAGCATAATGATTTATCATGCCGAGACTCTTTACTCAGTGCCATACAAATTATCACCTGAGAAGTTTATGTTTGCACTTATTATCTGTTGTATTTGTCTGGGTGGAGAGACTGTTGAGTTTCTGGGATGGGGTCTTCGTGACACAGGATGATTCATTATGACTATATTCAGTTGGGTCAGCTTAGTGGTTTGAGACTTATTGCCATGAATGTTCAAAGCATGCGAAGTAAGATTGAGAAAATACGTAAATTGCCGCTAAATGTAGATTATATAAGTATCTCTGAGTCATGGTTAAACCAAAGTGATCCAGATTGGTGCCTTGATTTACCTGGAATGAGACTTTTTCGTCTTGATAGATTGATTACTAGGCGTAAAAGTGGTGGTGTGGCGTGCTACGTGGGCAATACTTATGCCGATTATACTGCTGTGTTGGATGACTGCTCGTTCATTGAAAAAGACATTGAGTGTCTAGGTCTAATGACTAAATATCCAGGTCAGAAATTCCGAGTGATTCTTACCGTATATAGACAACCTACGAACACTAATGTTAGAAAGTGTTATGAGCGACTGGAAGCCTTAATCAAACCTTTGCTGTTACAAGATCGTGAGATTTGGCTTATGGGCGACTTCAACGTCGACACACGACACCGTAATAATCCGAAATGTGAGTTGCTACATGGTTTTTCTGCGGCGTACAAAATTAAAGTATCTGCAAACCGGCCCGACCTACTACCACCCATATGGAAGGTCAACTTTAGACCATGTTTATGCAAACTGTCCTCATATAATGCTTAATGGTTTGGTTAATGACATGGTAGGAGATCATGTGCCCGTATTTGTACAACGTAAACAGACTAAACATGTCAAGTCTAAGGCGTTTAAAACTTGTGTAGGTAGATCCTATAAACAATACAGTAGTATTGATGTGAAATCATTTGCGGTTGATGTTGGAAATGATGTTGATAATGATGTTGATAATAATCTGTGTGTTGAAGAGCATATTGATTTGTTAGTTAATAATATTGATATGTATTTGAATAGAGTCCATCCTATTAAGAGTTTCCAGATCCCTGTGGGTAGACCAGTTGGCTTTACTGTGCAGATTGAGAATTTGTTGGCAAGGAAGAACAGGCTCTTGAAAAGAGCGCGCCGAGTCCCTGTCGGCGTCTACAATGTTTTTCGTCAGCATGTACTTAATCTGGACAGGATGGTCAATAGATTGTTAGCCCACAACAGGAGGATCAATATTAGAGCCAATCTGAACCGCCATATTGACGACCCCAGGCGTTTCTGGGCTGTGGTAAATACAGTATGGAAGGGACCACCGAAAGAAATTGACATAAATCTTCTAGATGATAACGACATACCGGTACCGAAATTGAAACAACCTGACTATGTCAACAAATACTATAGTGGTATCGGGAAGGTTCTGGCCAGTGCTTTTGCTGCTATTGATGGTACTGTGAGACTCTCTCCTGCCCAAGTCGATCTGAATAGACCCAGTTTTGAGTTTGTTGAAATAGATCTATCTGTTGCAATCAAAATGATAGACAAAATCAAAATTAACAAATCGTCTTGTATTGACAATGTCAGGTCAATTGTGGTGAGAGATTTCCTCCAGGCTAGACCGAAGATGTTGCAAGAAATGGTTAATGCTTCCTTTAATAATGGGACCTGTTTTCCCAGATGTCTTGAAAACTGCTACTGTGTCGCCTTTACCAAAATCCGGGGATCTGAAACGGGTTACCAACTGGCGCCCTGTCAGTCAACTAAATTTGTTCTCAAAATTAATTGAGAAAGCTGTGCATACACAGCTGATGTCCTACATTTTGACCCATGACTTGATCAGCCCTAGCTAGTTTGGGTTCATGCCTGGACGCTCGACCATGGATGCATGTTATGGTTTAACTCAGAAGTTGTTTGACAGTCGTAACAAGGGGGAGGCGGTTGCCGTTGTCTTCCTCGATCTGAGGAAGGCTTTTGACACGGTAAATCACCTCCTCCTATTGAATGAACTTTGTAATATAGGATGTAATGAGCACGCCCTTCGATGGTTTGACTGCTACCTAACCGGTAGAACTCAAACTACAAAAATAGGTGACGCCCGCTCAGATACAGAACCTATTACATGTGGAGTACCACAGGGCTCAGTGCTGGGGCCTTTATTATTCATTATTTATATTAATGGTATTATAAACATCCTACAGCACTCTTCCTATTTTATGTACGCTGATGATTTGGCGATTGCCGTCAGTCATACAGATCCATATATGGTTAAGACATTGCTTCAAATTGACCTAGTTGATGTTAGCAACTGGTGTAAAGATTTTAGACTGTGAATTCGGACAAAACACATGTACTCTGGTGCAAGTCTGACCAGGATGGCCGTGATCTATCCGCTTATAACCTAATACTTAATGGCAAGCAATTGCGTGCGGTGACGACCTTTAACTATCTGGGGATCATTATTGATCAACATTTAAGTTTTGGCCCGCATTGTGTAAAGGTGGATGCCTCCTGTAATGTAAAGTTGAAACACCTACGCAGGCTGAGGAAACATGTAGATAGCGAACTAGCGCTATTGATGTATAAACAGATGGTTCTCCCAGCCCTGGATTACTGTGATTTCATTCTTGAGTCAGGTCCCATGGGTATGGTTGATGGACTGCAAACCATCCAAAATCACTGCCTGAGATGTTGTCTTGGAATTAGGGATCCTAGATTAATTTTGAGGGTGAATCTTCATGTAGAATGTAAATGTCAATGGTTGAAGTGTAGGAGACGTGAGAACCTCCTCTGGCTAATGTACAAACACAGCTGTGACCTAAATAATGTCGTAGTCCCCACCCGTGTGTTGCGCAGCAATGCTAAAATTAAATTAAAGCTACAGCGTCCGAAGGGACAGCTCTACCGGGATAGTCCCCTCTACAAAGGTGCTTTTGAATGGGACAAACTACCCGTGTCAAAACAAGAAATTGTTAGTCATAAACTTTTCATGAGTGACCTAAAATCACCAACAATGTAACGCTGATACCCATGTGTCAATTGACTGTCTCCCCTATGTTGTGTTTCCTGACTAATGTATTTATTGATGTTGCTAGATGTATCAGCTGTATGTATCGATTACGCTTATCCTGTAGAATATCCGGTCTCTCTTATTCACTACCCACTTGTATGTATCTAACTGTTTTTTCTGTGTGAGAAATTGTGAATTGTTCTTATTTGTGATTTTGCCTTTATTATATATGATTGGCTCTGTTTGAAAGACTTCTTATGAGAAACTTGGTCAATAAAAACTTTTCAAACTCAAACTCATTTATATCTTCTACCTGCGCTTTCTATTAGGCCGGTCAAAGATGGCACCCAGTCAAAGATGGCACCCGGTCAACATTTATAACATTTAACCCACTTTGTGAGAAACAGCCCCATATACTCCGGTTCTATTGGTGGCCTGCAGATGTTCAGTGTAAATGATTATGTATATCCTTCACAGCCAAAATAAATAGACTCATGTGTTTTAAATCATTAGACAATATAAAATTATAGTATTTTAGATACAATTCAATAGAAAAGAGTATTCAGAGGGAGAGATATTGAGGTACAACATTTGTATATGCTCCTGAAGTATAGCAATTACCTTGTCACGTGTCACATAACGATGTTATTTTTACAATTGAAGAGTTTGGATGAAAAATTACATATGCACCATTCTGAAAATAGGGACAAAAATCTGACAAAAAATGAAGAGTGAAATATAATCCTGAAACTATTTTTTCCAAGATTTAGTCAATTCAATTCAATTTCAATTTAATCGTTTATTATACTGAACAGAACATTCTACAAATTAACGCAGATATCAACGTCCTCCTCAGTTGGAAATTAAGAAGATGAGAATAATTCCTTAATAATAACATTCGTTAATTACAATAACACACCTCCTTTTAGCTTTGTTATATGATGATAAGAATTAAATAATTCTTAGATGATATTACTGGGGGAGGGGAAAAAGGGAGGGGGGGGTGATGAGGGGTAAGTATGTCTAGTATTCTTGAATATAATAGACTTTCAAATAGTATGTCACATGTACAAGTTCACAGTATTAAAAAATAAAATTATTAATCAGACTCATAACAATCTATGACTTTACCCAATATAAGCACAATACTGATATACTAATTTGGTGAATTATAGTTGATATTCTTGACAATATTGCTGTATTAATACAAACAAATATTGGACCATTCCAACTGTTTTAATACAAGTTTTCGGGTCAATTATATTTATCATGGGAAATAGTTATACAACATTAATATAAATATTTTCAGGGGCATCATTAGTAAACTGAATTGCATACAACCATTTTTTATCAAAGAATTTCTGCACTACCTTTTTCAATGACCTTTTGAATATTTCTTTACTTTCTGATAATCTTATGAATGCAGGAACCATGTTCCATTCTCTGAAGGCACTAACCGGGGGTGATTTTCTTATCCTCTCAGTATGTGTTAAATACGTTATTATTAAAGGGCCATCTGCGGCTCTTGTTTGCCTATTATTTACCAACATTAATGCTTTAATATCTATCATTCTGAAACAGATCACTCCTTGCAAATATTTTCTTCTTAGATCTAATGGCATTATGTCTGCTTTTTCATGCAACTTTTTTACCGAAATTTCAGTTGGATCATAAATTTGAAAACATACCCTCAAAGCTGTATTCTGTAATACTTGTAATCTTTTTTGATCAGTCAGACTTAACCCAGATAGGAAAAGTATACTACTATCTAAATAAGGCAACAGCATTTCCTTTAGGATAGTTATTGATGTTTTTTCATCAAAGCAACTTCTGAAATGCCCTAAAATCCAGATTTTATGATTTACCCTACTAATGACCTTATTCATCTCTTTTTTAAATGATAAATTATTTTCCAAAGTTATTCCTAGATATTTATAAGAATTTACATTCTCCAGACTTTTCCCTTTTATAACAATATTTCCTAAATTCTTATTTTCTTCATACGTGTACAACATAGCTTTAGTTTTAGCAGCATTTATAGTTAATTGATTAAAATCACAATATTTCACTAATATATCCAAATCTCGCTGTACTTTTGATATCATTAGGACCTACTCGGTAAACACTCAATTACCAAAGTATAAATATTGACCCCAGGGTGTCTTTAAGACCAAGAGCACTATATATAATTATGCTTCAATTCTGGGATGGAGATACGTTGTTTTGAATCCAAACTTTTCAATTATAGATTCCAATTTGAACACTACAAAGATCCAAAACCTAATCCCTTTTATCATTTCAATAGGTGAATGGTGGGTTCTTGACACCTGCTTTCCTGCCTCTTGGAAAATCCGGCATCTCAAGATATATGGCCATTTGGAGTGTGATTCCTGTGACCGAATCGAGGCACGAAACATTATTATCGGTTACTATGGAGGGTTCATTTGTGGATGGCCTGATACTCCATATGAGAAAGACATGACCATCACTCTGTATGGGAACCATAAAGAACGAAAGAACCTTTTTAATATATTTGAATTTGAAGATGAATCAAATTTGATATCCGGACCTCCATGCGGGACAAAGTCAATTTGTGAGTATCTATTTTATATAATTTACTGATGTACGATCAATTATGTACAATAATTCAAAACTGCTTATCCTAAGGATCTGATATGATATAGCTGGTGAGATATCAGTGGTTTGGTAGATGTCAAAGGGGTAGATATCCTAGGGGTAGAAGTCAGCGGTTATGGCTGTGTCTCACGACCTTGGGCCAATGTTTTTGTCTCTGACAGGGTGCCAGCTCTGACCTGGTGCCAGCTCTGACCGGGTGCCAGCTCTGACCATCCTGAATAAAAACGGGTTATTTAGGGCAGATGGAGATAGAGTTTGGCTGAAAAGGTTAATGGATGTTATAACTCTTTAAACTAGTCATTAGTTGCCCATTTTTATCATCATTTGCCCTAAATAACCTGTCTTTATTCAGGCCGGTCAGAGCTGGCACCCGGTCAGAGCTGGCACCCAGTCAGAGACAAAAACATTGGCCCAAGGTTGTGAGACACAGCGTTATACATCCAGGGCTAAATATCCTTCCACCTGCCATTTTTTGAATTACAAGCCAGAACATTGGTTCCTTCATGAGCCATGGCCAAAGGATTGCATATGGAGGGGTTGATGTCTTTTAGGGGGAAAAAGTCCAAAAGGGGGAAAAGTCCAGAGGGTGGATGATTTCACCGGGTGTGTCCAGAACCCCGCAGGCGGTACCATAGCTGGATCAGTTCAGCATAGTGAGCTTCTATCATTGTCCTGCGGGGACATGATAGAAACTGGGGGAGCTGTGTAAGGGAAGTGGTTACGTGAGATATCATATTAACATTGTGTTTAGGTGTTTGTGGAAGGATCTACATGATAGGCAAACCTCGGACACCATCTTGGACATATCTAGCGGCAACTGCAAATGCTGGGGTTACACAGATAACCCTGACACACACGGTCGATTGGGTGAAAGATGAGATGATTGCTATCGGCACAAGCAGCTACAGGTATTCCCCCCCCCCTTTAAAAAAAATTAATTTGATATTACTGCAGAGAAAATAAATTCTGTATTTTATCCCATAAGACATTTTTGCCTGCAGGTTTGACTGCTGATGTCTCGACGTCTAATGTTATATTGCATTACAGAACTACATTGGCATTTGAAATGGTTAAGGCAAGTTTTGGCCAGTAGGGTTTGGAATGTTTAAACAGAGTATAGAAACTGCTAAAAACTATTTTGCCCTATTGAAATCTTGAATAATTCATTTATATTCTGCATCATATATTCGGCATTTTGTACAGTGGAGACCAAACAGAAAAATGCACAATTGTGTCTGTCGATGGTAAAGACATTACCTGTAAAGAACCACTCAAGTACACACATTTTGGTAAGTACTTGCAGTGACATTAAACCTAGGCCTACATTTCAAATTATCTATTATGTCAGTAATAGTGACTTGTCTGACGCACTCGAGGCCGTACAACACAGCCGGCACTCATGGCCGTACAACCGTCGAGATGCTTTCCCATGCAGTTTTGGGTTAATATATAATTGAAGTGCCATTGTAGGGCTTCTCCTCTCTGGCAGTCATCACTTGTATTCCTAACATTCGTAAATTAGTAGGATAATCCCAGACCTTACCCCTCATAATTATCGTAGAGGAATGTGTATGTATACAAAATTAATTTTTCATTTGTTTATAGGGGTAACTGAAACTGTGGAGTTTAGTGACAGCACTATTAAAAGCTACTCTAAGAGAGCCGAAGTGGCCTTGCTGAACCGAAGCATCAAGTTGAGAGGTGACCCCAATGATGTCAATGCCGACATGTTTGGAACTAGCATTAAAGTTGGCTCGTGTATAGAAGACAATGGGGGCCGGAATTTGGCATATAAGGAATATTTTGGTGAGTGATACTATAATTATTAGGTGCCTGTTTTCATAAGTGGACAATCGGATCCTATTGGGCTTTTGATTTGATTGGACATCTATCTATCTATACCATATTCTACCTGTTTTTTTTAGAACAAATTATCTTTATTTCACTCAGATTTTTCGGCGTCATAAGTACAGTCATCGTGTGGCTCCTTTGCTTATCATGTGTATGTTTAACATGTTTCCGTAGGTACAAGCATCAATAATAGCCATTTAACATGTAATATGAGTGATAAAAGAATGGTAGAGGCATCAGCAAGCTGTTGTTAAGCCTCTACCATGTATAGGCATACGATCGAAAATACAGAAATAACATTCATGTATAAGGCAATGTGGCACGCACAAATTGTCAATTCTAATACAGAGTTATATTTAATAAAAAAAATACTTACAATTATAATTATACTTAAGGCTCGTACATGGTTTTATCAGGAATTGTACTTAACATTCTTTGCTTGGCTTTAGCTTTAAAGTCAGGAAAATTATCAATGGCTCGTAATGTACTATCAAGGGCATTCCACGCTCGAGCACATGTCACTTGTGGTGAACTTTCATATGCTGTACATTTAATTGTGGAATAAAATAATAAAGGAGCATCAGCAGGTCTTGTTACTCGTCTTACAGGAGTTCTGTACTTAACATCCTGAGCCCTTTTAAAGCCATATGTCTCAGCATGAAATTTTCTTCTGTCTTTTAACATGGGTGTCTCAGCTAATGCGTGCGCTTTGTCTGTAGCTGTTAGGATGTGCATATCTAAACATGATTTGAGACATTTGTTTTGCAACCTTTGTAACTCACTCAACAAATCAACATTGGCATTATTATACAAAATATCAGCATAATCTATAACTGGAATGACATGACATTTATACACCCTTAGACGCTCTTTACTAGACATACGCTTCTTCACCTTATGCAATAACAAGGATTTAAAGTGAGTATTTTTTATGAGATTTTTCAAATGAATCTTGAAATTCATTTCCTCGTCTGAAAGGACACCTAAATATTTGTAGGAATTTACATTTTTGAGCTGTGTATTTCCGAGACTAATATTGGGCTTTTGGAGTCTTTTCAACTTTTCATTTGAAGCTATAGTCATAATTTTGGTCTTGGACTCATTTATCGTCAGTTTGTTAGATGACGACCATGAGCTGAATTTGTTCAGAGCTGTGGAAATTACTTCCTATACACACTGTAAATGCGGTTCATTTATTGATAACAGGGGGGTGGCAAGAATTTATGTAGAGGCATGACATTTTTTAATGCCCCCTCCCCTAGAGCGCATTGGATATTTTGCAGACACCTTGCCAAAGGTTGCTTGTAAATCTTCGACCCCTCCTTTGAACTGTAGTAACACACTGGATTTTTCACCATAAAGGGGTTTAATTCTTACATCCCCCCGTTACCTGAAGAGGGGTCAGAGTTTTTATGCCCCCCTTGGGAGGGGTGGAATTCAACTTATGAAGCAAACGGAGAAGTGCTTGTTGCGGTACTACACACTCAGAAAAGTCAGCATCATTGTCGCTAAAACCACTCTCACCTGAAGGTGCCTGACTTTCAGGTGAGAGTGGTTTTAGCGACAATGATACTGACTACACACTCAGAAAAGTCAGCATCATTGTCGCTAAAACCACTCTCACCTGAAAGTGCCTGACTTTCAGGTGAGAGTGGTTTTAGCTACAATGATACTGACTTTTCTGAGTGGGTAGAGACACCAGAGGATTTCTATTTTACACTTATTCATTTGTTCCTTTATGCATATTTAGGTCAAGGTATATTCCAGGATATTGAGTTCCATGAATACGGACAGGAAGGGCTTGTTTCAGAGGATGACCCAGGGTATGGAGTGGTTTTCATTGATACACCAAGACTGGTTGTCAAGACTGGTTGTCCAAGCTATGTCAAGGTAAACTTTAAGAAAAAGAAGAAACCACTTTATCTGAACTTACTGTCTGACTAATTATTTACAACCTGCAATGAAATTTCCGAAGACTGTTATTTGCAGGCTGCCATATAATTATGATAACATTCCTATATAGTCATCAATTTAGATTCAACCATTCTAGATACATAAACAGGTAATAAACATTGAAATCATTTCGTAAATATATAGGATAAAAACATCGGATTCGACCTAGTGTCTAGCGCGTATATAAAAACATTTCAGTAATGCTTTGATAGTTGAATCGACTTCAGGAGCAATGAATTGGATGGGCTGGGTTGCTTATTAAGAGCATGGCATGTATTACATCAAATACATATACACAGATAACAATGCATTGTTTATATCACTACAGAACTGCGTCTTTCATGATGGCTTCTCGGTGGCAGTGGCAACTTTAGGCAACGGCACTTGCGGGGAGATTAGCTCCAATGTAATGCATCGTGCCTATAAGTCAGGTTTGTATAGCATTCAGTATTTTCTATAGCTCTTAGACGCTCACAATGACTCTCTAAAATGTTGTCTTAAAGCACATTTGTTGCTGGTAAGTAACTCGTGGGCACTATATTGGTCCCGCGTCCGTGGCAGTGCCATAGTGGGATCCTGTCAGGATTGCATGCCAATTTTAAATTTTAGATATATACATAATTGAAAAGAAATTTATAATTTGTTATTGTGAGGGGCAAATGGAAATTTGAAAAGCATTCCATGCAAAGAAGTTCTGTCCTGGCACCCAGTAGGGTGGAAATGAGGCATTGGCTGGGGTAAGGGGCCAGGTGGCCCAGGTAGGTGGTGAGAGTGGAGCCACCTGGGGAGTTCTTCCGTCAATACCCCAGCCAATCCTGTATAACATATATCTGTTGGTTGGATCCATAAGTCTTGGTACCCATAAATCATCTGCGGGTTTGACAATTATGTCCTGTTATTTGTGCTGAAACAGATGTTAAAATGACCATTTCAGCTGCCCTTATTGAGTCCGGAGGACTGACATTTAACACCAACCTTGCCCTGGATACACGATGGACCGGCGACGCACACAAAGACCTTAAAAGCCTCGACATGCATGCAGCGTTTGAATTATGCAATGCGTCAAATCTTGTTGAGGTCAGAGGTAAGGTGATGTTCCTTCTATTGATTTTGCAAAAAATGTATAAAAATGAAATGGGGGCAAATTAAAAAAAAAAGAAGTTTATTCACAACAATTCATATATCCATTGATACGATCTTCCAACGGAGTAAGAGCAAACAGGGACAATACATTTTTGTGTTGTTTGATACAAGTATCACAATTAAAAGGCTATTATATGATCAATTCCAACTTAAAATCTACTGTATGTCCAAATGCATTCATTGTTCTTCACAGACAACGTTGTGTCAGGATGCCAAAGGGTTGGCTTCACTATTCCAGCATACCAGGCGAAAAACAATCATGGCCGTCCTGATAACTATCCGTTCACGAACAACATTGCCCACTCCTGTCTGGCGGGTGTGGCATTCATCCCCAAAAAACAAGTTGTGCCACCGTCAGTCAGCCATCTATACATCGGCAATTTTACCGTCTCCTATAATTATGACTTTGGCTTATACATACAGGTCAGTAGATAAATGTAACAAATGGGGAGGGGGCTCAGACCCCCTGCACCCCACCTAGATCTGCCTCAAAAAGAGGCTCACAATAAAATTTCCATATTCTGGTCTTTACATCTGCACCCGCCCTATCTAATGTCAGTGTACCATTACCTGCTTATATACGTGTAGCAAGCACTAGAGCTATGCCCTTGGTCGTTCACTGCATGAATGTTTGCATAAAAGGAAATCAAATATGCATAAAGCAACACTTCAGGCATATTTAATGAGTAGATGCCACTTTAAGTCACTTAAAATGTAATGCAGCTATGACCTTTCCTTGATCTTTAAATGGCATTAGTGTTCTTAAAATCTTCCTTTAAGGCAACTTAAATGTTCTTAAATAGAGACATTGATGCAGTGGTTATGTTTTTTTTTTTTATAAAATGATAATAAGGGAAATTGCATAGGTCAATTATTTTAGAATATATAATGCTTTTAAAATCTAGTTATTACGTCAATTAATAGCTGAGGCATGATCATTTCTTTATATTTTGTGTTACCCTCTTCATGGATGCAGGACTTTTTTTTATGAAAACATTAAATAAAAAGTACCCATGCAGCCCTTTTTATCTGATACTGGCGGTATCCGAAAAGCTGATAATCTTTTTTAAGTGGCCTAATATGATGTATCTTAACATGCCTGTATTATATTCTCTAGGTTCCCTCTTCCATTGTAATCGAGGATGTAATTATGAATGATAATTCTCTTGGAACATATGCAATGGTGATTAAACCCAACTCAGTAAGCCACGAGAAAATTGATAAGTCATGCAGGATAAAGAACTGCTTATTCATTGGACGAAGTGAACATTATACAAAAGAAGTTTTATCCAATGAAACCCACCATTACATCAGTGAAAGTGAAAATTTTAGATCACCATATACAAAATCAGGAGAGACGCCAGTGGGCCTAGTCTTCCCAGTTTTTTCTAGTGGGGATAACAACTGCCCTCAGAAACCTTGCATGAACATTATGAGTTATCAAGCGCTCGGTGGAAAGACAATGCTAGAAGGTAAGATCTTTGCTATCATAGATGAATGCTGTTTCTTTATTTGTTGCCACTCATCTTTAATACAAATCAGTTAAATGGTACCACAAGTTATTTCATACATTTATTAACTATTGGAAGTTGAAATTGGCTAATAACCACCTGAACCGATGATATCCAGATTGTCGATTTCAGTGGGCAAGTCTGTAGCTGAACAGTATGTAATGCTGGAAATCCAAAATACACCTGTTTTTACTATAAATTTACAATATATCATAATGTGAAGCTACACTAACTTCTACCAGTGTAGATAAAAAAAAAAGCACCCAATGATCCAGTAGGTAGTAGATAATATTAGAACAATAACATTATAATAAAGTAGTAGAACCTGGTCGATAAGCCTAGCCTAGTATAAACTGATATCACCTTATAATTAAGGTGGCTGCCTATGATTCATAAAAAGCTTCTAGATTTCCCCCAAAAAACGTGTCCAGGTTTTTTGCATAATTCTCAACTCGATAGTAAAAAGAAATAGGGTTAGTACCAAGCTCCTTTTTTCAATATCAACTTTTGAAATTAAAAGTGTTTCTCTAAGATCAAAGAGGGAAAGATTTAGTAATCAATAAAGAATAGTAGTAAACATTTTTTTATTAGGTTTAAACTCCCTTACAACATCCATACCATCATTTCAATTTCATTATTGTTCCCTAGTGTATGGATAGATAAATGCCTGCATAAGGACATAAGTTTAAGCGCAGGTTTCTCAAATAAGCGCAGGTCTCATTTCAGCGCAGGCCTAGAACCCCTCTGAAACCCAAGATCGCTCTTTATTAGCGCAGGCCCCTGTGCAGGGGCGCTTAAACTGGCCACTACGGTAGGTCAGTATTTGTGGGGCACTGCAGAGTAGAACTTAGGGCATTGCACAGTATTGTAAATCTTAGGGCATTGTTTGTTATCAGTCAAAACTGTATCGCCTGATGCCCCCTGTGTGCATAGGGGGTCGTGCTTTCACAGCCATCAGTATCACAGCCTTGGGCATATCCCAACTGATATTAAGGATGACATGTCATGCCCATGATCAAATAAGATGAGATCACTCTTGGTATGCTATACGACTTATTTTTATCAACATTGCAGGTAATCGTGCTGATCGTTTTGCACGTCTGATTGGAGAGTCAGTATTAGATAGTGCTCGCTTCATCACAACTTCCCCAAGCAATGAGGACGCCCAACACCCAATGACTGTGAGTCAGATGCACTGGGGACCTAATGTCGATAAGACTAGCAAATTGTATTTGACGGACCCATCCCTAGGGTAAGAGTCTTTTATTAGATATGAATAATCTCAATTGTACATCAAAAGGTACATCAGCGGAGAGGATGTCAAACCCGATGTTTTGTAACTCTTTCAGATGGCATGAAGCTACTGTGAAAGTAGTTTATTTCACTGGGGAAATATTTTCGCGATTTTCGCAGAAATGAAAAAAAATCCGCGAAATTTTCATATGCTTAAGTATGGAATAAATGCCCGTGAAATTGCCGAGTTTCACTTATCGGCACATTTGTCGTCATGATGCATCAATGCAGTACCAGTGGGTAACTCACTGGTATACAGATTGGCAGTGATTTATACATGTAGTGAAGTTGTTGATATAATACAATACATCTGACAATACTATATCAATGTCCTTTCAGTAAAATCAACCCTGCAGACTGTGTGGACATGATATGTGATGCCAAACAACAGAGTCTACTCTATGATGAGGATGGGACCTTCCTCGGAGATGGATATCCTCAAGGAGGATGGATATTTTCTCAGGTAGGGCAGCTTAAAGCTGTGCCATCATTGAATAAGTTCAGCATTTTCCATACATAGACTATAATAACAGTTCCACCAGATGGCAGCAGTGTTTGGACAGGGTACCATGAGCATTGTCCAGCTACAACATATTCACCCTATCTTGTGCCTGTAAGAGCTGAGGTCCCAGGTTTTATCATCTTGGTTTTTTATATGGTGTCATGATACCTCAATGCCCCATATGACAGTGGTCATGATGCCTAAATGTTTCATCATGATGCAATTGTCATGATGCCTCAATGCATCATATTTCTTAAGTGAATGTGTTGAGATATCTTATGTAATACAAACATGTTCTACCAAATTATCAAGATGTCTCCATGCTTCATCATGATTCATGGTGCCATAATGATTGATATGTTGTCATGATGCATCAATGCTTGATAAATTATGCTGTCATGATGCATCAAGGCTTGATATGTTGTCATAATACCTCAATGCTTCATATATTGTCATGATGTCCTAAGGCTTCATAATCATGTTGCCATGATGGCTCACAGTTTCATGTGTTACACAAATGTTTTTGTAGCAGAAATGTGATTTAGTGGAGTGAATAAAAGCAATTAAATATGCACCATTTCAATACAGATCAATTCTAAATTCAATATATAATGTGCTGCAATATGTTTATTTACATTCTACCCTCGGTGAAATTACCAGATTATAGCCTGATTTTATTTAGTATGTGGAATACTGAGCCAAACAAATACGGGGGGAACTTCAGTCCCCAAACACCTAAGCCTATTATGTCCATGACCCAGAAAATCCGAACCAGTGGATGGGTCTGGGGAAAAAGATTGGCACAGATTTGCAAATTGGTCATTTATATATATTGCCATAACCAGATCTTTGCTTACTATTGTCCACCAGAAGCCTGTATGGGATATTGGTGAAACAGAGAAGGGGTATGGAATTGGAGACCATCGCATTCCAACAGTTCTCGAATCAGATTTAGATGGCAATACAATAAACTTCAGCGATATCATAGATCATAAAGGTAAGTACTTTCAAAAGATTGATCAGTTTGATTCAAATGATGATGTCATTCATTGGAAGTGTAGTTCACCTGCACATGATGCAGTGCTCTTTTTGTATTAAAGGTGATGATGGTAGTAAAAATCGAACCTCCTGAAAAGCCCAAATTGTTAATCCAGAATTTTTTACTCAGGCGCATGATGCATGTCCATTCTCTACTGAGATCGTCCATATATTCAAGTGTATACATTTTCATAGGAATAACAGATTTTGTGGGTATTTATCGCAAAGTGTAGCTGATTTTTAATTCCCTTGAATTCCATCAAAATATGTACAGCGCACAAATAAACTCCAAACATTGTATATAATATCCACCTAACAACAGTATTTAAACTTCAAATCTCAATACCATAATCATACACATGTCTTTAATCAGACTTTTCTGCTGTTTGTCAGGGATATCCCGGCTGCAGCCAAGTGACTGTATGGTTGAAGAAGCTTGGCAGGCATATAAGTGTAGAATAACTGACGAAAACAAATTAGCGTATGCCGTGATGGTTATAGAGAGTATGGATAGTGACACTGAGACACGTCGCTTGTCACCAGTAGCTCTGCTCGGCAATAGATACATTGATCTTCTCAATGGTCCTCAGGACCATTGTTGGGTTGTAGGTTACACATGTCAGAAACGGCTCTCCACCTTCCATGCTGTGGTCCGAACTGGTGAGTAACCTAATTGTCCTAGATTTGGGTTCTTTACAATGCACAGTTAGTCTTATAAAAGGTTGGCACGGGGAGAAACTAAATGTCTGGTTGGTCTAGGTTTCTCTTGAATACTTCATAAGTAGAAATCCTTCAACTTTAAAAGGCTCTTTACCAGAGTTTTAACCTTGAATGTGCTTATCCCTGTCGGCCACAGAACCAAATTATTTGTTCTTATATATACAGGTATACGCTACGACCTTTACTTCTCAAGTAATAGCCCTCAGAAGCTGCGACTCTATTTTGTTGATGCCAAACCGAATCAGAAAATTTTGATCTGCATTTACTATAAGTTGCCACAGAGACAGGATGTGTACTTAAACAGCGTATTTAAAGCACCAAAGAATGCTCATGGGGTTAGTGGCAGTGGAGAATTCAGAGAGATAGATTACAAAGAGATTGGTACTGTAGGTAGGTATAATTATGATCCCTTACTCGTCACCAAAGATGTATAAATCAGCTTGATTAAATCATGTACAAACTCATTTAAATCGCTTAAATTAGAATATGCCACAGGCGTAGATTCCTGTTTTTCTGTACATCTTGATGTAAAAATGTTTAATACCCCGAGTACATTGCCTATATCACGCCCCCTCCCTTTCCCAAATTCCTGGATCCACTCCTGCGACTATTCATACATATTTGTTTGTCTTATTAGATCCTGTAACCTTGGCTGATGAAGATGGAACCAATATGTTCAACAAAACTTATTCTCTCACCTGCGTCGTCTTCGAAGGATCATCCATGATAGAAATCAGGACAACGCCAGTGATTGTCATCAGTTTTAAGGTGAGGCAACTATCAACAAAATGTTTCACATCGTAAAGCCCATAAAGATGTGACATGCTTGACATTGTTTAAGCTGCACCGAAACCCTAGACCTGGATAGAGGTATTCGCTGATGATGTAGGGTGTTCATGCCCAGTACGCCACCTGGGGTGATCATTGTGATTGCCCAAGGTGATCATTTTGAGTATATCATTTTGCCACTATCCAGCTAACAACAAAACATCTTCAAAAAGTTTGAAAACGTTTTTAACACGTTTGGATGCAAACATTTCGCATGAAAAGGTTTGTATGTAAAGCGGGGGAATTTCTGAAATGCAATAGAGTGAATTAATTGCCCAATAACCTTCTTTTTTTCCCAATGCCTAACCATTTACTAATTTCAATCTTTTCAAGATGGATCAAGTACAACTTACTTTAGATGAATTCTTCGGTCAAAATCTGATAAAAAATATTGCTGCTTTACTTGGCATTGATCCATCTCGGATCCGTATTGTTGACACTGTTGAAGTGCCCTCTACCAAGAGGCGACGGAAGCGTGCTACTGCCGGCCAGGTAGAAGTAATCTTCGAAATTAGGTAAGGCCGCCGCTCAAAAAAGAATACATTCTCTTCATCAGGCAGTGAAAAATATTACGAGGGCTTTTTTAAAATACAATTTCTACTGGGATCCCAATAATAAAAATTCTGCATTTTGGCAAGCTATCATCACACATTAGTACATGTAGTTTACAGTTCATTAATTCACAAAAGCTGTGAAAATGCAAGTAATCCCTAGCTCAATGCGATACTAACTGTTTCAGTTTTAATTTGATAGCAAATATGCCGATATTTGTCCATTTCTAACATAATTTCGCAATAAAGATAAAAATAAAGAGATGGTAAAAATTCAATCACATGAAGTGTCCGGTGATGAGGAACTCAACTTCTGGTACACAATTATCCCGCTGAATCAGATTTATTCTCACAAATAGTAAGCGGTCCAAATGATTTTAATTTGATTTAAGCTTTCCCGTGATACATTGTCCTGTTCGAAATCTACGTCTCATAGTTTCAAAGGGGTCTCTATCTAATTATCAAAACTATGATAATAAGAAAATCATAATATATTTTCATCCGGTAGGTCATAGATTTTGGCATGGAAATAGTAAGTAACTTTATTTTGTTTTGACCATAGTTAACCTCGTGAATCAATCTATCAATGGGCCTTTTTGTGTTTCTATTACTGTGTTGGAGAAGAGTTGGTTGGCGGACATTGACTCTCACCTTTATTATGTTGTTTTACAACAGTGTACCTCCATCAGAGAACATAAATGATGAAACATCAAGCAGTGCAGAGGCAGCCAGTGCAGAAATGAAGCAGATATATGAGACCATTGTCAATATTATCCAGCTGGGAAACTCCACCGAACTTCTAGGCGAGAACATAACAGCAACGTCATTTACTATGATAACGGTAGGTAGACATACTGGCTCTACGCAATGTCTTGGTAGACCATATTCAATTCAATTTTGCACCCATTTGCATTTGGAATCATGAAACATAAGTAGTACCATTTCATTTCTGTATAGTGTTTCCAGCAGTTCTCAATGCGTTTTGCCTACAAAATTCCTAATCAAAACTGTGTAAAAAAAAAGTTAAGAAAATTGATACTGTAGGAACCACTACCAGTGCCTGACTCAACAGAATGGGGGGAAATTGCTGCATCACCCACAACAACAACAGCAACAGCAACAACAACAACAACAACAGCAACAACAACAACAGCCACTACAGCTCCCCCTACAACAACAGCACCAGGTTCAGGACCTACATCGAGCGGAGGAGGTACTGGGCAGACTAATCCCACCTCACCCCCATTACCTTCCCCAACGACCACAGCGGATGCACCAACAACAGAAGCTCCAGACCCAACTGAACCCAATGAAATTCTAATCCCTCACCATATGGTGTTAAATCAGATACTGCCCAGACACGAGGGGGTATCCTTCTCTACCGCTCCATCAATACATATGGTGGACTCTCTGGTGAGGCCAGTTTCTATATTTTGTTAAAAGAAAAACAGATGCAGAAATGAGAGGAAATGAAACCATATTGGCTGAAACACACCTTTAGTTCCTTTGGCTTATGTGAGATGATGTATTTCAATTGTGTATTAACATTTTATTCATCAGACACAACTTCATAGGTCTGGTACCATCTGATGATCATTTGCATTTAATCAATTTAAAACGTATACTTTACTCAACAAGCATTCTATATATACATATCAGCGTAGTTATGAACTATTAGCTCAGTCAGATAAAAAAATGGTTCAATTGATCCTCTATGGAATACTGTTATGTTCGGTTTATGTAGCATTTTCCTATTTTGTTCTTTAACCCTTTCCCTGCCGATACTGCATATATGCAGTACCACTGTAAAACTGATACTGCATATATGCAGTACCAGGGCACTATCTGTAGTGTAGTGCCGGTTTTAATAGGACATATTCATCTGCAATGTCCCCGGTGGTTGGGAACAATTTTTCAAAAGTAAAGCGGCAGGGAAAGGTTAATGATAAAATGATTATCAGGGGATGTTATTTTGTAAGTGCTAATGCAGCAGTGCCAAGGCTTACTTGTTTAGTAACTTTCACTTATTTTATCATAATTATTAAGGACAGGACGGTTGCACTCCTGGGCACTAAGGACTCCCCCTGGCAGATAAGAGTGACATTGAGGAGGTCAGCAGAAGGAAGTGATGAACGGGCAGTTCTCATTGGCAATACAAAGCTACCATTTATAAATGGCTACGCAAACTTTAATGATTTAGGTACGATCTGCAATTTTGGATTTAAGAACTTATGCTACAAAGTTATCTCACTACTTAGAAGCTAGAGTTCTGCAGTTGTAATTAGAAATGCATCGCCATGCAACAATTAACACATTATGTCACCCATACCCTTTCTAAACATGTTAGCACAGTATAGTACATCAAAACCCCAGTTCTTGTATGCATTCAGTACTAATTGGCCGTTAAAAGCTCAATCAACTTAACATTGTTAATTACTTCACAGGTATATCCCACAGTGGTTCTGGATACTACTTGAACTTTCAGGTTGTCTATCCCTCTGCTGCTTCAAGCTTTAGGTGAGTATTGCACCATAGTCTCAAAAAAGGGCCAGCTCTTTTCAGAGACAGTAAATGCTCCATAGGAGAATAATTAAAAGTGTTCAATTTGAAACGGTAGAGTTCATTGCAGCTTTGTTGACATACATCATATAGAACAGGGATTATACTTTAAGATGGAGGATATTTGGAAATAGTAAAACTATACATGTAAGAAACAAAAACTTTTTGTTCTATACAATGCAGTACTGCCTTTTTCAGCTGTAAAAAGATACAGTGTTGACCTTTCCAGAAAATATTTGAAGAACACTGATTGAAAAATAATAAGAATTGTGAGTTTCTTATGCACAACTGCGTGAGGTATTGTTTATTCAAGCAAGGAATTCCTCAAAATGTACTCTATTCTATTTTAGAGTATCGGCAGGCCCATTCACAGTTGCAGAACGCCCTCTCAGATTAGCCGGTGCCGCGAAATCATTTGAAAACACAGTTGACGTTCCCTTCACACTCACAGTTATGATCCAGGATGCAGTCACTGAAACTACAGTGTCGGATCTATCATGGAAGGTAGGTGGTAACATAAATCAAATTTGAATTTGAATTTTTTTTAAAGTCATATAACTTTGATAAATCATTAACAAAGCTGAATTCTACCTGCTACAGTGCTACACTATGCATGGACCTGTACCATTTTATACTTGTATTTTGAGTTACACCATATAACCTTATGATTGAACTAAGATGAACTGATACTGAACACAACTCAATAAGTCTCTTCCTCCTGCAGGGTTACAACTGGACGGTGTACCTGTACATGGACCCTGCTGCCAAGTACAAGGGGGCCTTAAAAGGGGCTGGCCTCAAGCAGCTCAGCAACAATGGCATCATTGATCTCGATCTGGAGTTTACTTCAGTCGGCTTTGCCTGGCTTTCTGCTCGGGTGACAACTGAACCAAAGAGTGACTATGACCTACATTTCACTACCTCAAGGGCCTTCAACATCTTCTGCCCTGGGAAAAATGATGAGGTTAGCAGTGTGGTGAAGAGAGTGGCCCTGCAGTTGGCCAATTCTTCTATCACCAAATTACCAGCAAAGGGGCAAATGATTTTTGCCTCATCGATTGCAAACTTCATCACCTCAGAATGTGATAGTATCCACGTACTGAATTCCTCAGTGGAAGTAGGTAGGTCGTTCATCAGATAGTGTCTGAATCTCTCTTAAAATATTATGTATATCTCACTGCTTATGATAAAGACTGTGAATATGCCTTGGGTAGTGTCATCATTTGCTAAAGACTTTGAGATATTATATATTGATTTAGTTTGAGTGACCACACAGCCAAAAAGAATTATCTTAATTCAAGAAAATAAGATAAATATCCTTGTCCGCCAGGCGAGGTTAGTTATCTTATTTTCTTGAAAGGAGATAATTCTTTTGGGCTGTGCATTTGTTAACAATAGTGAGGGAAAAGTGTTTGTTGATTTTTGCGCGAGCTTGCCAACATAATTTTGGTCGTTCAAATTTTTATCTCCCCCCTGATAATTCAGATTTGACACAGTTGACCTGGGTTAAAACATTAAAAAGGTGTGCCACATTTTTGTCTCTCCCTCAGCAAGGGTCTAAATCTTTTTGGCTCCCCCCTTCAAGGGGTCCAAATTGTTTGGGCCTACTCCAAACTAATCAACCCTGACATGTTATTAAAACAAATCACCACTCCCTTAAGCAAAGTATGTCAAGTCTTTTCTGGTATTTTCTCCTACTGTGCCAAATCATAAACACATTATTGTTTATATTTCTTTTTTTTTCAAATGATTATTAGAGGCAATAGTCTCTTCCCGAAAACGGCGAAATGTTGCAGACAATGAAACAACTGCAGCACCACCTGAACCAACAGGTAAATTCTTATTAACTCATATTTCTTTTGTATTATGAACACCTGAAAGCCTTGTGTAGAAGCCATAGCTTGTGTACAAATCATATCACCAGTGTTGCTTCTCTAATTTTAAAGGATAAGGCAAAAGTCAGGGGTGGCTTATATGCAATATTTAAAATGTATACTACAGTACTTAACTCCCATATTCAGACCACCTGTGTATTTTAAAAGACTCTAAGTTAGGGACAGCTTATGTGTGAAAATTTATGGTAGAACGCTTATTTTTATACCCACAATTATACTTCTCTAACCCTAATATAGAGCAATGTAGTTTGTACGTACGGTTTCTGTGTTAATTTTGCAGCCTATGCTGTGGTGTACATAGCAGGGAGTTCAAGCAATGTGTCAGCCGTTCTACAAGACCTCAAGAGGCAAATCGACCTTGGACTGACATTTGACTACAAAGGCATCAACTACGACATGTCTGGTGTAATGTTGGTGGATGGAGACACTTACACCCTTACCAAGGTCTGTCTCCAACATTAAAATTTACCCTTAAAGATTGAAATAGTGCTTTGATGTTTTACACACTTTGTTTTCATTATGCATGACCATAGCCATGGTGAGTCTACTCATTCATGCGTAATGTTGGCCCCATGGGAATGGGTAAGCATAGTGAACCATGTGTATCATTCGCAAAGGCAGAGGCAGATGGACCTCCGACTGAGGCATATGATGAGATACTAATCAATGCTGCATTTAAATACCAGGATGATGAAGGACACTATGTATAGATAAAGATATTTATTACAGGCACATACTTAAGTTGTTAACTATTTTACAATACCAGAATTGAGAGTCAAGACGGTCATCATATTGCCATGCAGGCATGCAAAGCCCTCATAATAATCCTGGGAAGTAAAACTTTATGTTTGTCCACTGCAGAAAGCATCCGCTGGTCTGTCGCTGGGAGTGATTCTAGGAATCATATTTGGTGTGTTGGCTCTTCTCCTGCTCCTGATTGTCATTGTCATAGTCTGCTACATGTGTAATGGTAAGTTTCCCCTTCACCTTCCCCTGGTTTCCATAGCATGCTACACTATATCTTTGATTGGTGAGCGAATGTACTGGCCAGAGAACTAAGAGACGTAAATAATCTGGGATATCAATGCAAGCTAAAATTCTTTGTTCAAAATATTGTTGACGTAGAACCACCTAGACTTCTTGGAGCTATGGTCAACTATAAACTCTCAGGATGGTTATATAAAATATCCTCCCACCTATTAGAGTAATATTAATTGCATTTAACTAATTCCAGATGAGGATGTATTAAAAATATTTTAATTGGGCAAAGTCAAAACGGGGGTAGTAGAATGCTGCCTATAACGAATCTATGGAAGGGGCATGTAAACGTGTTCGATTATATTGCTGCATCGAATCAATATGATTAACGAAAGCCTTCAGCTTCATGTTACATCAGTTATATTGCTTTTTGGAGTATCTTTGGTACTTATAGTCACCACTCACAATGTAAACTCAATTTCTTATGATTTAAACTTGACTTCCTATGGTGTAAACTGATGTATACAATCCAGTTGTTCAGTGCTGAGTATTGATAAATGGGGTTAAAATTAATTATGAATGAAAATATGAACAAATGCTTAAAAAACATGTGTAATTTTTTACAATAATCCCATAAATATCAAGTTAGATTATTCTAGTTTGTAACCAGTCTGATTGTTGTTGTCCTTGACCAATTTCAGCCTCCAAAGGAAAGAAAGGAGAAACCAAGTCAGTATCACAACAAAATCTCATGGAATCTAATCAGTCGTACCAGTTAAAAGACTACATTGACAGCCAGGACGATGGACGTGGCACAACTACTACGCCTGTGTTTAGAATGAGCAGCTCCCCAGTACAGCCTGAGAAACTTGACTTGGGCATTCCAGGGAGTAAGTATTAGATATGGTGCAAGTGACTTGCTGTCTAAGTGTTATAAGCCAAGGACCGGGTAGATATCATAGGTGCCAGCCTAGGATGATTATCATGTATGTAATCTAGCCTACAGTCAGGCCATTCTTTTGTTCTCTCAGCCAACTGTGGTGTAGGTATCTCTCATCCGCGCTAAGGCAATCAACACTTTTCTGATTTTGACCATAGTAAATGCTTCTTTCTAAAAAGATATAAAAATCCATTAACCTCAACCTCTCCCTTAAAAATGGTATATCAGCTAATAGACTTCCCAAACCTTTTCTTCAAAATGGATAACATTTTAATGTCAAGGGTTTTGTTATCAGTTTAGCTGATATGCAGTACTCAATGTTAAATATATTTGTCTATAAATGCATGCTTTGAGATCGAAAACAATGTTGCTTATTCACCTCACTGACTCAGTGTCCCCCCTATGTGAGCATACCGGGAACTAAGCTAATAGAGAAAGCACTGAGCCATGCAGTATAAACACATAGGGAGTTTTAGTGTCGACCTACAATAAAGATAATGGCACTGCTTGTGCTAATTTCATATGTTTATATACTGCCAATCATCTTATAAGTTGGGGAATATGTATAGAACATGATTTACAATAATGATATAGCATTAGTTAAAAGTCACCCAAATTTAGCTGATATGCCATCTTTAATATTACTCATTGAACTGCATATTCACATCCATCATTCTCTATGTACTTATTGACTGAACTTTCATATCTGTATAACCTTCTAATTCCAGGCATCATCCCGCCAAGGAGGCTTAAACCTTTGTACGGTGATGCCACAATGGAAGAAGACACAGGCTTTGTGACCGCCTATCTGCAGCCTAGTCCAGTCATTGTGACCAGACCTAAAGTTGACAACAAGAAGACCAAGGACAAGAAAGGAGACCCCAAATGGCAGGACCCCAACTGGTTTGGGTGGTATGAGGGGAAGAAGGAAGAGGACCGACCAGCATCTGCTTCCTCTTACAGAGATTTGGCTGAACCTTCAGCATAAGAACATTTGTCAGGATTTATGTAGATCACACTTGGTGATAAAAATTATGCAATTTCATCAAACTACGGTGTCAGCTGAATATTTTTTATGTACACATGTACAAGTTTTCAGGCCTAAAGGGTGGGTGTTTCTGTGCAGACGACCTTACCTTGAAAAATATTGATATTTTAGAAATTTGGTGAAAACTGTAAAATAATATATGGTTAAAAGTGTGTCTGCCTATCTTGGAGATTTTAATCACCACGCCCGAATATCTGGGGCCTATATCGAGTAAAACTTAGTTTACATTCTCAATCATGGACCCACACATTCCTATCAAAATCATCGTATATATATACATTTCTTGATCTGCACTGTTCAACTGTGATAAGGATTTTCAGTGTGTTCTATAATCAACTAATTATGGTGTTAGCTGATGAGATTTGTTTGGCATACTTTAGTCATGTTTATATTGAAATGACCCAATGCAGTAAAATAAAGAGGTCATCGGTGGTATTGTAAAATTAGGCTATGTAATATATTTTACATATAATATGATATATTGTGAATAACGTATTCATATGGGCATGTTGTAAAATGAAATAGCTATTTCAATATGATGGTATTATATGTCAGCATAATTATTATGACGACAATTATAAGATTACCATTCTTCCTCCTTCAATGAATATGTATCTAAGTCGTATATCGTATGACTGGCTCAATGGTTATGTTTAAACATTGTTCAACTGAGGTTTATGCCTTAGAAAAAATAATGCTTCACAACATATATATATATCACTCATTTTTCATAGAAGTAGTTTAGCCTGAATTCACCGGACAAAGAAGCCAGAACCAGACCCTATTTAATTTTGATGTTGAGTGAAATTTCTTTTTGATGTGATATTTGACAGATTTTTATGGTGTTGACAACGTCCAGAAGGGTCAGCCTGAGACATAGTGCACTGCAACGAGTTAGTTAACGGCACACAATTGGCAGAAAAACAAATAAATAACGTTTATCATGGAGCCTTGAGGCATTTTGTGGCAATTAGTGGTTGAAAATAGAAAATAATCATTTTGACTGTTTGCAAGAGTGTAAAACAAAATATGTACAGTACTTGACATACCTATCTACTTGTGTGCGTATCGATTAATTATTTCTATAGTTTGTATAAAATCTTGAATAGTGCAGTTGTGATAAATACACCGTCCAAGCAGCGCCTGGGAACTGAACGCTCATGACTGGGGAAAATCATAGAAGGTCACATATTGTGCCATTTTTTGATGTTCTGTTGATTTCTCCAGATTTGCCCCAATTGAAAAAGTTGGAACCTGAGTGCTGTTTGGGTGATTTTTGGAGAGTTTACATGAAGATACATACATGAATATATAGACATAGGTGCACGAGTAGAGTTCCTCACTTAGGGTTATTTCATGAGGCAAAGCCGAGTGAAAAAACTTTCAGGGGGAAACTCTACAAGTGCTCCTTTGTGTTTATTTCATGTCATCATTAACAATATTTGTCAAAAATTCCGCTCAATTGCTATAAAGCAAATTTATAGTGCTTAAATCAAACATTTTAATGATTTGACAGGCCGTGAAATATAGGTGAGGGTCATTTAACAGGGTGCATTAAATACGGCCTTTCTTGGTTAAGTCAATGAGAGTGCCGTATTCACTATGAAATAAAGTATATAAATATATACCAGTCATGAGACCAGGATATTACATTAAAACAGGGTTTAGATGTGCTTAAATATAGAGGTGTACAATCATCTATCATAATTAACTGTATAAATAGGGAAGCTTCACCTTGAGTCGGAGACCCTGAGATGAGCACTTGAATTTGGGTTGATTGAAATGCCTTTATTTGTGAAAAATGGTGAATAAAAAGTGTTTTCTTTTCAGATAACAACTAGCCTACGCCATCAGATAGGTGAGCGGCACTGTCGCCAAAAGCACCCTCACCTGAAAGTCAGGCACACCTCGCTTTCAGGTGAGAGTGCTCTCGGCGACAATGACGCTCACTTTTCTGAGGGTGTAGATGTCTTATCATACATGAATGAATAGAAATGTCAGTGTCCGTCTCAGGGTATAACACTCAAGGTGAATCTTCCCTACATGTGTTTGGTATGCTTTGAGTGTGTATATTTAGTACTTTTATTATCTATAATCGACATAGTTATAACCTTATATATAAACATAAGCTTGGTAACAGTTATGAAAAGGACAGAAAAATAAGTTGCCAGAACTACTATACAGTATGGTAAAAGATGTGAAAACCCTAAACATCCAATTATATTATCTTGTATATTCAAAGATAAGGAAAAACATTGCCATTTGACTAAAGTTGTTTCTTTTAGTTTCACAAATTATAAGTATTGAATCGATGAATGTAATTATAATTAATGTTTCCGTTAAGCTTTTTGTAGTGTTTAAATTGAGTTGAGATGAGTTGGGAGAGTTGTGTTGAATGATTTAATTGGCCGAAATTCACAAGTTATAGGACATTTTTCGGCACAGAGTGCTTGCCCTATTGTTATGTTCCCACCTCTCTTGTATACATAATTGAACGAGACAAGGCAAGCAATATATAGAGGAAAACAATCTAGAATTTAGATCATTTTTGGGGCTATTTCAGAGTCAACTTGATAGTCTGAGAGTCACTGCTGAAGTTTGTGAGTCAATTCTTGGATACCTTTCAGGTCAAAGGTAAAACAATTAAGTGAAGAAAATCCGACCTACCTAGCCCAGACTTTTAGACCATGTTACAGGAAAATGCCGTTTTTTTTTTGGTTCCATCATAGTGTGTGTAATTTCTTAAAGAATCTACCAGCTACACACAAATCTAGAATCTACCCACAATTCTACAATCTACCCACAAATACACAAGTTATTATCATGACCCTGCAGGCAGCCACAATTGTAGCACAGATACTTCCTGGCGATTTATTTCCCTGCTTAAGATAACCTTTATATTTGTTCCTACAGTATAACTATAAACATAAAGGTACCTTGTTGAGTATTATAACAGACATTAAGGGTTTATACAAAGTATTCCAAGGCTGTAGGCTTAAATTCAATATAGAAATGTGATGCATTGCTGAATTTTTGCCTTATGTGTGTACAATATGATTATAACGTAATAAAGGTTTGCAAAACTGATATCATTGATGATGTTTTTCTGATTGAATAGATAGGTTTGACAGAAATGCTTATAGCTATAACAGACACTTAGGCTCTTTATACCGTATTTCCCCAATGTTTAAGCCTGAGTTTATACAAGTACAAATTGGATAACTGAACGGGCTTATACACGGGCAGGTATATACACGAGGCATGCTTATTTTTTGATGCTTTCTCATAATTTCAAGAATTATCTATCATTCCGACACATTTATTTCCAAATGTCCAATCTCCATTAACAATTGAAGCTTTATCTCTCTTTAAAATGATAGTAGGCATAGATGAGATGAATAAGGGTTTTACAAAGCTGAATGAATTACATTAATACTCCAGTAGAAGTGGAGCATTAGTCATATCTCCCCCAGACAGGCTTATACACATCCCCGACTTATACTGTATATACATTATTTCCTAGGCCAAATAGACAATGTAACCTGAAACACACCTTTTATATGTTTGTAGGGCGAAAAACCCTTGTCCTCGAAAATGATGATTCATTGCTATGATGACCAAACATAATCAAGTATAATGACCTCATCTGCAGTGATGAGTTTTATACATGCCTAGGTTTTCAGTGTACAGCCCATTGGATGTTGGTCATAGTCAAGATGTAAACATACTGCGCTGTTTTGCGTAGCACAGACCGCATTCATAGAGCATGGCTGAAATATATATATACACTGGAATTTCCAATAGTTTCGATAGTATTTATGGAGTTGGCCAAAAAAAGGTGTTCAAGTCATGCATCTTCCATCAATGGGGTGAGGGCAACCCTCTAGTCCACTTTCCTTGTGGGGCAGACAATACATTACTTGTATAGTCTGGGGAAATAGAGCAGGGAATATACATGAAGATGGTACACACAAGTGCTGTTATAGACACACAATGAGGTTGCAGTGTATACCAGCTAGACTCCTATAGGATCACCTGGCAGCTAAAGGGAGTCACCTGGCCCACTTAGCCCTCTCACCACCAGCAGGTCGCTAAAGCGGCCAGAGCTAATCTGTCTGAATCTATTGAGCTAGAATGAAAAAATTTTACACAAAACTGATGGAAATATCCAGTCAAAGTACCCTGTGTTTGGTATCATATTAAAGGGAATTGCTAGTTCCTACACAGAAGCCACCTGGTGGCAAAAATCGAAGCTCATGAAAAGTATTCTTTAAGCTGTATTCATATTCCTACATTGACCACTTTCCCTAAATCAACCATTTGTTTTTGCTATTTGGACAGTATACCTCCATTGTTTACATATATATTCCCTGCTAGGACACCTACCTATAGGACCTTATAGTTAAGACAAAGGAAATATTTTCCCAAAACTCATGCCTTTCTTTTTACATCTGTGACCCCCTGTTTTATTGGTCCTAAAATGTTTGGATAGATGTTCATTATACATTCCCAGGGGCTGGTTGCAATATCAATAAAACAAGGGGATTATCCATGACAGATAGTGTGAAAATGCTGTTTTTTTATTCATTTCTATAGTTAGGGTACTCCTTTGCTCAAATGGCCATATCATGAAAGTTAGTACCGTGACATGGCAATTTCCTTTGATTTTCTATTAGATAATGCATCAAACTAACATAATCCTGAGTTATATGCAAAAGTCAATAGCACATTAGTCATCCTGCAACAAGTAAAAAGTCCCTTTAAAGCCCATGACAACCTCTGTCACATCCTACATTCCATTTGTGTAATGAATTTCCAAGGAGTAGCTACCCAGCAAATTAGCGTTTATTTGAGATCATCTGCGTTATCCTATCACGCATTGCGTCAAAAACGTGTACACTGCGTAGGGGTTGCGTTAATTGCAAACCCACTCAAACTGACGCTATGCGTTAGACGCAGATGGTCTCAAGTTGACGCAGTTTGCTTGTATGCGTTGGTTACATGACCTGCTTGGTGGGAAGGGGGGGGGCTTATGAGGGGGAGGGGAATTAGTATTAGTGGGAGGTAGATATACCATTTCCTCCCTTGTTCTTTTTATATGTTCGTCTTTATTAACATCAATTGAAATACTCTTGTTTCTTGAGACCACGGTTCCAATGTTGTAGTAGCTTTGTGTATCTGGAAAGAGATCAGTCCTGAGATGGGTTCAAACAGTAGACTATACATATATGTACACCCTACATGTACATGTGCACAAATTGCTGTTCCCTTATTAATATCTCAATGAGAACACTTGGTCATAACCTACCAGTAGGCTGGGTATGTAAGATGTTACATTGTTAGGTACAGACCTGTACCTGTATGATAATAGAATATGTTTTAAGCTGAGCTAAAAAGGAAACATGCAACTGCTTACCATACACACATCCTTCCTCCAGTACCTCCTTGTGCTAACTGCCACTTCTCTGAACAAAGAGATTTGAAACTTGAAAACTTGACCAATCAGAGAAGATCTGTCTCAATTCTATATTTGAGTGGGGATGAGTGAGACCTGCGTTAGAATACTCTCATCTCACGCATCCCCACGCAAACCTGACTCATTGTTTGCGTCAGTTGAGTGGGGATGCGGGGATGCTGCGTCAACTCACGCAAAGCCAACGCATCCTCACACATTGCGTTAGAACGCAAATTTCCTTCACGAATACTCACGCATGTTCACGCTTGTATAACGCAAATTTGCTGGGTATGGCAACACCTAAATTTAATTTTCTAATATTTTTAATTATTCAATTCAAATCTGGTGTTGGGAGGGTTAAGGGAGTCATATAACTCCCTGGCTCACACAAGAGAGTCACATAACTCAAAAGGAGAGTCCAATAGGAGAGAAAATGGAGTCATTCTTTAGGCATTCAGGAATCCTCTTTTATTATCTTTGTGTAGATATTGTAAAATACTTCAGTTAACAGCTTCGATGCACTATATCCACATAGTCCTCACCTATTCTTCACCCCGATTTATCATTATTTGCATAGGAAATCATTTTTTCCTTTATCTGGGCCAGATAGCTTCACAATATAGTACAACATAAGAAACTAAAGCACAAAACAAATTTCATTCCTCATCAATTAGATTGCATGGTTCTGTAGATGTCTTCTTTGTCTGTATTGTTACTTCAGCTAGCAGCATTACTGCAGTTACAAGTCAAGAAACCAAATCGGTAACACTACCATGCACTGATGGGGGAATTTCTGATTTCATCACCAAAACATGGTACCGGGGCTACTTTAGAGTTGCAGATACACCTGACCGCAGCGCTATTATCCACACCCAGGTCAGGTCAGGTACAGTTAACAGTGATGATGCCAGATCTCTGAGCCACGCACAGTATCTAAGACAATAACTTTTCAATGTGATTAATCCTACCTATTGTCAATATCACTTCCCCGACCTTGCCCAATACTTTTCAGAACACCTGTATTTATTTTCTTCTTTTAAAAGAAAAGGTGGCGGAAAGCGGTGAGACTTTGCAAAAAGGCGTAAAGAAATGGTAACAATGTTGTTTTTTTGAGATGCAAGAATTGATTCATAAGTATATAGATTAACACTATACAGACTAGTTTGATAATGGACGAATATTCAAATCAACAAGGAGAGAGGATCCTCCGCTGGGGATTATTAGTACCAACTTTGGCCACTAAAGGGCTTCATATAGCCAAACAGGTTTAAAATATAACAAAATTGCTCTTTACTACTTTCTAATGCAGAATATTATAGGCCACTTTAGAAAAATATAAATTTTGTAAAACCTTCCATCTTTGGAATGTAAAATGAACCTTTTTAGAACCTAAATTGGTTTTATTACACATGTTGGTTTCCATGACAACATGATTTTTATTCTAAATCTCAAAATTAGATAAGTCAATTGGAAGAAGGCTTCACAAGGGTTTACGTGGTTACTTAATAGTAACCACCTGCTAATACACAATATGGTCAAGGGGTGTGAATGTATTCTGAAACTACTCACATTTTTTCAAACAAATTCCACTCCCCATCATGTAGATTCTATGGTTCTGTAGATGTTTTCCTTAATGTGTGTATTATTACTTCAGCTAACAGCATTACTGAAATTACAAGACAAGAAACACAATCAGTAACCTTGCCATGCAGTAATGGAGAAATTACTGATTGCATCACCAAAAGATGGTTCAAGGGCTACTTCACAAGTGCAAATGTACCGAGCACCAGTGCTATTATTTACAGCCAGATCAGGTCAGGTATAGTGGGGCGGCATAGCTGCCATATAGCGGGATCTTGTGCATTTTCTCAAGAAATGTCCATCCTTTGCACAGAGGTAGGCAAGTATGTAAGGAGTCATTTGCAAGAAATAGGCAATTAGGATCTAGCCTATGAGGGGCCATGGGCCCCTTTTTAAAAATTTGTAGCTCTGAAAATTTGATGAAGGTCCAATGCAGGTTTGAACGGTCACATCTTTGTTAATATCAAACAGATTTGTCTATGATGACACATGGCTATTGCTGCAATGTCCCACTAATGATCCTGATAGAGCTAGATGGTTTATCCAAGGTCAAGGTCATTTTTCAAGGTCATAGTTCTATGGAAAAGGTATGCTTTTCAAATTTCCCATATTACTATGTTAGTATCAAACTGATTTGTCTATGATGACACTTGACTATTCCTGCAATGTCCTGATAGAGCTAGATGGTTTATCCAAGGTCAAGGTCATTTTTCATGGTCATAGTTCTAACGAAAAGGTATGCTTTTCAAATTTTACCATATTACTTTGTTTTCTGTGGGAAGAATATAATCATATAGATGGGGACTTATGATACGAGGCCTTATTGTGCAGCCATTGTTAGGTTACATAATTAGGCTAATTAATTGTTTGCATTTAATCAGGCCAATAGCATTTAACTACTTATTGCATATATCTTAGCTATAATAAACTAAGAGTTCATTGTGTATAACAAATTACAATTTCTGGTATATCATCTTTGTTACAACACTTAGCTACCCCTTGCCCTATGTCCCCCCCCCACCTCCCACCCCTTCTTAACCACTGTGAGGTAGAGAACTTCCCCCTGATCTCCGCTGATCTCTCTCTACTGACCAGGTGTATGTATCCTGTGCCATCCTGTCCTGCCATGTGCCACCCTGTCCTGCCTGAAAGTGCCCTGTACGCTGTATTGCCCTGTCCTGCATTAAGCTGCCCTGTGCTGTCCAGTCCTGCCTTATATATCAAGCTGCCCTGTGCCGTCCTGTATTACGCTCCCAGTGGACACTAAATTCTGTTCAACATTGAACGTTTAATCAACATTGAACCCCCATTGATGATGATTTATCAATGTTGATTCAAGGTTCTGTGTTGACTGGGCTGTGCTGCCATGTAGCACCATATGCTTCCACTTGCTTTCCTGTTGCAAAAGTTGCTTTTAGTTGGTACCTTGCAAATGCCAGAATGGAAGTATGAGGGTCTGCAAATCCAAAAGGCAAATGTTTAATGCTTCCATGGGTGCTTATGCAATTCCATGGGTGCTTATGCAATTCCAGTGGGGCCCATGCAATTCCCTTGTGCCTATGCAATTCTATGGGTGCCTATGCAATTCCATGGGTGCTTATGAAATTACATTAGTGCCTATGCAATTCTGTTGATGCCTATGCAATTCCATGGGTACCTGTACAATTCCATTGGTGCCTATGCAATTCCATTGGTGCTTATGCAACTCATTGGTGCCTATACAATTCCATAGGTGCTTATGCAATTCCCTTGTGCCTATGCAATTCCATGGGTGCTTATGCAATAACATTGGTGCCTATGCAATTCTGTTGATGTATATGCAATTCCATGGGTGCCTGTGCAATTCCATTGGTGCCCTTGCAATTCCATTGGTGCCTATGCAATTCTGTTGATGTCTATGCAATTCCATGGGTACCTGTACAATTCCATTGGTGCCTATGCAATTCCATTGATGCTTATGCAACTCATTGGTGCCTATACAATTCCATAGGTGCTTATGCAGTTTTATTGGTGCTTATGCAATTCCCTTGTGCCTATGCAATTCCATGGGTGTTTATGCAATTACATTGGTGCCTATGCAATTCCATGAGTGCTTATGCAATTCAATGGATGTACCTAAGATGCAGTTATGTACCTAAGAAATCAATGTGAATACAGCTACACTGTAAATATTCTAGCCAATATCACCTTCCCTTTCCATAATACTGCCCCTTGCCTGCTACCCTTGCCCCCTTGCTATCATAGCTGATATTGGATTATAATAGCCACATGATCATTTGTCATCAGATTATCCCTGGTCAATTGCATTACTATTATACTGAGCTATTGGCCTGATTAAACTGAAATAATCAAGCAAAATATATGTATACAATGCCTCCTTCATTACATAGTAGCTCTAGCAGCCTTTTGATTACATTGAATTTACATATGATATCATGTATCAATCAGTGTTAGTTTTGCACAGAATTCAATCTTGTACCAACTTTTTCATTGAGAATTACCATACTTGGGACTTTTTACCTTGGCAAATGACCTTGACCTTGAGTATGTTTCTGTAGATCATAAGGGTCATACCTTAGCTTTATTTCCAAGTAGTAATGGACAGAGACATTGCATATTTATATACTTATGCCATTTGGAAGAGAAGTAGCCAACCCAAAAGCAGTCATTTTGAAAGATGGCCGCCACACTTTTCCTGTGCCAGATCTAGGTTGCCTATTTCTTGCAAATTGATCAATATATATTAGCCAATGTCTGTGGGAAGTTTGGTAGCTTCTTGAAAAAATGCACATAGGATCAGCTATGCCGCCCCACTATAGTAGAGTTAACAGTGATGGTGCCAGATCTGGCATGAGTCTGGACACCTCCACCTTCAGCCTTACCATAGGACGTACAAAGGTGGAGGATGACTCTCACTTTACATGTAGTGTGGTAATGTCAGAGAAGACATCATTCGAAAATGTGAAGCTTAATGTGTACAGTAAGGTATTATTTTTATGTATAGAATTAACATTTAGTTCAAAGGGAATGTTAAAGGAATTTGTTTGTGCGAAATCCTTAAAGTAGGGGGGGGTGATAAATCTACTTTTCTTTGGGGACAGGCTCAAACTATGCATTTGGGTCCAAAAACATGGGAAATCACAAAAATATTTTTTTCGGACCCCCGTAACCCCCCCGTACATAGGGTCCGAAGATCGGCCAAAAAGTGAGAAAACAGCAAAAATTCAGGCTTTCAGATTCCTTCTAAAATCAAATCATGACCTCATGAAAATGGTCAGAAACCTTCATATGGGACCCAAAGAGACCATTCAAAGTCATATTGTTGTGATTATAGAGGTGTTTCCCCCTCTGGGAAGGTGGTTTGTCCTCGGTAAAATACCGATAAATCAGCTATTTTGAAGGCATTTGCTCCCTTACAATAACATCCCTATACTGCCATAAAAGATCCTCAGGACACCTAATCAGGCAGATTAAACCCTTCTGGAGGGTCCCCTCTTTCTGTTAACTCCCCTCTATGACCCCCCCCCCCTCCCAGCATGCACCAATAGCCACCAGATAACTCCCCCCCCCCCTTCGCCTCTATATTACCCTATACTGAAATAATGTATTAACATAAGACCTGTCTGATAGTTTGAACCTTTCTTGAGGGCTCCCTGTTCCTGTTATCCAACCCCTATGACACCCCTCCACCCCATCCCCACCCTCATCCCAAACTAATAGCCATGAAATAACCCCCCCCCCCTCGGCTCCATATTACTCAGTACAACCATCAGCCCAACCCTCCCTCCATGTGGCACAGTGCACAGCATTGCCTCTTATGGTATGTATCATGCCTGGGAGTGGGACAGTGGTGTGGTTAAAAGAGGGCCCCCCCCCCCCAAAAAAAAAGAATGAGTGAGCTGGGTCCTTGAGATCACCCTGGTAGGTGTATCTACTACAGCTGGTAGAGGGATACTGTACTTCAAGTCAAATTTGGGTTCAATATTTGGTTTAATATCAAGATATGTATTCATCTGTCCTCAAAGTTTGATATAAGTTCTACCAATTTACCCTTTACCCCATATAGGGGATGGCATAGATCTACCAAGCACCATGCCATTGTTATATTTTCATATATCTGAATATTATAGCAGCACCCTCAGATGTTGCATGTATGCCCGTCTTTGACAAAATCTGATCTATAGCATTGCACATAAGGTATCAGGGTTACCTACCCCTCCACATAATATAATTGCAGGGTTTACTATTGGCTCCAATAATATTTAGGGTTCAGAGTATTTATTTAACACCTCAGAGAATTGAATTAAATAAGTATCTCTTGTCTTCTATCTAGGATACTAACCATGCAAGGTGTAGACTAAGAGATAAAGACACCAGTCCTTATTTGGAGTCATTTGCATGCTCCCCCCCCCCATCACCACTCTACCATCCATCATTCTATGCATTTAACCACTTGGTTAAGGAGGAGAGTGTTTTTATTTATTGTAGTATCAGGTTATTAGTGATGTTAATATTAGATCTCTGCTATAACTATTATAGAATTACTATGTATAATAAGTGTAACAACATGAAGCAGTCATCTTGACTATGAATACACATGGGGTGAGGTACTAGGCATAGAATGAAGGGGGGTGGGCTGTGATCATTGGTAGGGTAACTCAAAATGAATATAGAGACCTTTGAAAACGGTACTATCTATCTGATCTAAACTCATTTTAATATGTTGACAATTCAAATATATTGAAGCAAAGGCCCTCCAAAATTTGGGTTATATTCATGCAATCACAAGAATATAACCTTGAATAGTCTCTCTGGGTCCCTTATCAGTTTTCTGTTGAGGTGCATGGTAAAGTCATTCATGCATGTATGATAAATAAATTATAAGAGGTCTGATGGTTGGAGTTCTTAGATGGACTGAGGTAGCCCTCCTCTTATATCTGTATAGGGTAAGGGAGGAGGTCTGGGCCCCTTCCATATCCCCCACCCCTCTTTTAAACACACCACTGTCTTACTCCCAAGACAGGCTAAGGTGTCTGTGAATGACTATTGATGTTCCTGACATTCTGAGTAAAGTGTAATATAGAGGCGAGGGCGGAGGGGGGAAGGGAGTTATCTGATGGCTATTGGTGCATGCTATGGGGCTAGGGGTCATAGAGGGGTAGTTAACAGAAACAGGGGGCCCTCCAGAATGGTTCATGATAATGTTTTATGGCAGTATAGGGATCTGATTGTATAGGAGCAAATGCCTTCAAAAAAGCTGATTTATCAGTATTTTACCATGGATGCACCCCCTCCCCAGAGGGGGAAACACCCCTATAATCACAACAATATGACTTTGAATGGTCTCTTTGGGTCCCAAATGAAGGTTTCTGACCATTTTCATGAAGGCATGGTGAGGTTTGAGTAGAAATCTGAAAGCCTGAATTTGGGCTGTTTTCTAACTATTTGGCCGATCTTCGGACCCCATGTACGGGGGGGTCACAGGGGTCCGAAAAAAATATTTCTGTGATTTCCCGAGTTTTGGGTCCCAAATGCATAGTTTGAGCCTGTCCCTGAAACCGTACGACAAAATTAGCCATTTAACACCCCCCCTACTTAAAGGACAACACCACATAACAATTAGCATTGATGTACTGTTTCTAAATATAACCAAGGGGCCAGAGGAGTTTGGCGTGTTGGCCCTTATGTAAAAGGTTGGTGTATTTTTCCAATGACTGGGACCCATGTCAAGTTAATTCTACCAGGCTAACATTTTTTGAAAATACACACAGGGCATATGGCGGCCATTTTGAATACCCAGAACAGTGAAAGTGTAGATAATCTATAGATATGGATATCTCTGCTTCTAACTAACATTGAAATACACCATGTCACACCATGTCACATCAGAAATGTATTTGCTGTTTTCTGGAGCAGCGGATACTATGTGACATGGTAACCACCTGCTTTATTCTTTATCTAAATGTATGCCCCAATGTTAGCTAAAATCACAGAATGTAGTTATTTGTGCTGGACCACAACATATGATTCCCATGCATAACAGATTACTGGGCACTGTTTCATCACTCATGTTTCGTTGTGAATATCACTAATAATTCGGAATGGCCACCACTGACATACTTGATCAATGCCCTATGGTCCTAGTTATTGGAAAAAACATCTATCTATCTATCTATCTATCTATCTATCTATCTATCTATCTATCTATCTATCTATCTATTTCGACCAATTCTGCAAGGCATAGATTACACAAATCGTCCCTATCTTTCAAGTATTCATTTATAAAATCTTCTGACATGTATTTTTATAGACAATTTATATAATTTTGGAATGACATTGTACTGCCTTGATATTGTCCTTTTTGGGATAATTTATTGTAGAAGAACGTTAATGGCTGCCTATAACAGAACCTGGTCACTTAGTTAACTGGAATATTTGCATAAATTATTGTTGCCTCGTATTCTCAAGCCTCACCCTTCTTCTGATGTATTTCCCCTTTTGTATTTATTTGTCTTTTATATAACGAGGGCCCAAGATTCGTTCTACACTAGATAGGGCTTCAAGTAGTCCAGGTAAACGTGGCCCCGGTTTTCATACATGTATTCCCACCTGTAAAAAATATGTAATGAAAACTGGGACCTCATTTACATGGACCACTTGAAGCCCCATCTAGTGTAGAACGGAGCTTGGGCCCTGATTCCCTTTTGAAGGCCACTGCAAACGGTCTGTTTCAATCAGCTGGCTCGATCAGTAACCATGGAAAAGCGCAGTGTGTCGGACGTTCCACAGACAGATCAAACATGTTTGATATGCTCTGAATCGATCAGATGGTCAAGTCATCTGATCGAGACACTCTTGTTGCATTGGGTTTTAGCAGGAAAAAAACAAAAGAAACGACTGATGTTTATCCTCTATTTCTATTCTCAGTGATTGTGCGGATGTCACTGTGAAAGTGGATGGGGTCCCCTGTGAATTACAGTGGTGCAAAGAAACAATGATTATTTGTACACTTGGGCAGCAAACACCAAGAAACTCAACCATCAGGAAGAAGCGAGCCGTTTCTACATGTAATCCTTCTGCCGTAGTTTTAGATCATGCAGGGAACATTCAAATAGGAACACAGAATGGAGCTACAACAATATCTGTAAGTTACTAACACTGTAAAAAGTTGGTTGCCATTTTTGTAGATGTACAGTCGATTCTACTGTAGGTGTACAGTTTATTATAGGTAAACAGTAGAATCTACTGTAAATCTACAGTAGATTCTACTGTAAATCCGTTACACAGTAGATTTTTCTTTTTTATATAGAGCAGCGCTCATTCTTTATTCATGAAATGTGTCTACAAGAATACATTTGTTCGCTAATTTTTTTGGGGGTATAAGGACACCACAGGACATTACAGGACATTACAGGACAATACATTGTGCGCTACAGACTAGTATAATCATATATATATGGTTCATGCTACTAACGATACAGATAATGGTATACTGGTGTAAATATATATATATATATATATATATATATATATATATATATATATATATATATATGTATATATGTATCATGCCATCTATGTATCTATATTAGGCCATCATATTTGCTCCTAGTACATGTTCTTTCTGCTATCTTTTATAGAAATCTGGAACTGGAACTGCTGAAGTGTGTACAAAAATTATATAGCGTTCAGAATAGTTACCCATTTTTTAAACTTCTTTTCCTTTCTTTCAATATTACATATATATTGCTCCGACAGAAGGCAATGTTTGAATTCTCTTAACCATTGCAGTATATCAAGTTGGCACTTATGGTACAGGCGTTGTCTATATATATAGAACCTGATTCTGAGAAGTATTTAATTATTGATATCTCTGTTTGGAATTTTCCTGCATACCCCAAGTATTAGTTCATGTTCATCTAACATACCAGTATAAAGTTTTGCAACCATATTCATCCATTTTATAACAGATCTCTAAAAGTAGGCTATTGGTGGGCACTTTACAAGGAAGTGGTCTAGAGTATCAGCCACACCATCACAATATAAACATTCTGAGCTATCCTTTGCTCGCATGTCAGACAAATATTTATTACATGCGAGTATTCTATGGAGCACCTTATACTGGAAGGATTGTAATTTTGTCTCTCTAGTCACCTTGTATGGATAAACATATATATCATGCCATGTTAGATCTGTTAACTGGATCGTTGGGAAAGCTTTGCTCCATTTGCATTCATTCTTTGTTATGACCTGTGAGTATCTATAAAGTATTATCCAATACAACTCTCTGCTTGGTGTAGAAAAAATGTTCACTATATCTGGTGTGTTATTGATGATCCAAATACAGTCTTCGGGATCTCAACATCACCATCAGAGAGACTAGCTCTCCAACTGCCTGGTATACTATTTCGGATTTGTAGAGCTTGAAGAAAGTTACACTTAACACCATACCTTTGTGAAATTTGAGTGTCTGACATAAAACTTCCGCTGATCAATATATGTGACCAGGCGAGGGAAAAGACCCTCCTAGGGGGGAAATTAGTAATTAAAATTGGTGTCATAATCTTTAAAATGAGATATCATGAACTAAAAAACTCCTGGTTGTTTTGTAGGAATTGCTTTTCAAACATTAGTACATATCACCAATACAAAATGGTAAATAAGCTCTGATTGCTTTGTATCCCGTAGTAAATGATGATAATTATGAAAAATCGATTTTATTCAAAAATAACCAAATGAAATTTGATTTGTTAGTCTAAATTTGGTTCTAGAAGGAATTTCTGCATTCTGTTTTCAGCTTTGGGTAACTGATGGGATTTTTCAAGAAATCCAGATTATTACCTCGATTTTAAGCTCTTGGGATGGTTTCCATGGCAACCAGAAAGTACCATATGTGCTAATTCTTCACAAAAACGTTCTTTTTGCATTCCAAATATAGAATGTTTGCATCAAAGTTGGAATTATTTCATGAAGATCATTGCATTCTACATAAAAAATGGTTTTAGAACTTTTTTCATGTATTTCACACTCTTTTGCAACTAGGGTGCCTCCTAGTGGCCAAAACCAGAGCTAAAAATCCGGCTTGAAGGGGGCTTTTCCCTAGATGGGTCACATATCTTCAACCCTAACAATACCAGCATCTCTCCAGGTCTTCCAAAGTATAGCCGAATGGTCGACAGTACTAAACTTGTTGTTCCACAATATTTCATTGCGCACCTCTGCTTCTTGGGCTAGCGATACATTATAGAACTCATGCCAGTCACTCAGAACCTGATGATAAAACGGGTGAGTTTCCCGTGGTATGTTGACATCTGACTTTGTGCGTATAAACAGTTTCAGATCATGGCTCTATACATATAGAGTCTTTTCATCCAGTTTATGTTTGATACAATGATTTTTGTTTTGAGATCTGCTACCGCCAGGCTAACATGTTTAGTTTGTACCTGTACCCGATTTCGAGCAACCTTGTTTCTGTTTGAGTTCCATAAAAACCTGTCGATGATTCTGTTGACTTCATTTATCACTCTAGGTGGTGTAGAAGTGACTGAGGCAGGATACATGTCACATGGGAGCATTAGACTGTAAATAATAATAGTTTTACCTTTCAGTGTCTCCAATCTTTGCTAATGTTCATGATTTTCTGTATTTGGGGTTTAAAGTTCCATAAATAATTCTGAGCTTCTGTCCTGTCCGTTGCCACAGTAATGCCCAATACCACCACTCTGTCATTCCACCTAATGTTCTCTAGCCCTGCTTGGGTAGTGTTAATACCTCCCAGAGCCAGATACTGTGTCTTATATCTATTAACCTTTAGGCCAGAGTATCTTCCAAGCAGTCTAGTAGATGACCAAGAGCTGTTGCTGATTTGATAAAACAAGTTGTGTCATCAGCAAATTGACTTATCTTTACTTCTCTACCACTAAGTTTAATACAATCTATATCTACATTCATGTGTATATTATGTGCTAACAGTTCTACAGCTATAACAAATAAGAATGGTGAGAGACAACACCCCTGTCTGGTACCACATATAAGTTCAAACCAGTCACTTGTGAACCCATCATTTATAACACAGGCTACAATGTCTTTGTATAGTATTTTGACCCATGATATATACCTGTCTCCAAATCCAAACCTCTCGAGCGCACTAAAGATAAACTGCCATCGTATCTTGTCAAATGCTTTTTCAAAATCTATTGCCATCAAGATCCCTGGGCATTTATATTTTGTGGAGTATGATAATATGTCTTCAATTGTGCGGATGCTTGTTTCTATATATTAGTCTGGTAAATAAAGTAAAAATTAAGGGGTAGATCCAACAAAACTGTAAGAAAAGGTTTTTCAGTGGATTTCACTAGCTTGATATGTCTTTTTTTCAGAAAAAAAAAGTTTACCACTCTTTGCCTTGGGAAAATGCCTCAAATGGGGCAAAATCCAAGATGGCCGCCAAAATATCAGAATTCCATCTCCCATGCCCTAAATATGGCTGATAATGCACTTTTAACACTACCTACCCCCCCTAAATTGGACCCAAGGAATTCAATGGTTCAATTGGTTTGTTGCTAGGACAGCTGGTTGCCTAGCAACAGCTATTCTAATTGTTTATCTGCCTAGCAACACCCATTTCCATGGTCCTGAGGTGAATTATAATCATACCTACCCCCCTAATATGGACCCAAGGAATTCAGTGGTTCAATTGGTTTGTTGCTAGGACAGCTGGTTGCCTAGCAACAGCTATTCTAATTGTTTATCTGCCTAGCAACACCCATTTCCATGGTCCTGAGGTGGATTATAATCATACTTACCCCCCCTAATATGGACCCTAGGATTCCAATAGTTCTATTGGTTTGTTGCTAGGACAGCTGGTTGCCTAGCAACGGCTATTCTAATTGTTTATCTGCCTAGTAATACACCTTTCCATGGTCCTGAGGTGGATCATAATCATACCTACCCCCCTAATATGGACCCTAGGATTCCAATAGTTCTATTGGTTTGTTGCTAGGACAGCTGGTTGCCTAGCAACGGCTATTCTAATTGTTTATCTGCCTAGCAACACACCTTTCCATGGTCCTGAGGTTGTTTATAGTCATACCTACCCCCCTAAATTGGACCCAAGGAAATCAATGGTTCTATTTATTTGTTGCTAGGACAGCTGGTTGCCTAGCAACGGCTATTCTAATTGTTTATCTGCCTAGCAACACATATTTCCATGGCTCTGAGGTTGATTATAACCATACCTTCCCCCCCCCCTGAAATGGACCAGAAGAATTCAATGGTTTCATTGCTTTGTTGCTAGGACAACTGGTTGCTTGGTTGCCCAACAATGTTTATTCTAATTGTTTATCTGCTAGCATACATGATTTTGTACAGGTTTATATGTCTATATGTTAAATTATAAAGACACCTAAACTTTTACAAACCATATGTATCTATAGTACAGGTTTATGTTCTACTGGCTCAAAAAGCTCATGGACTTCATGGTCTAAAGTATTAAAGATTTAGTAAGTACTTATATCAAAACACATAAGAGATGGCATTGGTTGTCACAAAATATCCAAATTTGGGGTTGTCGGTTTTCTTCGCGCTCCCATAGAGCTCAATGCTGAAGCAAATTATCACCAATTACAGCCTAATATTATTTTTCATTTTTTTTAGGGGGTTATAGTAGGAATTTGTGAAAAACAGATGCATTATTCATTTGATAGATATTTTCTCACTCTGAGGGGCTGGCTGCATCTAGGACAGGTTCAAAGCGACTCCCCCTGGGACCAGGGCTTCCTGGGCCAGCAGAACACTGATAACAATGGTCGCGGTCAGAGGGGTCCAAGCTGCACCCTAAGAATTCTGCAATGAATGCAGGGGGTTATCTCATCCAATTACACGCCTATAGCCTCCAGTACACCTGCCAACCTATCCATACTGCTTACCCTGCAAGAAGTAGCCCCAAAATACCTAAAGTAATTTATTTCCTGTTATCTATACTTCACTTTTATTCCTAATCATGAGGAATGAAGTATACATCTATATCTTCACTCCTGTGTTGTCCATTCATAGGATAGGGGGTTGATTACTCATTTTCTGACAGTATTAAGTGCTCTAAGATGCTCTATTGGGGTACTACGAAATTTGTTTATAACGAACTATTTTCCTGGCCCAAAGCACTTTATTATAATGGAATTTTACTGTATTATCCCCAAATTTTTGGCAATATAGCCCAGGGGATATCATTTTACAATTTGCTGACTTGTAGATACCACATCCACACTGGGGTGTATAGATCCCCAACATGTCTGTTATATTTGACTGTCCTGGGAGGAATCAGTAACATAGTTACAGAGCCGCATTGCTGTTCGAACACCTTATGTATAGCAACAACCATAGCAATGTGAATGGTGACAAATAAACAACCAATATTCTGTAGTGTGAGGTAGATAAAGAAACATAATGGCTGTTGCTTAGCTAGCAGTTGTTTTGGATACATGTGGATGGCTCCATAGAGTCCTTGAGCTTTTTATGACAAGGGTAGGCTTCAGCATGAGGTAAACAAGGGGACAAATTCAAGGATTTTACGGCAAAGCCATAGTGGCTTTGGGGTTTATAGGATTGTTATGAACTACAGGTGAGAAAACGAGGGGGCATAGATTTATAATTTTTGGTGTTTCTAGGGTTCTTATGCAATTCATGTTTGATGGTTTGCAGCAACACTGCATGGTCAGTTAGTTACATGCACTTAGCTAAATCTTTTTGATTTTTATTGGTTTTAGTGCAGCTGGTATAACAATAGAATCCATGTGCTAATGGAATCAATTAGGTACCAATGCAACTCCATTGATGCCTATGCAAATACCATCTTGGCAGCCATCTTGAAAATTACCTGGATCAAAAATCGGAGCCTACAAATGGATTCTACACCCCAGAAAACCCTATTATACATGTGTCATACAAGGAAATCAGACAATCTTCAGTTTTTGGTGGCCATCTTGGCAGCCATCTTGGAAATTTCTCGGATTGAAAATCTGAGCCTAAAAATGGATTCTACATCCCAGAAAACCCCTACTATCACACAAGGAAATCAGACAATCTTGAGTTTTCGACAGCCATCTTGGCAGTCAGAGGGAGGAGGAGGGGGCAGATGGAGGGAAGGCAGAGGGAGGGCAGAGGGAGGAGAGGGTAACAGGAAGGAGGAAAATGGGGTAGAGGGGGGGGGAGGGGTAGATCATCTGATGGGGTAGTAGGAGGGGGCAAAGGAAGGAGGAGAGGGCAGAGAAAGGAGGGAGGAGGAGGAGAGGGCAGAGGCAGGAGGAGGAGGAGAGGGCACAGGGATCACAGGGAGGAGGAGGGGGGCACAAGGAGGACTTGTGATGGCCTTCTTTTAAAGACTGTAAAATATTATTTCAGGGTTGGTGCATGTGTGTGTGGGGTGGGGGAGGGGTAATTATGTTGGACTTCACAGTTTGTCTTTTGGCGGGCTTGAGTGATTTCAAGAGCCACCCTGGACCCACTCTACTTCTAGTATAGGTCCTGTATGTGCATAGTATGGGAATTGGCATTGCCATTGACAGCTTGGCTTGACATAGGAGTCAAAAGTTATTAGGCTGGTACATATCCTTGCCATTGACAGCCACATTAGAGAACTCAAAATATGGCTGTTCACAAGATGTCTTGGCCTTACCACAAGGTACATTGGTTCTACATGTAGTAACTGAAAACAAGATCTAGGATAAATTAGTCTTGCACATGCCTACAAGGACACATGGTGATACCAGTCCTAGGCATGGTTTAAGGGCCAGCTAGGGCTATATCTAACAAAGAACAAGGGGGCCTATGCTAGTCTTTTCTTGTCGAAAAAAGGTGTAAATGGCTTTGGGGACAAGGTCCCAGAGCCAATAAAACATGTGTTACTAGGCAGATTAGATATTAGAATAGCTTTTGCTAAGAAACCAAATGTGTTAGTATCTGGTAAATTACATCATTTGGTCCCTTAGGATCATTAAAATGGCAGTAAATATGATTATAATCATAATTATGACCATGGAAATGTGTGTTGCTAAGCAGATAAACAATTAGAATAGCAGTTGCTAGGCAACCAGCTGTCCTAGCAACAAACCAATAGAACCATTGAATTCCTTGGGTCCAATTTAGGGGGGGTAGGTATGATTATAAACAACCTCAGGACCATGGAAATGGGTGTTGCTAGGCAGATAAACAACTAGAACGGCTGTTGCTAGGCAACCAGTAGTCTTAGCAACAAACCAATAGAACCATTGAATTCCTTGGGTCCAATTTAGGGGGGGGTAGGTATGATTATAAACAACCTCAGGACCATGGAAATGTGTGTTGCTAGGCAGATAAACAATTAGAATAGCCGTTGCTAGGCAACCGGCTGTCCTAGCAACAAACCAATTGAAGCATTGAATTTCTTGGGTCCAATTTAGGGGGGGTAAGTAGTGTTAAAAGTGCATTATCAGCCATATCTAGGGCATGGGAGATGGAATTCTGATATTTTGGCGGCCATCGTTGATTTTGCCCCATTTGAGGCATTTTCCCAAGGCAAAGAGTGGTAAACTTTTTTTTTCTGAAAAAAAGACATATCAAGCTAGCGAAATACACTGATAAACCTTTTCTTACAGTTTTGTTGGACTGAAGAGCTTTATTTACCAGACTATATCTGGACCTGACGAAACCTGACTGATCTGTGCTTATGATACTAGGGAGATGAGGCTTTATTCTCTCTGCCAGTGCCTTGGTATAAATCTTATAGTCTGTATTTAATAGGCTAATTGGCCTCCAGTGGATTTTATTGTAGATCTGCATTAACTTCTACTGTGTACCTACACTAACTATTTACAGTGAAGGCTATTCAAAATATCTTCATGGAAAAGGCTACTAAAGTGGGGTAAATGTTGGCATGAAAGTTGGAAATCAAGCAAATCCATTATTGTTTAAGGGCCTGTTACACTAGGGGGATCTGTTATACACTGCATCTGCGGCAAAACGTTCTCCGCAGAAAGTGCAGCCTGTTTAACGGGATCAATGCTTGCTACAGGATACACAGAGAGAAGAAATAGTGTCAAAAGGGAGTCCAGGTTGCCTCCTGAATGACTCTCATGTTCAGGGGAGTCCAGGTCGACTGAGGGAGCCTAGGTGACTCTCTGGCTGACCCAGGGATCTCACCTGGGGGAGTCATATGACCAAGAGAGTTGTATGACTCCCCCAGGTGACTCCCTTCTGTCAACCAGAGAGTCACCTAGGCTCCCTCTAAAGGTGTCCTGAACTCCCCTAGATAGGGGAGTCATTCTGCAGGCAACCTGGACTCCCTTTTGACACAGTTTCTTTTCTCTGTGTATACTATGAGGGTCATGTCCTGACTCGTCCCAGAGACTTGAGAGGGAACAACAAGATCCAACTGAAACTGATGTGCACCAAAAAGGACATTTATGAAAAGTCCCCTCTTTTTAGAGGAATTCCTTTGAGGAATGGTCTGAGTACTGAAACTCAGTGTTTGGTCCATGACAGTGACTTCCTAAATGCAATCAAAAAGTTACCAGACGCACCCCTGGTTTGATCAGATGTATTTCTGGTCCTCCTGAAGGTTATCTTGAACACTTCGAGACAATGGATGTAGTCATATCTGTAATTCATACAGACTATAAACTCTATCTATAGTAGTATCTCACTTGAAATTCTAGTTTGGCATACTATTTAAAATTGTATTTTGTAATACGATCAGTCTGCCAATAAAAATTATCCAACAACAACAACAACATCAGTGTTAGCTGTCCTGCGGCCATCTACTGCAGTGCCGCCAATGTATCTGGCCCTTTTAGACTTGGGCACATACCTGGTATAAAAATTAATGATTGTATATAGGAATCATTCTATCATTGAAGCTAAAAAAGGGCATCATCTTTCTCTATTTCAACACCCTCATCATGTACATTCTCGTGCGTTGAACCAGAAAGAGTGATGGGAGAACTCCCATTATACATTCTGGTTCCTGTTTTCTGGTTCTAACCTGCCAGTATTAGCTAAAACCAGAAAAATTCAAGTCAGAGGTCATAGTGGCCAGAGTCTTCCTGTACAGAAGTAAGTGTCTGGGATTGAGAGTAGCTTGTATACTGTTTTACAGTAAGGCCAAGCCCAATTTGCCAAAGTAAGGTGCTATTGACTAAAAAGCACTAAAAAGCTATTGAACTTGAAACTTGACCTTAAATATATATTCTCATAACCTTGCACTTCAATTTCAACTGTATTTTCTTACAGAATGGAGCCACATTTCACTTTGTGTACAGGTGGAGCTCTGTAAATACTTGGGGCGGTGACGCGAGTGGTAAACCAATAGAAGGGGATATCGTGCGCATACCTCATGGCCACAACATTCTGCTAGACGAAAACCCTCCTTTACTGAAGTACATTGTCATAGAAGGTCAGTCTGCCTTAATACTTTATGCCCTTTGTCATTAAAATATAATAGATAATCAAAAATAGTACTTGGCTGATATATCACGCAAGATGTTCCATTTTGTCAATCAGGTTTTGTTCCAATGTACTAGAATTTGATTTTGAATAAGACCAAAAAAAAAAGAAGGTTTGTTTCAGGTCACCCGACCAACCCTACCTAAACAGGGCTGATCCTACTTTTTTTAAAACCCAATTTTGAAGAAATCTTCATTTTTTTACACTTTTTTGGGGTCAATTTTATGTTTTCAAAAATATTGAAAAAAAAATCCGACCTACCAACCCTAGAGGTCCTTCCCATGTTACCTGAAACAAACCTTTTTAAAATTTGGTCTAAGGACAGGTCGTGTGAGTACTTGGATTAAAAGCCCCACTACATTCCTGACAGCCCGATGTATAGGGTGCTTACGTCTAATCCTGTAGATCACCAACCTACAGGTGCTTAAGGGCGAGCCATATTATTGCCCCCAACCCTGAAGGATGAGTTGACATTTTTTTCTCCATGTATCTTCAATAATATGCAGACTTGGGCTTAAATAGTGCATATCTGGGACCTCCTTAGGCTATCCTACATGTAGGTTATTTAAGTTAGAAATTTGAAAAGAAATTATGACAACATTTAATCGCTAGACTAGTAGGTCCCATATTTTGTGATTGCACAGGTTTTATGGTTGCTAGCCTTTATTTACAATACTGATTTACCCCCAGGAGGCCAGCTAATCTTGATGACAAAGACATTCATCTCAATGTTGAAGTCATCCTTATTGTGGAGTGTGGAGTACTGCAGGTATGCATTTGTCATGAAATTAGGCCTCTCAAAAAAAATGTTTCTCATCAACAAGCAGCGAAAAATATGATGAGGGCGTTTTTAATTTAATTTAATTTGTTTTTCTCTTGAGGCTTTATCTTTTGTGATCAATTTTCATATTTTAGCATATTTTTCATCAAAAATGTAAAAAAAGAAAATCATGATTTTTATGATGCTCACGGTCATGAGAAACAACTTATTTTTTTGAGTGGCCTTATGTTTTATGGAAACTGAGTTTATTTAAATGAACAGGAGCACTTGTTTTAGTCTGTTGACTGATTATTTTGTAAGCTGAATGATGACCCTCCACCGATATACTCTTATTCATCTACACAAAATACTTTTTTGACACTTTCCTCAAAATGGTTCACTTTCTTTGTCATGACAAACTTGCAAGTTTTCTTTTAAAATTTCAATAGAATTATATGTATTTTTTTGGCATTCAAAGATGAGGGAGTTGTCATATAGTGCCCTTTCCTTACATTCCTCACAGAAAACAGGCCAAATTGCAAAACTTTCCATCAATCAGGCAATGTAACAAAAAGGAATAAGCGATGTTTGCTAAGTGTGATTCTTACCAGCCAAAATTAAACCCCATTATCATCGTACACAGTACATTTATGATCTGATGAAAATAAAAATATATATCCCTTGCCACCAGGCACTGTGACAATCTTTCTCCCAGTGGGCGAAAAATTCAGTTCAAAATTGAATCAACATTTAATCAACATTGAAAATCAGTTATAAATCAATGTAGGTTCCAAGTGCTGTGTCCAGTGGGCTGCTTTATTTTTCGACGACTTCACCAACAGGCTTTTTTTTTTCTTTTTTTTCATGTCTATTTGTTTTTAAATCTTAATTTTTATCTCTGTTCTACAGGGAAGAACCATGATGTAACTTGGACAGTGCTAGAAAGTACAGCTACTAGAGGTACAAATATTCTTATTCTAAAAGATGCTGTTGACTGGCAGGAAAATGACAAAATCGTAATTGCAACAACCGGCGATCATCTCTCTCAAAAGGAAACCGAAACTCATACAATAGCCACAATAGATGAGGATAAAAAAAAAATTACTACAGTAGACAATCTTGAATATACACATCTTGGTGAAACCTATACGACTCCGAATGGCGATGCAACTATTGAATTCTGAGCAGAGGTCGGACCGCTCAGCCGGTTTATAGTAGTAGAAGGAAGCAATAACGCTGCGTGGCATGTCAAAATTGAGGCATGTGCAAATGGCTTTGACCCTGGTGAACATGCCAGACAGACATGCTTTCAGGGAAGATTTGGTGAAGAAATCGGTACCGATCAATTTGGTGCACAGATAATTGTGCATTCTCCTGAGCCAGATACGGGTACGGCCGTGGCGAGAATAGAATATGTTGAGTTAACCTATATGGGGCAGGCATTTCGTCTGGGCCGTTACCCAATTCACTTCCATATACTAGGAGATGCACCTGAATCATATGTTCGTGGATGTGCCATACACAAAACCTTCAACCGTGCCGTGAACATCCATGCTACACACAATGTCTTAGTCGAGAAGAATGTTGCGTACAACGTCATGGATGGTGCTTTCTTTCTGGAAGATGGTATTGAAACAAAAAATACAATCCAGAAAAACTTAGCAATATTTGTGAAAGCCAGCTCCAGTCTTCTTAACGATGACATCACCCCTGCGGCCTTCTGGATAACCAATCCAGACAACAGTTCAGCATAATCATGTAGCCGGTGGGACCCATTTCGGCTTCTGGTATAGGATGCATTCTACTCCAGATGGTCCAAGCCGTACCAATACCGTTTGCCCAGACAAGGTACCATTGAATACATTCCTCAATAATACGGTTCACTCAAACGGTTGGTTTGGTATCTGGATTTTCCAGAGGTACTACCCGAAAATTCCAATAAATGGTGACAGCTGTAAGGGCACTGTAGCAACACCTGCGGTCTTTACCGGGCTGACTGTATGGCATTGTGAGAAGGGAGCCGAGGCCGTTAGAGTGGCAAATATACAGTTCGTCGAATTCTATGTTGCGTGTTGTAATAAAGGAGGATTGGAAATGAAGTTTTCCGAAACCGATGAGGTGTTTACAGATAGCGGCGCTCTCATAAAGGATTCTGTTATCATAGCATGGACAGAAATCTGTGCCCTCATTGAAAGGAATGGTTTTGGCATTATCAAGCCATATGGGTACTTTCTCACTTTAAGGGGGAATAGATTCATTAATTATAACACCAAGGCAGTTTTTGCTATGACAACAATTCAGGGGACATGTGCGGACTTCTGTGGAGGATACACCTATCAACTATGGGAGAACATATTTGAAAATTCAGATCAGAGAGTATTCTTCAGATGGATTCATGAAGCCATTTTCCGCGACATGGATGGCTCTATGACAAACCAATCAGATGGACTGGGTAGAGAGATTGTGCCGAAAAATGATCTCATGCCTGAATGTGTGCCCGATGAGAAATATAGCATGGGTAAAGTGGAAGGCAGCCTTTGTCCCTTGAGCTTGAAAATACGTCGGATGGCTGTGAACAAGGTCAGTCCGGATAGCCTAAACGCGAAGTATATACAGTTGATCCGCTTCAACTGCACAACAGGTGATCTCATACCATCTGAAAACACTACAGCACCTTATAAGCACAAAGGTAAGTGAAATATATTAATATTTTTTCGCATTTTTGGCCTGTTGGGTATTTGCCAGCTATATCATGTTAAAAATAAACAAATATTAGCATGTTTGGTATCAAATTTAAACTTATGCTGTCAGTAATGAAGTGGGCTAGGAATAGCTTGCATTATGACAACAATTAGCTCTTGCCTAGTGAAATGTGAAAATTCTCGAGAATAGTCTAAATCTTGCTATTTACATTAACCCCTCTGTAAAAAAAGAGTGGCCTTATCAAGAGGGTTCAATAATGTTTTCTCACCCCATCATACTGGATCAGTCAACCCCAAATCCAAAGCCCCATTTTGTTAAGCTATGACGACACCTCTACAATGGCTTATATCCTGGTAAATAACCAGTGGTACACCCACAAATCATTATGGACAGTGGCGGATTCAGGATTTTTCAGAGGGGGGCGCCCAAACCTGACCAACCAAAAAGTGACTGTATGTTTCCGCGCGCAGCGCAAACGAAGTGCAGCAGCCATGGGGGGTTTGGGGGCATGCCTCCCCCCAAGAAAAAGCTGATGGTCTAGACTGTGCCTATATGGTATTGTTCCCTTCTCTCAAGGCCCGTCGCCCCCCCTAGATCCGCCAATGATGGAGGTCCACACACGTTAAATAGATCCCACAACATTCTCCTCATAGTTATACTGGGGCAGCATACAGATTTCTCATGTACCTCGAAGCATATTTATTTATTGAGTCTTGAGAGTTGTCTTCAGTGTTAAGGTACACAACATATGAGACTTAAGGCCCCCTGAAGTCCCTGTATGTCTAAATACATCCATATCCCACAAATACTTGAGACATAGGGACCACAGAAGTAATCAGAAGGCCTGCGCTTCAATCCTCACTCATGTCACATTGAAACTATTTTGTGAGTTGATTTGATTTGAGACTGACAGATATGATACGTAGTGTTCAATGTGGATTGCACACCAGACTCTGTGGCCCCAGTGTCTTAGGTGCTAGACCTGTAATCAGTAGGTCGTAGGTTAAAGTGTTAACCTTCGCAGGATTTTGTATCACCTCAAAAGCATCTAAAATGTGCAGTGACCTGTGCAGAAGACGTCTTTGTCTTTGGCTGCCGGCCATCTTGAAATCATACAGTAGCAGTTTTACAGATCACATTTAATATGATATTCAAAAGGCTTCTGCATGTATTTGCCAGTTCCCCATTTCATATTAACAGGTATGCCTCTCGCAAAAGGATGGATGCTTCTTTTTGTCGCGAATCGCTGCTACCTGCTGCAATTCGTAAATGCTGAGCACGTCACCAAAATAGAAATGGACATGATGGTCTTCAAATTAGAGGTATATCAAAATAATATGCCAAATTGGGGTGTGCAGTTCACGCACTGAGCCTTGTGATCTTGTACAGCCCTTAGGCAAGTTCCAGTGCCAAATTCCTCTTTGTGATGTTTACTTTGAACATCCCTAAGAACGAATTTAGGCATATATCTTGCCTTTGACATTAACACATATGCTATAAAATCTGCCTGGTTGATATATTTTTTTAGATACAAGCTGTTTAGGAGACTTTTGGGGTTAAAGTGACGGGCTTGTACACTCTCTGCGGAGAGGTCTAGGTGTATATTCAGTATATTTGGTAGGCAGTATCTGCTAGAAAAAGGTGACCTGAACTTACCCTTGTAGCAAAGCGGTAAGGCAAAAAAAAAAAGAAGGTTTGTTTCAGCTAATATGGAAAAAAAATCTTATATTTATGTTTTTTAAATTTATTTTCTTCACGAGAATGTATCTGGCCAACTTTTTTAAATACCATAAATTGACTAAAAAGGGGAAGTAATACGAAAATTTCTTCAAGATTGAAAACGTAGGGTCAACCCTATTTTGATAGCGTCAGTCGGGTGACCTGAAATAAAACCTTTTTTTGGCCTAATAAATCACTTGGCACACCACAATTCGGCAAATTGGCATAACAGGATAGACCACTGATGGTGCATGAATGAGCCCTGGTGAGTAACTCACCAGCACTGTATTCAAAAGCATCATGCCAACCCTTCAGGGTTTATACCCTCCCAAAGAGTCAGCACAATGTCCCAGTGAATTATTGACTCATCATGACAACAAATGTCACCTTTTAGCGACATTGGTCCTTAAATGTTCATAGCTCTACTAGCTTTGGCAATTGTCTGCATGATGCACTAATGCTGCCCTCACAATATAGAAATCCTCTCTATTCATGTGGGCAATTGCAGCTATGCAGAAAGGATGTTCTGCGTACAGGCGCATGAATCATCACTTCTGCTTGACTGCTCATAATATATTTCTTTGCCAGGAGATATTTCAATTGGTTGTTTTGATTAGAATTATCTCATTCTAGTCAAATAAAACATGTCTTTATATGTTAGATATATAATTATATGCCGCCTTGAAGCTACATATAGCATATTTGTTTGCATATACCTGGTTGCTTTATGATCAAATCTCATCTATCTTTTTTAATAAGCCAAACGACTGGGTCGTATTTAGGATTTCGATGCTAATTGAGCCTAATGATGTCAGTACAACACTGAATGCTGAGCAACGAAACTCTACCAGAGGTGAGTGCTAGTAAGGAACGATTCATCTCACAGAGAAATGAAACGGCGTCAAAAAGGAGTCCGGGTTGCCTCCAGAATGGCTCCTCTCTCTAGGCAAGTCCAGGTCCTTATTTGACTCTCTTAGGTGAGCAAGGAAGCTATGTGACTCCCCTAGGTGACTCCTTAAGGTCAGCTAGGAAGTCACCTATGCTCCCTTATGGGCACCCCTGAAGAGGGGAATCATTCTGTAGGCAGCCTGGACTTCCTTTTGACTCTGTTTCTTTTCTCTGTGTAGTTATTAGATGGGGCGGAGGAGGCAGCTTGATAAATTCTCCTCTCCTAACGAGAAATTCTCTTCATACCCGTCCCGCAGCAAAAAGCAGAGTAATCTTGACCCCCACCCACCTTTAAATTTTCAAAACAATCTTATAAACCTGTGAAAATACTTGTCCTCCCAAACGAGTGCCTTTTTTTTCTACCATGACTCCCCCCATATCCAACAAGCCCCTTGCACAAACCTTATCTGTGTTATAACCGCTAACTGTGTTACTTACGATGGCCGAGGAGGGTCACCGAACAAAACAAAAATAGAAAAAAAACTAATAATTTTTGTCCAATTTTCCGAAATGAAATTTACAATTTTTATTTCTATTGCTTTTCTTGGTTTCAATGTCAAATATTGTGCTGTCACTGTCAATTTGTCAAAAATATAGCTGCCAACACCATGTATCCTTGGGCTGTTTTTGGATTGGTCCTTGGCCCTGCGCGGCCACCGTAGATAATAGCTTAGAGACATTGACCATGCAACCACTTGCAATATCAGGTTAGGTTCATCACACTAAAAGAGAGTTAATGGTGATAAGGCATCTTATAGATTATTGGGCTAAATCCACTTCATGGCCTGTTTACTACATTTTTCACAGAATCAATGTCCACGCAGTATCAATTTATTGGTTTAATTGTATCAGGCCAAAAAATAAAAAGGTTTGTTTCAGGTAATATTGCAAGAAAATGTAGGGTCGGTTGGTTGGATTTTTCTTTTTTTTTTTACGATTTTTTTAAACATGAAAGTACTACCCAGCCTCTCCAAAGACCCCAAAATTGACAAAAAAACCAGTAAAAATACGAAAATGTCTTCAAAATTGCATAAAAAAAACTAGGGGCGGCCCTCTTTTGATAGGGTCGGACTGGTGACCTGAAAAAAACCTTTCTCTTTTTTTGGCCCCAGCTGCAAAATAAGACATTTTAAAAATATGATCCTCATAATTGATTACAATATTTTTACAGTGTCAGGAAGCAATCAGCCTGTGACTGATCAAACAATAAAATTTAAAGTAAGTATAAAGGGTATATATATCTAAATCCCACATGAATATGTTCCGACTACTGTAATTATATTATTTATGGGTAAGGGCACATTAAAATGGTATTCATGGGCTGCAAGAACTCAGAAGGTAGTCCCCATGGGGTCGGACTATTGTCTTTTCTAGTGTATTTGCAATGAAGGGAATACGATTGTGCATGATTTTATTCCAAAATGATCATATATTATATTGATCAATCCAAGTGAACATAAAACATTATACAATGTTATATAACGTTTCTCTCTGCCTCCCTATCATAGCAAAATGTTGTATAACGTTAAGAATATTATTTTGATGCAAAATAATGTTTTTCTTTGTTAGCTGGGATAAATCAAATTTGAGTAAAATCAGAGAGAATAAAGGGGAAGTTAATTATGTTATTTGTGAACATTCTGACTCATTATTAGAGAGATCCCTTTTTTTTGGCCCACACATTACATAATACTAACACATTTTTCAGGCGCTTTTTTTCAATATTCTTTATTTTATTAAATATTAACATATTGCCTGTAGACATAATTTAGTAAAGTTCAAAATACAGGTTTTTAACATTGATCTACCCATCTGCAAACCGGAAAAGGCTGTTAATTTAATACATTGGAGAAAACAAATTAACATATTCAAAGCACTTCAAATGAACTGGCCAGTATAAAAGCTTACTTACATTATACATAGTTACACATAGTGGATTTACAGTAGATCCTACTGTTTACCTACAACAAACTGTACACCTACAGTAGAATCTACTGTACACCTACCAAAATTGTAACCGACTTTTTACAGTGTACATAATACTCTGAAGTTGTTCTTCCAATATGATACAACAATGTTATGTTTTTTGCGATATAAAACTTGGCCAAATACAGCTCCGTGGAGTTTAGTACCACTTGTAACACTCCACCTGTCCGTTTCCTCAATAACTTGTTACTGTATACTATTTCCATATTCTACTTGCTAGGGTAAGCATGAAGGGTTCTACACCAACCCCCCAGCTCAATGGATACTTTCAGCCACTTTATCTGTTTCCACATTTTCAGGCTGAGAGGTGTTCCATACCAGGATGCCCAGATCCACTCACTAGTGAAGAACAATTACTGTCACTAGAGCGTCCTGCTGAAATTATAAAGGTTTCTGAAAAAATCAACACTAGCCTTCTAACTGATGAAAAGGATCTCATCATACCTGAACGTAATTCTTTTTTCATCAATTATTTCCACCCATGGCTGTGTTTCACAAGATTGGGACAATGTTATAGTCTTAGACTGGGTGCCATCTTTGACCGGATGCCATCTTTGACTGGGTGCCATATTGGACTGACCTGGTAGAAAACGTTATATATATAGGGCAGATGCAGATAAAAATGGCCTGAAAAGGTTAATTGATGTTATAACACTTTAGATTAATAGTTAGTGGCCCATTTATATCTTCATCTGCCCTTAATTAGGTAGGTCAATGAGAGACCGGGATCCCAGGCTCATATGTGTCCCAATGCTAAACAGCCTCAATGAAATATTGGTTTTCTCTGCAACATTGCATGGCATGATAAAAACTACCATAATCATGAGGAAGGAAAAGACCATGTCTTACACATCCTGTTTTATTTCTAGATTTCCTATTGCCAAATAATGAGATATTAATTGGTAAAGCAAATACAATGTCAGTGCCCATGATATATTGGAACGGTTTTTATAGGACAAGCTTTGGTGCTCCCCAGAAAAGGGGGTCAAGCTTGTGAAATTAAATTTGTATATCTTAGATATTATACATATGAACTCTCCTGTCATATCAGACTTTCTAGGTATCTTACTTTACTTTATATCACCATAATTACGATTAAATCCACCTGTGACCCAGTTACATCATTTGTACATATGATTTATATAGTCAAGGACCTCCTAAAACCCCCCAAAACCCCAACCAATAGGCAGAATACAGGTTTGTGAGTAATTTTCTTTTAGTTTGGTGTAAAAATATGCTGGCGAAAATTGGCTAAAGGGGTTCTCCTGAAATGGGGTAATTACTCCAGAATTGGCACTTTCAGGGGATTGTCTTATATTATATTATCAAAGCACCTCACATCATATTAAGCTAGGGGATCTAACAGAAAAGACCTTTGCTAATCCAATAAAAGAAACAGAATAATGATATCTTTGATAGGGAATGCCTGAGGCCCCTTCAAAGTTGGGGCATTCACAGTCCTGCCTTGAGTGCAGAGCAGGCAAGGAGTCCAGGGCCACTCCAAGAGGGGGTAACATGGGTAGGGACTGACAGGTCGATTATCTCAACTTTTATTTTTCAGAAAATCATAGAAAATGATCTATCAATCTTACATCAATAAGAGTTACATATCTGAAATCCAATTGATCCCCCCGTCATTTTGAGGTATCATACGGTGAGTTCCGACCATTTTCTAAAATTGCGTTGACCTACCTACCTTAATACAACGCTTTCTATCAAGCCGGTCAAAAATGGCACCTAGTCAAAGATGGCACCGGGTCAACATTTATAACATTTAACCGACTTCTTAAAGTGGGTATATCCGATTTTTCCTCAAATTCTAAATCTTTCTTAAATGTATTCCAAACACTGCAAAAGTATACTATTTAGAGAATAGAGGTCAATTAAATGTCATCAATGGGTGTTGATAGGTCACAAAGGGATCAATTGTCTCCCAACGATTGGCTTTTCTAGTGCATTACCAATGGGGGGAATAAAAGCGTGCACGCTTTTATTCAAAAATGACCAAATATTGGTCAATAAAATCGGATTAGAGCAAAATTGGAAGGAATTAGGGGGAATGGAACAGCCAGGAAGTCAAATATATCATTTGTGAACATTGTGACTCGTTTTCAGGGAAATCAATTTTTTGGTCCCACACATCGGATGTACTAACTTTGAGAAACAGCCCCATATACTCCGGTTCTATTGGTGGCCTGCAGATGTTCAGTGTAAATGATTATGTATATCCTTCACAGCCAAAATAAATAGACTCATGTGTTTGCAATCATTAGACAATATAAAATTATAGTATTTTAGATACAATTCAATAGAAAAGAGTATTCAGAGGGAGAGATATTGAGGTACAACATTTGTATATGCTCCTGAAGTATAGCAATTACCTTGTCACGTGTCACAAAATGATGTTATTTCTACAATTGAAGAGTTTGAATGAAAAATTACATATGCACCATTCTAAAAATAGGGACAAAAATCTGACAAAAAATGAAGAGTGAAATATAATCCTGAAACTATTTTTTCCAAGATTTAGTACTTTTGATTTCATTAGGACCTAATCGGTAAACACTCTATTACCAAAGTATAAATATTGACCCCAGAGTGTCTTTAAGACCAAGAGCACTATATATAATTATGCTTCAATTCTGGGATGGAGATACGTCGTTTTGCATCCAAACTTTTCAATTATAGATTCCAATTTGAACACTACAAAGATCCAAAACCTAGTCCCTTTTATCATTACATTAGGTGAATGGTGGGTTCTTGACACCTGCTTTCCTGCCTCTTGGAAAATCCGGCATCTCAAGATATACAGCCATTTGGAGTGTGATTCCTGTGACCGAATTGAGGCACGAAACATTATTATCAGTTACTATGGAGGGTTCATTTGTGGATGGCCTGATAATCCATATGAGAAAGACATGACCATCACTCTGTATGGGAACCATGAAGAACGAAACCCTTTTAATATATTTGAATTTGAAAATGAATCAAATTTGATATCCGGGCCTCCATGCGGGACAAAGTCAATTTGTGAGTATCTATTTTATATAATTTACTGATGTACGATCAATTATGTACAATAATTCAAAACTGCTAATCCTAAGGATGTGATATGATATGGCTGGTGAGATATCAGTGGATTGGTAGATGTCAAAGGGGGTAGATATCCTAGGGGTAGAAGTCAGGGGTTATACATCCAGGCCTAAATATCCTTCCACCTGCCAGTTTTGGAATTAAAAACCAGAACATAAGTTCCTTCATGAGCCATGGCTAAAGGATTGCATAGGGAGGGGTTGATGTCTTTTAGGGGAAAAAAAATTCAAAAGGGGGAAAAGTCCAGAGGGTAGATGATTTCACCGGGTGTGTCCGGAACCCCGCAGGCTGTACCATAGCTGGATCAGTTCAGCATAGTGAGCTTCTATCATTGTCCTGCGGGGACATGATAGAAACAGGGGGAGCTGTGTAAGGGAAGTGGTTACGTGAGATATCATGTTAACATTGTGTTTAGGTGTTTGTGGAAGGATCTACATGATAGGCAAACCTCGGACACCATCTTGGACATATCTAGCGGCAACTGCAAATGCTGGTGTTACACAGATAACCCTAACACACACGGTCGATTGGGTGAAAGATGAGATGATTGCTATCAGCACAAGTAGCTACAGGTATTCCCCCCCTTTAAAAAAAATTAATTTGATATTACTGCATTCATCAGAGAAAATAAATTCTGTATTTTATCCCATAAGACATTTTTGCCAGCAGGTTTGATCTGCTGACGTCTCAAAGTCTAATGTTATATTGCATTACAGAACTACATTGGCATTTGTTATGGTTAAGGCAAGTTTAGGCCAGTAGGGTTTGGAATGTTTAAACAGAGTATAGAAACTGCTAAAAACTATTTTGCCCTTTTGAAATCTTGAATAATTCATTTATATTCTGCATCATATCTTCTGCATTTTGTACAGTGGAGACCAAACAGAAAAATGCACAATTGAGTCTGTCGATGGTAAAGACATTACCTGTAAAGAACCACTCAAGTACACGCATTTCGGTAAGTACTTGCAGTGACATTAAACCTAGGCCTACATTACAAATTATCTATTATGTCAGTAATAGTGACTTGTCTGACGCACTCGAGGCCGTACAACACAGCCGGCACTCATGGCCGTACAACCGTCCAGATGCTTTCCCGTGCAGTTTTGGGTTAATATATAATTGAAGTGCCATTGTAGGGCTTCTCCTCTCTGGCAGTCATCACTTGTATTCCTAACATTCGGAGATTAGTAGGATAATCCCAGACCTTACCCCTCATAATTATCGTAGAGGAATGTGTATGTATACAAAATTAATTTTTCATTTGTTTATAGGGGTAACTGAAACTGTGGAGTTTAGTGACAGCACTATTAAAAGCTACTCTAAGAGAGCCGAAGTGGCCTTGCTGAACCGAAGCATCAAGTTGAGAGGTGACCCCAATGATGTCAATGCCGACATGTTTGGAACTAGCATTAAAGTTGGCTCGTGTATAGAAGACAATGGGGGCCGGAATTCGGCATATAAGGAATATTTTGGTGAGTGATACTATAATTATTAGGTGCCTGTTTTCATAAGTGGACAATAAGATCCTATTGTGCTTTTGATTTGATTGGACATCTATTTATCTATACCATATTCTACCTGTTTCCTATACACACAGTAAATGCGGTTTATTTATTGATTACAGGGGGGTGGCGAGAATTTATGTAGAGGCATGACATTTTTTAATGCCCCCTCCCCTAGAGCGCATTGGATATTTTGCAGACACCTTGCCAAAGGTTGCTTGTAAATCTTGACCCCTCCTTTGAACTGTAGTAACACACTGGATTTTTCACCATAAAGGGGTTTAATTCTTACATCCCCCCGTTACCCGAAGAGGGATCAGAGTTTTTATGCCCCCCTTGGGAGGGGTGGAATTCAACTTATAAAGCAAACGGAGAAGTGCTTGTTGCGGTACTACACACTCAGAAAAGTCAGCATCATTGTCGCTAAAACCACTCTCACCTGAAGGTGCCTGACTTTCAGGTGAGAGTGGTTTTAGCTACAATGATACTGACTACACACTCAGAAAAGTCAGCATCATTGTCGCTAAAACCACTCTCACCTGAAAGTGCCTGACTTTCAGGTGAGAGTGGTTTTAGCGACAATGATGCTGACTTTTCTGAGTGTGTAGAGACACCAGAGGATTTCTATTTTACACTTATTCATTTGTTCCTTTATGCATATTTAGGTCAAGGTATATTCCAGGATATTGAGTTCCATGAATACGGACAGGAAGGGCTTGTTTCAGAGGATGACCCAGGGTATGGAGTGGTTTTCATTGATACACCAAGACTGGTTGTCAAGACTGGTTGTCCAAGCTATGTCAAGGTAAACTTTAAGAAAAAGAAGAAACCACTTTATCTGAACTTACTGTCTGACTAATCATTTACAACCTGCAATGAAATTTCCGAAGACTGTTATTTGCAGGCTGCCATATAATTATGATAACATTCCTATATAGTCATCAATTTAGATTCAACCATTCTAGATACATAAACAGGTAATAAACATTGAAATCATTTTGTAAATATATAGGATAAAAACATCGGATTCGACCTAGTCTCTAGCGCGTATATAAAAACATTTCAGTAATGCTTTGATAGTTGAATCGACTTGAGGAGCAATGAATTGGATGGGCTGGGTTGCTTATTAAGAGCATGGCATGTATTACATCAAATACATATACACAGATAACAATGCATTGTTTATATCACTACAGAACTGAGTCTTTCATGATGGCTTCTCGGTGGCAGTGGCAACTCTAGGCAACGGCAGTTGCGGGGAGATTAGCTCCAATGTAATGCATCGTGCCTATAAGTCAGGTTTGTATAGCATTTAGTATTTTCTATAGCTCTTAGACGCTCACAATGACTCTCTAAAATGTTGTCCTAAAGCACATTTGTTGCTGGTAAGTAACTCGTGGGCACTATATTGGTCCCGCGTCCGTGGCAGTGCCATAGTGGGATCCTGTCAGGATTGCATGCCAATTTTTAATTTTATATATATACATAATTGAAAAGAAATTTATAATTTGTTATTGTGAGGGGCAAATGGAAATTTGAAAAGCATTCCATGCAAAGAAGTTCTTTCCTGGCACCCAGTAGGGTGGACATGAGGCATTGGCTGGGGTAAGGGGCCAGGTGGCCCAGGTAGGTGGTGAGAGTGGAGCCACCTGGGGAGTTCTTCCGTCAATACCCCAGCCAATCCTGTATAACATATATATGTTGGTTGGATCCGTAAGTTGTGGTACCCATAAATCATCTGCGGGTTTGACAATTATGTACTGTTATTTGTGCTGAAACAGATGTTAAAATGACCATTTCAGCTGCCCTTATTGAGTCCGGAGGACTGACATTTAACACTAACCTTGCCCTGGATACACGATGGACCGGCGACGCACACAAAGACCTTAAAAGCCTGGACATGCATGCAGCGTTTGAATTATGCAAAGTGTCAAATCTTGTCGAGGTCAGAGGTAAGGTGATGTTTCTTCTATTGATTTTGCAAATAATGTATAAAAATGAAATGGGGGCAAATTAAAAAAAAAAAAAGTTTATTCACAACAATTCATATATCCATTGATACAATCTTCCAACAGAGTAAGAGCAAACAGGGACAATACATTTTTGTGTAGTTTGATACAAGTATCACAATTAAAAGGGTATTATATGATCAATTACAACTTAAAATCTACTGCATGTCCAAATGCATTCATTGTTCTTCACAGACAACGTTGTGTCAGGATGCCAAAGGGTTGGCTTCACTATTCCAGCATACCAGGCAAAAAACAATCATGGCCGTCCTGATAACTATCCGTTCACGAACAACATTGCCCACTCCTGTCTGGCGGGCGTGGCATTCATCCCAAAAAAAACAAGTTGTGCCACCATCAGTCAGCCATCTATACATCGGCAACTTTACCATCTCCTATAATTATGACTTTGGTTTATACATACAGGTCAGTAGAAAAATGTAACAAAAATTTCAAAAAATAAGGAGGTGGGGGGGAGGGGGCTCAGACCCCCTGCACCCCACCTAGATCCGCCTCAAAAAGAGGCTCACAATAAAATTTCCATATTCTGGTCTTTACATCTGCACCCACCCTATCTAATGTCAGTGTACCATTACCTGCTAATATACGTGTAGCAAGCACTGGAGCTATGCCCTTGGTCGTTCACTGCATGAGTATTTGCATTAAAGGAAATCAAATATGCATAAAGCAACACTTCAGGCATTTTTAATATAAGTAGATGCCACTTTAAGTCACTTAAAATGTAATGCAGCTATGACCTTTCCTTGATCTTTAAATGGCATTAGTGTACTTAAAATCTTCCTTTAAGGCAACTTAAATGTTCTTAAATAGAGACATTGATGCAGTGGTTATGTTGTTTTTATTTTATAAAATGATAATAAGGGAAATTGCATAGGTCAATTATTTTAGAATATATAATGCTTTAAAAATCTAGTTCTTACGTCAATTAATAGCTGAGGCATGATCATTTCTTTATATTGTGTGTTACCCTCTTCATGGATGCAGGACTTTTTTTAATGAAAATATTAAATAAAAAGTACCCATGCGGCCCTTTTTATCTGATACTGGCGGTATCCGAAAAGCTGATAATCTTTTTTAAGTGGCCTAATATGATGTATCTTAACATGCCTGTATTATATTCTCTAGGTTCCCTCTTCCATTGTAATCGAGGATGTGATTATGAATGATAATTCTCTTGGAACATATGCGATGGTGATTAAACCCAACTCAGTAAGCCACGAGAAAATTGATAAGTCATGCAGGATAAAGAACTGCTTATTCATTGGACGAAGTGAACATTATACAAAAGAAGTTTTATCAAATGAAACCCACCATTACATCAGTGAAAGTGAAAATTTTAGATCACCATATACAAAATCAGGAGAGACGCCAGTGGGCCTAGCCTTCCCAGTCTTTTCTAGTGGGGATAACAACTGCAGTAGTATAGTATGTATCGGAACGGGACTATAGTTAAGTACTGTTTATTACTCAATCGACATGCAGCCAATCAGAGGCCTCCATTTGGTCACGTGACCCCCTCATTTGCATAATTACGTAATAGGCCACGCCCCCTCATTTGCATAATTACGTAATAGGCCACGCCCCCTTGATCACCAGCCAATCAGGGGCCACCATTTGGTCACGTGACCCCCTCATTTGCATAATAGGCCACGCCCCCTTGATCACGTGACCCCCTCATTTGCATAGTAGACTACGCCCCTTTGATCACCAGCCAATCAGTGGCTTCCATTTGGTCACGTGACTCCCTCATTTGCATAATAATGGGTCACGTGACCCCCTCATTTGCATAATAGGACCACACCCCCTTGGTCACGTGACCGGAAGCGCTCTTTATTTGGAAAATAGGCCACACCCCCTTGGTCATGTGACCTGACCCCCTCCCTCATTTGCATAATATAGACAATAGACAGACCACGCCCCCCTTTTGGTCACATGACTTGGACTAGCTAATGGGAGGCTTCTATAAGGGGGGAGGGGAGGGGAGGGGGGGAGGGGGGCACTTTAAGATGCATGGGGAGGGGAGGGGGGGGGAGGGGGGCACTATTTATGGGGTGGGCGGGCACTTGGGGGGGAGGGGGGGCCTTTGGGGTCTGCTCGGGAGAAAAAAAAAAAAAATTATCTGATCTCTAGGGAATCGCTTCCTCTCTACCCCCCTTTAGGGGGGTAGGGAGGAGGCGAGTCGGAGGTGACTGTAGAGGAGTTTTTCGGTGACTTGATGACTTTCAAACGACTGTACTGATAGTTGATGAATTTGACTTTTTGACTTGAATATTTCTTGCGACTTTGCGAAAGCGACTTTGCGGCTCGTAGCCCCTTAAATAAAGAGGTGACTTTGTAACCTCAGGGGGGAGATCCTTCTACACCACCACAGAAAAAGATCTCGGTTGATTGACTGAACGCGGCGGGTATGAGTCATCATGGGGCCCTTGACGGGTGGGTCCTCCCCATGCAGCCGTATGTCGAATTTAAGAAATGCCCGTGTCACACGTCACTAAGGGAGAAAACGTTTTTTGAAAATATTTAGAACCCGAATTTGAGCATTCTGGTACATTTTTAAGGACCCAGACACCGCAAAGCAGGGTACCATCCAAGAAAAAAAAAAAAAAAAAAAAATTTGGCGAAATGCTTAGGTTTGAAATGGTACTTTTTCTGATGCACTCTTCGAACATTTTTTTTTCCTCATGTCACTATGGTCCATGTCACATGTCGGACTCAAGAAATGCCCCATGGCCCATGTCACTTAGATGTCCGTGTCCGTGTCGTCGTATCGATTTTTAAGAAAATGACCATGTCACCATATCGAATTTAGGGGTCTAGTGACATCAGCATGTCCGGCTATCCTCCACAAATTTAGCTCTAAAATGTTTACTTTTTTTTGGGCCGATTTTTCATCATTTTAAAAAAACAAATAGGCTGTTGAAATGTTTGCTGTTGTAAATAGAAACAAAAACAAAACAAAGCGCATGGTAAGATTATGTCACATTGCAGTCGCGGGTCCGCTCGTGGCTTATCCAGCCTCTTCGTGGATCCGCGACTGTCAATGTGATCATATACTAATCACCCGGCGTTTACGGTATTATATACTAAGGTATGAGACGGGTCCTACAGAAAAGGTGTCTAAAAAGCGCTGCGACCTGATTGAAATGACGTCAGTGCCCGGCTGTAGCTCGTAGGACATGTCATTCTGCTTTTCTGGATGTTTTGAAATATTTTGATTTAACTGTTAATACCTGATAACAAGTCTCTGAAGCAGTTTTTGATCGAGTACGTCTTCTCTACGTTTCCATCGATTAGCTGCTTCAGCAAAAAAAATCGCGCGCGCGGTCTAGTCTAGATGACGGAGTCGCTAAAGCTCTGTTTAGAGAGTGGAACTTGACCTTGACTATAGACTCAGTACTAACTGAACGCCCCGCTATGTCACTCCTCACGTGGGTATATGTACAAGCTCGGGTTCTTCACTTTACGGCTTGACTAAAACTGAGACGCGTCCATGATAAACTCTAGCCTTTTTTTCCTTTTCTAGGATCGAGAGAGAGATTTTAAATGGGGCGGTTATCTAAATAGCGTGGAACTAAAATCAGGCTGCGGCAGATAGTATCTCTGCGCACCTCAAGACTCAACGTAACTTTCACTCTCCAGCAGAAGTTTAGTTGTCACTAATGATGGGCGGCGACCGTCGTGCACCGGCGGATATTGGAGAGTGTTGGAGAGCTGAACCTTACAGACATATAAATCAATCGCTCTGGTGGAAATATCTCGCCATAGATTGGAACCAAATACTTATCTAATGGAATCGTTATCAGTTTTCAGTTTTCTTGCCGTACAAAATTTATTTCCAACTCTTCACGTGGTGATAGCTGAAGGTCTCTCGTCGTAGGTACGTGTGACCGGAACACCCTTTTTGGTTTTGGCGCGGGTTGACATCAGATTTGTACCGTACTGTCGCGATTAAGGGCTCTGAGGGAGCGCTTTTCAATTCGGTGAAGTTCTTACTCAGGAGCTATATACAAGCCAGGCGCTGGCGCTTATTCAAAGTCGCGATTTTAGTGCTTGAGAAAAAACATTTGGAGGCTCTTATACTCCGGCGCTTATACAAGACCAGCGCGCTTTTCAACACTAGTTGCATTATCGCGACCGTACGGTATGACTTCGGTGTCACAAGGTCCCAAACTCCAAATAAGGAAGTGAAACGACGTCGTCTGTCTACCTCGTGCGCGTCATAGCGTCGTCGAAAATAGTGTGACGTCAGCATCTCTCAGGCGGCTAGGAAGTCAGTTCGACAAAATGGCTCACGGAGTGAACTTCGTGGCCGTTTCTCGATCTATGATCGATGCGGCCGTGGAGAAGGAATTCGTAGCCGTGCTACAGAGAGAGGAGGCGGAGAGACAGAACTTCGTGGCCGTTTCTCGATCTATGATCGATGCGGCCGTGGAGAAGCAGTTCGTAGCCTCGCTACAGAGAGAGGAGAGACAGCGGACTGCTGCTGAAGCAGAGGGTGTGGTGGATGAGCTGATCGCGAACGTCGCTGATCAACTCATCCGCCAGTGCGTGGAGCGAGTCAAGCAGCAAGTCTGCATGGAGGAAGGACTACCGCCCGCCGTGCTGGAGGAGCTGCTGAAGGACCACCACGCGTTATGACCACGCCCTCCGCTTCAGCAGCAAGGTCCCTGCGACCCTCTCTCTCTACCAAACGGTCCTTTTAAGGACCAACCACTGATCACAAAAGTTGAAAATCAATCTCAATATAATATACGCATCAGAAAAACCCCTAATACGCTCTACACTGAAACCCTGTTGAGTAGGTAGATCGAGTTGGGCTTTTTGTGTTTTTTTTTTTTTTTTAGGAAGGGCAATCAGGTCATCGTGTGGAGATCATCAGGTGTCCTGTGTGTGTGTGTGTGTGTGTGTGTGTGTGTGTGTGTGTGTGTGTGTGTGTGTGTGTGTGTGTGGGTGGGCGGGTGTGTGTGTGTGTGTGTGTGTGTGTGTGAATTTTATACAAATACAATTATTCATTCCTTTCAGCAAGAAAATTAGCTCAATGTAATCATATGATTTGAACTGCCCTACTTATCAGGGCCTTGACGACATCTGACCGCCCCCCTTTTCAGGATCTAAATGGAAATTCACCGCCGCCGCTTTTCAGAGTCGCGCTGCAGTGGTTATCCAATACATGGCGGAGCGCCATTACCTAATTCTTTTGTATGTGAAAAAAAAAACAGCACTGATAAGGAGTTTAATTAGACAGATATTGGTTCTACACTATCAAAAAATAACCCCTCAGCGCTTTAATGCTAAAGGTAGCATAGTGCTTTAATGCGCTACGCTCTTTGTCGATATGCCAGTGTATGCATGCATGCAGCCCTGGTGAGGAACTCTGAGTGCTGCATTCATGGCTTATGACGACAACGGGCACTGCGCATTAAAGCGCTATGCGACTATTAAAGGGTTAGATCCAGTCTTGCTCCAGTCATCCCGAATGCTATACCCAGAGTTGGTGGTCTGGTCCAGACTGCTGTACACAGATTGTGGACGGGATGGCGGGTTGCTGCCAGACTATCCCTCTGGTACGATATGCGGCTGGCGCGGCCGAGACTGTCTTATATGATGCTGAGTCGAATTATGTATTAGATACCCTATGAGTAACTGAGAGTATGTCAAAATAATCACGGCAAACTGACTGGCGACTTCATAGGATTATAGGGCGGTTATTATTACATAACTCAGTAACCTTTGGTTATGTGTTAGATAGAGTACACTTGGACACGGTTATTCCATATACCCACTGCCCCACAGGGTCAAGACGAGGTGATTTAAATAATAAGACCCAGACGGGTAAAATAGCCAAAGTCAACAATGACCTGTTTTTTTAGCCAATATGGACAAAGAGACACGGGGTGCTGTACACAGGTTGTGGACGGGCTGGCGGGTCGCTGCCAGACTATCTCCCTGGTCCGATATGCAGCCGGCGTGGCCGAGACTGTCTTATATGATGCTGAGTCTAATTATGTATTAGATTCCCTACGAGTAACTGAGAGTGTGTCAAAATAATCACGGCAAACTGACTGGCGACCTCATAGGTCAGTTATTATTACATAACTCAGTAACTTTCGGTTATGTGTTAGATAGAGTACGCTTGGACACGGTTATTCCATATACCCGCTGCCCCACAGGGTCAAGACGAGGTGATTAAATAATAAGACCCAGACGGGTAAAATAGCCAAGTCAACAATGCCCTGTTTTTTAGCCAATATGGACAAAGAGAAACGGGGTGCTGTACACAGCTTGTGGACGGGGTGGCGAGTCGCTGCCAGACTATCCCCCTGGTCCGATATGCAGCCGGCGTGGCCGAGACTGTCTTATATGATGCTGAGTCTAATTATGTATTAGATGTCCTACGAGTAACTGAGAGTGTGTCAAAATAATCACGGCAAACTGACTGGCGGCCTCATAGGTCAGGTATTATTACATAACTCAGTAACCTTCGGTTATGTGTCAGATAGAGTACACCTGGACACGGTTATTCCATATACCCACTGCCCCACAGGGTCAAGACGAAGTGATTAAGTAATAAGATACCCAGACGCGGGGTAAAATAGCCAAGGCAACAATGTCCTGTTTTTAGCCAATATGGACAAAGAGACACAGGGGGTGCTGGGAGTTGGCGACAAGGGGCAAGACGGGCAAGACTACTTCTCAAAATAGACAATGCCAATGGCCAAGACCTAGTTCTTAAATTCGACAAAGCCCATTGGTATCTCTTATATTCGACAAGTGACACATGTGCCCCGTCTGTGGTCCTAATATAGATTTTCTAAAAAAAAAAAAAAAAAAAAAAGGGTATTTTCTGCACCGTGTGACAACGACCGATCAGCTACATAGCAGAGATTTCCCCAACCTATTTTTGGTTATTTTTCTATTCAGTTTTTGATCAGCGCACTATATTATCGTGGGTTTTTTTTTTAAATTTTTTAATCATAAATAATATGTAGACTTGGAAAAAAAAAAGAAAAAAAAGAGAGATGACACGCAAACTCCTACTCACATGTCGCTGTTTTGTCACTAAACTCAAAGACCCACCCACCCCGTAGGAAGGGGAGACGCTTGTGAACGTTCCCTTAGGCCTCTATTCTTTATTTTATTGTGTGGCCCCTAAAGAGGGGCCAACCAACTGACACTGTCAGTTGGTTAGATGCTGCACAACATGGGCGTAATTAATTACGCCTAGTGTTAAGCAGCATGGATCACTGTGGTTTGACAGACTGACCTCAAAGGGCCCCCGTTGGATGGGGGCCCTTGTGGCACAACGAGTCAAAACGAGTTGATCCGTTTTTCAGATTGCCGACTCGGCGAGAGTTTCTGACTATGTATCTTTTATAAAGCCTTAGATATGGTGTGGTATTTTTCATCTCGCTATAGTTTAGTTGGTATTCAAAGAAACTGCCTCATTTCTATCAGAAATACACAATATTGAATTGTTTTTTATATTTTAATATATTCAGAAGCGCACTTTGTTGCCTATATAGCTCATTATGCGTTGAAATGTTCGCGAGCATCGTAGGAATGTACAAAACCCCTATTGTGGCGCCATCTGACGAAAGAGCGGAGAACTATACGTGACCTGAACCCCGCCCTCAGCGCGTTCGTTATTCGCATCTTTGACAGCGACTAAGAGACGCTCAAACTGTCTCTTATTTAGTTTGAACTTATCACAAATTTGTCTTTGATAGGTCGTAGATTGACTTCTGACTTTTTTTCTTTTTTAGTTAGAATAAAAAACAAGTGACGCCGACACAGACCTGCGCATTAACGCGCTCCACCGTCTTCAGAGGGTTGAGTCTATAGTACAGTAGATTCTACTGTGTACTTACACTAACAGTGCTACATATACATACCTGAGTCATAAGTGAGGCGTTTTTGTTGTTTTTTTTTAGGAGAAAAAAAGTGATCTACTCACCAAACCGCTATTAGTAGGTAACCTGTATGACCCATACCGCAAACATCTGCCTCGTGACTGATAGTGTACCGGTGGTGAAGTGCTGTTGCAAGAACAATTGAGGCTCTTTATATAGCTGAGAGAGCGAATGGTCTAATCTTGTTTTCACCTTGAGCCCCACCCTATTCCAGAGAGGGTATCAAAAATCACATGTACACGTATATGGGCTTATAGCTGGTGAATAGATAAGGCGGGGCAACTGTGTATACTAACACTACAGGGGGCGTTTTAACGACAGGTGTGACGCGCCAGCCCGTGGAGGGAGCTTTTGTTTTCACCTAGAGAGTGTATACAAAGCCTACAGGGGGTGATTAACGACAGGTGTGACGCGCCAGCCGGTGGCCGGATCACCGCATCTTCTAAGCTTTGTTTTCACCTAGAGAGGGGATCGAGAGTGTATACAAAAAACAAAAAAAAACCTACAGGGGGTGTTTAACGCGGCCGGCTGCCTACATGCTATGGTCTAAGCCTGTTTTCAGCTAGAGAGGGACCTAAATCACCTAAGCCTTTTCCACCCTTAAATCGATCTGATAATTACCATAAAGAGGAGTAATGCGCGTTACATGTATATGGGCTTATAGCTGGGTAAGAGATTAAGATGCTAGTCAACTGTGTATGCAAAAAAAAACTACAGGGGGTGTCTAAAGTTGATTGTCATGCGCCAGCGGGCGGACGGAAGTCTGCCACTCTAGCTGTGACTACAAGCGCGTGCGTGTGGTAGACAGCTTAAATCAAACACAAGTTAAGCTCCTTATAGCTTCCTACTGACTGCGGATTCGAGTGCTTGAAAGATGGTCTTTTGTTTTTTTCATCTATTTCCTCGGGGGGTCGAACAGGATTAAAGATGTAACGAACCCGCACCTACACAGGTAGACAGCTGGTCGCCTTCCTAGTGAGAGTTTTCCTCTTGAGTTAAGAAGCTTATCTCGGAGCCTAGTACATAAGCGAGAGTGAAACATGAGTCCCACACACTTCTTCTACCACCTTCAGCATGGCGTCATCAGGAATCACTCTACGTTCTACCGAATGTGAGCAATCCCAACACTACTACAGAGCCGCGACAACACCACACGAGGAGACGTCCATGTTTACTGATGAGTTAACAAGTAGCAAGGTGGAGGTTGGTTTTTATCAAGATTCGTACGGGTGGCTGGAAAGTGTGATGGCTACTTCTGCAGCTATTGCTGCTGCTCGTGCAAAACGTGAAGCTCGTATCGCTGTTCGTGCTACACATGCTGCATACGAAGTTGCCAATGCTGCTAACAACGCTGCTGTTACTCTCGCCGCTGCTGCTCGTGCTGCTAATGTTTTTGCTACTGTTTCCGCTCTTGCTACCGATGCTGCTGCTACTGATGCTGCAACGTCTGCTAAAAGTGTCGCTGTTGCGGCTGCTGCTAGGGCTAATGCTATAAATGCTTGTACAGCTGCTAAAAAAATAGCCTGTTTTGCTTATGCTAGTCGCAGTGTCGCTGTTACGGCTATGGCTGATGCACATGATGCTAAGTTACGGGCTTTTGCTTTTGCTGAAGATGCTGTTGATGCTGAAGATGTTGCTGCTGCTGCTGCTACTGCTGCTGAAGATGCTACTGCTGCTGCCGCTGCTGCTGCTGAAGATGCTGCTGCTGCTGCGGCTGCTGCTCTAGACACCTATGACGCTGCTGCTCTAGACACCTATGACGCTGCTGCTGCTGCTGCTGAAGATGCTGCTGCCGCTGCTGCTACTGCTGCTGCTGAAGATGCTGCTGCCGCTGCTCTAGACACCTATGACGCGGCTGCTGCTGCTTTTGCTGAAGATGCTGTTGATGCTGCTACTGCTGCTGCCGCTGCTGCTGCTGAAGATGCTACTGCTGCTACTGCTGCTGCCGCTGCTGCTGCTGCTACTGCTGCTGCTGAAGATGCTGCTGCCGCTGCTCTAGACACCTATGACGCTGCTGCTACTGCAGCTGCTGCTCTAGACACCTATGACGCTGCTGCTGCTGCTGAAGATGCTGCTGCTGCTGCTGCACTAGTCATCTATGACGTGGCTGCTGCTCTAGACACTTATGACGCGGCTGCTGCTGCTGCTGCTGCTGAAGATGCTGCTGCTGCTGCTGCTCTAGACACCTATGACTGAAAACTTAGTAAGCGTTATTTACAAACACTACTGCTACCTATGACTAAACTTAGTAGGTGTTATTTACAAACAAGAGAGCCACGTGGTGTTGTTTACAAACAAAGAGAGCCACGTGGTGTTGTTTACAAACAAAGATAGCCACGTGATGTTGTTGTGGCCTATCATGCCAATGAAGGGGTCACGTGATCAAGGGGGCGCGGCCTATTATGCAAATGAGGGGGTCACGTGACCAAATGGCGACCTCTGATTGGCTGGTGATCAAAGGGGCGTAGTCTACTATGCAAAATGAGGGGGTCACGTGATCAAGGGGGCGTGGCCTATTATGCAAATGAGGGGGTCACGTGACCAAATGGCGGCCCCTGATTGGCTGGTGATCAAGGGGGCGTGGCCTATTACGTAATTATGCAAATGAGGGGGCGTGGCCTATTACGTAATTATGCAAATGAGGGGGTCACGTGACCAAATGGAGGCCTCTGATTGGCTGCAGGTCGATTGAGTAATAAACAGTAGTTAACTATAGTCCCGTTCCGATACATACTATACTACTAACTGCCCTCAGAAACCTTGCATGAATATTATGAGTTATCAAGCGCTCGGTGGAAAGACAATGCTAGAAGGTAAGATCTTTGCTATCATAGATGAATGCTGTTTCTTTATTTTGTTGCCACTCATCTTTAATACAAATCTGTTAAATGGTACCACAAGTTATTTCGTACATTTATTAACTATTGGAAGTTGAAATTGGGTAATAACCACCTGAACCGATGATATCCAGATTGTCGATTTCAGTGGGCAAGTCTGTAGCTGAACAGTATGTAATGCTGGAAATCCAAAATACCCATTTTTTTCTATAAATATACAATATATCATAATGTGAAGCTACACTAACTTCTACCAGTGTAGATTAAAAAAAAAGCACCCAATGATCCAGTAGGTAGTAGATAATATAAGAACAATAACATTATAATAAAGTAGTAGAACCTGGTGGATAAGCCTAGCCTAGTATAGACTGATATCACCTTATAATTAAGGTGGCTGCCTATGATTCATAAAAAGCTTCTAGATTTCCCCCAAAAACGTGTCCAGGTTTCTTGCATAATTCTCAACTCGATAGTAAAAAGAAATAGGGTTAGTACCAAGCTCCTTTTTTCAATATCAACTTTTGAAATTAAAAGTGTTTCTCTAAGATCAAAGAGGGAAAGATTTATTAATCAATAAAGAATAGTAGTAAACATTTTTTTATTAGGTTTAAACTCCCTTACAACATCCATACCATCATTTCAATTTCATTATTGTTCCCTAGTGTATGGATAGATAAATGCCTGCATAAGGACATAAGTTTAAGCGCAGGTTTCTCAAATAAGCGCAGGTCTCATTTCAGCGCAGGCCTAGAACCCATCTAAAACCCAAGATCGCTCTTTATTAGCGCAGGCCCCTGTGCAGGGGCACTTAAACTGGCCACTACGGTAGGTCAGTATTTGTGGGGCACTGCAGAGTAGAACTTAGGGCATTGCACAGTATTGTCAATCTTAGGGCATTGTTTGTTATCAGTCAAAACTGTATCGCCTGATGCCCCCTGTGTGCATAGGGGGTCGTGGTTTCACAGCCATCAGTATCACAGCCTTGGGCAAACCCAACTGATATGTGACGAAACCTGGGAAATCGTAACATTAGGGGCAATAGCCATATATGCTCTAAACATGATATTTCAGGAGATATGGCTAAAAATGTGAATATTTAAGAGAAAATGACCTAAGACTAATTTTTCCCAAGGAATCTTTTGAAGCTATTATCAAAATTCTATTTTCATTCTAAATTGGTCTTATTTGGAATGTAAAAAGAACGTTTTTAGCCATTTTTAACTCATTTGTTGATATTTGGTTGCCATGGCAATCATCAATTCATTCTTTTGGAATAAAAAGTATCCCTATCCCTTTGCCCTACCCATGAGGATTTCAGAACTGAAAACAGAATGCCAATATTCCTACCAGATCCAAATCTATGTACAATAATATGCATTTATTGGTTTAATTTCTAATAATTATGATTTATATGGATTATTTGAAAATAGATTGATTTGTGATTGCATTGCAGTCTATTCTGAATTCCTACATGTCCCTACCATCCCATGTTTGAGATGTTATTTCTCAGCAATTATTTCAAATATTTTGATGCTTGAAGCATCAAATTGTAGCTGAAGACATGAACTAAAATAAAGGTGTTTTCCCCTAATGTCACGTTTTCCCACGTTTTGTCACATATTAAGGATGACATGTCATGCCAATGATCAAATAAGATGAGATCACTCTTGGTATGCTATACGACTTATTTTTATCAACATTGCAGGTAATCGTGCTGATCGTTTTGCACGTCTGATTGGAGAGTCAGTATTAGATAGTGCTCGCTTCATCACAACTTCCCCAAGCAATGAGGACGCCCAACACCCAATGACTGTGAGTCAGATGCACTGGGGACCTAATGTCGATAAGACTAGCAATTCTTATTTGACGGACCCATCCCTAGGGTAAGAGTCTTTTATTAGATATGAATAATCTCAATTGTACATCAAAAGGTACATCAGCGGAGAGGATGTCAAACCCGATGTTTTGTAACTCTTTCAGATGGCATGAAGCTACTGTGAAAGTAGTTTATTTCACTGGGGAAATATTTTCGCGATTTTCGCAGAAATGAAAAAAAATCCGCGAAATTTTTATATGCTTAAGTATGGAATAAATGCCCGTGAAATTGGCGAGTTTCACTTATCGGTACATTTGTCGTCATGATGCATCAATGCAGTACCAGTGGGTAACTCACTGGTATACAGATTGGCAGTGATTTATACATGTAAATGACACATCAGTGAAGTTGTTGATATAATACAATACATCTGACAATACTATATCAATGTCCTTTCAGTAAAATCAACCCTGCAGACTGTGTGGACATGATATGTGATGCCAAACAACAGAGTCTACTCTATGATGAGGATGGGACCTTCCTCGGAGATGGATATCCTCAAGGAGGATGGATATTTTCTCAGGTAGGGCAGCTTAAAGCTGTGCCGTCATTGAATAAGTTCAGCATTTTCCATACATAGACTAAGATAACAGTTCCACCAGATGGCAGCAGTGTTTGGAAGGGGACCATGAGCATTGTCCAGCTACAACATATTCACACTATCTTGTGCCTGTAAGAGCTGAGGTCCCAGGTTTTATCACCTTGGTTTTTTATATGGTGTCATGATACCTCAATGCCCCATATGACAGTGGTCATGATGCCTAAATGTTTCATCATGATGCAATTGTCATGATGCCTCAATGCATCATATTTCTTAAGTGAATGTGTTGAGATATCTCATGTAATACAAACATGTTCTACTTAATTATCAAGATGTCTCGATGCTTCATCATGATTCATGGTGCCATAATAATTTATATGTTGTCATGATGCATCAAGGCTTGATAAATTATGCTGTCATGATGCATCAAGGCTTGATATGTTGTCATAATACCTCAATGCTTCATATATTGTCATGATGTCCCAAGGCTTCATAATCATGTTGCCATGATGGCTCACAGTTTCATGTGTTACACAAATGTTTTTGTAGCAGAAGTGTGATTTAGTGGAGTGAATAAAAGCAATTAAATATGCACCATTTCAATACAGATGAATTCAAAATTCAATATATAATGTGCTGCAATATGTTTATTTACGTTCTACCCTCGGTGAAATTACCAGATTATAGCCTGATTTTATTTAGTATGTGGAATACTGAGCCAAACAAATACGAGGGGAACTTCAGTCCCCAAACACCTAAGCCTATTATGTCCATGACCCAGAAAATCCGAACCAGTGGATGGGTCTGGGGAAAAAGATTGGCACAGATTTGCAAATTGGTCATTTATATATATTGCCATAACCAGATCTTTGCTTACTATTGTCCACCAGAAGCCTGTATGGGATATTGGTGAAACAGAGAAGGGGTATGGAATTGGAGACCATCGCATTCCTACAGTTCTTGAATCAGATTTAGATGGCAATACAATAAACCTCAGCGATATCATAGATCATAAAGGTAAGTACTTTCAAAAGATTGATCAGTTTGATTCAAATGATGATGTCATTCATTGGAAGTGTAGTTCACCTGCACATGATGCAGTGCTCTTTTTGTATTAAAGGTGATGATGGTAGCAAAAATCGAACCTCCTGAAAAGCCCAAATTGTTAATCCAGAATTATTTACTCAGGCGCATGATGCATGTCCATTCTCTACTAAGATCGTCCATATATTCAAGTGTATACATTTTCATAGGAATAACAGATTTTGTGGGTATTTATCGCAAAGTGTAGCTGATTTTTAATTCCCTTGAATTCCATCAAAATATGTACAGCGCACAAATAAACTCCAAACATTGTACATAATATCCACCTAACAACAGTATTTAAACTTCAAATCTCAATACCATAATCATACACATGTCGTTAATCAGACTTTTCTGCTGTTTGTCAGGGATATCCCGGCTGCAGCCAAGTGACTGTATGGTTGAAGAAGCTTGGCAGGCATATAAGTGTAGAATAACTGACGAAAACAAATTAGCGTATGCCGTGATGGTTATAGAGAGTATGGATAGTGACACTGAGACACGTCGCTTGTCACCAGTAGCTCTGCTCGGCAATAGATACATTGATCTTCTCAATGGTCCTCAGGACCATGGTTGGTGTGAAGGTTACACATGTCAGAAACGGCTCTCCACCTTCCATGCTGTGGTCCGAACTGGTGAGTAACCTAATTGTCCTAGATTTGGGTTCTTTACAATGCACAGTTAGTCTTATAAAAGGTTGGCACGGGGAGAAACTAAATGTCTGGTTGGTCTAGGTTTCTCTTGGATACTTCATAAGTGGAAATACTTCAACTTTAAAAGGCTCTTTACCAGAGTTTTAACCTTGAATGTGCTTATCCCTGTCGGCCACAGAACCAAATTATTAGTTTTTATATATACAGGTATACGCTACGACCTTTACTTCTCAAGTAATAGCCCTCAGAAGCTGCGACTCTATTTTGTTGATGCCAAACCGAATCAGAAAATTTTGATCTGCATTTACTATAAGTTGCCACAGAGACAGGATGTGTACTTAAACAGCGTATTTAAAGCACCAAAGAATGCTCATGGGGTTAGTGGCAGTGGAGAATTCAGAGAGATAGATTACAAAGAGATTGGTACTGTAGGTAGGTATAATTATGATCCCTTACTCGTCACCAAAGATGTATAAATCAGCTTGATTAAATCATGTACAAACTCATTTAAATCGCTTAAATTAGAATATGCCACAGGCGTAGATTCCTGTTTTTCTGTACATCTTGATGTAAAAATGTTTAATACCCCGAGTACATTGCCTATATCACGCCCCCTCCCTTTCCCAAATTCCTGGATCCACTCCTGTGACTATTCATACATATTTGTTTGTCTTATTAGATCCTGTAACCTTGGCTGATGAAGATGGAACCAATATGTTCAACAAAACTTATTCTCTCACCTGCGTCGTCTTCGAAGGATCATCCATGATAGAAATCTGGACAACGCCAGTGCTTGTCATCAGTTTTAAGGTGAGGCAACTATCAACAAAATGTTTCACATCTTAAAGCCCATAAAGATGTGACATGCTTGACATTGTTTAAGCTGCACCGAAACCCTAGACCTGGATAGAGGTATTCGCTGATGATGTAGGGTGTTCATGCCCAGTACGCCACCTGGGGTGATCATTGTGATTGCCCAAGGTGATCATTTTGAGTATATCATTTTGCCACTATCCAGCTAACAACAAAACATCTTCAAAAAGTTTGAAAACGTTTTTAACACGTTTTGATGCAAACATTTCGCATGAAAAGGTTTGTATGGAAAGCGGGGGAATTTCTGAAATGCAATAGAGTGAATTAATTGCCTAATAACCTTCTTTTTTTTCCAATGCCTAACCATTTACTAATTTCAATCTTTTCAAGATGGATCAAGTACAACTTACTTTAGATGAATTCTTCGGTCAAAATCTGATAAAAAATATTGCTGCTTTACTTGGCATTGATCCGTCTCGGATCCGTGTTGTTGACATTATTGAAGTGCCCTCTACCAAGAGGCGACGGAAGCGTGCTACTGCCGGCCAGGTAGAAGTAATCTTCGAAATTAGGTAAGGCCGCCGCTCAAAAAAGAATACATTCTCTTCATCAGGCAGTGAAAAATATTACGAGGGCATTTTTAAAATACAATTTCTACTGGGATTCCAAATATTAAAGGAAAATTCCGCATTTTGGCAAGCTATCATCACATATTAGTACATGTAGTTTACAGTTCATTAATTCGCAAAAGCTGTGAAAATGCAAGTAATCCCTAGCTCAATGCGATACTAACTGTTTCAGTTTTAATTTGATAGCAAATATGCCGATATTTGTCCATTTCTAACATAATTTTGCAATAAAGATAAAAATAAAGAGATGGTAAAAATTCAATCACATGAAGTGTCCGGTGATGAGGAACTCAACTTCTGGTACACAATTATCCTGCTGAATCAGATTTATTCTCACAAATAGTAAGCTGTCCAAATGATTTTAATTTGATTTAAGCTTTCCCGTGATACATTGTCCTGTTCAAAATCTACGTCTCATAGTTTCAAAGGGGTCTCTATCTAATTATCAAAACTATGATAATAAGAAAATCATCATATATTTTCATCCGGTAGGTCATAGATTTTGGCATGGAAATAGTAAGTAACTTTATTTTGTTTTGACCATAGTTAACCTCGTGAATCAATCTATCAATGGGCCTTTTTGTGTTTCTATTACTGTGTTGGAGAAGAGTTGGTTGGCGGACATTGACTCTCACCTTTATTATGTTGTTTTACAACAGTGTACCTCCATCAGAGAACATAAATGATGAAACATCAAGCAGTGCAGAGGCAGCCAGTGCAGAAATGAAGCAGATATATGAGACCATTGTCAATATTATCCAGCTGGGAAACTCCACCGAACTTCTAGGCGAGAACATAACAGCAACGTCATTTACTATGATAACGGTAGGTAGACATACTGGCTCTACGCAATGTCTTGGTAGACTATATTCAATTCAATTTTGCACCCATTTGCATTTGGAATCATGAAACATAAGTAGTACCATTCCCAGCTAACAAAAAAACGTTTACATTACCAGGATTTAACGTTTGTAGAAGGTTTGCAAACGTTTGCAAAAACCTATACAGAACGTTTTTTTGACGTAAAAACGTTGACACTAAATAACGTTTTAATAACGTTACAGCCAAACGTTTGTGTAAAAACGTTATAGGCACGTTTGGTTAACGTTTTTACCATACCAGAATGGCCTTAAAGGGGGGCTAGCACGGCTAAGACTACCCGCCTTAGCGAGTCACGTGACCTCGATAGTGGCGTCCTGATTGGTCAATTTGGGCCGCTGGTACTTGTGTGTTTTGTAAGAACTCAGAGGGCAGGTACCCATCTTTGCTAGGAACGGTGCTAGCCGCCCTTTAAGTGATGTGCAAACGTTTCTAAACATAGTTCATAGGTACATAGAGAAAAGAAACGATCAGATGAGAGTCTAGGTTTGCCTCCAGAATGACTCTTTCTGACTCTTTTTCTAACTCTTCTAATGAATTGTTTGGACTAACCTATTCAAAAGGAAAGAAGACTTTAATTTTATTATAATTCATTAACAATTTATAAAACTGCTCACATCAGGATTCGAACCTAGACTAGTGGTAACATAGGATTTGAAGGCAGGCATGCTGACCATGAGGCCATCGAGTCTACATATCTACAACTGGAATTTGCGATGCTATATATAATATGCATAAATCAAACACACAATATTAACCATTGTGCCATTGATGCACCACATTATCTCTCATCTAGTTGAGATTGCATCTTATAAGCTCAACAGACATAATATCTCTCTCTCTGTCTCTCTTTGTCTCTCTCAAACGTTTGTTTGCAAACCTAAGAAAAACGTTTGGAAACATTTGCTTCAAACGTTTTCCTCCAAACCATGTAGAAACGTTTGCAAACGTTTGGAAAACGTTTGTTGTTAGCTGGGTTTCATTTCTGTATAATGTTTCCAGCAGTTCTCAATGCGTTTTGCTTACAAAATTCCTAATCAAAACTGTGTAAAAAAAAAGTTAAGAAAATTGATACTGTAGGAACCACTACCAGTGTCTGACTCAACAGAATGGGAGGAAATTGCTGCATCACCCACAACAACAACAGCAACAACAACAACAACAACAACAACAACAACAACAGCATCAACAACAACAGCCACTACAGCTCCCCCTACAACAACAGCACCAGGTTCAGGACCTACATCGAGCGGAGGAGGTACTGGGCAGACTAATCCCACCTCACCCCCATTACCTTCCCCAACGGCCACAGCGGATGCACCAACAACAGAAGCTCCAGACCCAACCGAACCCAATGAAATTCTAATCCCTCACCATATGGTGTTAAATCAGATACTGCCCAGACACGAGGGGGTATCCTTCTCTACCGCTCCATCCATACATATGGTGGACTCTCTGGTGAGGCCAGTTTCTATATTTTGTTAAAAGAAAAACAGATGCAGAAATGAGAGGAAATGAAACCATATTGGCTGAAACACACCTTTAGTTCCTTTGGCCTATGTGAGATGATGTATTTCAATTGTGTGTTAACATTTTATTCATCAGACACAACTTCATAGGTCTGGTACCATCTGATGATCATTTGCATTTTAATCAATTTAAAACGTATACTATACTCAACAAGCATTCTATATATACATATCAGCATAGTTATGAACTATTAGCTCAGTCAGATAAAAAAATGGTTCAATTGATCCTCTATGGAATACTGTTATGTTCGGTTTATGTAGCATCTCCCTACTATGTTCTTTAATGATAAAAATGATTATCAGGGGATGTTATTCTATAAGTGCTAATGCAGCAGTGCCAAGGCTTACTTGTTTAGTAACTTTCACTTATTTTTATCATAATTATTAAGGACAGGACGGTTGCACTCCTGGGCACTAAGGACTCCCCCTGGCAGATAAGAGTGACATTGAGGAGGTCAGCAGAAGGAAGTGATGAACGGGCAGTTCTCATTGGCAATACAAAGCTACCATTTATAAATGGCTACGCAAACTTTAATGATTTAGGTACGATCTGCAATTTTAGATTTAAGGACTTATGCTACAAAGTTATCTCGCTACTTAGAAGCTAGAGTTCTGCAGTTGTAATTTGAAATGCATGGCCATGCAACAATTAACACACTATGTCACCCATACCCTTTCTAAACATGTTAGCACAGTATAATACATTAAAACCCCAGTTCTTGTATGCATTTAGTACTAATTGGCCGTTAAAAGCTAAATCAACTTAACATTGTTAAGTACTTCACAGGTATATCCCACAGTGGTTCTGGATACTACTTGGACTTTCAGGTTGTCTATCCCTCTGCTGCTTCAAGCTTTAGGTGAGTATTGCACCATAGTCTCAAAAAAGGGCCAGCTCTTTTAAAGTGTCATTGTTTAAATACAACAGTATCTTTGTAGCTTATTGATGTATAGCTATTCAGAGACAGTGAATGCTCCATAGGAGAATAATTAAAAGTGTTCAATTTGAAATTGTAGAGTTCATTGCAGCTTTGTTGACATACATCATATAGAACAGGGATTATACTTTAAGATGGAGGATATTTGGAATAGTAAAACTATACATGGAAGAAACAAAAACTTTTTGTTCTATGTAATGCAGTACTGCCTTTTTCGGCTGTAAAGAGATACAGTGTTGACCTTTCCAGAAAATATTTGAAGAACACTGATAGAAAAATAATAAGAATTGTGTGTTTCTTATGCACAACTGCGTGAGGTATTGTTTATTCAAGCAAGGAATTCCTCAAAATGTACTCTATTCTATTTTAGAGTATCGGCAGGACCATTCACAGTTGCAGAACGCCCTCTTAGATTAGCCGGTGCCGCGAAATCATTTGACAACACAGTTGACGTTCCTTTCACTCTCACAGTCATGATCCAGGATGCAGTCACTGGAACCACAGTGTCGGCCTTTCATGGAAGGTAGGTGGTAACATAGATTGAATTAAAACAAAAATAACATACAATTCGAAACATTTAACTTCTAGAAAACAAAGCTGAATTCCATTTGTGGTTTTCGATGCCTAACAGAAACGCTACACTGTGCACGGACCTGTACCATTTTATACTTGTATTTTGAGTAACACCATATACCCCTATAATTGAACTAATATAATCTGATACTAAAGGTAACTCAATAAGTGAATTCCTCCTGCAGGGTTACAACTGGACGGTGTACCTGTACATGGATCCTGCTGCCAAGTACAAGGGGTCCTTAAAGGGGGCTGGCCTCAAGCAGCTCAGCAACAATGGCATCATTGATCTCAATCTGGAGTTTACTTCTGTCGGCTTTGCCTGGCTTTCTGCTCGGGTGACAACTGAACCAAAGAGTGACTATGACCTACATTTCACTACCTCAAGGGCCTTCAACATCTTCTGCCCTGGGAAAAATGATGAGGTTAGCAGTGTGGTGAAGAGAGTGGCCCTGCAGTTGGCCAATTCTTCTATCACCAAATTACCAGCAAAGGAGCAAATGATTTTTGCCTCATCGATTGCAAACTTCATCACCTCAGAGTGTGATAGTATCCACGTACTGAATTCCTCAGTGGAAGTAGGTAGGTCATTCATCAGATAGTGTCTGAATCTCTCTTAAGATATTATGTATATCTCACTGCTTATGATAAAGGCTGTGAATATGCCTTTGGTAGTGTCATTATTTGCTAAAGGCTTTGAGATATTATATATTGATTTAGTTCGAGTGACCACACAGCCAAAAAGAATTATCTTAATTCAAGAAAATAAGATAAATATCCTTGTCTGCCAGGCGAGGTTAGTTATCTTATTTTCTTGAAAGGAGATAATTCTTTTGGGCTGTGCATTTGTTAACAATAGTGAGGGAAAAGCGTTTGTTGATTTTTGCGCGAGCTTGCCAACATAATTTTGGTCGTTCAAATTTTTATATCCCCCCTGATAATTCAGATTTGACACAGTTGACCCGGGTTAAAACATTAAAAAGGTGTGTCACATTTTTGTCTCTCCCTCAGCAAGGGTCTAAATCTTTTTGGCTCCCCCCTTCAAGGGGTCCAAATTGTTTGGGCCTACTCCAAACTAATTAACTCTGACATGTTATTAAAACAAATCACCACTCCCTTAAGCAAAGTATGTCAAGTCTTTTCTGGTATTTTCTCCTACTGTGCCAAATCATAAATACATTATTGTTTATATTCCTTTTTTTTTCAAATGATTATTAGAGGCAATAGTCTCTTCCCGAAAACGGCGAAATGTTGCAGACAATGAAACAACTGCAGCACCACCTGAACCAACAGGTAAATTCTTATTAACTCATATTTCTTTTGTATTATGAACACCTGAAAGCCTTGTGTAGAAGCCATAGCTTGTGTACAAATCATATCGCCAGTGTTGCTTCTCTAATTTTAAAGGATAAGGCAAAAGTCAGGGGTGGCTTATATGCAATATTTCAAATGTATACTACAGTACTTAACTTGCCATATTCAGACCACGTGTGTGACTTAAAAGATTCTAAGTTAGGGGACAGCTTATAATTGAGAATTTATGGTGGAACGCTTATTTTTATACCCACAATTATACTTCTCTAACCCCAATATAGAGCAATGTAGTTTGTACATAGTGTTTCTGTGTGTATTTTGCAGCCTATGCTGTGGTGTACATAGCAGGGAGTTCAAGCAATGTGTCAGCCGTCCTACAAGACCTCAAGAGGCAGATTGACCTAGGACTGACATTTGACTACAAAGGCATCAACTACGACATGTCTGGTGTAATGTTGGTGGATGGAGACACTTACACCCTTACCAAGGTCTGTCTCAACATTTAACATTTACCCTTAAAGATTGAAATAGTGCTTGGATGCTTTAAACACTTTGTTGTCATCATGCACAGCTATAACCATGTAGGGTCTACTTATCATTGCTGCATTCATACTTATTATCGGCCCTATGGGTAATGCGTAAGCATAGTGAGCCCCTGTCCAGTAGAATCTCCAAGGCTGCATTTATGCATTATAATGACAAAGGTATGGCACAGTAAAGGGACTAACCAGCCTTTAAAGGGAAAGCATGATATATGAATTTCAGGTTTCATGTTGTAGCATTACAGTCCTGGGGGGCAACTCATCGATACATCATGCAGACCTTTTGGGTTGTGTATCAATCCCAAAGGCATTATGCATATGATACAGCAATGCAGAGTGACTAATCAATGCTGCATTTACACATCAGGATGATGAAGGGCATACTGCACTTAAGGATACTGGATACAATCTCAGAAATCCATAGAAACTCCTTGAAAATCGCTCCATATCTTACTATAATTATACATAAATAGTACAGAAAAAAAATGAATGAGATTTATAGTCCCATACCAGAGGAAGAGCACTCCACCTGGTGAGGTTTTTTAAGGAGATCCTAGACATCATTTCAACCTAAAACAAAGCATCAAGATCTCAAGACATCAAGATCTCTGAACAGTGCTCACATACACTTGCCCGGTTAGCTAAGTCAGTAGCATGGATGCCTGTTCATTCATAGGTTGTGAGTTCAAGCCCCTCTTGGGGAAAACTGAAAAAGTTTTCCACACTGGGCATGCTAAGTACTACTGACCATAATATTAGCAGTTCTCACAGACACTTGTCTGGTTAGCTCAGTCAGTAGCAAGTCTGCCTGTAAATCCTGACTCTCTTGGAGAAAACTACTAAAATATTTTCCAAATATGCACATCCACTAGGTGGAGCTAGGTTGCTCCTGAACAGTTTCTAAAGATTCTCAAAGCATCCACAGGGGGGCACTTAGTTTGTATCCAGTATTCTTAAGCACTATACATTGTATGAATAAAGATATTTATTACAGTCACATACTTGAGTTGTCAACTATTTTACAATGCCCGAATTGATGGTCAAAGGGTCATCATATTGCTATGCATGCATGCAAAGCCCTTATAATAATCCTGGGAAGTAAAACTTTATGTTTGTCCACTGCAGAAAGCATCCGCAGGTCTGTCGCTGGGAGTGATTCTAGGAATCGTATTTGGTGTGTTGGCTCTTCTCCTGCTCCTAATTGTCATTGTTGTAGCCTGCTACATGTGTAATGGTAAGTTTCCCCTTCCCCTTCTTCTGGGATCCATAGCATGCTACACTATATCTTTGATTGGTGAGCGAATGAACTGGCCAGAAAGCTAAGAGACGTAAATAATCTGGGATATCAAAGCCAGCTGAAATTCTTCATTCAAAATATCTTTGACCTAGAACCACCTCTAGGGACTTCTTGGTGCCATGGTCAACTATAAACTCTCGGGATGGTTATATAAAATGTCCTCCCACCTATTAGAGTAATATTGATTGCATTTAGCTAATTCCAGATGAGGATGTATTAAAACTATTTAAATTGGGTAAAGTTAAAACGGGGGTAGTAGAATGCTGCCTATAACAACTCTATGGAAGGGGATTGCAACATGTTAGATTATATTGCTGCATCGAATCAATATGATTAACGAAAGCCTTCAGCTTCATGTTACATCTGTTATGTTGCTTTTTGGAGTATCTTTGGTACTTATAGTCACCACTCACAATGTAAACTCAATTTCTTATGATTTAAACTTGACTTCCTATGGTGTAAACTGATGTATACAATCCAGTTGTTCAGTGCTGAGTATTGATAAATGGGGTTAAATTATGAATGAAGATATGAACAAATGCTTAAAAAACATGTGTAATTTTTTACAATAATCCCATAAATATCAAGTTAGATTATTCTAGTTTGTAACCAGTCTGATTGTTGTTGTCCTTGACCAATTTCAGCCTCCAAAGGAAAGAAAGGAGAAACCAAGTCAGTATCACAACAAAATCTCATGGAATCTAATCAGTCGTACCAGTTAAAAGACTACATTGACAGCCAGGACGATGGACGTGACACAACTACTACGCCTGTGTTTAGAATGAGCAGCTCCCCAGTACAGCCTGAGAAACTTGACTTGGGCATTCCAGGGAGTAAGTATTAGATATGGTAGAAGTGACTTGCTGTTTAAGTGTTATAAGCCAAGGACCGGGTAGATATCATTGGTGCCAGCCTAGGATGATTATCATGTATGTAATCTAGCCTACAGTCAGGCCATTTCTTTTGTTCTCTCAGCCAACTGTGGTGTAAGTATCTCTCATCTGCTCTAAGGCAGTCAACACTTTTCTGATTTTGACCATGGTAAATGCTTCTTTCTAAAAAAAAGATAAAAATCCATTAACCTCAACCTCTCCCTTAACTCTTCCTTTACCGATTGCGCCTTTTGGCGAATTTACCCCTCAAGACAGATCACGCCTTTAGGCACAAAATAGGCCGTTTTTCGGCCGATTTTTGGCCCTCTTTGCTTTGTTTGAAAATTGGTAGAATTCCATGATTTTTTCTGACAGTGGTCTATGGCATATTGTCTCTGCATATCTAAATCGGTTTGTACATACAATAACTATTCTAAAAATGCTAGGCACCTCAACTTGCATGAGATTCATCTCATTCTCAATATAATTTGAGCAATGTTTAAGGCAAAAATCATGAAAAATGTCAAACAATATTGTTTTTTGGGTGAAAAAAGATTTTGCCCAATTTTTCATGCTGAAAAAGATAGTACCAAAAGTCTAGGCGTATTTTGATGCATTATGGCCTAAATATAAGTTGCCATGGCAACATATACACTAAAATAAGCTAAATTAAATTTCAAATAGGGCTTTTTCTCCCTAATTGGAACACATAGAGCGATTTAGGGTATCTTACTTTCTGGTCACTCTATACTGTTCATTTTGTCATAGATGTACTTCTAATTAGAATATTTACTAAATTCTTTCAGTTTCTGAAAGGTTAGGCCATCCCCTACATCTTAATATTCCATTTAAATTTCATCTGAAACAATCTGGTTTTGGGAGAGGTGCCTTTATTTGGGACGTGGTAAAGGAAGAGTTAATATTACTCATTGAACTGCATATTGATATCCGACATTCTCTATGTACTTATTGACTGAACTTTCATATCTGTATAACATTCTAATTCCAGGCATCATCCCGCCAAGGAGGCTAAAACCTCTGTACGGGGATGCCAAAACTGAAGAAGACACAGGCTTTGTGACCGCCTATCTGCAGCCTAGTCCAGTCATTGTGACCAGACCTAAAGTTGACAACAAGAAGACCAAGGACAAGAAAGGAGACCCCAAATGGCAGGACCCCAACTGGTTTGGGTGGTATGAGGGGAAGAAAGAAGAAGACCGACCAGCATCTGCTTCCTCTTACAGAGATTTGGCTGAACCTTCAGCATAAGAACATTTGTCAGGATTTATGTAGATCACACTTGGTGATAAAAATTATGCAATTTCATCAAACTACGATGTCAGCTGAATTTTTTTTAATGTTTACATGTACATGTTTTCAGGCCTAAAGGGTGGGTGTTTCCGTGCAGAGGACCTTACCTTGAAAAACATTGAAATTTTAGAAATTTGGTGAAAACTGTAAAATAATATATATGGTTAAAAGTGTGTCTGCCTATCTTGGAGATTTTAATCACCATGCCCGAATATCTGGGGCCTATATCGAGGACCCAAACATTCCATCAAAATCATTGTATATATATACATTTCTTGATCTGCACTGTTCAACTGTGATAAGGATTTTCATTGTGTTCTATAATCAACTAATTATGGTGTTAGCTGATGAGATTTGTTTGGCATACTTTAGTCATGTTTATATTGAAATGACCCAATGTAGTAAAATAAAGAGGTCATTAGTGGTATTGTAAAATTAGGCTATGTAATATATTTTACATATAATATGATATATTGTGAATAACGTATTCATATGGGCATGTTGTAAAATGAAATAGCTATTTCAATATAATGGTTTTATATGTCAGCATAATTATTATGACGACAATTATAAGATTACCATTCTTCCTCCTTCAATGAATATGTATCTAAGTCGTATATGGTATGACTGGCTCAATGGTTATGTTTAAACATTGTTCAACTGAGGTTTATGCCTTAGAAAACATAATGCTTCACAACATGTATATGTCACTCATTTTTCATAGAAGTAGTTTAGCCTGAATTCACCGGACAAAGAAGCCAGAACCAGACCCTACTTAATTTTGATGTTGAGTGAAATTTCTTTTTGATGTGATATTTGACAGATTTTTATGGTGTTGACAACGTCCAGAAGGGTCAGCATGAGACATAGTGCACTGCAACGAGTTAGTTAACGGCACACAATTGGCAGAAAAACCAATAAATAACAATGACGCTCACTTTTCTGAGGGTGTAGATGTCTTTTTATACATGAATGAATAGAAATGTCAGTGTCCGTCTCAGGGTATAAGACTCAAGGTGAATCTTCCCTACATTTGTTTGGTATGCTTTGAGTGTATATTTAGTACTTTTATTATCTATAATCGACATAGTTATAACCTTATATATAAGCATAAGCTTGGTAACAGTTATGAAAAGGACGGAAAAATAAGTTGCCAGAACTACTATACAGTATGGTAAAAGATGTGAACCCTAAACATCCAATAATATTATCTTGTATATTCAAAGATAAGGAAAAACATTGCCATTTGACTAAAGTTGTTTCTTTTAGTTTCACAAATTATAAGTATTGAATCGATGAATGTTATTATAATTAATGTTTCCGTTGAGCTTTTTGTAGTGTTTAAATTGAGTTGAGATGAGTTGGGAGGGTTGTGTTGAATGATTTAATTGGCCGAAATTCACAAGTTATAGGACATTTTTAGGCACAGAGTGCTTGCCCTATTGTTATGTTCCCACCTCTCTTGTACACATAATTGAACGAGACAAGGCAAGCAATATATAGAGGAAAACAATCTAGAATTTAGATCATTTTTGGGGCTATTTCACAGTCAACTTGATAGTCTGAGAGTCAGTGCTGAAGTTTGTGAGTCAATTCTTGGATACCTTTCAGGTCAAAGGTAAAACAATTAAGTGAAAAAAAAGAAAATCTGACCTACCTAGCCCAGACTTTTAGACCATGTTACATGAAAAAGCCGGGTTTTTTTTGGTTCCATCATAGTGTCTGTAATTTCTTAAAGAATCTACCAGCTACACACAAATCTAGAATCTACCCACAAATCTACAATCTACCCACAAATACACAAGTTATTATCATGACCCTGCAGGCAGCCACAATTGTAGCACAGATACTTCCTGGCGATTTCTTTCACTTTATATTTGATCCTACAGTATAACCTTAAACATAAAGGTACCTTTTTGAGTATTATAACAGACATTAAGGGTTTATACAAAGTATTCCAAGGCTGTAGGCTTAAATTCAATATAGAAATGTGATGCATTGCTGAATTATTGCCTTATGTGTGTACGATATGACTATAACGTAATAAATGTTTGCAAAACTGATATCATTGATGATGTTTTTCTGATTGAATAGATAGGTTCGACAGAAATGCTTATAGCTATAACGGACAGTTAGGCCCTTTATACTGTATTTCCCCCATGTTTAAGCCTGGGTTTTTACAAGTGCTAATTGGATAACTGAACAGGCTTATACAAGAGCAGGTATATACACGAGGCATGCTTATATTCTGATACTTGCTCATAATTTCCACAATATTATCATCTACCTTTCTGACACATTTATTTCCAAATTTCCATCAACAAGTGAAGCTTTATTTTTCTTTAAAATGATAGTAGGCATAGATGAGATGAATAAGGGTTTTACAAAGCTGAAAGAATTATGTTAATAAGTACTCCAAGGAGAAGTGGAGTTATGGCCAGAAATATGATTTTTATTGAATACATACGCAAAGCCTTATGCTCGGGCCTGGCTTATACAGCACTTAGTCACATTTCCCCCGGGCTTATATATGGGGCAGGCTTATACACGTCCCCGGCTTATACAGATTGCCTGGAGGATGTACTGTATTACACATTATATCCTAGGCCAAATAGACAATGTAACCTGAAGCACACCTTTTATTTGTTTGGCCCTAGTAGGGCAGAAAACCTTTGTCCTCGAAAATGATGATTCATTCCTATGATGACCAAACATAATCAAGTATAACAACCTCATCTGCAGTGATGAGTTTTAAACATGCCTAGGTTCTCAGTGTATAGCCCATTGGACGTTGGTCATAGTCAAGATGTAAACATACTGCGCTGTTTTGCGTAGCACAGACCGCATTCATAGAGCATGGCTGAAATATATATATACACTGGAATTTCCAATAGTTTCGATAGTATTTATGGAGTTGGCCAAAAAAAAGGTGTTCAAGTCACGCATCTTCCATCAATGGGGTGAGGGCAACCCTCCAGTCCACTTCCCTTGTGGGGCAGACAATACATTACTTGTATAGTCTGGGGAAATAGAGCAGGGAATATACATGAAGATGGTACACACAAGTGCTGTTATAGACACACAATAAGGTTGCAGTGTATACCAGCTAGACTCCCATAGGATCACCTGGCAGCTAAAGGGAGTCACCTGGCCCACTTAGCCCTCTCACCACCAGCAGGTCGCTAAAGCGGCCAGAGCTAATCTGTCTGAACCTATTGAGCTAGAATGAAAAAAAAGTATACAAAACTGAGGGAAATAACCAGTCAAAGCACCCTGTGTTTTGCATCATATTAAAAGGAATTGCTAGTTCCTACACATAAGCCACCTGGTGGCAAAAATCGAAGTTCATGAAAAGTATTCTTTAAGCTGTATTCATAATCCTACATTGACCACTTTCCCTAAATCAACCATTTGTATTTGCTATTTGGACAGTATACCTCCATTGTTTACATATATATTCCCTGCTAGGACACCTACCTATAGGACCTTATAGTTAAGACAAAAGAAATATTTTCCCGAAACTCATGCCTTTGTTTTTACATCTGTGACCCCCTGTTTTATTGGTCCTAAAATGTTTGGATAGATGTTCATTATACATTCCCAGGGGCTGGTTGCAATATCAATAGAACAAGGGGATTATCCATGACAGATAATGTGAAAATGCTGTTTTCCTATTCATTTCTATAGTTAGGGTACTCCTTTGCTCAAATGGCCATATCATGAAAGTAAGTACCGTGACATGGCAATTTCCTTTGATTTTCTATTAGATAATTCATCAAACTAACATAATCCTGAGTTATATGCAAAAGTCAATAGCACATTAGTCATCCTGCAACAAGTAAAAAGTCCCTTTAAAGCCCATGACAACCTCTGTCACATCCTACATTCCATTTGTGTAATGAACTTCCAAGGAGTAGCTTTGGCAACACCTAAATTTAATTTTCTGATATTTTTAATTATTCAATTCAAATCTGGCGTTGGGAGGGTTAAGGGAGTCATATAACTCCCTGGCTCACACAAGAGAGTCACATAACTCAAAAGGAGAGTCCAATAGGAGAGAAAATGGAGTCATTCTTTAGGCATTCAGGAATCCTCTTTTATTATCTTTTTGTAGATATTGTAAAATACTATAGTTAACAGCTTCGATGCACTATATCCACATAGTCCTCACCTATTCTTCACCCCGATTTATCATTATTTGCATAGGAACTCCTTTTTTCCTTTATCTGGGCCAGATAGCTTCACAATAAAGTACAGCATAGGAAACTAGAGCACAAAACCATCCACCCATAGACATGCACAGTAGTGGTACACACACAGAGTGAGACTAGGAAGTAAGGCTTACACATCAAGTAGACACCATGGACTGCAGATATTACCTGGTGCTCTATGTCTCCACTTTATTTCTCTTCATCTCAGGAGGTACATCTTGTTATTATAGAATAGGGAACTTAAACTTTAAATGTCACAGACTAAATCTGATACCAAATGTGGCCATAACCTTAGTATTTGATAAACATGATGATTATCACTTTAATGTGTATAGTGTATCCTAGAGGGTATCCTAGAGCTATATAATCTTTGAATAAAGGGGCATGTCCCATCTCCATAATTCTGTCATGCTATCCCTGCTCTCTGTTTTACTAGGCCAAGTTTGTTGCAAAGTTAGCTTTATGTGCCATATGGTTTCCTTGGTCATCTGCTAATACACAACATGGGCTAGGGGTGCTAATGTATTATATCAAAAGTCCTTTTAACATTTATCAAACATTTATCAAACTTTCATTCCGCATCATTTAGATTCCATGGTTCTGTAGATGTCTTCTTTGTCTGTATTGTTACTTCAGCTAACAGCATCACTTATGTTACAAGTGAAGAAACCAAATCAGTAACACTACCATGCACTAATGGGGGAATTGCTGATTTCTTCGTCAAAACATGGTACCGGGGCTACTTTAGAGTTGCAGATCTACCTGACTCAAGTGCTATTATCTACAGCCAGTTTGGGTCTGGTACAGTTAACAGTGATGGTGCCAGATCTGACATGAGTCTGGACACCTCCACCTTCAGCCTTACCATAGGACGTGCACAGCTGGAGGATGACTCCTACTTCACATGTAGGGTGTCAACGTTAGAAAGGACAATATTTGAAAATGTACAACTTCAAGTCTTCAGTAAGTGTTTTCTTATCTTGGGAAGGCATTATTCTTGATTATAGGATTTGCTAGTTCAAATGATAGGGTAAAGGAATTTTTAACAAATTCAGGTTATGGTTTATATGTGAGTATTTAGATGCATACTACAGTACTTAAGTCACCATAACCAGACCCCCTGTGTGACTAGTAAGATTCCTATGAGTTAAGGGTGTGGCTAAAAGGCTTATGTATACATGAGGGTTTATAGTATATTATTTATAGCAAGTTGATAATTGATTATTACTTCAAATTAAAAAAACATTGAGTATAGAGTTGAAATCAATTGAACATATTGTACAATATCATTAATTTCTCATATTCACCTTTTCCTATGCAGTCCAACCAAAGATCAGATTTACAGGATTAATATTCATGGCAAGTACCCCATCAACAGTAACATGCACCATAGCACGTGTCTACCCATCATTAAGACCTGATGGCTTCCAGATCATGTGGGGAACAAAGGGTAACACATCTGTAGAATCAATCAATGCAGATAAGTCCTACAGGTACACAGCGGAGTTTACCCGTACACTGACCAGGGAGAATGCCGGGACTGTGGTGTCATGTAATGTTGTACCTCTCAGAGGGCAGCCACATACAATGTCCAAGGCAGTACTTTTTCAATGTGAGTAATTCTTCTTAATGTCAATATCATTTACTCAACATTGCCCAATACTTTGTGAAAATCCTATATTTAGTTTTTTCCTTTAAAAGAAAGGAGGCTGCTAGCAGTGAGACTTTGGAATAAAGTGTAAAGAAATGGTAGCAACATTTTTTGAGATGCAGGAATTGAAACTCATTCCTATATACAGAGGTCAACGCTACCGGGACTACTTTGATCATAATTTTATCTATAGTATTATTATATAAAGTATTGCCAGGGAAAAAGACATTATCAATTTATTGGTCTGATTGATCAATTATAGAATGGTTATTATTTAACACCAGTGCTGTTTTTTAGGAATTAAGCTGGGGAACCAAGCTGCATTAATTTTTATCCTAATGAAATTCATCAAACATAACATTGTTAGATAATTATTGCTACACATTACTCTTGTACAAATCAACCACCTTTATCTTTTATGAAGTATGGCAGTGCTCTTGACTTAACTAAATATCACTGTATTTCACTTCTCTGTGAATTAACCCATGATCATATTTAATGGGCCTTGTACGTCATCTTCCATTTCACATCATTTAGATTCCATGGTTCTGTAGGTATGATCGTATTATTATTACTTCAGCTGAGAGCATCACTGAAGTTACAAGTGAAGAATCCAGATCAGTTACACTACCATGCACCAATGGGGGAATTGCTGATTTCATATCCAAAACATGGTACCGGGGCTACTTTAGAGTTGTAGATCTACCTGACCCCAGTGCTATTATCTACAACAAGGCCAGGTCAGGTACCATTAACAGTGATGGTGCCAGATCTGGCATGAGTCTGGATACCTCCACCTTCAGCCTTACCATAGGACATGTACAGCTGGAGGATGACTCCAACTTCACATGTAAGGTGGTAACGTTAGGAGGGACTGTATTTGAAAGTGTGCAGCTTAATTTCTACAGTAAGTGTTTTCTTATCTTGGGAAGGTATTATTCTTAAATATAGGATATTACCTTAAGTTCAAATGGGAAATTGAAGGAATTTGTAACTGCAAAAATAAAACAAGGCCAAAAAAAAAAAAAGGTTTGTTTCAGGTCACCCGACCGACCCTGTGTAAACAGGGCCGACCCTACGTTTTTTTATTCAATTTTGAAGAAATTTTTATATTTTTGCACTTTTTTGGGGTAAATTTTAGGTTTTCAAACGCTTTGAAAAAAATCTTCCCATTTTCATACTTTTTTGGGTCAATTCTAGCGTTATGTAAAAAAAAAAAAAAGTTAAAAAAAAATAAATATCCGACCTACCGACCCTTGAGTTTCATCCCATGTTACCTGAAACAAAACTTTTTTTTTATTTGGCCCAATCAGGTATCCAGTTAAAATCAACAGGTATTGAATTGATTGCACAATACAATAGTTTTGCATATTTATCTTTTTCTTTCAAGTACAACCAGAGATCAGCTTAGCAGGACTGAAGACATCAAGCTTCAAGGAAAATACCACAGTGACAGTCACATGTACTGTAGCACGTGTTTACCCATCATTAGGACCTAATGACTTTGGGATCAGGTGGGGGGAACAAGGTAACTTGTCTGTAGGAACAGTGAATGGAGACAAGTCCTACAGATACATCACACAGTATACCCGTACACTGACCAGGGAGGATGCTGGGACTGTAGTGTCCTGTCGTGTTTTACCTCTCAGAGGGCAGCCACGCTCAATATCTAAGACAATAAGTTTTCAATGTGAGTAATCTTACTTGTTGCCAGTATTCATTCCTCGACTTTGCCCAATACTTTTCTAAACCCCTGTATCTATTCTTTTCTTTTAAAATAAAGGCGGTTGCAAACGGTGAGAAATACAACAAAAAGATTTCCTCACTGCTTTTTACAATAGGCCACGTATCTCTCCTAAAAAAACGTCGATATTTGGAATGTAGAAAGAATGTTTTAGAACCTAAATGGATATCATAGCATGTGTTGGTTTCCATAACAGTTTAATTTTCATGCTTTCTATGCTGGAAACAAAAAGTAAATAATACCTTCTTTAGATCAAAAGCTGTGAAAGATTGCTTGAAAATGTTAGTATATTTCGGATGGGTCTTTTTCCTGGACTTGACACATATCACTAAAAGGCTGATGACATCAATCATATAATTGCACTTTACCTTGGAGGATCCTTTTCCCCTGGCAGTATGCAGAAAATATTGCCAGGGGGACAAACATTATCAAATGGCTTCATTGACCAATTATAGATTGTCAAATCTAGCCAGAATGTCAAATCTAGTTCTTGAAGGCCTATTATTATAATCCTCATCAGATACAAAACACAAAAAGGGACCCCTATGCCAAGCATAGTTAGGGAATAGGGCACGCGGCTCGGAAGGCTCAGGTGTGGTATATCCATCTAGATATCCCTGGAAACAAATTCCCGTGAATTCCCCCTGAATAACACGGGTTGAACTGGGGTCAGTCCCGGGAATAACCTGGGTTCTATTCCCGTGATATCATGGGACTTTGTGAGCAAAAATTCCTGTTATATCACAGGATTATGTTAGAGAGGGGTGCATGGGTTCGAATCCCATACTAGTAGACCTGAATGGTTCTAGTGAACCTGTCTATTGTGATTTATCTAAATATTCTTACAAAAACATCCACATACATTCCTTTTAACCACTAACAATCTTACATATGCTTGTCCTGTTCGGGAACCGAACCTGCTACCCTTAGACCCACAGTCCCGTGCTCTAGCGACTGACCTACTGGGACATGTATTGGGAGAGGTAAATGATCTGTGACCAGTGGTGACTGTGTCATAATATTATGTATACATAGAGTTGTTGTTGACAAAGAGAGAAGCAGGATAGACATGAGGGACCTTTAGAGACCAATTAAACGTAAACATATCCTATATTTTTAACACTGAGCTACGTCTGCGTATAGTTAGCTTAAATGTACATGAATGTAGATTTTCCCATTATTTCTTTCATGCGAAGAAAACGATCACTAGGGATTCGAACTATCCATCTTCAGATGTACAGTGCCAGACTCTACAAACTGAGCTAACCGGGCTTGCCGAGTGGTTGATGCTTAGACAGAGTCCTTGGGGGGGCCCACTCCAAACAAGTTTAAGCATCAGCTTTTATACATGATGTATCATATACACACTCATATTGAAACTGTATAGAAAAGTAGTATTTGAGCGTCCCTTAGTTCTGATTGGGGGCCCAGGCCCTTCTGCCCCTACCTTTCCCCATGTGAGAGAGGCAAATATTGGATATTGTGTGTATCATATTGGAGATCTTGACAATTTTTGGGGGGGCCCAAACATATCCAGGCCCCCCCTACTAAGTCATTGGGGGGGCCCGGGCCCCCCTGGCCCCCCCTTCTCCTACGCCACTGTTAGAGTGATAGAATTTCATTCTGCACCCTCTTTCTCTGATACAAATAGGGACCTTTAGCTAACCTGATGTGGCTCCTTAAAAGCTGATGTAGCAATGGCAAAATTGTAGGCTACATCTGAGTCTAATGAACTACCTTAGCTTTGCTAAAGGTCCCTATTTTTCCCATCATAGCTCATTAGAGATTTGACCTCTCGACCTTCAGATCTAAAGTGCTAGGCTCTACAGACTGAGCTAACCAGGCTTGCTGAATGGTTGATGCATGGAAACGTAATAGGGACCTGTAGCAATGTCGACACATCCCATTTAGAGATGATGTAGCCTATGCCTGTAACATTGCTATGTTTGTGTTTAATGAGATATGCCAGGTTGCTAAAGGTCTCTAATGTCTCATTCTGCACCCTCTCTCTCTCAGGAGATTCATTGTCTTGGCTTATTTCTAATTCTAAAGTAATTAGTAATAGAAACCAAGCTTTCCAACTACAAATACAAAATAGCAACCACATAAAAGCTCATTAAACACAGACGTAGCTTATCCCTTTAGCACGACTACGTCTGCGTTTAATGAGCTATGTCAGGTTTGCTAAAGTTCCCTACTAGGGAGCTTTAGCAACCAAGTTAAAGCTCAATAAACGTAGACGTAGCCTATCCCTTTAGCACTAATATGTCTGTGTTTAATGAGCTACTTCGGGTTTGCTAAAGGTCGCTATTGTCCAATGCACTAGCATGTGGCCCATTGAGACAGGGAGAGGGTGCAAATTAAACACTACCACTCCATGCATCAACCATTCAGCGAGCCCGGTTAGCTCAGGCTGTAGAGCCTAGGACTCTAGATCTGAAGGTCGAGAGGTCAAATCCCTAGTTATCTCTTTTTTTTTGTATCTGTCATTTCGAAAACATTTCTTTCACACCAACATGTAGAAGATACATTTTTAATGTTTTTCATCATCAACTCATACTTGAATAAGGTAGAAATACGCCTATGCTATGGTGTGCACACTTCTACCCCATCGGTTCAATGAGTCAACTGACACAGGGCTTCAAACCCACATCATGCTGATTTGCTAGGGTAAATCCGGTGATTTTACAAGATTCTACATGTAAAATCACGTCTTTTAAACCCGTGATATCACGGGAAATTTTGCTCACAGAATTCCCAAAACTTCCCGGGAATATCTCGTGACTTGTTACCAGGGATACCACAGTGTCTAGCTACTCACCCCAGAGTAGCTAAGAACGTCTCTGATTGGTCAAGAATGCCAATCATGGACTCTCATCCGATTTTAAGAAATGTCAATGTCCCTTCTCAATTGTAAGAAATGGGTCTTGTCACTTATCACAACGGTTAAGCACGGTCTTGTCGGTTTGTAAATTTTACCTGTCTGGGGCCCTAGGAAAAGGCAACAAGCAAAGAACAACATAATGTAAATAATGTTGAGCGATATCTCCTAATTCTGTTGTTAACTCCCTTTGTTAAGAAAGATAACAGTTTCATTATATTTGACAGATCCATCAAGGTCTACTGAATCAGTCCTACCAGCTGCCATTGGTGGAGCAGTGGCTGGTTTAGCTGTTCTCATCATTGTCATCGCTGTCGGATGTATCTACAAGAGAAAGAAGAGTAATGTGGATGGAAACAGATTTTCTAAGTTCTTGAATTAACAACTATGTCTTTTACTAACAATAAAGAGGTTACTTAAATGACTGTATAAACACCAAAACAGTACACATAGTTATGAGGCAGTGATATATAGAGTTGAGGATTGTATGCTCTGACACAACAGGTATAACTAGAATCAAAATTAGCTTACTTTGAAATCTTGATGCATGGATCTGAATTGCTGCACTGATACCATATGTTAAAGTCTGTACACCTTTGCAGAAATTGAATTAGCAACGAACCACTAGCAACTCTCATCTATCTATACATCTTTATTGTACACATTTTCAATGAGATGACAGTAGAGTGTTTCATCATACAAAATATTGAGTATTTCTATTTTTGTCTATTTTTAGCAGATCAGGAATTGCATGTAGCACCTGCTCGTCCTCCCACCACTGCCCATGAACTCCCTGATGTGACGGACCATTTCTATGATGACATTGTTGAGCCAGGTACATCAATAAAGTTAATGACATTTATATCATATTATAATTAAGTTTGATTTAAAAACGGGTTTATGCTTCTTTGGATTTACCAATTGGTGGGTGAATCTGATGCGGACTTGAAAAATTACTCACCGCTTACAATATATTATCCTATCCCAAATATCCTTTACTTATTAGACGCATAATTATGACCTTATTTCAGGTGTTGCTGCAAGTACAACAGATGGTGGCCAATATGAAAAGCTACAGAGAGGAAGACCTGTAAGTGAATCTATTCGTAGTACAGTTGTAGATATTATTTTCTGAGATGTTACTGATAACAATTTATGCCATTTTAATTGAGGGACCTTTTTTTCTATTTTATTATGATTTCTTTCATGTCTAGACCGTATTCTATAGCTAAGCATATTCATCATAACTGTACCTTATTGAATGTCCTTCCACATCCTACAAAATGACTACATTCATAGTTATAATACTAAGTCTTGCCTATGCTACATGGTACCCATGTAAATCTAACAAAAGGAATAATACAGAGCACTTAAGTAATAAATTAAAATGTAATAGCCTTAACATCACTATTTTCTAATGATCTCCTAGGCTCAAGTTACTTTTGATCAATGGCTGATGAACAACGACATTGATGCAACAACAAAGGAAAAACTTCAGCAGCATGACATCAAGAAGATCCGGGATGTTGAGCAACTGTCACACCCGGACATGATAGAGATAGGACTCAGTGTGGGAGAGCGCAACCGTATCAAGAAAGCTATACAGAATATTCCATAGAGTCACTATCTTCAAATTATTTTGAGAGCACTGTTGGTGCTACCAATGCAATGAGCATGAACAGCTGACTTGGAACATGGAGTGTAGACATATAAAATAGGCATGGGGGCTTTCTATTCATAGGAAGAAGACCTATCGAAATTGCAGATTACTATAGTAATGTTGGTTACTTGTCTACATCTTCAGCTAGAATACTTTAGCATGGTATAAATCTGTGTATACACATGGATTACACAACGCTGTCATCTAATTGGCTGATGTAGATGTCTGCATTAAGATCCTACATACACTTGCCATTAATTGGCCAGTTTGACAGTATCAGGTCCATCGAGATGGAGGCATGGTGCAGCTCTTGGACTGTACATGGTCTTTACTGACACATGATGGTCAGGTGACCTTCCCAGGAAACTAATGTGTAGATACATGGGTGACCACGAGACACTCAATGCAATGGTAGCCATGAAACATTGATAATTATGACAACACCTTAGTCGTGTAAATAGCCACAGTACGAAGGCAATGCCATTGAAGAGCATGCAATGTTCACTCACATATATATAAAGCACACAAGTAACCTCTGTTGACTTGAACATAACATCTTATGTAATTCGACATATAACTTTGACACGTAAGCATTTATAATCATTATATAATTATATGATAATTATTGTTAAAATTGATTAATTGGACTAATGAGAGTGGAATTTACACTGAGTGGCTTAGTTATTTTTCCATTTACACAAACTTATTACAATAATAATGTATAGATGCTAGAATTTGAATAGGTACTTACATAGAGGTAACGCGAATTCTCACACAGAAGTGTGACTTGCGTAAATTCTCTACCCAAACTCTTGGCCAATTCTATAAGCCGCACTGGCAATCTGTCAAAATATTGCGCCCACCCTGACTCTAGGCTGAGCCTATAAGCTGCACGGGCAATTTGACTCGCGTGCCATAGCCGCAGTTTCTACACGGTAACTCTAATTGGGTAAGGCCTCACACTGCGACACCCCTGCAGCATCCGTCATTAGTACCTGGACTATAATCAGGTTGTTTGGGTCAACTTTCCATCAGCTTATTGACAATTAAGCTAATAACAGAGCTATCATTGTGTAGACCTTACAGATGGGGTTCCACTAACCGATTTTCTGGTCCATTCTCACAAAGCTACATCTGTTAGTTCATGGTAGCATGCATGAACAGATTTTAGGGTTTGTTCATATTTGCATTCATTTTTGCATCTGTTTGGGTCAGATCTGTGATAATAGCTCCGATCTGACCACAACATAAGGTAGCGGAGTCCCAGATTATTCCTTGCAATTGCTTTTACATATTTTACTAGTATCATGTAACTGTACTTGTGCTTGTAAAATACAAACCGTTTTATCTACACTTCTGTGTCTCTCCTTCTTTACCATGCCTTTCCCCCGAGTACACATGTTTCTTACGCCTCAGTTGTGTCTGAGAGAACAAAAGAAATGGCCTGACTGTATATTGCGTACATGGCTGCACGTAGGGTAGACTGATCTAAAGCTAACCAAGTACCATGAGATATCCATCTTATCTCTTAGACATAGGGAGCAGAATGTTATCTCGGCAGAGTGTTATGGCAGAATCTACTATGTAACCAACAAGGATATTGCACCAGGAGATGAGCTTTTAATATACTATGAACACAACTATGCATTGGATCTTCACAAAGATTTAAACCTATACTTTGATGTACCCAAGGAGTTCCTTGATGGTGGTCTGGATTTAAATCAGGAAAAAACATCTGTTGAAACACAGGGTTATAACTTATATCAAATTAAATATTTACCATTGGCATTTCTTCCTAAGCTTCTTGGTAAGAAGAATTAGAATGAGACATGTGCTTTTGAGAAAGTGGGTGGGTAATTTGGCAGTAACAATTTCAGCTATGGGTTCATCGGGCCCATTGCTGTGAATTTATACACCTTACCTAGGCCTGTCAACCAAGGATCAAAATTATGGTTTCTTTAACTAGAAAAATGGTTTATGAATATGATAGATTTTTAAATAGCTCGTGCTTTTATTTCCACTCATTAATCACTTTTTCACTGATTGCACATGTCTGGCATTGTGTGATAAGGGACAGCCCAGCTCCTGCAGCAATTCCCTTTAAATTGTAGACTTGCTCTTAATGAACTGAATCATCATCCTTTCGATTTTCATGCAGAGATGACACCTGCTTACTGTATCACTGTGTATGAGTTTTCATTAATCATCATCTGATAGGTATATCCGCAACTAACTTTAGCAGGAACCTCATTGTTTGATATAATACCACCGATAATAATCTTTAAACTCAAGTCAGAATCTACCTCATGGCCCTGATTAGATTTCGAGATATGAACTGTTAAGACCGTCAGGGTCATTCCCTTTTCTGCTATCTTGTGTAGAATTAGTTTATTATAATGCTCTGCTCTGGCAATCGCTACCCTTTAAGGTGATACCAGCCAAGGACACACCAATAATCAGAACACCTTAGTTATATACTTTAATGACTTCCTCAAATTTACCCAGTAGCAGATGCTCAATGCCAAGGTGTTGTTTAGAGGGATGTTCTATAAATAAGCATAGTAACGCTAGGATTCATTATCAAATAAAAAAATGCTACAAATAATCAAAATTGGAAGTAAAAGCTAGCCCCCCTGTACTTTTATTATTATTTTTTTTTTAGCAAATTCGGGAAAATATCTATTCACAAAAATGTCTACGGTATTTACAATACCCTAGGCAGCCACACTAAATAAATCACGTTTCTCAGCTCCAAAAACGGCCCTGCAAGGTCTGCCTGTCCACCCACTCCCATACCGCCATTTATCGATCTGTTGCCGTATATGTGACGTGATACGGCCAATACATTTGACCTCTGACCTATAAGTACAGTCACCCGTAACAGAGGACCGCGGACAGATAAGTTTAGCCAAATAACCCAAAGAGCGAGTTTAGGCTGGATCATTTTAATCATTATTGGTTAGAAGAGGGAGTCACACGCCTGGTTCAGGTATTGGTTGATAGGGGGCACCACCTATCCCCTCCTCACCTGTGCCCAGGTATAACTGGGTCACACCTGATTACCCCTTACACTAAGTTACAGGCCGGCAGACAGGGCAGCTAGGCAGCTGGCTTCATTATTATTTTAGTCACTGACAGAATCCTTAGGACACAAGGGATAGATCTACTTTTATCCTTTCTCACCTTTTGGGGGCAGCATTATGCATAACCTGCCAATTCTCTACTCGTGCATCATGACGACCATATTATGGGGTCGATACATTCTGAAGGGTTGTTATAATGCCCCTAAGCAGTGTATCAAAACACTATAATTAGCCTACTGCATTATGCAGTTTGATGCTAAATAAGGTTAGCTTTGTGATACACACTTTACTATTAAGAAACGTGCACCACCACGGTGCTATATGGTTTTATTTACAATATTCAGCTTAATATAGGATAAAGTTTAATTTGCAAAACGCACTTTCATCAAGTACAAAAGTTATCTATAAAATATGCACTTTAATACCAAAATAGGATTAGTGTAAAAAGAAAAGCACTTTAGTAACACATGAGGTCTAGTCTGGGCTCACCACTTTGGCAGTAGATATAAGGTATAGTCTGTAATCTGACCCATGATACTAATGAGTAGCTGATAGTGAGATATAGGAGCTGCTCGCGGCCTGTACTAGTGTTCTACCACTACACACTGAGCTGCTCAAGGGAACACAGCACACAATGTGTACAGTGGAACCTCCACTCAGCCAATGTAAGTTTGTGTTATTTCATACTTATCACCCTTTTTCATTTCTGCTATCATTGTCTAAAAAGGCACCTAGCATAGATATAACCGTAAATGTTTTTGCCCTCTAGAAGAAGCGGCTTCAGATATCTGTTGAGTTTTATATTCAAAGGGAAAAAAATAACTTTTAAAACATCAACTTCTTTCTTAAATCATGCTTGTTTATATACATCATATGTTTTCTCCGTCTATATCTCAAGATGAATCGACACATATTGCCCTTCAATGGTTGGCGACCAATGGTAAAATACAGTTAGGGTAAACAATGATTCGTTTTAAAACCCATTGCGTAGCATTGAGCAGGCGTACAATGTCATTTATAGGCTATGCCAAAATTATGATACAATTTCTAGGAACTGGGGAACTCCAGATGGAATTGGAGTGACTCTTTGGGGTAGAGAACGGAAGAGATGAATATCTTGGGCTATTGATATTGTAGAGTTTCAAATTTGTGCCCCAGTGTAATATAAAGGTCTCGTTTTAGGTGGTAGGCCTAAGTAGGTAAATTAGTGAACAAGGTCAAAACATGTTCGAATCTATGTGTTTACCAAGTATAGAGTGAATGAGGTGTGATCACTCAGGTGTTTTTAAATCCTCACACAGCACAAAACATCCTATTTAAGACACACAAAGCAAACATTGATAACATTAATAATGATTCGCCGTTTGTCAGCAGCTTGAAGGAAATCTAAAATAATTTTCAGATTTAAGTTGAAAAATTTATAAATTTTAACTTTTGCTTTAAAGTTGCTTAAATCAGAAGGTTCATGCAGTGCCAGAAAGATAAATGGAAATATAATCTGGTAGACTAGAGGAAGGGAATAAGATACGGCAACAGATATGAGTGATAACTATGAGATAACACTTATTAATGTTGACCCTCGGCAGGCATGTTTGACTAGTTCTTGCCCACACTAATAATAACATACCATTATCGTCAGAATCAGGATATTATATTTGTCAGACCTCTGGCTTATGATGCACCCTTAGACGAAGTACTCCCCCATGACCATTCCCAATTAGCGGCCTTCCCAGTAAACAAAAAACGTTATACAACATTTTGTAACGTTATTTAACGTTATATAACGTTTCTCTAAGGCTCCTCACTATGGCATAACGTTATATACAATCTTAGAACGTTATTTTGACGTAAAATAACGTTTTTTTGTTAGCTGGGTTTGCAGTACCCTGCTATCTTATATGCTAGAAGTCTTAGTCAGTATTGACCAACTTCCTTAGTCACTTTTTGGCTCCTTACTTGATACTGTCAGGCTGGTCAGTACTGAAGAACTAACCTTAGCCTTTCCATTTCAATGTGTATCAGGCTAAATCATTTTGTGAGGGACATTTCTCATATTGTTGTTTTGCCTCAGTCATTTTTGAATAGCACTTGGTAATGCCTGACCAATGTCCCTATGAATAACCTGGGGTAGCCATTAACGACTAATGGACGGAGTATTTAGATTGTCTGCGTAGACATGTAAGAACGATTTGCATCACATTCCTCGTACTAACACTCCTAGCCTATACTCATGCCCCTCCAGTGTGTTTGAACATATAATGTATTAACAGTTTAAAATGAATTCTTTCTCCAAAAGATAACAATACTTCCATGATATCACCTGATATTATCGTTGATCAAAAGGAGGTTGAACCAGGACCATGTAGAACAAAAATGTAAGTATAAAACAAATACAAAAACGGTCAAGCTAATCGTCCTGTGTATCTATTAATGGGGTCTAACTCGTGAACCATGCATGGTCAACAGACGTTAGAATTGATAGCCCTGTAATGTAACGCATTTGTATTTGAACTTCTAGACCTTTACCAGTCTACCTAGCCATACAAAAAAAAACGTAATTTAAAACCCCAAAATAACTTGACACCATGCAACATATAGCGCACTCAATTGCCATAGTACTAGAGTTCATGTAGGATAGAGTGTTTCTTGTCAGGGTGTCTGGTTGAGATAACAAATGAAAAACAACAGAGGTGCCTCTAAGGCCCTTTACTAACGTTATTTTGACGTAAAATAGCGTTTTTCTTCTATCCACAGGTCAGTGAAGTGGGAGATGCTGGTTGGTATCGGGGTCGTTGTTATAGTGCTTGGACTCTTCTTCTGTCTGATTATCTTTAAGAAAGCTCGGTTAAGTTGGTATCATTTACTAATATCTATATTATATTAACTGCTGACCCTTGGGAACGCTTCAATAAAGGAATCTCAATAATCTCAATACTAAGATACCTAAAGTACCCCAGTGAACAAAAAACGTTAAAAAAAACATTTTGTAACGTTATATAACGTTTCTCTGACGCTCCTTACTATGACATAACGTTATAAAACATTTAAAACATGATTTTTACGTAAAATTACGTGTTTTCCTTTGTTAGCTGGGACGTTGTTCAGCCATATTATACAATTCAAACATTAATTCTGCTCGAGCTAGCTATAAGCCTCAATAGTCACTGATAGAGTTGACATTAAATTTTGCAAATATACCAATTATATCAAACAGTACCGGGTAGTTATGAATTAAAAGAGATTAATTAGCTCATAGATACAATGGTTATAGGCCTAGATTTCCCTGTTTCCAATGTTAACTCCTACAATTGGCAAATTTCAGAAAAGAAAGCTTCAGTGAAACCGATGGAAAAGAGGACTTTATTGAAAACAGGTAAGATGTGCTAGTCTCTAATGCCAATAATGAATCAGACGTTATGACCGAATTGTATGAGTTTGAGTTTGAGTTTAGATTTTTATTTGGCATTTATAAATCGTATACAATACAGACGTTTTTCATATTATGCCAATTGTTAATTATTTCAGGTATTCATATAACACTATATCACTAAATATAGATATTAGAATTATTTTAGACCGTTGTTCTCAGTTCAAGTGTGTGTCCCTCAATCACTTTATGTGACTGGTTTGTGTTACGCGGTGCTATACTATATTACAATGCGTTCGAGGGCTCTTAAGTCTGCGGGTTTCAGGCATGTCCTATGTCTCTACTCTTTGGTGTTTAACTATTTATTCTCATTTCTTAGACACACATTGTACATTGATCTGTCGGAACCAAAATATTATAATAGCCTGACTCAATATGAAAAACGGGACTGTAGACTGACGGAAGAAAAATCCAATTGTCAATACGTTTATACATTCTATTTCTAAATGCTAACATCTCTAGTTCTACTATAATTGTGGTTGTGTGTGTTTATATAGCTGTTTTGTTCATCTTATTTTGTTGAAGGGAATGAGGGGAGTTTTAGCTTGTTTTTCACTAACATTATTTTTATACCACGTATATATTGTTTTAGTTTGATCAGTAACTGTTACAACCCTAATATCTGCGTAAGAGGTCCGCTCTAAAATCCTCAGTCCTCTCAAACAAGTTTAAAACATGCACACACATTGGGTAAATCAGAACAAAAGTATTGTTTGGATCATAGTATGCCACAGCATTGGTTTCATGTTGTAAATAACCTGTAGGAAGTCTGAAGGGGGGTATATACGAGTTTGAGATACTAGATTATGATCTTTAATCAAGTTTTATATGCACTCAAATTGAGCAAATCATGAGCAAATGTATTTTCTATATCGCTTTGTGCCACAGCCGTCTAGATGGCTCTAGTGGCATCTTTTGCCGAAGATGCTACAGTACAGTGTCACTATAACATCAATCTTCATTCACCACCTCTTACAGCTAACTACACCGTGAACCACAGTTGGGACCAGCTTGTAGTCAAGTTCCACAGTCAGCCCTTCTTCAAGGCGTTCTTCGATGCGCTGACACTTCGTTACCAAAAACTTAAAGCTATATCAACACGTGGAGACACTGAGGGGGCCGCCAGCAGCAGTTCAGGTGCTCAATCTCAGCCTTCCACTTCTAGTTCTTATATTTTTTTCTGATTGTATAGCCTAAGACCATATAAAGGTGTATCTCAGGTTACCCGACCCTATCTAGCAAAACTGGGCCGACTCTAGACATTTTTATAGTTGATTTGATAGTCCATGAGTCGATGCTGAAGTTTGCAAGTCTATTGTTGGTTACTTTTCAGGCCAAAGTAAAACAGAAATTAAAAAGAGAAGAAAATGCGACCTACCCTACCTAGATTTTCAAACTATATAACCTGAAACACACCTTCTTTTTTTTAACCTAAATATAATTATCTAATACCGTCCTGGATCACCTGGGTGTATTGTGTCCTACAAGTGCAAGAGTGCGTTATCTAAGCTATACAAGTACAAGGTTGGGACTATTGAAGATTGGCATACAAATTCATAGCACATCAGTATCTTAACATGCATGGTAATAATCTAACAACCTTCTGGCAAACTTTATTTTTTTGAAACCATACGCTATATATTCTGCCTTCTTTTCAATAGAGAAAAGTTGTATTGGCACATAATTTCTCATACACCGGCAGTTTTTTTATCAAACCCCTCAATCTGACTTGGTCATGCAGATTAAATTAGATATCCATTTGGCAAATAAATCACATACAATAATGGGGAGTTTTTCAACAGATGCCAATGGTGTTAATAGTCTGAGTTAATGAATCACAATCATTAGCATCTATCATATACCCAAATATTTAATGTAGTGTCAGTACATTATTTGACGATATTGTTACTATGCTTGACAGGAGAGCCAGTTTGGTTGAAGATACTCAAGGAACCTCGGATACTGATCGTCACTGATAAAGGAAATAACTCATGGATATTCAATGACTTTCAGAATATCTGCAAGAACCTCACTGTATTAGGTATATAGTTTCGCATTTAGAATTATTATCATGTCAACTGCTGCATTTAAAATTCACTATGCATGCATACAGCAGGTTCTTTATTTGTAGATATCACCAGATATGACCCACACCACCTAAATTTATGAATGGCACAGGTTAAACATTAATTGTCTTGAACATATTCATGGAATACTGGCTACACTGTAAATATTTAGTGTAGGTACACAGTAGAATGTACTGTAGATGTACACTATAATCTATTGTAGAATTGATTCACAGTAGAATCTACTCTAGATTTACAGTAGATTCTACATACAATGCTTGGTATACCTACAGTAGAATCTACTGTTCACCTACAAAATTGGCAACCAACTTTTTACAGTGCATGTATTGATAAATATAAATAGTTCAGGGTTAAACCCGTCTTGTTTTCAGATGACATCAGTGTTTCAAGTGGCAGTTTGACTACTAACAATGGCTGCCTCCAACCACGCCTCCCCACCATCGGTGAAGTCATAACAGATGCTGGTAAGTATGTAAGACTATCAGCACAACATCCCCATGGTAAGGTGCAGTCTTAACCCTCAAAGGACAGATGTTGCTAAATGATGACATTCATTGCTATGATGCACCAATGCAGCCCCTGGCGAGTAACTTGCCGGGGCTACATTGGTGCATTATGCCAATCCTTTGGGAGTATCTCGATCCTGTAGGAATGGTGCTTGAATGCAGCCCTGGCTACTTACTTGCCAGTACTGCATTCATGCATCATGACGACCAAGGTATTATGCATTAATTCACTATGCCGTCCTTAAAGTGTTAAGGATATTGTTTACCCTCCCCTTCTTAGGCAAAAATCTGAAATTAAATCGTCTATAATTTGGTAACTATTCTTCAGAGCTTTATCTATAATACACCAAAATGACCGTATGATATACCTCTTTAGTATTTCTTGAATTAGAATGACCGTTGCTAGGGATGGAATGTGAAAGGAACAAAAACATTCTTTTTAGGTTACTTTTCTTTGAACAGCCCAATGAGAAGGAATATCATCAAAATTATCATTTCTGATATTTTGGCTGTTATCTAAACATGATTTAGCAGAGAACGGTCCCTCAGTTAATGGATATTTTATTTATTAAAGTCTGCAGAGCTGTTCAAAGTAAGAAATTGGGAGAAAATACTGATTTTTCAATTATATCAATTTTTCCCCAATTTTCTAATTAAAAGTCTGATTTTTCTCTGGGAGCAGGAGGGTAAACAGTATCCTTAAGTGTGACCCTCCGTGGGCCCACCCTAACAGTGCCACATAATGTATTCTGGAGTATACATTGTGTATATTAGGAAACCTATAGGCCTTATGGTATTTGTATGACTCAAGAGATCTTTATCAGATAACACTGACCACTGCTGACCAAAATGTTTTGTCTGGTCTCAATTCAGGTTAGCTAGTATGTACATCGCTGACATATAATTGTGCAATTACAGTTTTAAATCTAAAAGTCAAACTGTGGTACTTGCAGGAGACCACATCGTGAAGGATTCGGCCACAGGAACTGAGATCAGGTTCACACAGAGCGGTTCATTCACCATGTTTAAGGAGATGTTACACACCAAATACCCGGATATATCCTGGTCAAAATACAGAGAACGGCAATGTGCACAGGTAGTGTGGTCGATAGTAGGGTAGATTCACCTGGAGTCAGACACATGTACATTGAGACAGACGCTTGATTTTGTGGTTATTCAAGCATTTTAACCCCTTTATTTGTGAATGACATTAAAGTTCAAATTCTATTCTTTCCAAAAAACGAACAGTAGAAGTTGTATTGTACATGAATAACCTCAAATCTCAATGTCCGCTTCAGGGTATGTGTCCAACTTATCGTGAATCTACCTTTAACTATGTTATTGGATATGGGGAAGTGCTCATTATAACAGCCAGTGGGGGGGGGGAGGGGGATTTTCTCTTAAAAAGGTGAAATATTGTCAGCCCGGCCCCCTTCAGAGCGACGTGCAGGTCTTTTGTCAAAAATTGGTGATGTGTTTCGGAATCCCCTGTCACGCTTCTAGCAGTGTCAAAAGTGAACATTTAATGATAATTTAGAGGAGTGCGTTCATTTTTCTCAGTTTATGTTTACAGTGATCTAGGAGACTGTTGACAGCACAGGCTTAAACTGAGTAGCACGGTAATGCTTAGAGTAGATGACTATATATAACAAAGATATGACAGAGCTAAACGCCCATCATCTTTTTATCCCTAGATGGTCCTACCAACCATGTTTTTGGCCATAGACAGCTGGCACCACCTGAAGTCAAAAGATGATGGTGGACTAAGCAGTTTACATATTGCTGACTAGATGGCGCTATCCTCTATGGCCAAACCCATGGTACAGTAAGGCCATCTGGGGTCTAAAGATGATGGGCGTCCAGCTCTGCCATACCTTGCCCTATATACATCTACCCCAAGCATAGGCGTGCTATGAATAGTATGATTGACAGTGCTTTGCCTCCTTGGCTTCCCTAGGTACAGACGGGTAGCTCTGGGACCCTAACAGTGCACGTGTGGGAGGGCAGTCAGACCGTGTGGTTGTGTGGTCCAGGCAGACGCGACTGGTATTACTCTGAATTCAAATCACAGGGTAAGTCATAATTGTTCCAAATGTAAATCAATGGTGATAATCATTCAAAATTTAGCATTGCCTCACAGGCTAGAAATCAGCATGAGGGGACGTCTACGGTGGAATACATAGAGAAGAGAAGTAGAATCACTGTAACTCCCAACTTGATCACTGAGGACTCAGGACTCTATAGTGACTCCCTAACATTAACAGGACTCTATAATAACCGTATAATGACTCCTATTCTAAGACTCCCTAATGTTTGGGAGTCACTTAGAGTCGTGGGGAGAGTTACCTCAGTGATTGAGTCCAGACTCCTGTTCTCCGAGTAAGGTCTGAGGTAAAATCACTGAAATTTCCCACACTTTTGAATATTTTACTACAGAACGACCATGATGCGTTTGTGCGCCAATATGATGCACCAATGCAGTGCTGGTCAACGATCATGGGGTGAAAGGCTTTAACAGTTTTAAAATTTAAAAAGAATTGTCCCCAAAATGTTCTGATTGAGTCCAGTCCCGTAAATGAGTGATACTAACAAAGCATTTTTATTTTGCAGAAAATACACAGCATGCAGAGATTGGAATAGTTTCAGAAAGCACTGATCCACAACAAAGTTGATAATGGTGGAGTTTCGGCCCCCTACTCAGCATGCACCCATCCCTCTATAGCCAGTATATAGGCATACACACAATTTTCTGTAAAACTTAAAAAGTGCATCTAGATGGTGATAAGTTGCAGCATATTAGGTGATGGTCCCACCCACTAGGTGGCAGCAGTATCAATGTGTTATATTCACATGTGAATATCATTGTTGTGGACTGGATTGGCATTGCCCACGGATTTCACAACATTTCTGCTGCTTTGGTATTACCATTTTAACTGGTTCTTTAATATTCCAAATATAATCTGCCAACTTTATCAGTATGTTTATAACTATGAACAATCCAAGTAATTGGTAAAATCACATCATCAACGCAATAGTAACCAGATTGTAACACCGATATTTCAATGTTATGGGAAGAGAGATTATTAATCTCATGTCAAAATGTAATTTGACAAATTGTACTGGCAAATTCATTGATTAAGAAAGACACTATTTCAAAAGTGGATCTGCAACAAAGTATAAACTAATATAATATCATGTGTAATACATACATAGATGACAGAAAATTATCAAAACCCAATGCAGCCTCCAACCCTGAGACTAGATTGACAATCGACCCCCTGCTTGAAGAGTGACCGGTCACCAAGGCGCTGAGGAGTACGACCATTGAGCGGGCTCACAATGAGTATTGACCGCCATCTAAATGTGGCCGCCATTTTGTGTGGGTTTTGTTTACATGCATGTTGCAGCAGGAACCATGCATGTTTTATGAGGCCTAACGGTGTGGGACAAAGGTGGGCCCGGACCGGGCTAGTCATACCGATGGTGCTATTCATGAAGAACCAGCCGAGCTTGTAATACATGAAATAAATTATAGCGGTGTTCCCTTTCCTTCGCCATTTACACTGACGGAAGACTTTTTGAGTACTACGTTCTGATCATACTTGTACGTACGCAATAATTATTATTGTTTAGAATGTAGCTTTTTGAGTAGATTCTTCAGTCTTGACTTTTCCAAAATCTAATTTGTGAAACCTGTTATCTATATTCAATTCATATCTTTGGAAAAGGAGGATGGTCGAAGGAAAATAAAACGATTGTTATAAAGAATAAGTGTACATTATTTTTTGTATTGGAGCCTATCATGAAAAAAACATGTAAAAAGTGGTAAAATAATACATTATGTTTAATAGACCAAACACAGGATTCGTTGAATTAATGTTAAACCTGCCACCTTCCCAAGCTGACTTTGGTAGCTTACTGCCTCGATACGTCCCTCCTTCACTCCTGGTCCCCCTATCTGCCTGGACCCTCACTCCCTGCCTCCCTCTCTGCCTGGACCCTCACTCCCTGCCTCCCTCTCTGCCTGGACCCTCACTCCCTGCCTCCCTCTCTGCCTGGACCCTCACTCCCTGCCTGCCTCACTGCCTGGGCCCTGACTCCCTGCCTCCCTCTCTGCCTGGGCCCGTCCCCGGTTTATCATTCTAATATCATTCAATGTCATTGAATGGGTTGTAAATAATATTAAATGAAGATGGTGTAATAAAGTGAGAGCTAGACAAGGGTATCACTATAGGAAAGATAGTGTAGAAAAATAAAAGTTCTTACACGATTTTAGTGAGCTTTTAATTGTACCATGTACCGTATATATATACAAGAGGGAATCAATACCTTCTCTCCCTTCACCAATACATCCATTGTTATGTGCTAGTCAGCTTGTGGTAAAAAAATTCTAATAGGCCTTGTACCAAGCTGTGGGGGTATTCAGTGAAGTATTTCGCATACAGCTTGGTACTCGTCCTATAACTACTATGTAACATATACGTTAAAACTACAGTAGATTCTACTACTCAGCACCTCTGACTTCTAACAGTGCATTCTCGTGTGGGGAGTGGGTTTGTGAGTAGGTGGCAGTAGATGTATAAGTAGGGATGTCATCGATACCTACCAAATCGAAATTTCGGTATTTTTTAGATTTCCGATTATCGTATCGACAAAAGGGTTTAATCGATACACTTTTTGACCTAGATTTACACTTGAAGAAAGCCTCTGTAAAATGTCGAAATAAGTTATATTATAGCATTTTTGGCTATCTATTTGCATGATGAAATCCGGGCCCTAAAGTTCTCATAAAAGGAAATAGTTCTGCTATATAATTTAATGTATAACTTGACAATCTAACAACTGACCTATGACAATATATGAATACGAGTATTATGCATTCCATTTGGGCTTGAAAAACAGGTGAAAACATGCATTTTGAGTGTTATTTATATGTTATTTATCTGTATCGAAAAATCGAAAGAAATCGGAATTTCGAGACCAGAATAGTGATAATCGAAATCGGAATAAATTGGATACCAATGACATCCCTATGTATAAGGGTATGTGTGTGTGTCGGGGGGGGGGGAGTAGTTAGCACCGTTCCGGTTTATCACAATATGGGCAGCTGCCACAGCAGCAGGAATGGCCCACAGGAGGATTGCCTGACAGCGACAATACCACCACCAGCAGCACTATAACTGTCTCTATTATAACCTATTCAGAAATAAAGCTGTATATTATTGTATGTAACAGAAGAAGGATTACCGTAAAACCTCGCGTATAAGCCTAACTAGCGTATAAGCCACACCCTGACTTTTGACCAATATCCTTCAAGCAGCACCGGCGATCAGACTCGCATAAAAGCCGCGCCTTATATGTGAGGTTTAGGATAAGGCCCATTTTCCTCTCGCCAATCTGTAAACGTCTTATCATGGCTAGTAAACACCAGTTCTGATTTTTGTGTGTTTAAAGTGTAAACGCCTTATCATTTAATGCACCCACCGGAACCACATTATACATGTACACAGTATATATTCCAATAGTTTTTCCTGAAGTTGCCTTGTTGAAAATGTCCATGGGCTGTGCAGGGGTGACTAATGGAGTTAGAAAATAATGCTTAGTTTTTGATGCAAAACTTTGCATATATGATGGGATATGTGGGGATGGGACGAGAGGCCTGGATAAAGCCTAAGCAAACAAGCTAAATTTCGGTGGAAATCAATTGCAAACTGCTTAAAAGTTCCCAAAAGATCTACCAACGGCTATTTTTTTTTTTTTTGGTTATGTAAAAGTCATAACAGTTTATTGAACTGAATATGACCTGCATATTATATGAGTATATGGGCAGCTGTCTGATGGAAAATATTCAACAAAAAACACAATTATAATGGCAGCTTACCTCTATGTCGGAAAAATACTAAATCAGGCCACATAACACCATACCCCACAACCATAGCTCTAGATAAGCTATACCTGCTGCTGCCTTGGGAACGACAGCAGCAGCAGTAGCAGCAGCAGTAGCAGCAGCAGCAGCAGCAGTAGTAACAGCAGCAGCAGCAGCAGCATAGGACAGACGGCCCGGGAGCAGTGCACCAGTCCCACCATCACCACCACCAGACCTGTACCACACGAGTATCACAGACAGACAGTAGTTATACCCACACCAATACAAGGTAAGTGCAGTATGCATGGGTAGAATCAAGGCTTTGGTAGCATCCCAAAAGGCTAGGATTAGGAGTATATGCTATTGGTTTTGATAAGTATCCACCCTTTGGGAGTCCTCTGGGTGCTGGTATGGGAGGGGTTGGAGATGTGATGACAGGAGGGAGGCCTACTGGTGGGGTATGGGGGACGGGTGACTGTTGTCCTGCACATGCTATTGCACTCCCCGACCGTCTGGTGCCTGGGGCTGGATAGGGAAGGGTAGGCCTATAGTGACTGATGGCGCCAATGGGGTAGGCTAGCTTTAATAGTGGGGTAGGTTTTAGACCAATGAGATGATTCACTGGTATTCACCTCAGAGTGGTCAGGGTGCAAAAAGACTATTATTGCATGTATGCTATCTCGGTATGACATGATAGGTACACTGTAAATAGTTAGTGTAGGTACACAGTAGAATCTAGAGTAGATATACAGTGTATTCTACTGTAGAATGGATTTACAGTAGAATCTACTGTAGATTTACAGTAAATTCTACTGGTTGCCTACAATCAACTGGATACCTACATTAGAATATACGGTACACCTACAAAAATGGCAGCCACATTTTTACAGTGTATGCTAGACTGTATTATAACAGTGCATGATTCAAATTAGACCAGCTAAATGAGGATAGTTTAAGGAGAAACAATTTCATGTGCTGCACAAATACCGGTTTACATGTTAGCCTCCTCTCTTTGCCTTATAACTTAACTGGACGTAGTTGCAGTAGTAGTATTGTTTGATTATGATGCATTGGACTCTTGGGAAAGACACATGGATTATTTACATGAATTATTTATATTTCGAGAGCTGGCAAGCGGGCCCATTGTGATAGCGCTTATCAGTGCTTATCGCAAGCTCCCTGACAACAGTAAAAGCTGCACACACTAGACAGTGCATTCATGAGAGGGATTAGAATAGGGAGGGGTAGAGTAGAACAGTGCCCATAAAGAGACATATGATGTGGGATTATAATGCAGGATGTCATTTGGGTATAATGTAAAGGTAAGACCAAAAGAAATTTTACTTTCTACAAATTTAAGGCCTGCAGGCCTTAAATTTGTGGAAAGCAAGTAGGTAGCAAGCAGGTAGCTAGGGTATATTGGGCCAATGTCAGCAATGATCGACTCCATCGCAATCGTTATACCAACCATGGCCCATTGTAGGTAATGCACACATTGATTCAACATACAAATTACAATGATGGCCCTGTGGGGTCTTTAGCTGACAAAATGGTTCTTAGCTGACAAAAGGGTACCCTTTTGTCAGCTAAAGGCTCACATGGGGGCATAAGGCTACAAAAGTGGCGTTAAAGCACAAAAGTGGTCCTAAGCTGACAAACCATATGGGGTGGTTCTTAGCTGACAAACCCTATGGGTTGGCTTCTAGCCTACAAATCCTAGGCAGTGGTTCTTAGCTGACAAACCCTATGGGGCTGTTCCTAGCTAACAAACCTTAGGCAGTGGTTCTTGGCTAACAAACCCTATGGGGTGGTTCTTAGCTGACAAACCCTAGGCAGTGGTTCATAGCTAACAAACCCTATGGGGTGGTTCTTAGCTGACAAACCTTATGTGGTAGTTCTTAGCTATCAAACATTTATGTGGTTCTTAGCTGACAAACCTTATGGGGTGGTTCTTAGCTGAGAACCCCTATGGGGTGGTTCTTAGCTGTCAAACCCTGTGTGGTCGTTCTTAGCAAACAAACATTCATGTGGTTCTTAGCTGACAGACCCTGTGGGATGGCTCTTAGCTGACAAACCCTATGGGTGTGGTTCTTAGCTGACAACCCTATGTGTTGGTTCCTAGCTGACAAACCTTAGGCAGTGGTTCTTAGCTGACAAACCCGATGGGTTGGTTTCTAGCTGACAAATCCTAGGCAGTGGTTCTTAGCTGACAAACCCTATTGCGTTGTTCTAAGCTGACAAACCCTATGTGGTAGTTCTTAGCTAACAAACAGTTATGTGGTTCTAAGCTGACATACCCTGGGATGGCTCTTAGCTGACAAACCCTATGGGGGTGGTTCTTAGCTGACAACCCTATTGGGTGGCTGACAAACCCTATGGGTTTGTTCCTAGCTGACAAACCTTAGGCAGTGGTTCTTAGCTAACAAACCCTATGGGTTGGTTTCTAGCTGACAAATCCTAGGCAGTGGTTCTTATCTAACAAACCCTAGGCAGTGGTTCTTAGCTGACAAACCCAATGGGTTGGTTCTTAGCTGATAAATCCTATGGGTTGGTACTTAGCTGACAAACCCTATGGGGTTGTTCCTAGCTAACAAACCTTAGGCAGTGGTTCTTAGCTAACAAACCCTATGCAGTGGTTCTTAGCTAACAAACCCTAGGCAGTGGTTCTTAGCTGACAAACCCTTTGGGGTGGTTCTCAGCTGACAAACACTATGTGGTAGTTCTTAGCTATCAAACATTTATGTGGTTCTTAGCTGACAAACCTTATGGGGTGGTTCTTAGCTGACAAACCCTATGGGGTGGTTCTTAGCTGACAAACCCTATAAGTGGTTCTTAGCTGACAAACCCTAGGCAGAGGTTTTCAGCTGACATACCCTGTGGGGTGACTCTTAGCTGCCAAACCGTATTGGTTTGTTCCTAACTGACAAACCTTAGGTAGTGGTTCTTAGTTTACAAGCCCTAGGCAGTGGTTCTTAGCTAACAAACCCTATTGGGTGGTTCTTAGCTGACAAACCTTATATGGTAGCTCTTAGCTAACAAACATTAATGTGGTTCTTATCTAACAGACCCTGTGGGCTTGCTCTTAGCTGATATACCCTATGGGGGTGGTTCCTAGCTGACAAACCCTATGGGTTTGTTCCTAGCTGACAAACCCCATGGGTTGGTTCTAAGCTGACAAATCCTATGGGGTGGTTCTTAGCTGACAAACCCTATGTGGTAGTTCTTAGCTAACAAACATTTATGTGGTTCTTAGATGACAGACCATGTGGGGTGGTTCTTAGCTGACAAACCCTATGGGTAGGGTCTTAGCTGACAAACCCTATGGGGTGGTTCTTAGCTGAAAAACCCTATAATATTTGTTACAATTTTTGCCAGCAGAAATCGTAATTGTAGTGATTGGGGTAAAAAATCTTAAAACTACGAAAAGTCTTTACCCTTGGCATCCCTGGATAATCAAAACACATTATCAGATTTGTTAGCAAAAAAACAATACTTAGGAACTATTAGCAAATATCCATGATACAGGGTTTGTTTGCTATGAACCAGTACATAGGGTTTGTCAGCTAGGAACCACTGTATAGGGTTTGTCAGGTAAGAACCACTGCTTAGGGTTTGTTTGCTATGAACCAGTACATAGGGTTTGTCAGCTAAGAACCACCCCATAGATTTTGTCAGCTAAGAACCACTGCTTAGGGTTTGTTTGCTATGGACCAGTACAAAGTGTTTTTGCCTGGCCACTATTGACATGAATAGGGTTTGTTTGCTATGAACCAGTACATAGGCTTTGTCAGCTAGGAACCACCCCATAGGGTTTATCAGCTAAGAACCACCCCATAGGTTTTGTCAGCTAAGAACCACTGCTTAGGGTTTGTTTGCTATGAATCAGTACATAGTTTATTTGCCTGGCCACTATTGGCATAATTAGGGTTTGTTTGCTATGAACCAGTATATAGGGTTTGTCAGTTAAGAACCACCCCAAGGGTTTATTTGCTATGAACAAGTACATAGGGTTTGTCAGCTAAGAACCACTGTGTAGGGTTTGTCATGTTAGAACCACCCTATAGGTTTTGTCAGCTAAGAACCACCCCATAGGGTTTGTCAGCTAAGAACCACCCCATAGGGTTTGTCAGCTAAGAGCCACCCCATAGAGTTTGTCAGCTAAGAACCACTTTTGTGCTTTAACGCCACTTTTGTAGCCTTAAGCCCCCATGTGAGCCTTTAGCTGACAAAAAGGTACCCTTTTGTCAGCTAAGAACCATTTTGTCAGCTAAAGACCCCACAGGCCCACCCTTGGCAATTCCGATCATGGGCCATTGCTGGGTTGACCGCTGGCCCAGAGCTGGTCCATGCTTGATATGGCTAATATTGACCCAGTGATGGCCCAGTGTTGGAACATTTCAGGGCCATCATATTATTTCTGATGTTGGACCAACATCAATTCTAACTACACTTGTCCAATATTGGCTGTGATCTACACCAGGGGTATTCAATGTTGCCTGAAGAATATCTTACAGGATGACTCCTACTTTGCCATCATATTGGGTTATAAATGTGATCCCCACTGTGCTCTACATGTTTGAAGGTCAAAGGAAGTGCATGGATGAAATTTGATACCTAAAGGTGCCATTTACTGCATAACATCAGTGGGAAAATGTCAAAAGTAGCTTGAAGACACCTCATGTGTGGGTAATGGAGTTAGATAAGTCCTAAATGACAGTAATACAGTTTGTATGGTGTCTAACCAATTTGGGATAGAGGTCAAGATGGATTAAAAAGACAGAAATGGCTTTTTCTAAACTGATGATACTTTACAGTCATGTCTTAAGTATGCTTGCACATTCAATTATACACATAAAAATAGTATTGTTCAATATTAGTAATTGTTGCAGTGGTTCTATATTGAAAATTATATGTTGGGGCGACATATGTATTTCAAGGTTGCCCCGATGTTTCATTTCTAACCTTGGAATAATGTAAAAACATTGTAATGTTGGCCCACTATTGGGCCAACATGAAATCAATATCCCTTTTTCCGAGCATGGGCCATTACTGGGCCAGCAGTCAAACCAGCGGTGGGCCAATATCAAAATGCCAATATTGGCCCATTTTTAAGAGATATATTGGCCTTATCATGGCCCAACGTACTTATGTTACCTGGGGTTTAGAGTTTTTGCTCTAGAATACTTAATAATTGTCCAATTTACGCTACAAAAAAACCCTGTCATGTCGCAAAAAAATTAGGGGGATCCAGCACTGTTCTGCTCGTACCGGTCGAGTTACCTGAAACCAACCTTTTTTTGGCCTTTTGAGACCAAGACAGACGGAAATACAAGGGATTCTGAGTAGAGAACATAAGGAAAGTGGATTTCATTACATGTATAACGCTAGGTTGTGCATGGTCTAATTTAATCTAGATAATGGAGAACAATTCGAGAGAAAAAAAAAATTTCAAAAGCACACAGATCACTGTACATATTCACATTTAATCGGGATCATGCCAATCAATGAATCTAACCTTAAAAGTACGGAAGTAATGGTCTGCCTAATTATTGTTTTGTGTTCCCCATTGGAAGACACATCAATAATTCTCATTTATAGAACTGAGCACTAAGTGGTACTACATATTTTAAGAGCTGTTGTGCACTATGTATTGAGCAGTGCAGGCTGTGATGTCCCTGTAGTATTGTTACTTAGACAGCTATAACTTACAATGTTCTATTATACAGCCTGCACAGTTGCTCTAGCTACTAGGGTAGGTTCACCCTGAGTCAAACTCATACCTTGAGTCAACCACTTTTGTCATGAAATTACAAGTTCAATGTGCATCTGGTGACAATAAACTCCCACTAATTTAAGAATTCAAGTGTTTTCCAAATATATACTGCACATTGCATCCACATCATCACTCTTTTTCATACTGTAAAATCAGTCAGAAGTACTCCTGTTTGACCTATTTTGGCAAACAGAGAATGAAAATCTCCCCACTGTTCATACTCTTTGGTAGTTGATTTGAAGTGTTTGTCCCTTTCATACACAGTGTCAATCAGTTTTGTGAGCTGCATATGTATCTAAATCACACAAATCATGTCTTTATTGAGCAAAATTAATTTCCTAAATTATATTTAGGACTGATTTTGTAAGGTATACCCATTTCACCTTAAGTCAGCCATGAATTCACCCTAAGTCAGCCACATCATACCTTAAGTCAACCATGCGGTTTTCTTCTCGGGAATCTCCTCTGGAATTCTCTCACCTTGAATTTCTGTCCAAGAACATTCCCCTATACCCTTGTGAATACCTCCTCCTTCCAGAATACCCTCTTCTACTACAGGGTTAAGGATAGCAGGCCTACTTGTGTATTGTATAGAGGGCAAGGGTGAAACGCAAAAAGAGGGGGGAAAAGGGGGTGAGAAGGCAGAGCCCCCGATATATTCAATAGAACTCCATACTGCATGTCTATAATGTTATTTTTGGTCCTCATTGCTCATACAAGTGATATTTACTTGTATTGATAGCTCATAATGCAATTGTATTCACCTGAGGTACAGTACTGACTTTGTCTTGATTATTCCATATTCAATAAATCATTTTCTACTCTATTGTTAGTTGTAACATATTGATATATGATGCATGCATTCATCCATTTATGAAAATCAGAAAATTACTGGTTTATTCCACATATTTCTGGTGGTTGAAATATGGCTGACTCAAGGTGCATTTTGGCTGACTTAGGGTGAAAAGGGGCAATTCTGAATACTCTGATAAATCATGGAATTAAATACTGTAAACTGATATATGGCATTGTAAGACATCATGAAAGTTACTCTCCAGAGCAATACCTAAAGTTTGGTTCAATTCTGAAGGATATGCACAAAAAACTCTGGGAGCAGTTAGACCTGAAAGGTAGCTCATGAAAAAACATGAATCAGACCGGTTGAGAGTGGTGATCCTACCCTATCACTATTTCAAGGGGTGTGGTGCATCTTGTTCCTTTTCTCTGTAGTGGATCTTATATTGATCTATATGACATGTTTGTGTGAATTGAATATAGCGGTACATTCCAGCTGTACAATGGTTGAAAATCCAAGGTCCCTAAATTCTGAAAAAAAAGTGTCCCAAACCGTGCCTGAATTTCATTACTGGCTGATTTTTAGGATCTGTTTAATGGATTGAAGAGGCATCCATCCATTGATTGGTATAACTAGGGTGGGTAAGACAGTTTGGGGATTCAAAAGAATGAATGCAGCGAAACACCTTATTAAGCCCCCACCCGTGTGTTTACTATGCATTGCATATGTGCTGGGTTCTATGTTACTCCAGCCATGTTGACAGCAAATATTGGGAAAACTAATGCATATAGCTGTTGGTTATTGACAAATATGGTGTTTCCTTACAAGACATGCATCGGGTTGACTCTTTTTTGCTAGCATGGTTATTCAGCTCATTCCTTCTGGTAGGATATTAATATGCAATTCGATCTACTGGGTTGGATTAGGTTGACACACCAATGCAGTTATTTCCTGCATTGATGCATCATGACTGAAGAAAGGACATATATGGAGCCTTGCTCCATCATATACACTGGCCTTAAATGGTTAACCAGTACGATTTTCCTGTCACGTATAGGCTTTCATGACCATCAATATTGCACACTTTGTGGCGAAGGATTTCTTGTTTACGGGGCATATAGCATTCTATAACAACATTGCCAAGCGAAGGAGAGTTTGAGCCTGGGCCCTTATAATGGTGCATCATTGTTAAATCTGATTCTAACAAGCGTTTCTCAAGATATCCTCAATTCTAATATGAGCCTATTTCGCATTTATTATACAAGCAAAAGCACTGGCTATAGCTGGCAAAACGTCTGCCAGTTTGGCAGAGAGAAGGCCATCGTTGAGCCTAATAGCTGGCTGTATTCTAGAGATTCTTTCCCATATGCAATTTTTTTACGGCTTGTCAATCAAATCATTACTAAGGTTTCTACAGTATAAAACAGAAACTTGAATATCTTCTGTAATATTCTTTAGTAAATTACATATGAAAATGGTAATTTAATTGTAATGTATAGGGGAACCCTATACATTAGCATCGTCATTACAAATGATTGCTTTAAATATCATTTTTTTAATAGCAAGATTGCACTCCAATATCTGGGCCTGCACATTTTGAGCCGGGCCTGTAAAGAAAAAATCTGCAAAACTCGGGAAATTCAGAACGTTTCGGGACACTTTTTTGAAGGAGTGGAACTCAGAAGGGAAATTCATGTTGCTAGGAACGTTATAAAATTTGCAGGAGTAAAACTTGGGAAATACACATCACTATTGAACATGTCACTAGGAATGCTCACTATTCTCGAGAATGTATCTATGTATCCTGTATCTATCTTTTGTCTACAGCTTATGCTCTTCCCGGGAAATACACAAGATACTAACTTGTGTCATTCTTGAGTTCTGTTTGGAGGGAGGGTACCCTTAACTTAAGAGGCAGGGTTCGGTCAAGATCTAGAATTAAGAAAACAAGATATAGATATATTGTATCACTAAATGACTAGCATCCACTGTCTCCAATGTCAAATTAGAAAAAGGTATCTCCCAGCACATCACCAGCATAATTAGAGAATCGTTATAATTATGATAGTCTCAATAATAGAAATAATAAAAAGGTATGACAATAGATCCAATTTAAACAAGAATTCCAACCCACAACAGCTTGTTCCGCACAACGTAGAATATTGGTCTGATATACATTATATACACATATGTATATGCATCTAGAGCTCTTTGGTCAACCCCAGTACACTAAGTCCACATCCACATCCACCCCTGTGTTAGTTATACTGTTGCCTATAGCAGCCATACACAGCTGCCTGAGCTGCTGACCATGGGCGATAATGGGGAAGGTGAGCAGCTCACACGACATAGAGACATAATCAATAGGACTCAGTATACACACACGGTGGGTGACTCCACACTAGGCTTGCTACCAGTCCTAATTAATGATTCCATTGTTAAATGTTCAAATTGGTGTGGAGGACATTTTGAAATAAACTGCATTACCACACGTATTGTATCCCTCTTGTATAATTTCTAAATTGTCTAAATCATGACCAAAGCGTTTCTTTGTATTTTGGAAGGATACTAAACATATCATTTGTGTGTACAATAATATTTCTAAGTTGAATAGTATTTAGCTAATTGGGAGGGTTTATCTCAAATTCAAAAAAGTATACATATTGCTTGAATTAAAAATGAAAACACTGGTAATTCAGAGGCTGATGAAATATCAATAGACCAATATCCAACTCAATTAAAAAACAACAGACCTACTTGAATACAAATAACACACTGCGGAAACGGATGATTGTTTTATACCATTTAGAAAACCTGAAGTAATAGGGGCAGTCAGCTGCATACATTTCTATGCTTGCCCTTTAATGAGTGAACTTGATGGTTATACAATGTCATTATATTAGCACCTCTATTCCGCTGTTTGACATCACCAATGATCAATATGTCCTCTGCCCCTACACGCCTCGGGCTGTGACATAAGGACCGCGAGTCGATCTAAGGCAAACTTGTGATGCAGAACATGTTGCAAGCTAAAGCTGTTCATACAGAACTTATTTCCATACTGCATGTTATATTTTGTTATTAGATCCTGGTTGAATATACTTTGAAATTCATATCAAATAATGCAGTGTAAAGAAATTAAGCTGTGTTGACAAATGCCACCTGTTGCTACATTGGTGTGGTTGGCTGGAAGATAAAAGATGACATTTCTTAGATATCATACTTTATTAGACATAACGTTTGAACAATTTTCCTATCTTCATTGAGTTTAGAAGGTATCTTTATTACACATGGTGATTTTCTAAAGAGTATGATACAATCAAATATGCACTTGGGCCCCAAAATTAACAAATATATATAGCGCATGAATCAGCAGAGTACAATATAGAATACATTCAACTGTCTACATACAGGCAAACAGGAAATAGCATATTATTACAATGGACTGCAGCACTATATCAATAAAGTGAGACAAAATGCAACATTATACAGTCACTAGATGGGTTTATGGGATGTACATGTATGTATGTGTGTGAGTTTTCCTGTCTTGACTATCAACCAGTTAGGATTAAACACTACAAGTTCTGTAATGTACTCTATTTAAAGTCCTGGTATTGGCATATTTGATGTCTGCATTCATGGGCAGTAACTCCCTGCGATGCATTCATGCTTCATGCTGACCTACCTGAAGATCTACCCATGTGAGAAAAATGAGCTCTCGTTCGAGTGCCACCCTATATGGGCAAAATTGGTAATGCAAAGTTTGAATTGCGTATATATATTAGCTATAAAAAACATGATATACTCTATATCAGCTATTTCCTTCCTATTTACACAGGTTCAAGGCTGATGCCTTAAGGGTACAGGGGAAAACATGTGGAGACCCTGGGTAGCCTTCCTCCTCTCCCTCACCATCTGCACCATAGCAACCGCAGGTGAGTTCTTTATAAACAATACTGTATATCAAAGTTACTATGCCAGCTAATCTTGGGTGATTCTCCCATTTAAGTTGATTACATGATCCATATTATTGCATGCAGGTATGGAAAGTTCGCAGGCTCTGACTTATCATTTAGCATAATAAAACTACGATATATTGTCACAAATAAGTAACTGTCTGGCTCGCAGAAATCAAGACCTGTTATGGGTAGATTGTGTAACCATTGGATTTAGCCTGCAATCACATCACAACAACCTGTACACAACCACTACTTTCAGTCTATTACTACCTGCAAATTACAATAAGGAGACCATTGATACCGTAAATAATGATGTCAAACACAAGGAAAATGGTTAAAGAAAGCCACTGCAATGTTATTTTATAACTAAATTTTGGGGCATGTTAACTGATAATGTATTTTTAACCCTTTTAACTGCAGACTAGTTGTTTAATATACTATCTTCTTTAGATACATTTTCAATCAGCCTATTGGCTATTTTCCTACTTGACTCTCAATGCCAATGATTATTTTCTGACAATCTTTAATCGATTTCAGAGTACGGCTGTCCGGATGGTTGGACCCATAATGAGGGACAATGTTATGGTATGTTCAATGCAACCCTAGCCCTGACTTCTGTCTATGCAGCTCGCGAGACCTGTCAGTTGTTTGGCGCTGACTTGCCCGACGTCACTTCTGTGGCAATAGGAACACTACTGACCACCTTGATTGCCTCTGAGGTAAATAGTACAGTCAGAGTGATACCCCTGTGAAATAATTTTGGAGAAAATGTAGATTTGAGAGTTGGTTTCCATTTTTGTAGGTGTACAGTAGATTCTACTGTAGGTATAGAATCTACTGTAAATCTACAGTGGATTCTACCGTAAATCCATGCTACAGTAGATGCTACTGTGTACCTACACTAACTTTTTACAGTGTACTCATAAGATATAATATAGCGTCTAATTCTGGTTTAGCATACTCTGATAGAAACGCAGGATAACATTGTATAGCTGTTGTATGACATGACTGTTTGGTTTGCATGCTTTTACATGTGAGCGGGCAAGCAGAAAGGGGTATCCCCGCGGGATTAGTACCAATTTTAGCCACCAGGGGGCTCCACCATGGCCTAAATTGGAAGAAACAGGCTAATATTTGTTTTTTGGTACTTTTTTCTGGAGAATTCAGTAGTTTTATACACAACATTCCATTTTTAGTGAAAAGCTTCCTTATTTGGAATGCAAAAAGAACGTTTTAGAGCCTAAATGAGTGTCTTTGTTGATATGTGTTGCCATGGAAACATGATTGTCATTCCATATACAGAAAATAAAGAAGCCCATTGATAGAATGATTCACAAGGATTACTATGATCAAAACAGAATAAAATTATCATTTCTAGATCAAAAGATATGGCCTATAGGAGGAAAATGTATGATCATTTTCTAATTATTCTCATTATGCTAATTAGATAGAGATATCTTGGAAACTATGAGACTTAGAGCTAATTGGGGGTTTGGACAGGGCCATGCCCACCCATATTCATATAGCCATTTCTCAAAAACTAGAAATGATATCTTCTTGTGTAATATATCAATGGAAAGCTTATGATATCAATTTTAAAGTTGACATTTTCGTCGGATATCCCTTTCCCCTTGCCTGTACACACATATATATTCTATTTTGTTTTTCAGGCCAGCAGCTCCGACTCTGTTTATATCAGTCTCAATGATATCTCTTCAGAGGGAACCTTTGCTAATGCAGAAAGCTCTAATGCGACATTTTTTAACTGGGCTAGTGGTAAGTCATTAAATATTGCAACATCCTCACATTTTTCAAAAGAAGAGAAGAAATCCCTTGATGAAAATTAATACTCTGTTTCAGCGTCAAAAGGGGGTCCAGGTTGCCTCCTAAGGGATCCTAGGTGACACTGTTGTGACCTAAGGAAGTCACCTGTAGAAGTCATATGACCCAGAGAGCTGTATGACTACCCCAGGTGACTCCCTTCAACAGCGGAGTCATTCTTGAGGCAAGCTGGACTCCCTTTTAACGTTGTTTCTTCTCTGTGAATCTAGAAAGGCAATTGCAGAATATCTCTTCACCCTTTATGATTAAAGATGCATGTCGTCTTTGTCTTTGTCATCATGATGCACCAATGCAGCATCGACAAGTGATTCTTGAATGCAGCATTGACGAATTACTCGCCAGGGTTACATTCATGCATCATGACAACCAGGGGCATGATACAATTATGCCGTAAAGCATTTACCAATAAGTACATTGTGGTGGCGTGAATGTTCAATACATAACAAAGCGTACATGTTCTTAATTAAATCATTGTCACCTGTGCATTCATACAAAACTGTAGGCTAGGCCAAAAAACAAAAAAAAAGTTAGATTTAGGAAATTTTAGTATTTTTACCGGTTTTTGGTCATGTTTAGGGTACATAGAGAGGCTGGCTAGTACGTTTTTACTATGAACCCTACATTTTCCCTCCATGTTACCTGAAACAGACCTATTTTTTTACCCTTTTATCTGTCATATGTGTACATAATTATCATACTCTTTATAGATCCCCCTTATGACAATGCCTCAAACTGTGTCCTGTTGAATGGGGAAACTGGTGAATGGACGAACGTTGACTGCTGTCAGTCCAATGGAATTTCGTTCGTCGCATGTCAAAAACGTGAGTAAACATGCATGATTTTATAAGCCTCACAGGAAAGAGAAACAGAGTCGGAAGGGAGTCTAGGCTGCCTCCAGAGTGACTCCCCTCTTTAGGGGAGCCTAGTCCGATTAAGGGTGCCTCTAGGGGGGGGGTGCAGAGGGGTACCCCCCTCAGATCGGGAAGTCACCGAAATTAAGACCTTCAGGTCGCAAGGTCGTTTTTTTAGACCCTTTATCCTATAATCAATTTTTTGCAAAAGTCGCCAGGTCGCTTAAATTATTGCCCCAGGTCGAAAAGTCGCCTGGAAAATGGCCCAGGTCGCCAGGTCGCTGAAAACCCCTCTGCAGTCACTCTAGGTGACTCCCTGGCTGACCTCAGTGAGTCACCTAGGAGTCACATAGCTGCCCTAAGGGAGTCACCTAAGGATGTGGGCTCCCCAAAAAGGGGTGTCATTCTGGAAGCAACCTGGACTTCATTTAGACTCTGTTTATTTTCTCTGTGCTCCCTGTAAATACTACCCTTACTAGTAAGCTCATCCGGAACAACAGATACCGTTAATCTATCATAGGTTAACTTTGAGAAAGAGTGAATCCAGTTCTTGCTTGACACAATGATACAATAAAGCAAAGGACGACAGCGTGTGGAAAATGTCTCTAGGATGTATACAATTTAAACACATAAGACATCTATTTAAGCACTCAATTAAATGTTAGATACCACCAGCATGATGAGATTTAACCAATACATGTATTCTTCTAATTTCCAGCAAACGACACCAATATAGTGGCGGTTGACACTGACAATGATGTGTTTGCAAAAACATGTTTCCAGGGTAAATTAGTTATTATTTTCTCTTTTATCACGAATGTTGTAATTACATTTTGAAATGAAGGCCTGCAAGATAATACAATGATATGGAAAAAACAGCCTTCAGTGATCTAGAGAGTGACAAAGATACCTCCAAAAGCCTCCAGGTGTATTGTTCATAAGAGTGACACTATTTTAGAATGAAAATTAATTTTTAATGATCTTTAAATCTCTTTTTTCAGATATTAATGAGTGTGACAGTAACCCATGTGAAAACGGTGCAACGTGCCAGGACCATGTCTTGTATTACAAATGTGACTGTGCAGAGGGCTACAATGGCACTCAATGTCAAAATGGTAAGGACTTCATCATCAAATTAAGTAAATAATTACACCAATTCAATTAAGTGCCTATGGAAAAACCTAAAGAGCATAATTATCCCCTTCTTTCTCTAAGAAAAATTATTATTAAAGGGGTAACGGAATGGAGAATGCTGTTTGAGTAGAGTAGTCCACAAAATTCAGGCTTTACCTGTATTGCCTGTTACAAGACTAATAACCAACTTTTTACAGTGTAATAATTATCTTATAAATACCAATCTATGATTACTATACAGATGCCTGCACACCTAACCCATGTCAGAACAGCCGTCCCTGTTCTCTCTCCGGACCAAGCTATACGTGTGCATGTGGAGACTGGTACAACGGGACGAACTGCGAAACCAGTAGGCATACTTATTTGAATTTATATACAGTGATATTCTATTAAGATCAAAAATATTTAACCTAAAATCACAAGTAATTTATCATTTTAATATGATATAAGATATCTGGTAACAAGACAGTGAATGCATCCTACCCTGGCAGGTGGTCCAGAGAATGGCGGGAAATAACTAACACAATCCTTTCATAATTTCTACTCTAATATAAATTCTTAAATTTACACATTATGGTTTGTTAAAATGTAATTCAATTTTCTCTGTAAATATCAGTTGCGAGTCAGTGCTATCAACAGCTGTGCCAGAACAATGCGACGTGTACTGGTGACGAGAACAGCTACCAATGCAGCTGTCTACCTGGGTTTGAGGGCCCACTCTGTGACACAAGTAAGCATTGTCATAATACACTATTAATATTTAAACCCAAAGATGCCACCTTTTCTACTGCAAACTGACAGAAGATTACCCTGCTCGTGTACACATACACCATATTACACTGTAAATAGTAAGTATAGGTTTGCAGTAAAATATACTGTAGAATGGATTCTACTGTAGATTTACAGTAGAATCTATTGTTTAATAACATACAACTGTACATCTACAGTAAAATCTGCTTTACACCTACAAAAGTGGCAACCAACCTTTTACAGTGTATACTGTAGACTACAGTTTATCTTACTGCTCAGCGACATCAACTATTAATAGTGTTACCTATAGCAAGTAAGTGTGCTCTTTTGCCGTCATGATGTATTTATTAATGCAGCCCTAATGCATAAATTGCCAAGGCTGTAATCATGCATTATGACTACCTTTCATGAATGTATTTAAACTCCTGTAGTGTAGTGGCATGGTACCTAAATGCATCTCTGGCAAGTAACTCGCCAGGGCTGCATCCCTGCGTCTGGACGAGCAATGGCCTAATCATTTAAGCAATATGCGGCCACTAAAAGGTTAAAGTCAGTGCAATGAGCATATATTCTATGATAACGTTAATTTAAATCTGTGCACAGCCAAACGAAATTTCTCCTGGTGGACAAATGACTAGTTAAAAAATAGTTCTTTTTCTTAAAACTAGTCATTTTTCCGCCAGGTGAGTTTATTTGAAATAAGGAAATTATTTTTGGTTGTGTGATACCTAATAAAGTGTATTCAATCAATCACATTTGTTATGTTGTTATTTGCAGATATTGATGAATGTGTGAATATGACGTGTGGCGCACATGGGACGTGTGTGGATGGGATTAACTCGGCCTCCTGTAGCTGTGCCCAGGGCTACGGCGGTAGTAATTGTGACCAAGGTAAGTGTCGTCATGCTCTTGTAGCTGTGCCCAGGGCTATGGAGGCAGTAATTGTGACCAGGGTGAGTGTCTTAATTCTTGTGTAGCTGTTCCCAGGGCTATGGCGGCAGTAATTGTGACCAAGGTAAGTGTCTTAACTCTTGTGTAGCTGTTCCCAGGGCTATTTTGATCCTGTCAATTTGATCGATATCAAATATATTTCTATCCTAATCCTCTTTTCAGCAATATCCTGCAACTCCCTGACCATTGCCAATGCCACCAGCCCCAATGCCACTAGTGGTGCCCCCTACAACTACAACGACATGCTCTTCTTCTCCTGTCTGGATGGCCACAAGTTCCCGGATATGGAAGTAAACAAAACAACCATGTGCACGGGACAGGGGTGGACACCTTCACTGCCACCTTGTGACTGTAAGGAGAACTAATACCATATCACAACAAAACCTCCATCTGTCTCCTGTTCATTGTGTTTTTGGGGGGGTTTGACCCTCTTATATGAATTTCCAAGTACTTTTTTTGTTATCTACACGAAAAATTGGTCCTAGAAAAATGGCTTGCGAAACTTAACTCAGAAATGCCTCTAGAAAGATTTATGACGACATTTCTCTGATTCAATTCCTACTATGTGAAGTGTAATCTATGGAAACCCTTTATGGTTATAGTCATGAACCTTGATGCATAGATTTGTGGTTGCGTGTTCAAATCATGTCGGGGTCAATGTATTTTACCCTGACCCCTGCCACACTTTGGCAAAGGATGACAAAATTGCAAGAACATCATGTCGCCCGGCGCGAAAATAACTACTGATCAGGACCCAAAAGAGATTGCCTCAGGTCTATTGTATTATGGGAGCAAAATATTAATTTGGTTCTAATAAAAAAAAGAAATTTCAAAATTATGAAAATATGCTCTATCATAGCCTTAATTCTGTAATAATTCGTTGTTATTCCACTTTCTTGTTACAGTACATTGTGCCACTATTCCGACGGTGGCCCAGGCGACCGTGTTTAACGGTAACACCCTGGTGGGTACTACCGTCAACTTCACGTGTAATACGGGTTACCAGTTCCCGGACAACTCCACGTTACTCAGCGCAGAGTGTCTCTCACCCGGCAACTGGAGCAACCAGGACATCCCAGACTGTCAAGGTAGGGCTCAGTTTGATCAGCCTCGAACACTCCTGGTCCATTACTGGGCCTGGACAGATTCATATCTGAAGAAAATGATCCGGAATCCTGGATCATTTTTCAATGAGGAGTGTGGGTTCAAATCCCACCTTGGCGCACTTGGTAGTACAATTTTTAGATTATTAATTTAACTCATTTAAAGCATAAGTCCATCTTAATTAGCATAGTTAAATTAGCTATTAAAAACGTGAATAGGTACATTATTTAAATTCAGGTGCAATATGCAGATATCAACAGTACTACTAATTGTGCCAGAGTGGCGTTCAAACACACACTCTCCTGGTTGCTGATACAATAGGCCTATACAGTACTCTTTTTGTAAAATTCAATAGTATTATGCAAAATATTTAATTTTTGTGAAAAGCTTCTATATTTAGAATGTAAAAAGAAAGTGTTAGAACCTAAATTGGGGTCTTTGTTGATATCTGTTGCCATGGAAACATGATTTTTTTTTATTCCAAGTAGAAAAAATAAAGAAGCCCATTGATAGAAAGATTCACAAAGATTACTATGGTCAAAAGGGAATGAGATTACCCCTTCTAGATCAAAATCTATGGCCTGCAGGATCGACATTTATGATCTTTTCTAATTGCCATAATTACCAGCAAGATATATCTTGGAAACTATGAGACATACAGCTCATTGGGAGATTGAATAGGGCAATGCCTACCCTTATTCATGAAGTCATTTCTCAAAAACTATAAATGATATCTTCTTGTGCAATATACCACTGGAAAGCTTATGATATCAATAGGGACCTTTAGCAACCATGTAAAAGCTCAATAAACGCAGACGTAGCAGTGCTGAAGGCATACGATACGTCTGCGTTTAATGAGCTATGTCAGGTTTGCTAAAGGTCCCCAATTTCAAAAATTAACATTTCCTTTGGATGTCCCTTTTCCCTTGCCTGCACACATTGTACATTAGGGACCTTTAGCAACAACGTAAATGCTCATTCAACGCAGACGTAGCCTATTCCTTTAGCACTACTATGTCTGCCTTTAATGAGCTACGTCGGGTTTGCTAAAGGTCCCTATTAAGGGCTACTTTGTGGCTGGACTAGGCGATCAATGATACTATGCATCGTGTAAATGTAACTATTTATAAAGTTAGGTATACATATATATATATATATATATATATATATATATATATATATATATATATATATATATATATATATATATGTGTATATATATATATATATATATATATATATATATATATATTATATATATGCAAATGGTGGCCATTAATAGAGGTCTTTAGCAGCGTCATCAGAGCGTGGAGAGCATATCAATGCAGAGACACAAGCTTGGTGGCTGGCCTCTCTGGCAGGTGGCTTGTTGGTCTAGGGGCATGATTCTCGCTTAGGGTGCGAGAGGTCCCGGGTTCAACTCCCGGACAAGCCCTAAATGTTTTTTCCTCCAAGGAGTAAATCTAAAGCAAATTTACCTCTGCTCTCATAGTCAATAGAGCATCAGTGGTCTTACAGAGGTTTGTAGGGAAATGTGTAATTCAAGTGGGCTATTGCTGGTTTCCTTAAGGTGGCCGGCGGGGATAGGCTAGAAGTAACTACGATTTCACCATACTTCTACTGGATGTTCCAAAGGGTATATACTCTCAGAAAATAGAAAAAAAATAGGGGGGGTCCCGAGCTTGTTTCTGAGATATTTAACCACAAAGTTTGATTGACCTCTAATAATATTATATAGTACTCTCTGCCATATGTGGATGGAGTAACATTAAAAAGTAACTACACTTTCTTCAAACGTGGACACAATATTCTATGTAATCTTATCTGTCCAGAAAATGTGTTTTGAACATTATGGTCCCGGGCATATTTCTAAGGTTTTTGATTTTTTAAATGAAAAAGATAATAATGTGGTAAGAACAATGGCAGGCAGAATATACATATCCTTCTACTCATCCACCCACAACAGATTCCGTAGTATAATGGTTATCGTTTGTCTTCTTATTCAAGGATCTGGGGTTCTAGTCTCAGCCATGCCAAACTTCGACTGATTTTGTTAATATCGTCAGAACATGTCAATGTGACAAAATTGCCCCCTGGTGGACTGCTATAGAACTAAAATCCCCGCCGGCATCCTTAAGGGTCCTTATACTAAGGACCTTTAGCTAACCTGACGTTTGTTTGTTTGTTTGAACAGGTTTTAAATGTCGAAAATACCGCCAGTGGTCTTCCTATAAAGGATGACCAATCATGTTTACAAAAATCTATCAATCTGATCACATCACATTTAAATAGATTCATGTAAGAAAAAAACAGTGCTATAAACTATTTCATGATTATCCCATCTTTTTTTCTGCCTCAAGAGGGGTCTGGTCTTACTTTGACCCAAGCCTAATCTAATACATGACTTATACTATAGCTTTGTCGACAAACCTTTAAAAAATTATTTTTTGATATATGACATCCTATCAAATATTATGCTAGTTAACTAATATTGACATCAATATAGGATATACACATAAAGAAAACAAAAATACGATCACGTGGCCAATTATGCATAGACGTACCCTATACTTTTAGTACTGCCACGTCTGTGTTTAATGAGCTACATGGGGTGTGCTAAAGGACCCTATTGACATGGGATTTAACCATTCCTTAAAACTGACATGGTGACATGGACACTTAACATAAATCTATAGTTTAGGAGACATGGGGATGCCCCCCTTATTTCCAGTTCCCCAAAATAGTCTTCATCTGGGTTTGGAGATCAATGGAGACACAATTTCTAAAAATAGGCTTGTGGTGTGCTAAACTAGTCACATCTATAAGTGTATCTATTTAGAGGTCCTTATCAGCGTTATCAGAGCGTGAAGCCCAGACCTGGGCACAGAAAGTAGTTTGTATTAATACTAGGTGGCTGGCTTGTCAATCAGGTGGCTTGTTGGTCTAGGGGCATGATTCTCGCTTAGGGTGCGAGAGGTCCCGGGTTCAACTCCCGGACAAGCCCTAACTTTTTTCTCAATGATTTTAACAATGTTTTTTTTAGTTAAACATGAAATAGTTCTCAGTGTTTGAGATCATCAATATAGTCCGGAGGTGCTTACAACATAACTTTTCCCACCTATTTCCAAACAGTACAGGCCTCAGTCATAATGATATAGTTAGTGCCATGAAGTGCTCTTTTTTGATAACAGGTGGGGGGGGGGGGGGGGCGGGGGGAGGGGCATTGGATTTCCACCAGGCACGCCAACAATTCTCGGGTCCACTCTTTTACAGTAGCCCCCCCCCCCACCCGACCAAAGGTTCAAATCTACCACCGTTAATCCCTTTTAGCCATGATAAAGGTGTGACTTTTTTTCAAGAGGAATTCAAATAGTTTTTGCCCCCCCCCTTCAAGGGATCCAAATTCTCTGCCCCCTTCCCCAGAACAAATAAGAAATCCCCCGACCAAACCCCCCCCCCCTGTTGTTAAAAAAAAAACTCCCTTTAGTTACAGTGGTAAAATTAATGGCCAACGAGCTCAGGCCTACCTGGTAATATGATGAATTTTTACCATCTTTTTTTCTTCTAACTGTATGGTTGACATTTCCATTATCCATTTCATACTCTGAGCGTAATTATATTACGAGCCAAATACTAGTGAGATTATGAAATGAACATTGTATTTCAAACATGCTTATTACATCTGGAGCCTTTTTCTCTTTAGGAACGACCACGTTTGCATTTAGAAATGCTGTAGTAACGAGCACGTTTGAGTGATCATTATTTTAGTATTTCTTACTTTTTATTATGTCTCAGATAGGTAAACGATTTTGCTCACGGAAATGATTGTATTTCTTCACCCCAGGAAATTCGTTTATAAAAACAGTTTTACCCACGATTATCAAAGAGAAACAGGCTCCTGACATGTTATCTCATCTTTGAATAGTATACTGTATTTTAAAGATCACTTTCTGAATGAAGATTCTTTATAAATTCAAAAAAAAATGTCTGTTTGCCTCCCCCAGTGGTGAAGTGCCCAGAGCTGCCGACCTTCCCGTACCAGGAGCTGGACAGCAGGAACAACACCTACAACACCCTCATCACCTTCTGGTGTGACATCGGCTACGAGCTGCACGACCACACCACCGCCAGAACCATCAAGTGTCTCAGCAATGGCGACTGGACAGCCGACCTACCACCATGTCAACGTGAGTATGGCTCTAGACCCCTAAATTCGATATGGCGACATGGGCATTACTTAAGATCGACATGCAACATGAGGGGTTGTGACATGCGACATGAGGCTCAAAAAGATAGGGACAGGGGACATGGACAGTTTTTAATATCGACATGGAATAAGAGCATTATTAAGCGACATAGACATGCGACATGCGACATGGCCATTTCTTCAAAATCGACATGCGACATGGGAATCCCCCCATCAAGGGCTCTGTGAGTGCTCATATCTTTACATCAGGGGGTAGGGTTTATAGTTTAGTTTGAAACCTATTCTCATGTGATGAACCTGAAACCGGCTTGAGGACAAAAGCGATTTGGACCCTATTTGTTAGGGTCCCAGAAATTTGTTGGTGCGCTCATGCAAAGTTCCAGAAATCCACCCTGTTATCTAAAAAGATCCCCACAACATTCAACATTTATCTATCACATTCTGTTTCCATGAAACAAATCTGTAGGATAAAGTACTGTACTATACAAGCAAAAACCCTCAGATAGGCCTCATCCTTACTTTAAGGGAAAAGTAATTGATATGAACTCGATGTAGCTCATTTAACCTAGACGTATCCTTTGCCTTCAGCACTGCTACGTCTGCGTTAAATGAGCTTTTACGTGGTTTCTAAGGGTCCCTTATATCAGTTACCCAGGTGACTGAACTCCCACCATAGCCTTGAGTGATAAGAGTTTACACATGTGATATGTGTCCTAATGTAAGGAATCATAGATAAATACGACAATACCAGATGACTCCGTGGCGCAACGGTAGCGCGTCTGACTCCAGATCAGAAGGTTGCGTGTTCAAATCACGTCGGGGTCAAAATATTTTAATAATTATATTATATCATATGATCCAATTAGCTAGAATACAATAAAGATCATTGGTTCAAATCAATCAATAACACATTTCCCCAGTCACTCAGTTAATATTTTCCTTTTCAGCCGTAAAGTGCCCAGCCCTAGACCTGACAACTATTCCTGGCAACACAAGGAACTCCTCTGCAGTTGAGTATGATTCATATGTGGAGTATGTGTGCGAACCCGGTAAGAGAATGGTGGATGGGTCGACTTACCGTGTGGTCCGCTGTGACGCCATGGCCGAATGGAGTGACAACATCACAGACTGTTCCAGTGAGTAGAATACTGCTGATGAATTTACATTATTTAATGACTAGTGTATTTAAAATGTTCATGTGAGATAATAGTTGATTATGACACCAATTTTATAGACTTTAAGAATGAACCTAGAGAAGGAAAAAGCTTGTCTAGCCCTAATAGAGTTGCTTTGTGGGTATTCTGGGTCAAATAATTATAAACCGATGAAGCGTTTGCTGTTTAACAAAGTGTTGTAGTGTTGCTTTGGAATAACTATAATGATGTTGGGGATTAATAATTACATGCAATATCCTTGCCTGAACAAACATATTCTATTGAACTGATTAATTACTCTTGATATGTTCAATACGATGCATCTTTATTGTAAACTCAACTGAAATATAATGATTTTAGTAACTTAACCATACTCTTGCAGGTAACCGCTGCTTCCCTTTGCCGTATGTGGGCAATTCAACACCGAGCTCGCTGGACGCCATCTTTGGTACTGTGGTGACCTTGACATGCATTAGAGGTCACCGCTTCTTCATAGGAGCCAATAAGTATGCCGCACGCACCATGACTTGTTCAGGGTCTAACGGAAGATGGAGCCCCATACTACCAGCCTGTGAACGTAGGTTCTATAGAATTGGACTCACAAGAAAATATCACCCTGACTATAACATGGTGGAATTAACCACACACTGATAATTCTTTTATTGGGCCAAATAATAAAAAGGTTAAAACGATTTTTAAATTTAAAAAAAGATCTGACTGGCCGGGTCTGCATTGTCAGACCATGTTACTGGATACTAACCTTTTTTAAAATGTCATGAACACGTTTTGCACTAATTATTTAACAACCAAAGACCTGATTCTTTTTTCAAACCTAAATTTTCCAACTATTATTGTGTGCCTTATCTTAAGTGACTGACCATTAATTAAACTACAAAAATCCTGAAAAATTGGTCAACTTTTGCCACTTTTCTAACCCTCATGTTTTCAGCCATCATCTGCCCCAACCTGACCATCCCCGCCAAGGCCTCCCTGAGTACAGCCAACAGACTGTTCGCCACAGTGGTGAATGTGACATGTGACACAGGACACTACTACAACATTAGCAGTTTGGAGAAGGTGCGCTGGTCACGGTGTGAGGAGAACGGACAGTGGGACATGGTCACCACAGACCCCTGCATCGGTGAGTCAGCACTATCCTCTTGCTCTATTCTAGGGTGGGGGGGGGGCAAAAAATGTTCTCCCTTTTCAGCAAAATAGCCAGCGCATTACATAGTTCAAAGAGGTTGGAAAAATTCTGACACGTCTCGAGGGGATGGGGCAGAACATTTTTGACCCATCTCGAGGGGGTGGGGAGAAAGATTTTCAGCGGGCAGTGGGACATGGTCACCACAGACCCCTGCATCGGTGAGTCAGAACTATTCTGCTGCTTTATTTTGTAGTTTTTCTTCCTGTTCTTAGGATAATTTTCCATCAGCCAATTGGTAGAGTTGCCATAACAATCACAACACCCAGAATGTATTACCAGTTCTATACCTGCAGATACACTGTAGATAGTTGGTTGCCTTTTTTGTAGGTATACAGTAAAACCTACTTCAGGTGTACAGTGAAGCTTATTGTAGGTGCACAGTAAAATCTGCTGTAAAGCTACAGTAGATGCTGTAAAGTTACAGTACATTTTACTGTGTACCTACACTGTGTACTTACAGCTCTAGATCAGCTGATGGAAAATGGGCCTTAGTAGAGGCAACTTTAAGAGAAAAGAGTTAATTTATCCTGTCTGATGGAGGCTATTGCCTGTATAACCAACTGTATTGTCCTTGGCTGATGTACGGAGGAAGCTGCTGCTTTCTTCTTTCAGCACTAAAATTGTAAAGAGTAATCTATAAATGAAATGAGATATCACCATATAAGCAGCCATGGGCTACTCACTTGACAAGTATTCAAATGAAAATGATGACTGTCCAATAATTGATCTCCCCTACAGCAATTCCATGTCCGGACGCACCAGGCATTGTTGACGGGACTCGCACCGGTGGCGCTACCGGCTATGTGTATGCAGACCAGGTGAGTATCGTCTGAATTAAGGCCAAAAAAGGTATGCTTTAGGTAACATTAATCAATAAAAGATAATGTAGGGTTGGTAGGTCGGTTTTGTTTCTTTTAAAACTTTTTTTTTAACATGAGAGTACTAGCCAGCCTCTCCGAAGACCCTAAAGTTTACCAGAAAAGGTAAAAAATACGAAAATTTGTTCGAAATCGCATAAATAACGTATGGTTGGCCCTGTTTTGATAGTCTGGGTCGGGTGACCTGAAACAATTATCTTTTTGGCCTGATGCAGTATTGCACTCTGGATGGTTTGAGTGGGGGACAAAGTTTGCCAAAAATCTTCTGAGGACGGTTTCTCTCTCAAATTGTGTGCAAGGAAATATTACCTACCTTACCTGTCACAGGTTTTAAATAAATGTATTCTTCTTAGTCACTGACTCCAATGCAAAGTGATGTGGCTAGCATTTTGTGACCTCCCTCTCACAATCTACCTTAAAATTATTACAAGTACTTTCTATATGAATAGGCTCTTGTAAGGCAAGTACTTAGAATATAAGAATCAAATATGAACCTACCACAGTTGAGAAAAAAACTTTTATATAACCCCTTACAGGTTCAATATGACTGTGTTGATGGCTTCAAGTTCGTAGATGGACGTCTCAGTAAAAGTATCACTTGCACGGATCTTGGCAACTGGGACGACATTGATATGTCCTGCAGGAGTGAGTCTTGTTTTTTTCATAAATAAAAATTTGGGTGAGAAAAAAAAGAGCATTAAATACACGATGCAATGGAAACTAAAATAGCAAAATATATTGAGAGTATAAAAGTACAATATGTTTAGGCTAACCACTGGTAAATGTTCCCATGTCAATCTTCTTATACATGGTTCTATTAGATTTAAGTCTATCTAAGATCTGATAAACATTTTTGATACTCTTATCAGTTTTCACAAAATATTTAGTGTTTTTCAAAGCTGATAGTCATTTACTTGATTTAATTTCTCATCCAGAGATCATTAATTAATCCATGGGGTATAGTACAATGTCGCTGATTAATCTAATAATGGAATTTTCATAAAATCGCTACTATTTACTACAGAGGACCGCTGTGACCCAGTTCCGAGTGCAGCCCACGTGCAGCCTAATACAAGAAATACATCTTGGAATACAGAGGTGGTTTATACTTGTCAGCCGGGGTACTATTGGCCGGTGTCGCGATTCCCGGAAAATAAGGTTGAACACAGGATCACCTGCAATGTTGGAACGTGGAGCGATTTAAACATCCCGCATTGTGACCGTGAGTAAACATTAATTCTATGAATAAATTATAACTTACAAATGAAGAAATTCATCGATAAACATAATTATCACCATTTGACACAAAATTTGTCAAAACAATGAGATACTGTAAGTGATATTTTTAATACATGGCCTGCCCAGTATATAATCTGTTTCCAAAACAGCTTTGATTATTGCCCTCAGGCTGTCTTTACAAAAAAAGTAATAAATGCTTCGATTTTAGGATTAATTTATGGCATTTTACATTCCCTTCAAACATTGATGCATCAAAATTGGATCAATAATATCATCAATCAGAATGGAGATAACAATATGAACTTATGAAAAAATAGTAAACATAATCTTATTATTATACAAAACATTAACATGACTGACTGAACGAATGTATCGTCCGGGGGAACGTTTTTAAGTGCACACAACGTCAATTGACAAATAATATGACTTGATCTAGAGGTCCAGTCTAGAAGCCTGTGTCAGTGAACTTACTGTTAAACATTTATAAACATAATCAGAAATGTACTGGTTCATCATTATTTTCATCTTCCAATCATGTTTCAGCTAAAGTCTGCGAAGTGATAATGAAGATGAACAACGCTACCTTGAATGGAACAGATGACCAGGCAGACCGGCTCTATAATACAGTAGTCGAGTACGCGTGTGACATAGGTTTCAAGTATGCGGACAATGAAACCGTAAAATACCGTCGATGTGATGAGAGTGGCCAATGGGCACCTACTGACGCACAGTTCCCTGTCTGTGAAAGTTAGTTGTTTTCTTCTTTTTGAATAATCTTTTTCATTATGATTTCACGTAGGGATCTCCTTGGAAACTGTTTAAATGTTTCTTGTAAGAAGTCAATAGGTTTATGACATCAGAGATTGATATTTTTGACCAATAAGTAGTTCAATCTGTCATTTCATAGATCTGCCCTTCCTTTTGTTTACTCTAATTAACTCATATAAAAGTTTTCACCCTGTATTCCCTTTTGCCACAAAGTATAATCAATACAAGTCTGCAGGTTCAAAAAGTTCACGGCCGAAATATATTATATTTATTTGAAAAACGTCTAAAACTGAATTATATTCAAAACCAACAATTTAAAAATAAATATCTTACCATTTCAGTCATCAAGTGTCCTGAATTGGAAGAGGTGAGTAACGCTACAAGGGACTCAAACACGACAGATTATGGAACGACTGTGAACTATGAGTGTGGCCAGGGTTACCAGTACCCCACCAAGGAACTCTCCCTCCCAGTATATTGTACTGAGAATGCCACTTGGACAGCCTACCCACCACCCTGCGAAGGTAAAATGAATCTGTACATTATATATCTATATAATTATGATAATGTATGTATTTTGTAATAATCATGATGAATTATGCTTGTTTACATTATTTTGTTCATAATGTTTATATTCTATTGATAGTATGACATCCCTACAAAGTCATGCTCATTAAATATAAAAATCAGGCTGAATTCAAAGGAATGTTTATTAGTAGATATATTTCATTCCACATACACCTCCAAAGCTTTTTCAAGGGGGTCATTTTCAAAGGAAACTTCAAAGCTATAATAGAAAATGTTTGTATGTGACGTGGCGTTGTACTTACTGTCTTTCCACTATAATAGAAAATGTGTAATATCAAACCAGTAGGTGCACTTTTAGATAGTACCAATGGAGTCAATAGACATAAGATGTATCTTTGATGAATATGAATTGTAAAATCTTTCAGAATGTCCACCTTTTTCTATTTGTAGTTGTGTTCTGCCCACCACTGCCCCTATGGAATGAGGCCTACTTCAACTCCACGAGTAACGAGTTTGACGCCGTCGTCAACTACTCGTGTAAGGCTGAATTCATCTTCGAGGACTTCACCGTGAATGCTGACAATGTGAAAGTGGCTGATGATGAGAAGATATCTATGTGTATGACCGACAAGACCTGGCAGCCTCCCATAGTCAACTGCAGAGGTATGTGATTTATCCTATAGTATAACGTAGTAAGTTATGCGTTAAAGCTTGAGAGAGGGCAACCTGTATATCAAAGCATAAAAATGCATAGCAGGAGTATCAGACAGCCAATTATTCGACCTAATATGTTATGCGGTATGTTTCTCTCTCTGGGGTAATACGTAAAGAAATATAAAAACGATGATTAAAGACACTGATTATGTGAATAAACTGATAATTGAGAATCTGATAGAACGTTTTATATAGACAAAAGAAATCAATTACCATTCCAGTGATTCAATCTTTCGTCCCAACTTTTTTTCAAAACTAAGTGAGCTTTATTGGTTATGCTTGCAATCCTCAGAAATCGTTGGAATTGCTGATGATCTGGTCGGAGTTGTTTACGAGAGTCCGAACTCGGTGTCCATTGGTACGTTGGCTATCACACTCCTCAGTCTTGTCGGGGCTCTCCTTCTGTGCCTGGATGCCAACAAGTTGTACGGAGATGTCAAAGTGATGAGGTCCAACATTGCCTTCTGCGTGGACAAGCGCAGTAGTCGTATATCAACCAGCACTACAAACATCCAGAGTGAAGAGGCTGGTGAGAGTACCGCGTAGCGTGTCGGCTCCAAATCTGAAGTATGATATCGATCAAAGAAAAATCCCCATTGTTATGTTAATATGTTAAAAGGCAATGATGTTTAGAACCTGACATGATACTATTATATTATGTTGATCAATGATTTCCCAATTGCCTTTGATCTAGGCCAATTAAATAGACATTATCCAGGTCAGATATACTTTATCAAGAAGGATATTGGGAAGTTGCTATGACGGATCCTATGTCTTTAAGACTCACCATACTTGAGTTTATCATTAACATAGGCACTCCAATTTAGGAGTTTATTTTTTCTTCTAGTTGGCGAATTAGGAGAAACAGGAGAAACACCCATGTTGATCAGGATTCAAAAGACCAATGATTGTTGATGCAACTGTTGCCACGCTATTATTCCTTTGGTTATAATATATTTTATCATATTATGACAAAATGTAGGTTCAATCAAAATGCATTTTCCAAGAATTTGGTCAATATAAAATATACATGTATTATATTGGAAAGAAACAAATCAACTTACATTCATGATAACTGCATATCATACTTATGAGGCTTCTCCAGGCAAGTGCTAAATGAGGAACTGACATTGTGAGCAACATTTGCTGTCATTTGATGTCAAGTTATAAAAATGTTGTGGATAAAGTAAAGTTGATGTATGTCATAGAAAAAGGATTTAAACCATACCTGCACTAACTTTGATTCGTAAGACCAGAGTTATGAATATTTTATGAATATCATCGAGACATATATAGGGTGGGAAAATTGGCTATTCCTAGCATCAAATTAGACAATTGGCACACACGCTATTTAGTGCCCTCATATATGCCAATGTTTAAAACTTTTGATTTCTAAGGGCTTGGAACTATGTTGATATTCCTCACTAGCGGGATACCAGTGCTGCCACAATTGGGGTTACTTAGAACTAGCAGTGTGGGTCTCAGGGGGGGCCAAACATCAGGGGGAGAGTGGAGCAATGATTACACTAGGCCTCTACATGTGTATTATGCATTGGTTGTACCTGGACACACCTTTTATTATCTGTCCAATATAGGGTTGTGGTTAGGACAATGGACTCATGACTAGCAGTACCTAAGTTCAAATCCCCTCCAGGCTAGGTGTGGTGACCATTTTAACCCCATTGGTTGCAAAAGCTTGCACCAAAAGTTTTGGCAAAACGTTTTTGTAAAACATTTTATGAACCTTTGCAAAAGGTTTGGGTATAGTCTTTTGGTAACCACTTTTGGTAACCATCTATGTTACACTAAAAGCCACACCAAGGACCGAACCCTGGACCCTTAGTTTGGGAGTTCCAGGCTCTCCTGGTTGAGCTATGGAGGCTGCTGGTAGGTCCAGGTACAATAGGTAAACTTTGTTATTGATTATCCGCATTAATGATCAATGCTAAATAATTGGGACCTTTAGCAAACCCGACGTAGCTTATCTAACCCAGATGTATCCTATGCTTTCAGCACTGCTACGTCTGTGTTAAATGAGCTTTTACGTGATTGCTAAAGGTAGGCCTACACTGTAATAGGGACTTTGAACAACAAATGGGGTCGAACCCAAGGTAATAAACTCAAAGGCATGTTCCCCAACAGATCAGGGGCAGACCCAAAATAAACAAGATTTATTTGTGAATGGTCTACTCTAGACTGTTAGCCTGGGTTCGACCCCATTTGTTGTTCAAGGTCCCTATCACAGTGCACCATTATTTAGGGACCTTTAGCAAACCCGACGTAGCTCATTAAACGAAGGCGTATCCTATCCTTTCAGCACTGCTACATCTGCATTTAATAGGGACCTTTAGCAACCCTCGTAAAAGCTCATTAAACGCAGATGTAGCAGTGCTGAAGACATAGGATACGTCTGATGAGCTTTTAAGTGGTTGCTAAAGGTCCCTAATGAGCTTTTACGTGGTTGCTAAAGGTCCCTAATAGCAAATGTTGATCATCAATGAGGATAATCAATAACAAAGTTTATGTTCACCTATTGTACCTTGATCTACCAGCAGCCTCCATAGCTCAACCAGGAGAGCCTGGAACTCCCAATCTAAGGGTCCCGGGTTCGGTCCTTGGTATGGCTTTTAGTGTAACATAGATGGTTACCAAAAGTGGTTACCAAAAGACTATACCCAAACCTTTTGCAAAGGTTCATTAAATGTTTTACAAAAAGTTTTGCCAAAACTTTTGGTGCAAGCTTTTGCAACCAATGGGGTTAAAATGGTCAACACACCTAGCCTGGAGGGGATTTGAACTTAGGTACTGCTAGTCATGAGTCCATTGTCCTAACCACAACCCTATATTGGACAGGTAAAAGATTGCAGGTGTCCTAGCATGCAGGGAATGTAGTAGTTCCACTCTCCAAGCAGAGCTTTAGCCCCCTGATCTGGTCCACATAATTTGCTGAAGCTAGTGACTGGAAAGGAGAGAGTGCATACTGGGACCAGTCCAATATGGCGCTGTCCAGTGGACATCCAGCTAGAGGGGAATATGAATTCATTCTGGAGACTGTATTCACTGCTTATATGATGACTATAAGTTAACATGCTTTGGATTGTAAAATGGTAGGCATATTGGTAGTAATAAAGTAAGACAAAATTAGATGTAACAGGTTTCGATTCACAATGAGACACAAACGATGGGATTTAACGAACATATCCAACAAGTGAAATATAGAATGAGCTATTATGATAACTTATGAGATTTGACTCATAGGCTTGCCATGGCTATCTCAGATATGCATAGAATTAATCTTACATATGTACAAAGAAAAAGTAATTTTAATACTCGTAATTAGTATCTTAGTGGTATCAAACAATGTTATTTACCTCTTTATGTTTTGTATTTCTGTGAGATTTTTATATATTTTAAATCAAGTGCGTTATTTAGAGTGTATACTGTATACCGTTTGAAATCTATTAATTCTTATCTAAACACCATTTCTATGTGCCTATACTGTATATATATATATATATATATATATATATATATATATATATATATATATATATATATATGTATATATGTTCTCACCGTGGATATTGAATAGTATATTTTTGTATAGAGTGTGTGCACACATGTGTCTATCATCTTCTCGTCTCTGCAATGCTCTTCTTTTACTATCAGAGTGAAAAGACTTGATATCAAATAGATGTTGTTCATTATATTACTATAGCTAAAATATAGCTAAAATGACATTAGTATATATATGTATTGTTTAATCAATTTATGCCAGACATTTTACTTGATTGCTTGCCTTATAATATCATAATGGTTTTGAAAATTGTTTGGATCGGATTTTGCCTCTGTATGTTTATATCTATATTTCCATGTGATACATTTACCTGTGATACATATTTTATTTTGAGTCGAATTATTATCCATGTATATTTTGGGTATTTATTGAGTATTATCTTATTGTATTATTAATAGCGAGATTATTCAATCTTCATGCCGAATTTCTAGATTCTGAATTGCCATCATCTTTCCTTATTCTTGCTGTGTAGGCCCTTCCACCGAAAGTGATTTTCCTCTGTTTGCAATATAAAATGTGTATTGCACAGAACAAAGAACTTCATGAATAGAACTGCAAATCAATGATCAAGTGGTCTGGTATGATATACCGTAAATTCCTGTGGACTACCCTCATCTAGTGTATTACCTGCACCCTCAACTCAGAAGAATCATATAAGCAGTTTTTGGATCTGAAAATTGCAAATTTAGTACCGTTCTAAAATAATAAAAAAAAGCTCATATGACCCACACCCTTTATATGCATGTTTGGCATTAAATGAAAACTGGGTTTGGTTTGGGTACAGCTCGTGGGTAGTACGCGGGAATTTACGGTACTCATTTTGATACTTTATCTGATGGCAATCAATTGCAGAAGGGCAACTTTAGATGACGCTGTTTTATGAACAGGAATTCTCTATGTAATGCTGCTGCTGAATAAAATTTACTCTATAATAAATCATACCCCTATGTTTATCAATTGTCCATCACCGATTGAAATATACAGTGTTTATAAAAGAACATTGCCTGATATGCAATGTAATGGCAGTATGGGAAGTGAATTAACAGGCTATACAACATACAATACTTAAAATTTATGATCAATCCCAGGAACATCCATGAAAAGCTAAGCGTGATCTGTGTTTACTGGATAGCATTAGTCAGTACTCAAGTAACTGCACCATAAGGCCAAAAAAAAGAAGTTGTGTTTCAGGCAACATGGTCAGAGTTTCTAGGGTGGGTAGGTCGTTTTTCTTTTGTTTTTTTCAAAAACATTTTTTCATAGAGAGTACCAGGAAAGTGTCACGAATAGACAAATTGACTCGCGACTCACCAGAATGATTGAACAATTCCCCCAATTGCCTAGAATTATTAAGAAGTTGTTAGATATTGCTCTTAAAGAGCCATTTCCTGAAGTTAATCAATTATTCAGGCCTCTGATGTCACTGGGAACTTGTTATTCTTGAAAGAATTTGTAATAATTGAGAAAAAAATCAGAAAAAAAAAGAAATATCCAAAATTGGGGGAAAAAAAGCTGGGTACGGCCCTTTTCTGAATCTAGGGTGGGGTTGCCTGAAACACACCTTTTTTGTGTGGCCTTAACGGATAATAAGAAAGTCGCCCTAATTTAGGTTGGGGTATACTGGTATTACTTCTTGCATATCATTGTATCGTTTCCCTTTCCTACAGTTTTCTCATTCCACTCTCTGTTGTGACAATAAACATAATATCATTAATATGAAGCCTAGCATTGCTACCTTTATTCACTAAAAGAGGCAATTTCACCACCCTCACTTAAAGGGGCATTCTCACCACTCGCACTTACCACATAGTAGACTAGAACCGTATTAGAATTGTGAGTGGGAAACGCTCGGTGAGGATGCCACTTTAAAGGCCCAGCGCCCATATATAGAGCTGAGTGCATGTCCCAACTACACTCGTACTGTTACTGGACGTGCAGTAAGAACTGCGGATTTAACCACATAGACTAGTAGACTTGAACAGTACTAAACTTGTGAGTGGAATGTGCTCGGTGATTATGCCACTTAAATGACTGAGACATAGTTCACGTGCCGTGCACAATGTAATCGTAGCTCAGCTCAGAGTCAGAGGTTTGCTTGCTCCCCGAGTGCTATAATTGGAAACAATCAAATACTATGAGTTACCCTTTACCAACTAAACAGTCCACTGCATTGTTGTGTTGGTCATGGGTCATTGGCCCTATAATCAACCATGACCAAAGGTTTACTCAAATGAGTCAAAAGCCAGCAACTGGTCTGGTGATAGGTGCACGAAGGTTCCCTCTACCTCTCCCTCTCTCTCTCCCTCTCTCTCTCTGACACTGCCTCTCCCCTCCCCCTCCCTCTCCCCTTCCTCTCCCTTTCCCTCTCACTCTCCCCCTCCCTCTCCTTCTCCCTGTCCCTTTACCTCTTCCCTTCTTCTCCCTCTGTCTGTCCCTCTACCTGTCCCTTTGCCTGTCCCTTTGCCTGTCCCTGTCCCTCTCTCTACATCAGCTGAGGTAGACAGACAGTGCTGCATGTGCATCAACGTAGGTGTAAAAGATAGTCAATATGTCATACATTGAGGAGTCAGATTATCATTATAAGTAAAGTCAGTACGGAAGGCTGCCCAGCTACACTAGCCGTACTTGTGGGAGTATGGCTACCTTTTCACCGGGGGTGAAGAAAAGAGGAGGAAGAGGATCAGGCTGAAGGACAGGCAGGTGAGTATTAAACTAAGTTTCAAATTAAATTACATTCAGTGTCAGATACAAAGAATGTAGGTAGGATGCCAGCCCTAGTTGCCATTTTGGATTGAGCAAAGATTTGGATCTATTCCAAAGCCTCATATTGTAGTGTGCCTGTGTAAGGTAAGGGCTAGGAAAGTGGCTCAATAAGGGTCAAAGGCGACCTGGCAACCTGACCTGTTTCCCAGGCGACCTGGTGCAATCATTTAAGCGACATGGTGACTTTTGGACAAATTTGGTTGTAGTAAAAAATTGTTTTAAAAAGCGACTTTGTGACCTTGGGCCTCTAATTTCGGCGACTTTCCAACCTGAGGTTGGGGGGGGGGGGGGCTGTACCTTCAGGAAAGGCTGGGTGGAAGGATGTAGTACTCCGGTGTCCCACCAGACGGAGTCTATGGAGCATGACACAGGTATAGTTCATTGTTAGGTCACCAGGTGGTGGGGCACACAATGTGTATGTCTGCTATCATACAGTCTGGATGGTTGATCTGGGTCTTTTACTAGTTGTATTGGGTCGTCTTGAATGTGGTTTGTAATTGATGGTGATTGAATCTCTGAGGTTTCAAAAAAGGACCCCATCATTTCACCAAATAACTCTTCTATGAATGTCATTGTAACAATTAGAAAGGGACCTGGTCTGTCCCAATAAAATGGTAATCAATGTTTGGCTGGAAGGAGCTTTTGTGTGGTGTCAGTGCAGTCTTTCAGACACTTCAACTTAAAAGTAAAAAGATGTCTCAGACCTACACTGTGATCACGGTATAAATATAAAAAAACAAGTAATCTTCAGAGGCCTGCACTACAAATGCTGAGATCGAGGGAAGCATGTTCTTTTATGAGAATGATGCACCAATGCACTATCTTTAATTAACTCACTGGCACTGCATTGGTGCATCATGCTGACCATCAGGGAGTGTATCAATGATGTATGAATACCATGGTGCATGACTGTGACACTGGCAAATAAACTCATATTACCGTAAATTCTCGTGTAGTGGCCACGGCTAGTAAGAGGGCCAGATCGCCGATGCGGCATATATGTAGGATTGGCCCACGGTCAGGGTGCCGCTTATAGCGAGTTTTTGTTACTATAGTACAGCATTAACCAGATGGCCAATGTGGCTTATAGCATTGACCTAAACTCGGGGTGCGGCTTATACGAGAGTTAGGCTTATACCCGAAAATGTATGGTATTTCCTTTCACCGTCATGATGCACGAATGTAGACCTAGTCCCGTGACATTGGCATACAACTAAGGGTTAAAAGATCCCTACTGAACTAAATCTACCCATACCCCATTATTTGATGATGTGTATTCAGGTCCCGAGAGGAAACGATACCCTTCCGTGACCGACAGGTGCAAGGTCACCGCCTCAAGGTCATGTCAGTAATCTTGTCAAGGTCATACATTACCGGAAATCAGTATCCCGGATTACATTTTGGTGGCTGGACTGACACTATTTCACCCAATACTCGAAGGGCTGATGGGGACTATTTGCACCGGGGAGCACCCCGAGGGGTATTACTACGCCTCAAGATGGTGGCGGCCATGATCTCGTTACACATGTGGTTTATGGACCGTTAACCCGAATCAGGATCTGGGATTACACCGGTGATGGATATTGGGGAGTTGGGGTCTACAGGGTATGTGTTTATAGTACATTTACAGTGCACTGAGGATGCTGATAGGGGTGAAAATCTGGGATGTGCTACATTCAGATGGATTTCTGAACAAAATAATAGGAACTGGAATCATGAATTTTCCTACAGGGCAGGGGCCATAATTTAAGGTAATAAAGCATGTATTCCAGCGACGTCAATTGGCTGAAATTTCGTCATCTTTATATAGTCTATAATGTTAAACTTATGGACGAATCTCGTCCGACGACAGAATCTCGGCTGATTTATGTCAGTGGAATACACGCTTTAGGCATAGGGTATGTGACCAATGATCAGTTTGTGAAGAAATAATGGGCAGGTTTAGCGGGACTTTTATCTATTTCAGCCTTTCTGAATACCTGCTATTCACTGTAAATAGTTAGTGTAGATACACTGTAGAATCTCCTGAAGATCTACAGTAGAATGGATTCACAGCTGAATATAACGTAGATTTACAGTGGATTCTACTGTTTACCTACAATGAACTGTACACCGACAGAAGAATCTCCCGTAGAATTAATTGTAGGCCTACACCTTCAAAAATCGCAAGCAGCTTTTTATAGTGTAGCTGACAAAAGGTCTGAAGAAAATCTCCTAATAGCTGACTGCGATCTTTGGAACATTTCAAAACAGTCTCATCCCTGAGCCTTAATGACCACACCATGTCCCGCCTCATCGACTGCTCCGCCATAAAATCCCCTCCATTCTCTAGTATCCCTGTAAAGGCCGCATAATGTTTTTTGTCTTTTGTCATTGTGAATGCAGTCTTCACAAAAAAATTGCTAGGACAGCATGATGCATTAATGCAGTCCTTGTGTAGAACTGCAGTCACGCACGTCAACCCTAAGGGAGTGTATCAGCCCTATAGAGTCGACATAGTGCCCAAAGCCTGCAATGGCGATTTACTTACGCAGAGAAAAGAAACAGCGTCAAAGGGGAGTCCAGGTTGCCTCCTGAATGACTCCCCTCTCTAGGGTAGCCCAGGTCCTTATCTGACTGCCTTAGGTGAGTCAGGGAGCTATGGGACTCACCTGAGTGACTCCTTTAGGTCAGCCAGGGAGTCACCTCGGCTTCGTTGGGCAGCCTGGACTCCCCTAAAGAGGGGAGTTATTCTGGAGGCAACCTGGACTCCCTTTTGACGCTGTTTGTTTTCTCTGTGAACAGTGCTGAAAATAAAATGGTGCAATGCATGCCCTAAAGGGTTATAGACACACCCTTACATGGCGTCTCTGCCTACAATCTATGGCCGCCATCTTGGCTTTGTGCCACAATGTTAGTGTGATAAATGACCACCAGGTGTCACCTCGTCTTTCAACGTCGCCATGTTTGTAATCTGGGCGGAGATAAAGCATCGAAGCCTGCTTTCGCGCCAAACATGATGGATTGGAAGAAGTGAATAATGATTGTCGTCTGCTCTAATGAAGCTCTCTAAAAGAAGGCAGGAAAGTGTGTCGCCTTTACTGATTGCAGTTTACCCCTCTAAGGGCTGCAGAAGATATTAAATTCTAGTCTTGGGGTAGATGTACCCTACAGTCTACATTCACTCTCAGTGTATTATTATGCCTGAAGGTGAAAATGATTATGGAGTAGTAGAGTAAATAACGGGATCAAGTGATATGGAATATGATATGTAATCATATGTTATGGTACAAGTGAGGGCGCAAACAGATTCCATCTGTTTGCTAGCCCTCACTTGTTTGAGAAGATACTGGATTTACTATTTTGGAAGGGGCTGAGTTTGGAAACGCATTAGGCATTTGGAGGTGCGTTTGGGATTTATTTCAAAGCTGGTGAGGAAATTTGTTTACTTGATGACATAGAGGTTATAAATGACAACAAAGGAATTCCTTCTGTTATAATGGAAACTGATTTTATTAATAATTAAGTTTTGGTCACATTGGTCTGTGAGTCCATACCGGTACTGTGTAGTTTAAGTTGTGCTCAGATTTCAAAATTCCCCAACCCCCCCACTGAAGTAAAAAATTGACCCATTTTCCTGGAAATATTTTTTTCTATAATTTCAAGGTCTATATTAGATTGTGTGCAAGTGTCATATTTGAGAAATAGGCCTAACCCCCCGAAATGGGCACTTTAGTTTTGGTCACATTGGTCTGTGAGTCCATACCGGTACTGTGTAGTTTAAGTTGTGCTCAGATTTCAAAATTCCCCAACCCCCCCACTGAAGTAAAAAATTGACCCATTTTCCTAGAAATATTTTTTTCTATAATTTCATGGTCTATATTAGATTGTGTGCAAGTGTCATACTTGAGAAATAGGCCTAACCCCCCGAAATGGGCACTTTAGTTTTGGTCACATCGGTCTGTGAGTCCATACCGGTACTGTGTAGTTTAAGTTGTGCTCAGATTTCAAATGGTGAGTGAAGTTGGGAGCCTTCTTGGCGTGTTGGGAGCCTTCTTGACGTGTTGGGAGCCTTCCTGACGTATTGGGAGCCTTCCTGGCATGTTGGGAGCCTTCTTGGCGTGTTGGGAGCCTTCCTGACGTGTTGGGAGCCTTCCTGACGTATTGGGAGCCTTCCTGACGTGTTGGGAGCCTTTGGTAAAAAAATAAATCAATCTATTTCAGTAATAATTCTGCGAAGAGAAGAAATTACATATAAAATGGCAAATTTGTTCGCCCCCCCCCCCTGGGCCCTTTGGAAATGTTCAATTTTGAGGTACTTAGACACAATATTTGAGAAATTCTTTTTGCGAGGACTACCACAGATGTGTATGGTATAGAATGCAAACATGCACATAGCTCTGGAACTAAACATGATAGAGAGATAAATTGAACATTTCTGAACTCCTCTCACCGAGACGCATCGTTTGGAGCCATATTTTAGTTTCGATTTTCACAATATTCTTCATTTTGCTCTTTTAAATTTTGAGGAACCTAGACATGATATTTGAGAATTTCCTTTTGCTGGGACTACCACTAATGTCCAAACAATGAGAATTTCTGGGAGATATTGCATAATATGCAGTAGTTATTTAGTAAACATGAACTGAACTCGTTTGGTGTTAAATTTTTTCGCCCCCCCCCCCATGGGCCCTTTGGAAATGTTCAATTTTGAGGTACTTAGACACAATATTTGAGAAATTCTTTTTGCGAGGACTACCACAGATGTGTATAGTATAGAATGCAAACATGCACATAGCTCTGGAACTAAACATGATAGAGAGATAAATTGAACATTTCTGAACTCCTCTCACCGAGACGCATCGTTTGGAGCCATATTTTAGTTTCGATTTTCACAATATTCTTCATTTTGCTCTTTTAAATTTTGAGGAACCTAGACATGATATTTGAGAATTTCCTTTTGCTGGGACTACCACTAATGTCCAAACAATGAGAATTTTTGGGAGATATTGCATAATATGCAGTAGTTATTTAGTAAACATGAACTGAACTTGTTTGGTGTTAAATTTTTTCGCCCCCCCCCCATGGGCCCTTTGGAAATGTTCAATTTTGAGGTACTTAGACACAATATTTGAGAAATTCTTTTTGCGAGGACTACCACAGATCTGTTTAAAATTTGGGTCCCTTGGCTAAAATTTGGGGTTGAGGGATGGAGCCTAACTGGGTTAAACGACATGAGCTGTGCTACTCACAATTTGGGTCCTAATCAGCATTCATGCAAAATGATGACCCAAGGAGGAGTGGTTGGAGCCCCTAGATGTGTTGAAGAGCCCCTGATCAAGGTTCTGAGTGCTGTGTCCACGTGGCCAAGGCTCCCGCTCCTGCTACTCCGGCGACTCCCGCTCCCGTGGCTCCCGTTTGTGCGACTCCTGCTCGTACCGCTCATGTTCACTGGAAAATATGAGAATTTACATATAAAATGGCAGAAAAAGAACTTTAACTTCTGAAGAACCATGGCCTTTTATTTAAAGTCACTACCTGGTATTTACATGTATTAAACCACAGACAGCTCTATTAACCTTTCTGGGTGTTGAATACCGGGTATTTACATGTATTAAAGCACAGGCAACTCTAATAACCTTTCTGAGTGTTAAATACCGGGTATTTACATGTATTAACCCTTTGGTGCCCAGAACTATTTGATCAATATCTGTTCCATTCGACACAATAGTTCTGATGTTTGAAGTCATGTACTACCATTTATTTAATTTCTTGAAACAAGGGTCATATAACATTTCCTGAAAGGTCTTGAAATGGACTTTATATTTGACTATGTAAAATCATTCAACTTTGGCTTAACTTTGGTTGCCATGGCAACCCGAGACATTCTATTCGCTGATATGCTCAATATACTGCATTTGTAGGGCCAATGAAGTGTTATTTGGCTATGATTAGGCTATTCCTAGCCTGGAAAACGTTCCAAATAAGAACAGTTTGAATGGCAATTGAAGAATATTGATACTTCAATCAGCATCTGCAGGAAAAGTTGATTTACAATGATTTTATGACAATTTCTCACATTTTTCATTTATATTGAAGGGCATATTGGTGAAAATTATGCTTTTTAGATAAATTTTGGATAACCATGATGGATCACATCTCTGATCCCCTATTCTTTAGTTAAGTTTGCACTATTCCTCATATATAAAATTCACAGCAATATAAATGGTCTCATTGTAATCGTATGGTCTTGGGGCTTCATATAAGAGTATAACCTTGAAATTTGACCCAGTAGAACTTTCTTGATGAAAAGCTACTTCAATATAGGTGCTTTTATGCTTAAAACCGCGCCAATTGGCGCGCTTGGGCACGTAAGGGTTAAACAACAGACAGCTCCAGGGGGGGGGGCGGACAGAAGGTTACTAATATTCACCTAGCTCTGGAACTAAACATGATAGATTGATAAATTGAACATTTCTGAACTCCTCTCACCGAGACGCATCGTTTGGAGCCATATTTTAGTTTCGATTTTCACAATATTCTTCATTTTGCTCTTTTAAATTTTGAGGAACCTAGACATGATATTTGAGAATTTCCTTTTGATGGGACTACCACAGATATCCAAAGAATGAGAATTTTTGGGAGATATTGCATAATATGCAGTAGTTATTTCTGTAAACCTGAACTTAACCTGTTTGGTGTTAACTGGGGAGCGCGCAAATATTTTCGCCCCCCCCCCCCCCATGGGCCCTTTGGAAATGTTCAATTTTGAGGTACTTAGACACAATATTTGAGAAATTCTTTTTGCGAGGACTACCACAGATCTGTTTAAAATTTGGGTCCCTTGGCTAAAATTTGGGGTTGAGGGATGGAGCCTAACTGGGTTAAACTACATGAGCTGTGCTACTCACAATTTGGGTCCTTATCAGCATTCATGCAAAATGCTGACCCAAGGAGGAGCGGTTGGAGCCCCTAGAGGTGTTGAAGAGCCCCTGATCAAGGTTCTGAGTGCTGTGTCCACGTGGCCAAGGCTCCCGCTCCTGCTACTCCGGCGACTCCCGCTCCCGTGGCTCCCGTTTGTGCGACTCCTGCTCGTACCGCTCATGTTCACTGGAAAATATGAGAATTTACATATAAAATGGCAGAAAAAGAACTTTAACTTCTGAAGAACCATGGCCTTTTATTTAAAGTCACTACCGGGTATTTACATGTATTAAACCACAGACAGCTCTATTAACCTTTCTGGGTGTTAAATACCGGGTATTTACATGTATTAAAGCACATGCAACTCTAATAACCTTTCTGAGTGTTAAATACCGGGTATTTACATGTATTAAACAACAGACAGCTCCAGGGGGGGGGGACAGAAGGTTACTAATATTCACCTAGCTCTGGAACTAAACATGATAGAGAGATAAATTGAACATTTCTGAACTCCTCTCACCGAGACGCATCGTTTGGAGCCATATTTTAGTTTCGATTTTCACAATATTCTTCATTTTGCTCTTTTAAATTTTGAGGAACCTAGACATGATATTTGAGAATTTCCTTTTGATGGGACTACCACAGATGTCCAAAGAATGAGAATTTTTGGGAGATATTGCATAATATGCAGTAGTTATTTCTGTAAACCTGAACTTAACCTGTTTGGTGTTAACTGGGGAGCGCGCAAATATTTTCGCCCCCCCCCATGGGCCCTTTGGAAATGTTCAATTTTGAGGTACTTAGACACAATATTTGAGAAATTCTTTTTGCGAGGACTACCACAGATCTGTTTAAAATTTGGGTCCCTTGGCTAAAATTTGGGGTTGAGGGATGGAGCCTAACTGGGTTAAACGACATGAGCTGTGCTACTCACAATTTGGGTCCTGATCAGCATTCATGCAAAATGCTGACCCAAGGAGGAGCGGTTGGAGCCCCTAGAGGTGTTGAAGAGCCCCTGATCAAGGTTCTGAGTGCTGTGTCCACGTGGCCAAGGCTCCCGCTCCTGCTTCTCCGGCGACTCCCGCTCCCGTGGCTCCCGTTTGTGCGACTCCTGCTCGTACCGCTCATGTTCACTGGAAAATATGAGAATTTACATATAAAATGGCAGAAAAAGAACTTTAACTTCTGAAGAACCATGGCCTTTTATTTAAAGTCACTACCGGGTATTTACATGTATTAAACCACAGACAGCTCTATTAACCTTTCAGGGTGTTAAATACCGGGTATTAACATGTATTAAAGCACAGGCAACTCTAATAACCTTTCTGAGTGTTAAATACCGGGTATTTACATGTATTAAACAACAGACAGCTCCAGGGGGGGGGGACAGAAGGTTACTAATATTCACCTAGCTCTGGAACTAAACATGATAGATTGATAAATTGAACATTTCTGAACTCCTCTCACCGAGACGCATTGTTTGGAGCCATATTTTAGTTTCGATTTTCACAATATTCTTCATTTTGCTCTTTTAAATTTTGAGGAACCTAGACATGATATTTGAGAATTTCCTTTTGATGGGACTACCAAAAATGTCCAAAGAATGAGAATTTTTGGGAGATATTGCATAATATGCAGTAGTTATTTTTGTAAACCTGAACTTAACTTGTTTGGTGTTAACTGGGGAGCGCGCAAATATTTTCGCCCCCCCCCCCATGGGCCCTTTGGAAATGTTCAATTTTGAGGTACTTAGACACAATATTTGAGAAATTCTTTTTGCGTGGACTACCACAGATCTGTTTAAAATTTGGGTCCCTTGGCTAAAATTTGGGGTTGAGGGATGGAGCCTAACTGGGTTAAACGACATGAGCTGTGCTACTAACAATTTGGGTCCTGATCAGCATTCATGCAAAATGCTGACCCAAGGAGGAGTGGTTGGAGCCCCTAGAAGTGTTGAAGAGCCCCTGATCAAGGTTCTGAGTGCTGTATCCACGTGGCCAAGGCTCCCGCTCCTGCTTCTCCGGCGACTCCCGCTCCCGTGGCTCCCGTTTGTGCGACTCCTGCTCGTACCGCTCATGTTCACTGGAAAATATGAGAATTTACATATAAAATTCAGAATGCACCGCCTAATGGTTGTTCGCAAGGATGTTTATATAATGCGTAGGGCATGTTAATCTGATATAAAACATGATTAAATAAGCCTACCTTGAGCCAAAAATCCAAAAAGCAAACTGAAGTTGAGGCATGACGAGGCTGTATACTATATAGGATTTCAACAGGGTCGGGATGGTGAATTGACCCAATCTCAAGGGGGTTTGGGGGGTCATAAAGATTTATTGCCCCGAGGGACCTCTACTTAGAATATTAATAAGTTACTGGTAGTAACTTCATAGTATAGAATATACGAGAACACAATATAATTAGTGTTTGGGTCAATTAGACAAGACCTGGCTGGCTTAGTCCCAGCCTTTATTACAAAGGAACATGGTGATTGTAATTCGTAGTCAATTGTAATAGATAGTATAATATTTCTTAAAAAAAAATTGTATACTGAGGTATGAAGAGTTCCGTGGTCGAGCACAGCCGGGGCGGGAGTGAGGAGAATCAACACCACCGGCTAGTGGCGGGGGCGTCCTTAGCAACGCCTGCAGCGCCCCCACCGAGGAGCAACGGTACCAGGGCAATACTATTATTAACCCGTCAATACTTCACATTGCCCCGAGGGACCTCTACTTAGAATATTAATAAGTTACCGGTAGTAACTTCATAGTATAGAATATACGAGAACACAATATAATTAGTGTTTGGGTCAATTAGACAAGACCTGGCTGGCTTAGTCCCAAGAAGTCCCAAATTAGTCAGGCAGTTCAGTTATGTCCAGCTACCACCAGAGACATGGTGTCTGCTACTAGTACATCACGGGCTATACGCTCCTCCAGGGGGGTCGTGAGGTAGATCTGGTATGCATCGCTGGACCAGTCCCCTCTTTTCTTTATTTCTTGTGTAGTGGCCCCTGCCAACCACAGGAAAGTACTACCACCCCTTCTCATACTGTGCGTGGAGAAGGCTGTTGGGTCCATCCCAATGCATCCAGCAAGATGCTTGATAAGTTTATTGTATGTATCATAATCCAGTGGGGTGGGGTCCCCATATGGGAGGATGAAGGCCGGCTCATCATCACCGGCCGGCACCTCCAGGAAGTGCCTACTAACCCAGTAGGCGGCACATAGTCTCTTGTCTGGGCTAAAGGTTACCGGTATCTGCAGCACCTTTTCCCTTTTCTGGATAGTTTTAGATTTCCTAACCTGTATCATCATCCCCCAGTTAGTGAAGGCAAAGTCCTTCCTTTTCAGGACGGCATCACTGTTAGTTACATTTTGGCTCCTAAGCAGACCTCTAAAGGCTGTGAGGATAGCTGCTTTAAAGGCTGTATGTATGGGCTCCTCCGTTAAGTTGGAGAACATTTTAACCATATGGATTGGTAGGATGGGAGCCGCTCGTCTGACTTCCTCCCCCAGGGTCCTGCTTGCTCCAGATAGGGCCCTACTTATGCCCACGTCTGTATAGTCTACTGGCTTCTCCCGCTCACCCCGCAGGTAGTCATTTAAAGCACTCACGTAATTCCTGATTGAGACAGGTTTTAGGGTCCTAGCCATGTACGTGACAAACCATGCCACTTGAGAGCTAGGGCAGGGGGTAGGGCTGATATCGTGCTCGCTGCAGAAATTGAAGTACTTTTTCATCTGAGAGGCCCTCGTCTTAGCAGACTCATCTGAGATGTATCTGCTCTGCAGCACTTCACACTCTCGTTTCAACGTCGCCAGCTTCCCTGCAACATCAATCATTGCTGAATAAGTGATAGCAACACAGGCTCTCTTTGGACATGAGATTTCTGATGTTTGTGATTGAATCTGCTAAGTCTAGCCTACTTAAGCTGTCACAGAGGACATTGTCTTTTGTGGAGATATACACGGAACTGATGGTAATGTTGAATTTTACAGAAAGCCAAAATATTTCCCGGAGCCACTCCATGGAGAATTGGTTTTTGCTCCGACCCTTCCTCAGGGCCCACATGACCTGTGTATTGTCTGTCACACAGCACAGCTTTCTGTCCACCCATAGGGGGCCCCACCTCTGGATTGCCTTGAGTATGGGGAATAATTCTAGAACATTAATATTCCTGTCTGTGGCGTGTTCTGTAGAACCCTCATAGTGGTGACCTACTTTGTCCGCCCACTCATTGTCGGTGTCCCACGGCCCCCCCAGCCAGTCTATGTTTGAGTAGGCCCCGTATCCCCAGAATGAGGAATCACTATATAGGCCTATGGTGGCTGTGTGGGGGCTGATGATTTTGGATGACCCATTAAAGAATTCCGCGAAGCCGGCCCACCACAGAATGTCGTCGCGGAATTCCTCTGTCAGATTGATCTGTTTGTATGGGCGTGATTCTGAGGCACATAAATCATAGATCCGGCGTGTGAAAGTATTACCACCTTTTATGACCGTACTGCAGTGGGCCAGTAGCCCCGCCAACTCGTCCAGTTCCTGTTTGGTGGCCTTTACCGCCTGAGCATAACTGTCCACGGTTTTTTGTAGTCTCAGCAGCTTGTCTGCTGGTAGTCTAAGACACATTTCCTCGGTATCTATTTCTATACCTAGAAACCGGGTGCAGGTTTGGGGGTCCGTTAGCTTTTTAAAGCTGATACAGAACCCTAGGTGTCTCAAGATTCTAATTAAATGTTGTTGATCCAGCCTGCCCTGCTCAGGGGTGGGTGAAACCAGACAGAAGTCGTCTAAGTAGTTTACACACAAGGGTTTCCCCTCCCTAGCAAGAATTCTGACAGCAAAATCTGATAATTTGTTGAAACAGTAGGGGGCTGAGCTGAGACCCATACATAACCTGTTGTCTGTCATATACACCTCCCCTTCGCCGAAATCCCAGCAAAGGCCCTGACGATGTCTGGTGGATACACTAGTGTGTACCGCGCGGTACGCGTCCGATATATCAACCGTACATAGGAGCTCTGAACCTGACACCATATCACAGACGTCTCTGACCCCTTTAAACTTGAATTTTGTTGACACTTGATCCGTGTAATTATTCACGGCGTCGATTTTTGGACGAGAACAGTCTATGATGCCACGGATTGTGTCCCCTTTTGGGACACACCCTATGGCGTGGACACAAGTGGCGGGGGTTTTTGTGGTAGAGACACACTGATTCCCTATTTCAGCTGATAGTTTTTTACTCATAGTCACATAGTTGCACCCTTTTAGTACTTCGTCGTAGTTGTGGCAGTAATAGGTGGACGGGCAGTCGGGGTTGATGACCTCAAACCCATACAACGCCCCTTTAACTAGGTAGACCCAGTCTGGGTCGGGTTCCCCGGATAGTAGGGCTTTGGTTACGATCCTGCATGGCTTTATCTGAACCCGGGCACCCCCCAATTTGTACTCACAATTGCAGACACCACCATAACAGTCTTCATAGATCGGTAATTCCTCCTTGTTTTGCTTTGATTCGCCATTTTGCGTCTTGAACCGAAGCATGTATAGAAGGCGGCCTCTGATTGGGTGGCGGGAAGAGCCCGGATGTAGCTCCAGCCAATCACAATCCTCGAGGCGAGGGACGCCGTCCGCGGGGGGCTCCGAAGGGGTTCCCGCGCTGGCGCCGGCGGTAACCGACGGACGCCCGTCGGTTGTTTGCGGAAACCCCGCGTGGGGCCCCTCGCAGCCGGCCGCCGTCGGGGTGACGGCGTCCGTGGGGGGTACTGAAGGGGATTGGCACTGCCGCCCAGGTCGTGGCGTGCCCGTAGTTGGCGTCGCCCCCGCCCGGGGCCCCCGGTCGGCCACCGTCGGTGAGGCGGGGGACGCCGCCGTATCCTACTTTTTCCCCGTACATTTTGGTGACTTGTGGTCCCCCCCACAAGATCTGCAGATATGAGGGAACTTGCAGCGGTTCCCCTTTGGGCAGGTTTCCTCGTAATTCCACGTGCAGCACCCGTTTTCCGGGCCGGTGGGGCCCGGTGGGGGGCCTCCCCCGCCGTCGTTACCCTGGCGTTTCCCGCCCTTCTTTTTCGACGACTGACTGGGAGGCGCTGATGGGTGGTGGGACAAGCGTCTCGCCTCCCATGTAGAAACCATACCGTAATGCAGTAGGGTTTTATTCCCGTGCCCTGGGCCAAAGGCACCCATGCCCTACTTATCCGCGATGGCCCTGATACTGCTGTCATAGTCCACTGCGGCCTCCGGTGGGAATATCCCGGAGATGCCTTGAAAACACATATAGCTCAGGTGCTCCATGTACCGCACTAGTTCCTCCCGGGTACAGTCAGAGTGTATGCCCCACTCCAGGCATGCATGGAGTAACTCCTCGAATTTGGCTTTCTGTAAGTCTTTTAGCTTAGGTAGGTACTTGGCTATGTCATACTTACTCTCTTTGTCCGTGGCTGCCGCCCCCTGCCCGGGCCCCGGCGGGAGGCCCGGGGCGGGGGGTGGTGGAATCTCTGCCGGCGGTTTGCCGGCCTCCATGTCGGCGTTTTCCTTCTCCGCGGCCGCGATCTTGGCCCGTAGACGGATTTTCTTCCCCCGACGCTCCTGTTCCAGTAGTTGCTGTTGTAGGTCCAGCTCCTCCTGGTCTGGGACATATACCGGCGTATCCCCCGGCATGTTTGTCCCGATTTTCGACTCCCCCGCAGGTGCCTCCTTACTGGCTTCTGCGGTCGACACAGACGGATCTGAATGTCTTCGTTCTGCCGTTGATCTGTGCCGGCTCGCCCTGTCCGCTGTTTTATATTTAACACACTGATCTGGTGTTCCTGGGTGGACTGTCGCGCACTTCCAACATAACATGCTTGGACATGGCTCTGGTTCGACAAAAAATTGTATACTGAGGTATGAAGAGTTCCGTGGTCGAGCACAGCCGGGGCGGGAGTGAGGAGAATCAACACCACCGGCTAGTGGCGGGGGCGTCCTTAGCAACGCCTGCAGCGCCCCCACCGAGGAGCGACGGTACCAGGGCAATACTATTATTAACCCGTCAATACTTCACATTTTTTTTAATGGGATATCGCAATCTGGGATATTAAACATGTCATATTTGATATGTATTAAGAGCAGATCTCAAAAATTGCTCTAACCCCCCCAAACAAAAAAAAAATCGTTGAGCAATTTTTTTTTCTTCAAGGGGGTGCCCTGCCCCAAATACCTGTAGCTATGGAACTAAACATGATAGAGAGACAAATTTTACATTTCTGAAATCCTCTCGCCGAGACGCTTCGTTTGGCGCTATGCAAACGAGTCTAAGTCGAAGCGTTCTACTCGCCAAAATTCCCAAACAAAGTCAAATTTCGCAAAAAGTAGGGGGGATGGAGGGCTGACACACTAGGGCCTAATAAATAGGACATTTCTGCATCTAACGAGCCTAATAAGGTGAATATTGGTTGAGAATTACCTTTGATATGAGCCATTTTCAAGAATTTGATTCAAGTTGAGAAATGACAGTCCGGTCTGCTCGGTTTCAAGTCACCCCCAACCACATAAGGCTAAAGGGATATCGGGCTGGGGGGTACCTTGAAACTGCTCCGAGTCGCACTCTCGCGGGATCCCGTGAACGCGCGAGATGGTCATTTTGTTTACTTTACGTTGTCGTCGTGTCGAACGATAGGAAATGCTTGATTATGGCATAATTCGATTAAATATTGAAGTTATCGCTATGCTGAAAGGTAGGAAATGAATCTAGATGTGTTTTGGTTATGTTTTCGTAGGAAAAATAAAAAATATCGACATTTTGCGGTTGTCGTAAATAATTGCACAAATTTCAAGAATCCGACGAGTCAAGTTTCGGCGACTAAACTTTGTCGAAAATCAATCAATCCTCCTTAATTTGGCCATGTAAGTAGTAAATTATTGCGGATTATCAAAGAATAATATGTTTTCTTTAAGTTGTCAGCTTTTAAGGCAGGAGAAAAAATGATAAGTCGTGGAAAATGGACTTCAAGCGAGACGAGTCAGTGAACTCGCTGACTCACCTGCAAATTAGTGAAATTTCGAAGACGAAAATAATAGGAATCTGGATAATTAATGCAGCATTTCAATTACACCCACATCTATATCATTACCATAAAGGTAGTCTGACGCTCGTTTGACACTGAGCCTATGTGTCCAGATGACTGTGCCAAACGAGTGGCAGACCTTTACCCTAAGACGGCTATTGTATGTTGATCGTCTCTGCTTTACCCTAAATTAATACTAATACCTAATACTACCAAACCCCTGCAGACCGTCTCTACCAGAAGTCTCTGATATCGCCTGTGCCTGAGGTTGAAATACTTGATTTAGCACATAGCAAAGTAAGAGCTGCAGGCCACCCTGCCTCACACAGTATTACCATAACACACAGAGGCCACCCTGCCTCACACAGTATTACTATAAGACACAGAGGCCACCCTGCCTCACACAGTATTACTATAAGACACAGAGGCCGCCCTGCCTCACACAGTATTACTATAAGACACAGAGGCCACCCTGCCTCACACAGTATTACTATAAGACACAGAGGCCACCCTGCCTCACACAGTATTACTATTACACACACACAGAGGCTACCCTGCCTCACACAGTGTTACCATAACACACAGAGGCCACCCTGCCTCACACAGTGTTACCATAACACACAGAGGCCACCCTGCCTCACACAGTGTTACAATAACACACAGAGGCCACCCTGCCTCACACAGTGTTACCATAACACACAGAGGCCACCCTGCCTCACGCAGTATTACTATAGTCAACACAGAGGATTGATAGCTTAACCCTTTAAGGACGGATGTCGCTAAAATATGACATTTGTCGTCATGGTGCACCAATGCAGCCCCAGTGAGTAACTTGCTGGTGCTGCATTGGTGCATCATGCAGACCTTTCGGGAGTGTCTCAGCCCCATAGGTTTCACATGATGCTTGAATGCAGCCCTGGTGGGCTACTCACTAGGGCTGCATTCATGCATCATACCATAAAGAGCACAATGCATTGTAGTGCTGTGCAGCCCTTTAACTCACTTTGCATTATATACAACCTATGCCCTGGGGCTGGGCTCACCGTGTATTTTAAACAAGTCTCGACATAATCATAGCATTGGTGGTGCTATGTAAGGCCTGCATACATTAAATTTTGAGTGGGAGACTTAGCCCATTGCCAGGAATAATATTTGGACGTGACCCAAAAGTCAGGAATGGTTACTTTTGTGTGGGGCTAGATCTATGTGGGCACACCTCTGTTTGGTAAATAAATAAACTATTCAAGTGCCAGTCAGTGATTCTCTGAAGTCTGGAATTGCTTCCAGAGTTATACAGTTTATTATTGATGGAAATCAATCCAATTTCGGACCGTCTTTGAAGAACTGATTTACATAAATACGTTCACTCTTAAAATATGTACAATAATGATTAAAAGGATTACTAGGACAGTGCCTTGCTTGATATAATTACCACAGTATATTCCCTGAAGTGGATTTGAAAGAAAATGTTCACAGTGGAAGGGAAATATAATTTATGAAATTGACGACTCGAAGAAGAATTTTGTCCGAGCAAATTTGATCTGGATCTGTTCAAGTGTGGAACATCATATTGTGAAGTCTATATTTTCGAGGATGGAAACTTTCATGGTAAAACGAAATAAGGCAAATTCGCGGGTATCTAATCTTTACTGTAGTACATAAAATATTTCCGCAGATTTTGCAAAAGAATATACCCATTGGAATAAGGTACGACCACACTATCTGTGAGTAAAGTGTAGACCGTGGGAGACTTGCATATGTAACATCATTGTAGATACAGTGGGGTATCTTGTGTTGTTATATTTCATGACGTTATGGATTCATACAACATGAAATGGTATCCCTCAGCATCACAGTTTTACCATGCCGAGCCATTGGCCTGCCTCTCTGTCCTTGAGAAGCTGCCCCATGATGGCCAGTGCATATTGGGGGGTCGGAGAGTCACACACCATAAACAACTATTATTCTGATAATTATGTAGCATAATCCAAAATGTTGGAACCTTGAGAAAAGCAGGAGAAACCGTTAGAACGAGGGATCATTCCTTTCAGTATGACCAAAGTTATCATGATCATCTTTATTGTTATACAAAGAATGCTGCAGGGCCTCAAGCTAGTGACCGAAATATTACACCATTGATAAGAGAAAACCCCATGTATCAGTCCCACCAATATTTTTCTACAGAATGACTTGCTCATAAGGAGTAGAAAAAACAAATAGCTGTCATTGTGTACTAAATGAGTACTCTACCACAACAAGTAGTAAAAATAGGATTATGTAGAGAATGAAAGGGAACAACTCAAGTGTAATCCCTCCGCACCTGTATAGGATCCAAAGGCACTGTATCAAACCTAATCTCCTAAATCCCATCCATCACCTCAGAAATCACCGCATTTAGGAGTAGTTATTATGAGGTCAGATTTTTCCTATGCTGAGGTGCACTTTCTTATTATAGGGGATTGGCATTGAGGCCCAAGCCTTGCTACCTGTCCAGGAACAGTTGGAGAAAGGTGATGGCCGGTAGGCTTGGTCTTTATAGAAAAGGTGGAGGTTTAAGGCTCTGGTTTAGACCAACAGAATGGTGTGTTTCAGGTTAAATAGTCTGAAGATCTAAGTATTTATTTTTTCTTCATTTTTCTTTGAAAATCAATTTAGCCTGAAAAGTAGCCAAAATTGACTCACAAACTTTAGTGCCTACTTGGCATCAACAGAATTGACTCATGGACTATCATATTGACTCTGAAATAGCCCAAAAATTACTTGAAATATGAATATTTTTTCAAAATTGGTTAACAATTTCTAGGATCGGCCCTTTTTACAGGTCCGGTAAATGGAGGAAAACCCTCCCCAGAGCTGTTATTTACACCAGTGTTAATTTTCACAACGCAGGTAGGTGTGAAAACACTGCATGGCTAGAATTAGCAATGGTTTTGCTTGTAGCATAAACACTACAGGGCTAAAATTAGCAACGGTTTTCTTATAACCCATTTGCTGAATTTTCTATCAATTTGCTGTTAAATGTATATATCCCATAAGATAGATTAGTGTATGCTCTTGAATCATACATGGCCAATAGTGAATCATACAGGTGATTGCCATGAAATCACATATGAATAAGCTTTTTCTATAGACTTTCCCTCTGTGCTCCTCCACCTCACCCAGTAGGCAGTGAGCCCTGCAGTGTTTTCACACCTACCTGCGTTGTGAAAATTAACACTGGTGTAAATAACAGCTCTGGGGAGGTTTTTCCTCCATTTCCCGGACCTGTTTTACTAGGTAGGGTAAAAAGTTGACTCACAAAGTTCAGCGCCGACCTCAGATAACAGCGTTGAGTCGTGGACTATCAAATATTTTAAACAAAATTTAATAACAATTTTTGGGGTTGGCCCTCTTTTGCTAGATAGGGTAAAAAATTTACTTGCAAACTTCAGTGACGATTCACTGACAACAGCATTTATTCAGTGACTATCAAATCAACTCTAACATAGCCAAAAATTACTTTTTCAAAACTGGATGAAAGTTTCTAGAGTAGGCCCTTGTCGGGTCGGGTAACCTGAAACACACTTTTTTTTGGCCCTATTACAGCTGACCGGCGGTCACTATAATTCACTTGTTAAGGCCTCTAGTGCTAGCCCTCTGTAAGGTATGTTAAACAAGTAGATCGTACCTGGAGATTGGACAGATAGTTCACTGGCTGCATCAGGATCTCATAATAAGCAAATACCAGTACTAGACCAATCTTGAGGAGCCATGCAATCAAAGCATTCTAAAGCTGAGACACACCCTGCTGATCTTGCCATAACCTGTCTTGTAGCATATTGTATACCACTGCCTTATGTCTGGTAGTAGTACTATGGGTAGACCCATGTGCACAACAGGGGGACTTAAGGTCAGGGCTGGTGAGGAGGCCAATGGAGCACACCTATAGCATGGGGCACCCAGAAGAACATCGGATTAGTATACCATAGGATTTATTGAGTACATTTACAAGAATGAAGCCACGTGTTCTAGCCAGCCAGAGGAGGATATAAATACAATCTGGTTTATATTTCTGAACCTATATAATATTGTTATTGGAGGATATACAGTTTACTCGCTGTTCAGAGGATTAAGCAAGTACACACACTTTAAACCCAGTTTGACAAAGGAGTTTAATAAGTCTGTTCACAACCAGATATTGATGAGAATAATATAAAAAGGAGTTGACAAAGCCACAAAACTGTATATTGTGGCACACGTGTACATCTACTAGTTAGGTAAGTGGAATATACTATAGGGTAGATTCACCTGAAGTCGGACACATACCTTGAGACGGACACTTGATGTTGTGGTTATTCAAGTATTTTAAGCTTTTTATTTGTGAATAATGGTAAAGTTTAAGTGCTGTTTTTTACAAAAAGCAAACACTACACGTAATTGTGTACGAAAATAACCTCAAATTTCACTGTCCGTCTCGGGGTTTGTGTCCTTTTAATAGGTGTCTGTATACTACATGTACATATGATTTTGACTCAACCATCAGTGAAATACCTATTGTCACACCAGCCTGAACAGTAGATTCCCAACTTTTTAGATGTTATTCGAAGCAAATAACCAACATCCGCTGATAATAGCCAGGCATTAACATAGTTGGTTTGTAAAAGAAATATAACACAAACACCGCATCGACATGGACATGGTGTATGTATTATGTCAATAGGCAAAGACAGATTAGGGTATATACAGTGATTTTTCGAGCCGTATGAAAATTCCCATTACCTTATCGCTTCATAAACTGTACAAATACCGGTACATAATGGTAATATGCAGCGGCTGTACACCGTTGTACACAATGTTTATATGAGCATAATGTACACAAATATGTATATATATATATATATATATATGTGTGTATATATATATATATATATGTCCTGGAATGGCAGAAGTAGGTCCATACATAATCTCCTTGAGAGGATTAATCACTGGTTAATGCCCTGATAACATGTTCTTCACGTTCACACAAACACAATAGTACAGCGTGCACGTCAATGATAAATACACTGGTCAGCCAATAGATAAGCCACTAGGGTTAAGTAAAGGGAGTAAAGGTAATTCCAGTAGTTCTATCAGGATGTATTTTCTGTAGAATTGCTAAAGGGTCATGACAAAACAATTGTGCCAGGCTATGTTAGGTTATGTGATGTGAAACATACTCATTCTTAGCCTTAGACTGAAAAGCTGTTAACGGCTTATACCGTAGGGCTCTCATGGTGTACCTTACCATTGTGGAAACATCTAGGGCGTCATTAATCTTAAGTAGCTGGATATTCAATGGCGAAAGATTGGTTCAAAATAATGTAATATATATATATAGTGCTTGGCATGTGTTGTAGCAGTTTGAATGGGGTCTGTTCCCAGTGTTATAGGATTCTTGAATATAATTGCTACCTACACTTGAGGGCTCATTGATGCCGGGGGATTCACACTTGTGAATTATGGGAATTTGTTAGATGCAATTCATACCATATGTTATTTACTGCCTTGGCATAATAGTGGCTAAATTACATAGCAACCAGCATAATCATCTCCAATTTCATTACGTTATATATGATGATTTATAATAGACTAAAACATACTTACTTGCTGTTTATGTCTTTCTATCTTTAAAATTATTTTTAGAACATTCAATTGTGATGCATATACATACACGAATCACAGCAACATCCATAATCCATACAACATACTGAAACTCTATATTATTCAAATATGAAACTATCAAACAGTAGGCAACAAAGTGACCATAAATTGAGAACATCTTAGTTGACCATACTGCACATCTAGCATAGTTCTAATATAACATGGTGGATGAGCAAATTCCTTTTTATTTTGCTGCTTTACCCTTTTGATTCCTGAAACTGACCATACCTTTAAAGCATATATATGCAGAAAACTCTGTCTTTGGAATATCATTAATTGATATAACACTCTCCTTATTTCTTGACATTTTCCTTGACCATGTGACCCTGATCGCTAACTAGAAATGGGGAGGATATTATCATTTCAAGAGCAGAATAAAGGCTAGCTGCTTGAGTTAAGCAAGGGAAACGGGGTTAAATAAATGGTCGCAACAATACATTTTCTTGTTTTCAAATCCCAATTTTATAATAGAACTGTCTTCCCACCAGAAATACATATCTGTTGGCTTGCTGTAATAAGCCAAATATCGGGGTGTGCTCCTGCTTGTTGCAGTTTAGATTGATATCTTCACCTGAATTGAACAGAATTAAATGCTTTGATAGCCATAGTTAGCTCATACACTCCAGTGCATATATCACGTTATTTAAATAGCACACTGGCAGGTAAACTATCAATAGAAACAAGAATAAGGATACTAAAAAAAAGGTTTATTATCTTATAACTCTATCAGGGTAACATTTTGTCATAAGGGCACTGCAGTATTGAGTCTATGATAAATATGCAGTATGCCTGACTTGCCAACCGACAGGGTTAACAGATATGCAGGGCCTGTGTTGCAAATTGAGCAATTACGCGTTGTATTATTGCAATAAATCTCTCCCCATTGAGATGTATGCAAATGAGACAATTGATAAGCAATTTCCCCACAGCTTACCGAATCAGCCGATCGACAGCTCCAGTATCATTAGAGCAGATTTACCATGAGTTGGACACATACCCTGAGACAGACACTGATATTTGTGGTTATATTCACAGTGCTACCTCTATTGCTGGAAGGAATGACACTTGAACTTGACCATCATTCCCAAATAGATAACTTAGAACGCTTGAATGAAAACAAATTCAACTGTCTGTATTCTGGTGGGTGCACACATGGTGACTCTACCCTACATGGAGCAAAGGAATTGGCAATTAAAACACAGCCTTAACTGACAGAGAGTAATCTCAGTGTCAAGCTATGAATGCTAAGAAAAAGGTTTCAAATTTTCTGGAGTAAATCATGTCCTAATTTTGGAAGTATAGATGCGCAATAAAGCTATTGAATGTAGAACATTAAGATTAGTATGCATTTGTTAAAGATAAGGGGGTTTCGTATGACCTATGCACAGGCCTAAAATGAGGAGGATGCGAATGCTTTGAGTAAATGCCTGTATATAGTACATGACACAAGCTGGACAACCATCTTCTAGGTTGAGCTCTACAAACTGCCTAGTCCACCATCATCTTTCCACCTTAGATGGTGCCACCTGTCTATGGCCGAAGACATGGTCCATTTAATAGGCCCTTCTAGGGTAGAGAGATGATGATAATACTAGTTCTGCCGTACCTCATGGTATATCCATACACCTTCCACAAGTAGTTAAGCATGCTGCTCAGTTTAGGCCTGTGGACCCATGGATATTTGGCGGATAAGGTCCGCATACTGGTTGAATGTGATATCATCATCATACATTTTTGCAAGGTTAATAAGCGCACAATGAGGCCGTATGATGCATGAATGCAGCTCTGCCATAGACCATGACATAGTAAAGAACTTTGTGGCTTCTGATTATATTGCATCAGTATCCAAATAGCGTGCCATCACAATATTACATTTTAATATTCAAAACAGTTTCAGAAATAGATTTTTTTAATACATAAAAGCAGAATCCACTCGCCACCAGATTGCTGAAGGTAAAAGGAAAAAAATAGTCAAGAACTCTTCCATATTCATAAGTAGCGCAGGGGAGGGCAAGTTCATAAGAGGTCTGAAGGTTGCACCAAGGAGCCAGCAGCAGTGCCGGCCAATACACTGCCCCATAGTTCACCATATTAGTTGGTCTCAACAAGCTCCTTGAACCTTTTCCCAGAAATCAGCCCCTGAGTCCCTAACCTTCCATGATTGAGTCATGAGAATAGTATTATATTATTCCCATGTCCGACATTAACCTTAAGATTTCTCACAACGTTAGAATTCAAAGTTCATTCGCTGTATGTAAGGCCACAAAAAACATACAGTACCGTCTTCACATTACTGTAACACAGCAGCTGCCATTATGAATGGTTTATACAAGTGAATGAAGTTTAAATATTTTAAGCCTTTCTGAGGGGGAGATGTATATGGTTGGCTTTGAGAACAGAGTATGGTGTCTATATTGCTAGTCCTAACCTAAGACTGCTAGTCCACTAAAGCCACAAAAATGGTTCAAAACGGTCCAATCAATTTACAGTTCATAGTGATGATTTTCAGCCATGACACTAGTGACGGGTTTTAGCCATGACATCTTAAATCTACAATATCATTTCTGGAGATTCATTTGGTTTTGATACAAGATCGGAGCATAAAATAAAGTTGGTGAAACTGACCTTCATTGGAATGATGAAATTAGAATTTCTCTAAACAAAGAAGTGGGTAAGGAGAGCGTTGGTATACAGGGAAGTCACAATAAGAGACAGACATACAGACAGGGCACAGGCAGGGAGTTATATCGAGGGGAGGAGAGAGCAATTATCAGTGCAGAAGGATGGAGAGACAAACAAACAAAGAGAGGGAGACCAGAGAAAGAAAGCCACAGTCAAACAAAAACGGACAAGCACAGCATGAAAAGGGGGAGGAGTTGTTAAGATGTTAGAGAAGGATGAGTTTGAATTATGCTTTCCATGCATCGGCCAATCAGCATGCTGGAAAAGTTGAATGACATGCTCCACTGGGCGGGAACATGCTTAATGGTCCCGTAATGGATTAATGAGAAACCAAAAACATGCAGGAGCACATCAGACTGTGATTAACACTGCTGTCCCAAGTCCCCATTCCCAAACCCTCCATCTCACATTCCCAGCCGCCTTCTCTCATTACAGACATCATTAGAGAATCTGTTTGAATTGTAAATGATATTGAATAAGCAGTGTCGTGGAGAGATCTGTTGCAATTTCTAGATTCCTGCCCTTAGTCTGCAGGTGGGATATTGCAGCTCCCGAGGCCAGTATCTCTGGAGTGCTATGTGAAAATAAAATAGTTGACTTTTTGTATTCAAAGGGAATATAGAAGTATGAAATGTGCAAGTTGTGTCCCATAATTTAGGCTATGCTTGTGTAACACTGTTAAAACATTTTTTATATACACTAACAAATACGTATGCTTCTGTCAGCTAAGGAATTGTTCACTTTCTAATACATCATATCCATACCACGCTGATATGCAGGGAGAGTGTGACCAATTTGGAAAAAAAAACATGCTTCCTCTAAAGACTCCGGGCCTGCTAAATCAGCCTGGGCACCCCACAGTACCAGCCTGCCTGGAAATAACGGTCTCTGGTCCAATTCTCCACCTGATACAGGTAGGCATAGAATCAGGCAGTGCCACTTACTCAGAGTGTAGGAAAGAAAGCGAAGTAGGAAAGAAGCTAACTCACTTTGAAATTAGAGGTGAAAAGAAACAGGCTGCGAACTGGGCCTCCTAGATTCTGCTCCATGCTTTGGTCAATACAATTGCAGATCAGGTTCAATCACATGCTCAACTGAGTGGCAACACTTTTGATGGGCCCTTAAAATGTTGATGAGATACAAAAGTTGTCATGAAGGGTTTGGTCTGTGGTAATCACTAATAGCTCCTACTCTTACCCACCAACCTTTTCCTCTGCCACACTTAATTAGAGACTTAATTTGGGACAAACAGTGGCTTGAGTTGAAAATGACATTGATTAACCTGGGAAACGAGGGAGTGCAGTGTCTGGGACCTTGTTGCCCTGGAGGACTAATCCTTATGGTGAACATTGCAGCCCAATAGGATAACTCTCAGAATGTTGTTCACTTAGTCAACTATTTTAATTTGATGTATGCTATTTCTTTTAAAGAAATACTAGGCATCAATAGACTAGCACATTTGGTGACTACCTATATCCTGATCTTGTCATTGTAAGGGTTTTGATGGCATAGACTCAATCGCTGACTTATAGAAAGCTGATTTCGCAAAAGAAGGTTTCTTCAATTGTCATTTGATCTGGTTCAGAATATCAAACTTATAAATTTAATGGTTTTAAACATCATTGATTTCAGCATTCATGATTGTATTCTCCTTCATTTTATTGGGAATATTTTACCTCTCATGGCACAACATTACATTGATTAAAGTTTACTTGAAGATTTACAGAACAAATCATGTGAACATGTATTCAGAGGGACTTCATTACCAACTATAATGGACATCAAAGTGACCAATTGTAAGATAATAGTTACCATTTATTAGCTGTATGTAGTTACAGCTCAGTGTTGGAATGTAGTTAATAGCTCTTAATTAGAGATAGGACAAAGGAAGAACAAAATCATTGCTAACAAGGCATTGCTATAGTGTCAAGATTGTCACAATTCTTAAACAGGAGCCCACAATACTTGTTCATATATCAGGTGTTCTTGGTATAATAAAGTGCAAAAATCTATATTGAATAAAATTGAAGTGCTATTCGCTAGAATACTTTAAATCATTGGAAAGAATGTTCAACAACAAGAAAAAGAAGAAAGCAAAAACTGAACGAAGAAAATCATAAGAATTTGTTGTTTCATACAAAAAAGGAGGCAACCGAAGTAAATGTCTTAAATCGAATGGTAGTGTGTGGGAACAAATTTCCCCTTTCAAATGACTGTACAGGCTTGGCCTACATCCTGGCACATGACCTCCATGTGACTTGACATCAGACACAGGGGTTTTCCTAACCTAATCCTTCTAACATAGTTCCCGTCAGCCCCACAGCAAGGTGGAAAATGTCCTAAAAATAAAAGCAAGCAGACTTGATTGATGAGGAAAGTGGAGCTGGTTTCCACTGAGGGGTTCCTCTTGCGTTTGTCACCTTTTTTTATGTTGTGTCCACAGAGACTGGAATGTCCTTTACTTCCGTTACAGCCATCAAATACACACCGTGTGGAAGTGGATGAATTCAAAATGGCCGGAAGTAGTCCACTGAACCCTCCCAAGAGGGGCACTGGGTGTGCATGGGGCATGTGATGCAATGTAAACATCCCAAAACTGGCTGGTTTTGGAAAGGATCAGAAAACCGAAATGGGGCTTAAACATTGAACATGAATCTGATGTGGCTTGGCATTGTCACAAAATTAGTTCCACTCTATGGGGAAGGGCTGGTCAGGCTTGGTTGCAGTTGCAGGCTTTTTCAATCCTATGATGAAATTTAATTTGATAGTACTGCACTGTGAGGATAAGACACTCTTCTCAATAACTGACTCTCCAATTCAGATGAGTTAGCTATCAAATTGATGGAAAGGACCTACTCATTCCTACCAATAACATATTTAGTAGGTGGACATATTATTTCATCCAGAGCTGTCACACTGTCAGCTTCCAATTATCAGAATATGACTGTACTTTGGTGGGTGATCCTCCTGAGATAATCCTGATAATGGTCTATTGAGCAGTCGCCCAGCAGTAAGTTCTGTCATGAAAAAAGTAACTGTAATACACATGGTTTAGATACTTTCATCTATTGCTACCAGGTGCCGTATGGCTGTATATTATCAACTACTTATATGAGGAAACAAAAATAATTAGGACTTTTATCAACCTGGAGACTACCGTTATATATTAGTGGAGAAGTAGCAATACATCTACATAACGTGATCAATAGCCAGCCAGCATGACTTGCCTCAGCATGGCTAGAATATTTTGCAAATGGGGCAATTACTTCTTGTAATAAATCTCTCACCACTTGAGATTTATGTAAATAAAGAACCTGATAAGCAATATCACCATGGCATATCTGATCAAGAGATCAACAGCTTCAGAATCAACACAGGGACCAATAAAACCAAGAGACACATTCCTCTGGGACACTTCATGGTATAGTAGCTTAGTATTATAGCCAACAACAAATATATAAGTGGTGCAATACCCATTGCTCTCAAACTAGCAAATGAGCTCTTCCACTCAGAAATCTGCAAATGCCATAAAAACATGTGTACAATTAGATGTAAGCCAATATAATATTTCTAAATCAAAAATGATGTCATGATTATAGAAATAACATTTCATCCATAGAATTTCATTCTTTGCCCTATGGTAGTTTAGATCATTGAGAAATGGAATATGTAAAGAGATAGGGGGGGGGGGTCCCTAGCTTCTTTTTCACAGATTAAAAAAATCAAAAAAAAAAAATTTTCGTAAAAAATATCAAAAGTTTTGAAATTTTCACGATTTTTTTCCTTGGTAAAGCACTGCCCACATCGATGTTATATTTCAAATGAATAATCCTATATTGTGTCCTTAAATGGGAAAAATAAAATTATGGGCCTTTAAAGTTAAAAACAAAGGAAAAAAACTGTTTAAATATCATATTCAAAGGCCAAAATAATGGTTTAAAGGCCAAGGATCGGGGTAAAAAATGTGCATATTTTATACCCTTGGTTGTTTTAAGCATAGTGATGAGATCTATATCAGTCGCAATAACGATTCCTTGGTAAATAATTCCTATATCCTAATTTATGTTAAAAAAGCAAATATCACTGGCTCCAAATATATCAAATATTGAAAGTGAAATAAAATGCTCAATTTTGCTATGAATTGTCCAGTCTTTGAATATGGTTTAGTACGCAAATATATATATTTCCAGTCTTCTAATATTAGCTCATTGTGACAGGTTTAAGCTATATGCGCAATGAGCTTAGCAGTAGTCCATATTCAATGAGTAGCGATCAACGGTGCGGCCTGGTCTCTTGCATTCAGCAACTTGTTCCATCCCATGACCAATCAGTGTCTCAGCAAGTTTAAAATAGGGTTTTCATCCTTAAATAATACAAATATTCTCTACATCTACTTTCATGGGGATTGTATAAAGGTAGGCAGGTAGAAATATGAGAGGGAAGGCTGTACGGAAAGGGAGAAAGGAGAGAAACATGAGTAGGGAGAAAATGAGAATGGAAGGGAAGAAAGAGGTTTCTATGTTCAAAAGCCAAATACATATAGGATCTAAAAGAGGAGTACAGCAGATAAACAAGTGGTAAAGCATAGAAACCCCATTCATTTGGATGACTTAAATAGAAAAGTGTGGATCACACTTTATGTAGTCCAGTTGTTTTTGCAGAGGGGTGAAGTAGATGGGAAGGGGAGAGGGAGGTTTGGGGCAGAAAGAGGTAGCAAGAAAGGTGTCGATTAGAGCCATTGGGTTAGAAAAAGGGTAATAGAACAGACTGACAATCATGGTAACATGTGTGAGAGATAATAAATGAGTCAAATACATCAAAAGCTACGATGATAGAAATAAGAAGAGTTGAAGATACATTACCAGCTAATTTTGGCTGATTTTTTTATTTTCATTACGTTTCCTTATACCAACCGCCTGTAAATCCATATGAGAAATTTGTTATATTCCCTTTAATCGGTAAACATGACCATAATAGGGTGCAAAATATTTAACTGCGAGCCATCACACATGAAAAACATCAAGGAATGAATTATGAAAATGATTAAGAAATGACGAATGGAAGTCTACATTGGGTTTATTTCATAACTTGATTTTGGGTCCATTGAGGTTGTAATATATAAGATTTAAAAGACAGGATGTGGATGGGCCCCATGAGCTTCTTAACTTGTACAATTCCTGTTCACTCAGCATGTGGGACATGCTCCCCTGGATGGGACATGGTTAATGGTCCCGTAATGGATTAATGAGAAACCAAAAACATGCAGGAGCACATCAGACTGTGATTAACACTGCTCCCCTGAAGCGTCTTCCCCGACCCTCTATCTCACATTATGCCTTGTCACTCTCCCTCATCACATACTTCATTAAAGAATCTGTTTGAATTAAAAATGATATTTATTGTGCTGGGTAATGGAGATGTGTGTCAGCAACAGTGAACTTCTGGTTTTAATCGTTAGTTTGGAGATGACTAGAGTAGAAACATAAATAACAAAGGCCAACGATCTGTGCATTATTACACAGAAAGGTTGAGGGGGAACACTTCCTGCTGACACAGCCCATCTGTCTTCTGGCAGTAAAGTTCAGTCACCAGACTAACCGCAGCACCACCTAGTGGCAGACAGATGACCTAAAGCTTCACCTAGACATATCCAGTTGGCACAAAATGTTCAATCAACATTGAACCGTTTATTGGCCAGCGACGTAGTCTCTGGCCATGGTTAAGGAGTACAGATTTCCATAAAGTTTCAACATGAGCTGCGTGCCCATTGGATTAGCATTAGGGCGATTGCTTTTGGGGGTAATTATTGGCTGAGGGTGTGCCGCTCTAGTAGCGGCACATTGCTTCGCTTATAACAACTCCTCACCTTCAAACACATGTGACTGCTGTTTTTTTTTTAGCGACCTGGCGACCTGGGCTATTTTCCAGGCGACTTTTTGACCTGGGACAATAATTTAAGTGACCTGGCAACTTTTGCACAAAATTGAACATAGGATAAAGGGTCTAAAAAGACGACCATGCGGCCTGGGGGTCATAATTTCAGAGACTTTCCGACTGGAGGGGGGGGGGACCCCTCTGCACCCCCACACATAGCCTCATATCCACTTAGTACCAGAATCTTAACTGGAAGCTGGCCGGTGTGCATTTCCTAAGATATGAATCATCGCATCCTAGTTAATGGTGATGCTGCATCCTTATGCCAGAGTCTGACGATACTGGACTCTTGCAGGCTGAAAGAGACTCTCCCCAGAGTCCAGCATTACTAGACTCTGGCATAAAGATCCAGCATAGCCAGACTCTTGAGCCATTTTGGATGAGTAGAGGCTGTAGATCAAGGTCCTGTATAGTCTGACTTTCACTAAAGTGTTTGACATTGTATGCGAGTGCTTTTGGTGACAGAGCCAGCGTCAGGCTAATGCTGATATTTGCCTTGGTGTAACTGAGGACATTAATTTTGTAGACAATGGTCTGAACCAAGAAGCAAACAGATTGATGAGGAAAGATTAGCTGCTTTCTACTGAGGGGCTCCCCCTTGAGTTTGCCACCATTCTTTTGTGTGTCAAAAGAGGTTGAAATCCCATCTCCCTCTATCCTCTATCCCCAAGTGAAAGTGGTGAATCCAAAATGATACAAAGCAGTCCACTTTACTGAAGTCGAATATCGGTATGTTGTGTCAGACTTTTGGATTAGTAACAGAATGTTAGAGCATAATAGTGATTCTGAGAGGCGTAACAAGAAAATACTGCATTTTTATGATATGAATTTGAAAAGCTTCAAAACATTAAATGCGAAATGATACTTTCTATGCACCAAGCTTTCTGCACAGACATAGCTATTATTTCAGTTTGTCCAGGGATCTTTATGAGTCACTATACCATAAGCATAGTCTAGACTTGCAGATACACACACTTTAAATTCACCCTATTACCGAAGGGAAATGGGGAGATGACAATCATTTTCAAATACAGGAAAAGAGGCAGGTGTTTCGTTTTCAGGCAGGGGCACTTTAGGGCAGAGGAGTCCTAGTTCATCTCATCATCATACTGCTATCTATACACTACTATGGCAAGAAAAAGTGTCTCTCACTTCATGAACAAGAATTATGGTAGCTGCTGCACCTAACTCATGACCAAAGTTCTATCCTGATGGACATTTACCATACCATTCAATACCCGGCGCTTAAACATGACGGTGCAGTATATGCTTTGCCTCATCCTGCAGTTCCTCTTGTATCAAACTGGAAGCGAAGCTATAATAAATAAAATGCATTTAGCGGTTAACAGTCAGCTTACCTGATATGGTGCCCGGAAGAGCCGTATTTACAAATAGGTAGATTACATACTGCTATACTGTAATAAATACCTCACCACACAGAGAAAAGAAACAAGAGTCAAAAGGGAGTACAGGTTGCCTCGAGAATATCTCCCCTTTTCAGGGGAGCCCAGGTCATCATGTGACTCCCTTAGGTGAGTCAGGTAGCTATGAGACTCTCCTAGGTGACTCACTTAGGTCAGCTGGGGAGTCACCTAGGCTCCCTTAATCGGCATCTAGGCTTTTCTACTAAAATACTTAGATTAGTTGTATAGAGGTACAGCAACAAAACAGATAAGTAAGCAAAAGACTAAGGAAGACCCCATGAAAAAAAATCATACAAATAAAAAGGAAGTCAACATTGTTGGGGGGAGCACTTTCTGCTGACACCGCCCATCTGTCTTCTGGCAGTAACTGTCACATGAAAACCGCAATGACACCTAGGGGGAGACAGATGACCTGTAGTTTAACTTGGACATCAGTAGGGGGGGGGGTGCTGGTTGGTGAGCATGTATCTTTAAGGGTTCTATCCATCACATCTAAATCCGATCTGACAGTCTCATAAAATACAAGTCTTACTGTTGCTGTGTGAGGCAAGATGAAACAAAATCAGACAATTTGTGTTGCTGGTAATGATAATGATGTTCAGAGATATATAGGCCTGTAAAATATTTACCATATTTTAAGACACAATAATTGATGTAATGTACACTCAAGAAAAATGTGTCAAGAATAATGGGTCAGCTGATATGCTCATCCTAATTGTGTACCCTATGGCCTTTATTGCTGGCTAAAATTGAGTCTCCCTTCGAATGACTGTACATGCATGGCAAACATCTTGGCATATAAACCCCATCTGACTCGGCATCAGACACAGGGGTTTTCCTAACTTAACCCTTCTCATATAGTTTCCAACAGCCCCAACAGAGGATGGGTTGAACTGTCCCGACACCAGACGCAAAGAGACTTGATTGATGAGGAAAGTGGAGCTGGTTTCTACTGAGGGGTTTCTCTTGAGTTTGTCACCTTTTTCGTGTTGTATCCACAGTGACTGTAATGTCCTCTACTTACGTTACAACCAACAATCGCTGTGTGGAAGTGGATGAATTCAAAATGGCCAGAAGTAGTCGACTTCACCCTCCCAAGAGGAGCACTGAGTGTGCATGGGGCATGTGATTCAATGTAAACATCCCAAAACTTGGGTGATATTTCAGGGGATTGGGCAGCCAAAATCGGGCTTTAAACCTGAATGCAAAACTAATTTGGTTTGGCATTGTCACACAATTAGTTTCAGTCCATGGGGAAGGGCTAGTCAGGCTTCATTGCATTTGCGAGCCTTTCCCATCGTATCCTGAAGTTGGGGTTTTATACTACTGCATTGTGTAAGAAAGTAACTTTTTCAATATCCATTTCTCAGTCCAGGGGGCCACTATTTTACATTAATGGAGAAGCAGAAGCACATCTTCATGACATGAAGAATAGCCAACAAGCATGACTCGCCTCAGCATGGTTCATGGATTTTGCAGATGGGGCAATTACTTCTTGTAATAAATCTCTCACCACTTGAGATACCAATACAGAACCTGATAAGGATTATCACCATGGCATAGCTGATCAAGAGATCAACAGCTTCAGAATCAGCAACACAGTGAAGCAAGAGCCCTAGCCTTTCCTATCACACCATGGTAGCAGTGCCATATGCTATAGCTACAAGAAAAGGATCAATGAGAGAGTACATTGAGAGTATAGTTGCTTTATGGGTACAAGTAAAAATGAATCTCAGCAAACAAAATGCCCATTTACCAACATTTGTTGAATTGACTGTTTTCTTCAATCTGCAAGAACGGACATTACTGCAGAGAGTAAATGAGAAGGAAATTAGTCACATTCCCCCAAAAAGAGCAACACGTCGCCAAAGAAATGATTTAAGTGGTATAGGTTACATCATGGAATGTCTAGCCACTCCTCTTACCAGGTTAAGTCCAGTAGAGTGCATGATGTACAATACTCGTAGCATGAAGCTTGTGTAATAGGAGAATAAATAATAAAATAACAGGTATACAAGAATATCATAAGCCAATTTAAATTCCATATCGGAATCAGATGTCATGCATTATAGAGATCAGATAAAAGATACAATCTAATAGGTTTAATATGGGATGTGGCCTGGTCTCTTGCATTCAGCGTCCAATCAGCATGCCTTGTTCAATCAGCAGTTAGGACCAGCTGAGTGAAATGCTCCACTGGCTTGGAACATGCTAAATGCGCCCTGAATGAATTAATGAGAAACAAAATGTGTTGTGTAGGGGCTTAGTCGGTGTTCAACACTAAGGCTCTTACATTACCCTCACCAGTTCAACCTCCCCTATTTACTACCTCAAACACAGACAGACTCTTTTTAATTTTAAATGATATTGATTAAACAGTGTTATAGAATGGGTTTCAGAGCTTGTCGCATTTGTTGCTTAAATCTCAAGAGATGAGGAGGTAGTACTAGCGGAAATATACTGTACACACACTTAAGCATCATTTTTCCCCCATGTGACCCTTAAACTGCGTGGGTTATAATCTTAATTGTGTTGGGGAGTTCAGTGCATCTAAGTACTATACATCATGTTTTATACATTGCCTTTATACTCAGAAAACGCAATCAGGCATATGCATGTAAGGTGGCATTCCTCACCTAAACAAATATTTGGTGAAGATCCACTTCATTGTGCATCATCAGACTGTTTTATCAGTTTAGATATACACATACCATCCACCAAGTAGTTTGCTTCCATTATCTGGGTGTAGTTATGCTTCACAGTTTAATGTTGTCAGTGTGTCTTCATTAAAGACAATGATTGTGTTAGTGTCTCTTCATTAGAGACAAAAGATGCTAACAACGCCTGAGGGGAAGTAACTAACACTTCAAGGGCAGCAACTTGCTTCATGTCAGTATGGCCTTCATGTTCCTGGTACAGAAATGCAGACTTTGATAGTAACTATATTGCTGCATTAGAGCATCAATCTCCCAACTTGTTGACATGACAGATGAGACAGGAATTGATTTCCTACAGCTTCATTCGTGCATCATGCTGACACAGGTCAAGGCAGAGTAAAGTGCTATGTGGCTGTTATAGGACTAAATTGCAGGAGGTAACTAACTGCCTGTTTACACAGCATAGTCATGATCAGGCCATATGTGTGTCTAGGTTATCATGGCATTAAGCGTACTTTAGAATAACAAAGACAGAGAAATGTTCTAGTTAAGATAGAAAGTTGCTCTTCACCTTATGTTTCCTATATTTCCATAGTCAGCCCTCACTTCCTTAAATTTGTGAATCATAAAACTAGAAAATATTTGGGGGAAAAACTCCTTATTGCAATACAATGGCTTCTGATTATCCCAAACTTAAAATCATGGGCACATATCCTACAGCAAAATTGCAGTAAGGAAAAACATGTTTTGTAAAATATCATAATTATAAGCCTGCTACATCAGATACTAGGATGATAGAAGTGAGAAAAGTTTTAAGAGGTTGAATACATGATATGGCCTGGTCCTTCCTAACCTGTCCTGTGCCTGGTTGGATTTTAGATTAGGGGCTGAGTTAGCAGGTTTTTTTTAATCAAGTTTAAATTATCACATATATATATATATATATATATATCACTTTTTAAACAATTTAACTTTGGGAAGACAGATTTACGTTTATGTAATTAGATAATCAATCATCAAGTTTACGTAGAATGGGTGACATCGGACCAACGACTTCAGTGGTCATAATAACAACCAAAGGCAATAGTGACCCTTTAATATCATAAGTAATTTTAAGTTCAATATTGTCTTAATACTTCAACACCGATGTCTCCTCATCATCCCAAATATTCTTCTAATTCAGGAAGACATAAAAATAACATGACAAAATAATATTGGAAAACAGAATGCAGATACACAAAGATCCATACATGTGATCAATCCTACAGAGATGATTTACACATGATTAGTTGGATATGATGCTGAGAATTATTGGAAGCTGTTTTAGTTCATTTGATAATTTGAGCTTCTAATTTAATGGTAGTTAATTATAAATATCCGCAGATGAGTGGCTTAAAGTCAGTAAATATTAATTGATAACAGATTATCTTCACACATTTATGATAAATAGGATGTGATGAAAGATCTAAAGTTGCCCTAGTTGATTTAATAATTAAACCTTTAGATCTAATGACAATTAAACCTTCTGATTTATAGAAATTGGCAGATAAGGGGGTTAAGGCAGCAAATCGAAATTGATTAAAATCAAAAATAATACCAGATTATTTACACACCTGACTGATGGGAAATGAAGCTAAAATAATAAAGAAACACTATGAAACCATGCATAAAAAATCTCCCACACACATAAATAAAAGACCAAAACAGGCTGTGATCACACAGAAAGGTTGAGGGGGAACACTTCCTGCTGACACCACCCATCTGTCTTCCGGTGGTACTTACCTGTCACATGACACCTAGCAGGAGGCTGATGACCCTGAGCCTTACCTAGGCATAGGAGGATTTGATGTTGGTGAATGTAAAACCTTAAATGGTTCACCTAAGTCAGGGAATGTGTACATAGTTACGTATACTCTGTGATGTCCAATATGATTGAAGAGCATAACCTAATTTAGATTTGCCATGGCATACTAGGATAAATTTCACTATTCCTATAAATGACCCAACTTATTAATGTACATATATTGTGGTGCCTCTTTTCTTTTCTTTCTTTTTATCATTGTGAAAATAAATTGATCATTTTCAATTCTTGGAGGTAGGAAACGATGGTTTCTCCAAAAAATTCTATTTCGTTGTGATGGTCCTATAAATATTTGGAATGTAAAAAAAACTACGTTTCAAAGCCTAAAGTAGGTAGCTTTCATCTGGTGGGGTGTTGCTATGGTAACATGTGTTTCATTTTAAATTGACATACAAGTATATCATTGAATTGTGAAATATATACATTTTAGAAGGGCCCGGATAATTTTAACTAGATTAAATACTTTGGTAGAAAAGGTCCAGAAAAGATGTTTTAGGCTGTTTTGCACATATCTAGCTATTGATAATACTATTTCAAAAATAGCATCTATGCAAGCTGACTAAAATATTCATGGTTTTACTAAAGGGAAAGGAGGAAATAATACTTTTAAGAACGGGAAATGAGGCAGGTGGTTTAGTTTCAGACAGGGGCACCAGAGGGCATAGGGGGCACAGTTCACATCTCATCATCTTTCCCCTATCTGAACTCACAAGCGGGTCTTTCACTGTATGAATAAAAATCATATTTTGTGATAATGGGCCTCCAACATAATCTTGATCATAATATCATAGCCACAAAAAAAAGAGGAGTTCTTCAAAGAACACCTGCATTTTGAAGATTAGATTAGAAAATTGTATTACAACAAGATGATAACAGGAGAAGAGAAGTCAATAGTAATTTTATGTAGAAATAAGATGTCATGATTATAAAAACAGTACAATTAAAATGTTGAATAAGGGTAGCGGCCGGGCTCTGAGCATTCCCATTCCACGCCTTGTCCAATCAGCATGCAGGACCAGTTAAGGTGGGTCAATGCCTTGATGTAAAAGTAGCTAGATTTTCGTCAAGTTTTCACCATAAGACCATAATAGCATACACTTTCCAAAGAAACTGAGAAAATAGGGGGGTCCCGGGCTATTTTCTGAGATATTTAAGCCTTAAGTTAATGTCTTATGTGATGGATTATACAGTGTTTTGCCACATATCTACATGAAATTGTATTGAAAAGTAGCTAAATTTCTATATAACTCTCCCAGAGTATAGGCTTTGATGTTTTCTGTCTAGAGAATATATTTTCAACACATGGTCCCGGACATATTTCTAAGGTTTAGGCCCATCGAAATAAAAAAATTGAAAAGAAATAGAAATATACTGAGGGCTACCTATGTAAAACTTCCAATGAGGAAAATCACTACAGACTGCATAGCACAGTGGTAGAATGGATGCCTTCAAATTCAAAGGTTGGTGGTTCTCGCCCCGGTCAGGGAAAATCCATACGCTATTTTATGACCATTTGATATTACTTAGGCCAATTTGAAACAAGGGTGCCCTGGTGTTCTATGGTCAAACTAGAGAATGCACCTGCGCAGAAAACGGCGCAGTGGATGAAAAAGGCATCATATTGACCCACCTTAAGGGACACGCTCCACGAAACACATTTAAGTAATGCTAATTTGATTAGTGAGGAACCAAAAATCTACTGAAGGTGATTTGCTTGCGATTAACATTGCTGACCCTAACTCTTCTACTACCACATTTCCCCCCAGACTAACACATTAATCACAGATTTTATTTGACACTCTATGAGGGAGCATCAGTGTTGGTATGTGAAAAAATGTCTTCAATTACTAGTTGTTTGAACTCCTCTGTAATTCAAAGCAATGCACATCTTATGAGAGTCTAATTGCCACAACAATGCAGATACCATCAGCGAGGAGCAGTTGACATCTACCATAACCATCTCTAGTGGTGGTACTCATGCTTCTCTTTTAGATTAGTTTTTGTCAATAACGCTTATTTGACAATTATCTGATAAAGAACTATTTTTGCTCAGCGGTCTAGATGGCAACCATAGGTGCTATTCAGACGGCAGTTTGCCTTCATTACCTGTTTAACCACACTTCACAGACTAAATGTTGTCAGTGTGTCTTCATTAGAGACAATTATTGTCAAGGTACTAACAAGGCCTGTCCCAAGGAAGTAACTCAGCATTTCAGTGTCACTTAGTTCTTTAACCCTTTAAGGACGGCATGATGCCTTAATGCATCAAGTCCTTGGTCCCCATTAAGCATGAATGCAGCCCTGGTGAGTAACTTGCCAGTGCCGCGTTCAAGCGTCATGCAGACCCTACAGGGTTGAGACACTCCCAAAGGGTAGGCATGATGCACCAAAGCAGCACCGGCGAGTTACTCACCAGGGCTGCATTGGTGCATCATGATGACAAATGTCATCTTTTAGCGACATTATATATACCATTCTTAAAGGGTTAATGTAGTATGCGCTTTGTCATCATGATACCTTAATGCAGCTCAAATGTGCACCAAGTGCTGCATTTAAGCATCATCCCGACCCTAAGGTATATTGATACAATCCTAAAGGGTTGGCAGGATGCATGAATAAAGCCCTATAGTGAGTAGCCTGACATGGGCTACATCATGGTTAAGGTATTATATGGCCCTTCAAGGGCAAAATTGCAGGAAGTAACTAACCAGTTGTTTACACATTATCTTCCAGATGAGTTCCCAAAGTTATCATGACAATCATTAAGAGTAATTAAGAAGAACAAAAACATAAATGAATGTTGCAGTAATGAAATTTATTTGTTCTTCATCTAATCATGATTACTGATATGATAATAAAGAGGAGATGTGGTATGGGGAAAAGGAGTTGTGAGCATAGAATTGATTTAACTAATCTCTTTGAGCTTATTTGCACAAAAAGAATTAGGGGGGAAAAAAACACAGAAACATGAAAACCCTTTTATAAAAAAGACAAAAAAAGAGACAACAGTCAGCAAGCTCTGATTTATTACGCAGAAAGGTTGAGGGGGAACACTTCCTGCTGACACCGCCCATCTGTCTTCCTACAGTCGCCATCAAGCGACAAACTGCAGCGACACCTAGAGGAAGACATATGACCTTGAGGTTCAGTCAGTCCTCACATGGCTCACTCTCACCAGAAAGATGCAGTTCAAATATTGATGCATATGATCACATGCTATACATGATCACATTCTGTACACGAACACTTGCAGTAAATGGTCACTTGCCGTACATGATCCCTTGACGTACATGATCAGGAAATTTGGAAATATTTTAGGTCATTAAGGCTCACAAATGTATCTACTAAATTAACCTCTTTTAGAGGATCAGTCTCATTAACCTAAAGGAGTTTACATTGCAGCTTATTCCGGGGAGGGGGCAGGGGACATTTATATTACCCCATCATGTACATCACCTGCTGATCATGTACATTGATTTCAAGTGATCATGTGCTTCAAGTGATCATTTATGTCACTTGCTGATCATGTATGCCATTAAGCATGTAGTCTTCCTTTTAAAGGTGCCTATTTTATCTCTTATACAGGATAGCTTCACGTAAAGTAACCACTACATTAAACTGAGGAATAAGCCTAAAATAATATGTGTTTACACTGTATATATGTGGGAGATTATGTTGATCTCATGTATTTACTGATAAAGTATAGCATGTGATCGTGTACGGCATGTGATCATATATCCGTCACAATTTGAATGCATCGATTTGGTGAAAGTGAGTCACCAGGGGATCATTTCATGTTGGTTAGGTTGTATTGTCGAGAGTAGGACTGGTTCCATCTGATAGTATTCCACCTTGATCATACCAGGAAATGCTAAATGTGACCATGTGCAACTGAACAAGCTTCAGCCAGCAAAGAACTCACAGTTCTATGTGACTGCACATGCGCAGGGATGTCACATGACATCAGACATGGATTGTCTCCTTCACTGGGAGTTCTCACATACTTATCACCAACCCGATAATAGGTGTAAGGATAACAAACAGACACTGGGAGCAAACAGATTTGATTGATGCGGAAAATGGAGCTGAGGGGCTCTCCTTGAGTCTGCCACCCATTTTCATGTTGTGTCAACAGAGACAAGAAAACCATCTACCTCTGGTGCAACCAACAAATCCAAGTTGAGGTTAATGACTCCAATGGTTTAACATAACTCTCCAAAGAGGGCTGTTTACTGTACAAGGGGCACATTATACAGTGCACAGGGGACTAATGTAATACTTTTATACTATGTAGTATCAGGAAGTTGCAAATAGGTTTAATCAAATCCTTCATCTTTAATGCCATGTGAGTGTACCTTATTGTGTGGGGCGTACAGAAAGAACAATGAAAGATGGAACATTTCAGCAGAAATTAGAAGTTCAGAATTGAATCCACTTCTTTTAATAACAATTTGAAAGAAATTTGAGTATTTGTAAGAAATTTGTATGAAGGTTCTAATCTTCAAAAATTGCCAAAATGATTAAGTAACACATCCTCATAAAGCATGATTATAATATTTAATTGAATCCTCAATATATACCTTAATAGTTGACTAATCTGCTGTTTTATTTCATGGTGAATACGACACGCCCATTGACTTAACCAAGGAAGACCGTTTTGAACACCCCTGAGAAATAACCTCCGTCCATATTTCACCTCCTGTCAAATCATCAATGAACCACTTTAAATTCACTTTTTTAGAGTAGTTAAGTGAAATTTTGATGGATACTATTAATAATGACATGAAACAAACACAAAGGAGCACTCGTAGAGTTCCCCACTCAGGGTTAGTTCACAAGTCGAAGAACTCTACTCGTGCACCTTTGTCTATATATGTTGCATAAGCAGACTGTGTCATGTGAGTGCACACACAGAAAAGTGAGAGTCATTGTCGCTAAAACTACCCTCACCTGAGGGTCAGGCACTGCTTGACTCTCAGGTGAGGGTAGTTTTAGCAACAATGACTCTCACTTATCTGAGGGTGTGCACGCTCCTGGCAGTGTCCGTCTGACCCCACTGACCCCACCGACAGGGTCTGTTGTCCTTCCGTCATTCATCAAACCCTACTTAGGGTAAGGTCACATCCAATATTTCTACATGAGATTATTATTCTCCCAGATCATAAAATACCAAATGAGCACTTCATTAGAAGTAAGTTAGATTGTGTTGGCATATAGCTATTGATATAAATTTGCTCATATTATAATGGTCATCTATAAGCAATCTATTGATTGAGTCATAACAGAACTATTTGCCTGAAGTGAAGAATAATGTAGTATCCACAATATATATGTTATGGCTAAGATCGGTCCCACCAGAGATAATTATCAACAGGCTTTAGGTCCCAATGGCTTTTGATTATCTATAATTCAAAATGCCGTCAGATTTCAATACCCTGTTACCCCCTGCACTTATGTAAATATGAGTACCTTTGAGGAGAGAGATTTTGGGTTTCAGAGGTGTCCTAGACCTGCGCTTAAACGAGACCTGCGCTTATTTGAGACCCCTGCGCTAAACGGGCCAGTACGTTAATCGGCTCTGGTAATCTAAACACAGAGAAATCACCAAAGACAACACTATACAGATCCAAAAGTGTCATAGGTAGTAATAATAAAAGTTTACATTCACTCAATTTGTTCTATAATCATGATTTTACATCAGTACGTTGTGCATATCTATTCTACATGGTGTGATGTAAGGTAAGTGTGTATTCCTCTGCTTATCCACAAGAATAGAGCCATTTACACAGGATTTCCACCTCCTATTCCATTTGTTACGGTTTTGGACTCTAGTCAATACAAGTACCCATGGGGACTGTAAGAAATAAATGAGTTGCTCTGCTTGTTGTTCTTTGTGTTACTCCCAGATTCTATGAGAGGGCGCATATTTCCCCAGAGGGACAAAGTAGTATTGCAGTAGTTAACCATATTACCTTAACTCATTTTATTTTTAAATAGAAAGGATTCATCTTAACTCATTTGAATAGAGACTTCATGCTATGTACAAATGGTAGCAGTTTTTCTGAAAAAAAAGTACACTTTTTAACTAAGGGTGCGTCCTGCTTGAAAATGTCTGTTATGTGATCTTAAAAAAAGATCAGCTGTGAGCGAATGATTAGCACTGTGCACTTAGTACCTACAGACCTAGGGCAAATAATGTACATGACTAGGTTACAGTTTTGATAACAGGATGCCATATTCAACAATTGAGGTTTTCATGGATTTAGAGTGAGCCCATCTAAAATTTGCACCAGTCTAGAGAGCAATGATTGTTCAAACAACGATTTATAATTTTCAATTTTTGTTCAAAAATAATGGTCAATGGATTTTTGACCCAGCTGGGGTGTCTGACATTAAAGAACTATTTAGTACCTATTGACACATAGTCCGAGCTTGAAGTAAAATTGATTATCTTGAGGACGGTGGGAAGGTTGGCAAGGAAAGGGGGGGGGTTAGAGGAAACCGTAAGTAGTATTGTATGTATCGGAACGGGACTATAGTTAAGTACTGTTTATTACTCAATCGACCTGCAGCCAATCAGAGGCCTCCATTTGGTCACGTGACCCCCTCATTTGCATAATTACGTAATAGGCCACGCCCCCTCATTTGCATAATTACGTAATAGGCCGCGCCCCCTTGATCACCAGCCAATCAGAGGCTACCATTTGGTCACGTGACCCCTCATTTGCATAATAGGCCACGCCCTCTTGATCACGTGACCCTCTCATTTGCATAATAAGCCACACCCTCTTGATCACCAGCCAATCAGAGGTCGCCATCTGGTCACGTGACCCCCTCATTTGCATAATAGGCCGCGCCCCCTTGATCACGTGACCCCTTCATTGGCATGATAGGCCACAACAACATCACGTGGCTATCTTTGTTTGTAAACAACACCACGTGGCTCTCTTTGTTTGTAAACAACACCACGTGGCTCTCTTGTTTGTAAATAACACCTACTAAGTTTAGTCATAGGTAGCAGTAGTGTTTGTAAATAACACCTACTAAGTTTTAGTCATAGGTGTCTAGAGCAGCAGCAGCAGCAGCATCTTCAGCAGCAGCAGCAGCAGCAGCCACGTCATAGGTGTCTAGAGCAGCAGCCACGTCATAGATGACTAGTGCAGCAGCAGCAGCAGCATCTTCAGCAGCAGCAGCAGCGTCATAGGTGTCTAGAGCAGCAGCCGCAGTAGCAGCAGCAGCAGCATCTTCAGCAGCGGCAGCAGCATCTTCAGCAGCAGCAGTAGCAGCAGCGGCAGCAGCAGTAGCAGCAGTAGCATCTTCAGCAGCAGTAGCAGCATCAACAGCATCTTCAGCAAAAGCAGCAGCAGCTGCGTCATAGGTGTCTAGAGCAGCGGCAGCAGCATCTTCAGCAGCAGCAGTAGCAGCAGCGGCAGCAGCATCTTCAGCAGCAGCAGCGTCATAGGTGTCTAGAGCAGCAGCCGCAGTAGCAGCAGCGTCATAGGTGTCTAGAGCAGCAGCCGCAGCAGCAGCAGCATCTTCAGCAGCAGCAGCGGCAGCAGCAGTAGCATCTTCAGCAGCAGTAGCAGCAGCAGCAGCAACATCTTCAGCATCAACAGCATCTTCAGCAAAAGCAACAGCCCGTAACTTAGTATCATGTGCATCAGCCATAGCCGTAACAGCGACACTGCGACTAGCATAAGCAAAACAGGCTATTTTTTTAGCAGCTGTACAAGCATTAATAGCATTAGCCCTAGCAGCAGCCGCAACAGCGACACTTTTAGCAGACGTTGCAGCATCAGTAGCAGCAGCATCGGTAGCAAGAGCGGAAACAGTAGCAAGAACATTAGCAGCACGAGCAGCAGCGGCGAGAGTAACAGCAGCGTTGTTAGCAGCATCGGCAACTTCGTATGCAGCATGTGTAGCACGAACAGCGATACAAGCTTCACGTTTTGCACGAGCAGCAGCAATAGCTGCAGAAGTAGCCATCACACTTTCCAGCCACCCGTACGAATCTTGATAAAAACCAACCTCCACCTTGCTACTTGTTAACTCATCAGTAAACATGGACGTCTCCTCGTGTGGTGTTGTCGCGGCTCTGTAGTAGTGTTGGGATTGCTCACATTCGGTAGAACGTAGAGTGATTCCTGATGACGCCATGCTGAAGGTGGTAGAAGAAGTGTGTGGGACCCATGTTTCACTCTCGCTTATGTACTAGGCTCGGAGATAAGCTTCTTAACTCAAGAGGAAAACTCTCACTAGGAAGGCGACCAGCTGTCTACCTGTGTAGGTGCGGGTTCGTTACATCTTTAATCCTGTTCGACCCCCCGAGGAAATAGATGAAAAAAACAAAAGACCATCTTTCAAGCACTAGAATCCGCAGTCAGTAGGAAGCTATAAGGAGCTTAACTTGTGTTTGATTTAAGCTGTCTACCACACGCACGCGCTTGTAGTCACAGCTAGAGTGGCAGACTTCCGTCCGCCCGCTGGCGCATGACAATCGACTTTAGACACCCCCTGTAGTTTTTTTTTTTTTTGTTTTTTTTTTTGCATACACAGTTGACTAGCATCTTAATCTCTTACCCAGCTATAAGCCCATATACATGTAACGCGCATTACTCCTCTTTATGGTAATTATCAGATCGATTTAACCCTTTAGACCCCAGGCAATTACATAATATAATGCCTTATTTCCCCAGGATTTCGTGTGAATTTGGCTAAGTTTGGTCATTAATCACCCTCATTTGTTTAACATAATTTTAAGATTTATTCTTTAATCTATACATCACATTAAAGCTTGTATTTATTCTATGGCCACCTCTCAAAGAAATTATTGAAACATTAAATTTTGAATTCATGACAGGTCTTAGAAGAAGGGTGGTCCTTGCCATTTTCATAGAGGCCTTAACGGCTCACTCGGGCTGAAATTTGTTGTTTCTGCCTAAGACACTATATATATCTTTTAAAAGTCAAATCACATGAGAAATGTAAAAGTTTTGATAAAGAATTTGAATCAAATCATCCTTTTCTGAAGCTTGATGGTCTACCCATCAAAATAATATATAACTTGCATTAATGATGGTACAGTGTCCAAGTAAAACAATCAATTACATATGCTAGGCTTTTAGCCTATCTTGGAGATTTTCCAGTAAAACACACAATTGTGTGGCCCCAAGAAATAAGCTCTCTAGAGGTACAATATTTCTATTTCCCTTACCTTTAAACCTTCTCTGAATGTCATTTATGGCCAAATAAGGGTTACAGTTAAGTTATTTACAATGACAAATTAAAGCCAAATAACAACAAATAGTTTTGGGAATGTTGTCCTCATTGATTTATTCTTGAATCAGGGCCTAAAAACGGCCGTTTTGCGGCCGGCTACGGCCGTTTTGGGGAAATGAGACACGGCCGTTTCCGGCCGTTTTGGGGTCTAAAGGGTTAAGGGTGGAAAAGGCTTAGGTGATTTAGGTCCCTCTCTAGCTGAAAACAGGCTTAGACCATAGCATGTAGGCAGCCGGCCGCGTTAAACACCCCCTGTAGGTTTTTTTTTTGTATACACTCTCGATCCCCTCTCTAGGTGAAAACAAAGCTTAGAAGATGCGGTGATCCGGCCACCAGCTGGCGCGTCACACCTGTCGTTAATCACCCCCTGTAGGCTTTGTATACACTCTCGATCCCCTCTCTAGGTGAAAACAAAAGCTCCCTCCACGGGCTGGCGCGTCACACCTGTCGTTAAAACGCCCCCTGTAGTCTTAGTATACACAGTTGCCCCGCCTTATCTATTCACCAGCTATAAGCCCATATACGTGTACATGTGATTTTTGATACCCTCTCTGGAATAGGGTGGGGCTCAAGGTGAAAACAAGATTAGACCATTCGCTCTCTCAGCTATATAAAGAGCCTCAATTGTTCTTGCAACAGCACTTCACCACCGGTACACTATCAGTCACGAGGCAGATGTTTGCGGTATGGGTCACGGGTTACCTACTAATAGCGGTTTGGTGAGTAGATCACTTTTTTTCCCCTAAAAAAAACAACAAAAACCCCCCACTTATGACTCAGGTATGTATATGTAGCACTGTTAGTGTAAGTACACAGTAGAATCTACTGTACTATAGACTCAACCCTCTGAAGACGGTGGAGCGCGTTAATGCGCAGGTCTGTGTCGGCGTCACTTGTTTTTTATTCTAACTAAAAAAGAAAAAAAAGTCAGAAGTCAATCTACGACCTATCAAAGACAAATTTGTGATAAGTTCAAACTAAATAAGAGACAGTTTGAGCGTCTCTTAGTCGCTGTCAAAGATGCGAATAACGAACGCGCTGAGGGCGGGGTTCAGGTCACGTATAGTTCCCCGCTCTTTCGTCAGATGGCGCCACAATAGGGGTTTTGTACATTCCTACGATGCTCGCGACCATTTCAACGCATAATGAGCTATATAGGCAACAAAGTGCGCTTCTGAATATATTAAAATATAAAAAACAATTCAATATTGTGTATTTCTGATAGAAATGAGGCAGTTTCTTTGAATACCAACTAAACTATAGCGAGATGAAAAATACCACACCATATCTAAGGCTTTATAAAAGATACATAGTCAGAAACTCTCGCCGAGTCGGCAATCTGAAAAACGGATCAACTCGTTTTGACTCGTTGTGCCACAAGGGCCCCCATCCAACGGGGGCCCTTTGAGGTCAGTCTGTCAAACCACAGTGATCCATGCTGCTTAACACTAGGCGTAATTAATTACGCCCATGTTGTGCAGCATCTAACCAACTGACAGTGTCAGTTGGTTGGCCCCTCTTTAGGGGCCACACAATAAATAAAGAATAGAGGCCTAAGGGAACGTTCACAAGCGTCTCCCCTTCCTACGGGGTGGGTGGGTCTTTGGGTTTAGTGACAAAACAGCGACATGTGAGTAGGAGTTTGCGTGTCAGCTCTCTTTTTTTTCTTTTTTTTTCCAAGTCTACATATTATTTATGATTAAAAAATTAAAAAAAAAAAACCACGATAATATAGTGCGCTGATCAAAAACTGAATAGAAAAATAACCAAAATAGGTTGGGGAAATCTCTGCTATGTAGCTGATCGGTCGTTGTCACACGGTGCAGAAAATTTACTTTTTTTTAGAAAATCTATATTAGGACCACAGACAGGGCACATGTGTCACTTGTCGAATATAAGAGATACCAATGGGCCTTGTCGAATTTAAGAACTAGGTCTTGGCCATTGGCATTGTCTATTTTGAGAAGTAGTCTTGCCCGTCTTGCCCCTTGTCGCCAACTCCCAGCACCCCCTGTGTCTCTTTGTCCATATTGGCTAAAAACAGGACATTGTTGCCTTGGCTATTTTACCCCCCGTCTGGGGATCTTATTACTTAATCACCTCGTCTTGACCCTGTGGGGCAGTGGGTATATGGAATAACCGTGTCCAGGTGTACTCTATCTGACACATAACCGAAGGTTACTGAGTTATGTAATAATACCTGACCTATGAGGCCGCCAGTCAGTTTGCCGTGATTATTTTGACACACTCTCAGTTACTCGTAGGACATCTAATACATAATTAGACTCAGCATCATATAAGACAGTCTCGGCCACGCCGGCTGCATATCGGACCAGGGGGATAGTCTGGCAGCGACCCGCCACCCCGTCCACAAGCTGTGTACAGCACCCCGTTTCTCTTTGTCCATATTGGCTAAAAAACAGGGCATTGTTGACTTGGCTATTTTACCCGTCTGGGTCTTATTATTTAATCACCTCGTCTTGACCCTGTGGGGCAGCGGGTATATGGAATAACCGTGTCCAAGTGTACTCTATCTAACACAACACATAACCGAAGGTTGCTGAGTTATGTAATAATAACTGACCTATGAGGTCGCCAGTCAGTTTGCCGTGATTATTTTGACACACTCTCAGTTACTCGTAGGGAATCTAATACATAATTAGACTCAGCATCATATAAGACAGTCTCGGCCACGCCGGCTGCATATCGGACCAGCGACCCGCCAGCCCGTCCACAAGCTGTGTACAGCACCCCGTGTCTCTTTGTCCATATTGGCTAAAAAACAGGTCATTGTTGACTTTGGCTATTTTACCCATCTGGGTCTTATTATTTAAATCACCTCGTCTTGACCCTGTGGGGCAGTGGGTATATGGAATAACCGTGTCCAAGTGTACTCTATCTAACACATAACCAAAGGTTACTGAGTTATGTAATAATAACCGCCCTATGATCCTATGAAGTCGCCAGTCAGTTTGCCGTGATTATTTTGACATACTCTCAGTTACTCGTAGGGTATCTAATACATAATTCGACTCAGCATCATATAAGACAGTCTCGGCCGCGCCAGCCGCATATCGTACCAGAGGGATAGTCTGGCAGCAACCCGCCATCCCGTCCACAATCTGTGTACAGCAGTCTGGACCAGACCACCAACTCTGGGTATAGCATTCGGGATGACTGGAGCAAGACTGGATCTAACCCTTTAATAGTCGCATAGCGCTTTAATGTGCAGTGCCCGTTGTCGTCATAAGCCATGAATGCAGCACTCAGAGTTCCTCACCAGGGCTGCATGCATGCATACACTGACATATCGACAAAGGGCGTAGCGCATTAAAGCACTATGCTACCTTTAGCATTAAAGCGCTGAGGGGTTATTTTTTGATAGTGTAGAACCAATATCTGTCTAATTAAACCCCTTATCAGTGCTGTTTTTTTTTTCACATACAAAAGAATTAGGTAATGGCACTCCGCCATGTATTGGATAACCACTGCAGCACGACTCTGAAAAGCGGTGGCGGTGAATTTCCATTTAGATCCTGAAAAGGGGGGCGGTCAGATGTCGTCAAGGCCCTGATAAGTAGGGCAGTTAAAATCATATGATTACATTGAGCTAATTTTCTTGCTGAAAGGAATGAATAATTGTATTTGTATAAAATTCACACACACACACACACACACACACATACAGGTGTTACCAGCGAATCGGGGACACTGTTGCACATTCCTACAAAGTGGGGACCTTCACAAATTAACCCAGCTTTCACTTAATTTGGGTTCAATTTAGGGCACGGCATAATTCTAACCCCCATTAAACAGTAAATTATCATATTGAAAAATATTGAGCTGGCCTGTGGTGCTCCAAAGTAGAGCAGTACAATGCATCCAAACTGAGGACATGGCAAGTGTTTCACAACCAAAGTGAGGACATGTTTGTACAATTCAAATATTTATAGATCTAATATCTACTTTCTGCTCCTAATCATAAAAGTGATCAGTCAATTTATGAATAATAATGAATTTAATAGGGGCAATACATTATAATCAGGATGTGTGCTCGAAAAAATCAGAACTCAAACTGTGTGTATGCAAAATGAGGACTTGGTCTGAAATTGCACAGTGTGTGTATGCAAACTGGGGACGTTGCCACACAGTGTGTGTCTGCAAATAGAGGACTTGGTCTTAGGTATGGCGTGTGTATGCAAACTGGGGACATTGCCACACAGTGTGTGTCTGCAAATAGAGGACTTGGTCTTAGGTATGGCGTGTGTATGCAAACTGGGGACATTGCCACACAGTGTGTGTCTGCAAATAGAGGACTTGGTCTTAGGTATGGCGTGTGTATGCAAACTGGGGACATTGCCACACAGTGTGTGTCTGCAAATAGAGGACTTGGTCTTAGGTATGGCGTGTGTATCCAAACTGGGGACATTGCCACACAGTGTGTGTCTGCAAATAGAGGACTTGGTCTTAGGTATGGCGTGTGTATGCAAACTGGGGACATTGCCACACAGTGTGTGTCTGCAAAGAGAGGACTTGGTCTTAGGTATGGCGTGTGTATCCAAACTGGGGACATTGCCACACAGTGTGTGTCTGCAAATAGAGGACTTGGTCTTAGGTATGGCGTGTGTATGCAAACTGGGGACATTGCCACACAGTGTGTGTCTGCAAATAGAGGACTTGGTCTTAGGTATGGCGTGTGTTTGCAAACTGGGGACATTGCCACACAGTGTGTGTCTGCAAATAGAGGACTTGGTCTTAGGTATGGCGTGTGTATGCAAACTGGGGACATTGCCACACAGTGTGTGTCTGCAAATAGAGGACTTGGTCTTAGGTATGGCGTGTGTATGCAAACTGGGGACATTGCCACACAGTGTGTGTCTGCAAATAGAGGACTTGGTCTTAGGTATGGCGTGTGTATGCAAACTGGGGACATTGCCACACAGTGTGTGTCTGCAAATAGAGGACTTGGTCTTAGGTATGGCGTGTGTATGCAAACTGGGGACATTGCCACACAGTGTGTGTCTGCAAATAGAGGACTTGGTCTTAGGAATGGCGTGTGTATGCAAACTGGGGACATTGCCACACAGTGTGTGTTTGCAAATAAATGGTGGGCCAACGTTGTACCAACATCACATTCTCACGTACCAACTTCTAGCCAATCATATTTAGAGGTTAGAAATAATGTGTTCTGACGTTGATCCAATGTTAATCACCGTAATTTCCTGCGTATAACCCGCGGGTTATATCATATTCTCAAAGTCTAGGTGCCGGTAATATGAGGGTTTTTATAAGTATATTATATTACTAAATCGGTGATTTTTAGACCCCAGATGCAGGTTATATGACTCTCTCAAAGTCAGGGTGCAGGTTATACGTGAGGTGCTGGTTATACGCGGGAATTTACGGCATAAACCTTGACCCATTATACATTTATCGTAAGCACTCAAACAAACACATAAATAGTTCAACTTCTATCAACTTTATTCCAAAAAGGTGCATTCTCCTAGCATCTATTATTATTAGTTTTACTGCTATATCATAACACATCCATGTTTTTTCCCGACTCCAGGGTGGGGAATGGAGAAGGGAGGTCGGGGAATGGAGAAGGGAGGTGGGGAATGGAGAAGGGAGGTCAGGAATGGAGAAGGGAGGTCAGGGAATGGAGAAGGGAGGTCGAGGAATGGAGAGTTCTTTCTGTACACCAGGATAAAATAAACGGGATATGTCTCCTTTGTGGAATGACCAATGTAACAATGATAGTTTTGACTCATATACCTATGATGGCTGGTTAGGTCGATAAGCAGGAACATGGTGTAGTCCTTCACATTCCCACAAAACCAATCTGCAGTCCATGCATCTAGACACAATCCCCCACACACATAGGCGTAAAGAATTTGAACTTTCCCACTGCGTTAGCTTTGAGAGCAGTCTCCACTAGCGCAGCAAGTTCATCCGGGGGCATCTGATCTATGCCCCCTAGAACAGCGTCTACCTCCGCAGGGGTTTTACCCGCCTCCAGAGACGCTTGACGAATAGCTTCCAGCAGTATACGTTCCCGCTGGTTAGCTCTCTCCTGACGAGCCGTGTTGGTCGTACGAACCGCCGCGGTCTCCTGCTGGATGATCTCATCCTCTTTGGCGACATCAGAGATATCCTCCTTGTTTCTCTGGGCGACTTCCTGGGCCAGCCTCATGGCTAGAGTCAGCAGTCGCTTCCTCTCGCGCCGTCCGAGGACTGTGCGAAATTCGGCGAATGTCTCCATGTCCGAATCTAAAGTTGCCAATGCATCAGGACGCTGCTCGGCAACTGCTAGGAGGCGTTCCTTGCGGGTCTCCTCTCCTACACCTTCCAGACTCGCATTTAGGCGGTCCGGAAAGCAAGTGGGGTATTTGTCTCCCAGCAGTGCCAGACCCCTGAACGTACCAGTCAAGTTGAAATCAACCAACTTAACCTCATCCTTGCTTAATTGGCTAATTAAGCTTCTTCGGAGTGTTCTCAGGACAGGGTCGTCGTCCTTCATCCACTCCTCATGTTGGTGGGGAGCAAAGATACCTCCTAATCCTCCACCTGAAGCTCCACCACCGTCAGCCTCGTCCAGTTTCCCGGCCTCGTCCGAAGTATCCATCGTGGGATGCTCCGAATCCAGCACAGGCTCCTTCAGGGGGGGGGGGGTTTCCGGTGGTGTCATTACTGGTTTCGTCGGTGCCGGGGGCGCCGGTACCTTAAAACTAGCAGTCACTGCGTCAGCCAGGACTTCTCCTAGCGTGGCGACCACCTGGGCTCCAACCGTAGTGGAGTCCTCGTCCATAGCCTCTTCCAGGTGAGGTTGAGGCTCCTCCATAATGCCCACCGTACTGCTCGTCTTCGGACGAGCTCCGGTACCGCTGTGCTCGGTGAGTACTGCAGTGGCTGCCGCTGTGGCAAGGGCTGCAGTAGCCACCACTGCAGGACTCGCGTCTAGTCCTCTTGACAGGGAGAACAAATCCGTTATCGGGAGTGTATCCAATTTCTTGGTCGTAGTCTCCCGAACCGGTTTCTGCGCTGTAGCTGCTCCGGATTTCTTCGGTCCGGCGGAACTCATGGTTTTAATGTCCACCTTACCCTTTGTTTTGGGTTCGGTTTTCACCTCCACCTTGCCCTTGGGTTTAATGTCGGCTTTCACGTCTATTTTGGACTTGGACTTCTTCGGATCCGCTACCACAGTACTACTGGTGGCCACCCGATCCTTCTTGGTCTTCGGTTTCTTGGGTTCGGGCTTCTTCGGCTCAGACTTCTCAACCTTAGGTTGAGCCTTCTTGCCGGGCCCGGACTGCTTAATAACCTTTGAGCCAGGCCGGTCAGTCGACTTGGATCTACTCCGGTTAGTCTTTTTGCCACGAGTCTTCGAACCCGAGGCATTACTGTCATCACTGTGGGTGACGTTGTCCTTCATGGACAGTCGACGGTTCACCGACATTTTTCAAGGCCGGCGAGATGCTGAGACTAACCAACCGGGATGGTCGGCAAGCGGCTCCGGTGGGTTCGGACTCTTTCTCGGAAAGCTCCAATCCTGCGGGCAGTTCGAAGTCAGCATCGACGTCCGGCGAAGGTGACTTCTGGATCGGTGAGACAGCGGGGTCGACTTGCATCTCCGCTATTCTCTCACTGAGCTCGTCCCCCGAGTTGGAGTTGGCTCCCACAAGTCCCTCGACAGCTGAAGCCGTCTCGGGGTCAACAAGTGGTTCGGAGTGGTGGAGCTGCTGCTTGGCCATCCTTACCAGCACAGGGTGTCTTACGACAGAGGAGTTGACGGGAAACAAGAAGTTCCCCGCCGCCCTCTTTTGTAACAACGACCTCAGAAAAGAGTGTACTCACTTACCACCTCTTTTAAATCACTTGCTCCTCTTCAATTTCACCCAAAAACGCGATCCGCCGCTGCCAACCTGCCGCCGCTACTGATCCGGCTAATGCCAAAATCAATATGGCAGTTCCCTCACTTTTGTTTCCAAAACAAAGCGCATGCGCGGCGTCTCGCGTGATTGGACGCAATCCCGTTATCCGGCGTGACCCAATTCTTAATTAATCAGGTCACGACCTTTCCCGCCCCGCCGCTCGGGCTGTAGGGATCAACAAGCCACATGGGCGGCTCCCCAAAAGTGAAATTGTACTTCGAATAAAGAGCTCATCTGGAGTATTTGTGGATAAATATGGGAAATCAAAGATTATCCCACCCAATTATCCGTCTACCACCCTCTGGGATCACTCTTCCTTCTTTCCCTTGACTCTGAGCGCCCCTGTCGGTAGCACACATATAACATATAAAGACAACACAGGACACCACACTCGTTGTGTAAAACAAGCTAGGTTACAACCCCCCTAGCCACCAGCCTAGGGCTCCGCCGAACGGGATTACCGTCCACATCAAGTAACCTGGCCGGAGGACACTCGTTCTTAACCAATAATCCAGCCTTGATTTTGGTTTTCCGTGCCCTCCTTCCTTCGCTTGCCGAGACTTTCTTTTTCATGGGCTTTCGGGGCTTTCTTCGTACCCGCCTCGTAGGGATATCCTCCGACACCCCCTCCAAGGGTACAAATTTTGCCTCCGAATTCACATCTTCCACCTCCGTTTCCGGGGTGAGCTCCCTCCCAGCCCAAGTACGTAACCGAGCCACATGGCTCGTCCGGATACGCCCTGCCTCGGACTGGATCAATACAGTTGTCTGACTGATACATTTGACCACAGTGTGTGGTCCATCCCAGTTATTCGCCAGTTTGACGTTGCAGAGAGGCTCGTGTAAGCGGATCACCTTATCCCCCACTACGAACCGTCGCAACTTCAAGTCGGTGTGATAACCCACATTTTGCCATGTAGCAGCTTTGAGCAAATGAGCTCGCACTGTTTCATAGGCAAATTTGAACCTCTCTCAGAGAGATTCTACAAACAACGTCCATATGGGAGTTCACTAAAGGCTTCAGGACCTGGATCAGAGTCCGATTAAAACGTTCCACCTGACCATCGGACTGGGGTCGGTACGGATTCGTCCGGGTCTTACAGATAGCCAACTGATGGCACATAGCAGCCCACAGTTTTGACTCAAATTCTCTCCCTTGATCGCTATGTAACATCAAGGGAGCCCCCAGATGGAGTATCCACCCCTTAACCAGTGCTTCCGCACAGGTAGCAGCAGTATGATCCTCCAGTGGGTACACTCTCGTGTATTTCGTATAGTATTCCGAGACCACCATCATAGACGTATTCCCTTAAGGAGTGGGTTTCACTCCACTGATTATATCAACAGCTATCCGAGCGAACCTCACTCCGAATAGTTCCTGCTGCAAGGGCAGTTTGCCCAGTCCCGGACCGGGTTTGCCCAAACAGCAGGCCGGACACGTCTAGATTTATCTCAGGAGATCACCAGACATACCCGGCCAATAATAACGCCGACTCAGCATTTCCAGCGAACGCTTCTTTCCGAAATGTCCGCTCGTAGAATGGCCATGACAGTAGTACAGGATATCCTTCCGCATAGCAGCCGGGATTACCATTTGCAATACCCTCCGCTTTCCTGGACAAGACTTCCACCTGCACAATAACGCATCCCACATCTCTAGTTCATGGAACTGAGCTAGAAAGCGTCGCATCTCTCTGTTTTCCAATGATATTTCGGGCCTCACTGGACATATCCCGGTGGGAACTAGCTCCCTCAGTCATGCTATGGTAGGGTCGGCCATCTGGTACATCCTTATAGTGTCGGTGGACCAATCCAACAGGTTCTGCAACAACCCATCATAAGGCAAACGCACAGTCGCTACCACAGCATTGTGAGCACCACAATCCCCACAGTCCGGACGCACACAGCGGGGAACCGGACGTCTACTTAGACAGTCAGCATTTACATGCTTCGTGCCTGCTCAGTGTTGGAAAGGAGAGTTCTCCAACCCGAACTTGCTTAGGTGATTTAACCACTGACCAATCATCCCCTCCGTGTCCTTAAAATTAAGGAGCCACCTCAACGCTGAATGATCCGTCCGCAATGTGAAATTACCACCATACAAGAAGTGTCTGAACTTCTTTGTATAAACTACCACCGCCAGCAACTCACGCTTGGTAGTGCAATAGTTTCTCTGCGCCTTGTTCATACTGTTATTAGCGAACGCCAGCGGGACCTCTACTCCACCCTGGATTTGGGACAATGCGGCCCGATGCTCTCATTGCTCGCATCAGTGTCAAGGATGAAATGCCCCTTCTCCGTAGGGAACAATGCCTTAATCTCTTTGAAAGCATTGCTCTGTTCCATCCCCCCAGGGAAAAGGAGTCCAATGGCTCAACTTTTGTAAAGGTTGAGACACTCTCGAAAATCCGTGGATGAAGTCCCTATAATAGGAACAGAACCCCAAGAAAGACCTCACGTCCTTCGGTCCTTTTGGAACTTCCCAGGTCTCCACAGTTTCCAATTTGGCCGGGTCAGCCTCCACACCACTGGTGGAGATGATCCGGCCCAGATAAACCATGGACGTCCTAAAAAGTTCACATTTCTTCGGCTTCAGGGTTGACGCATTAGACCGAATTCGCTCCAATACCTCGCCAAGGTTCAACACACACTCTTCAAACGTCTTGCCGAAAACAATGATGTCATCCAAGTAGACCAGGCACTTGCGCCATAATAGATCACACAGGAGAGTTTCAAATATGGCCTCAAAAGTCGCCGGGGCATTGCACAACCCAAAAGGCATCAGTTCGAACTGATACAGTCTAATATGGCTCGTAAAAGCCGTCTTCTCCTTATCCTCCTCCTTCATTCCGATTTGCCAATATCTGGACTGCAAATCCAGGGTGCAGAACCATTGGTTCCCACCCAACGAGTCCAGAGTCTCATCAATTCGGGGTACAGGATAGGAATTTTTCTTGGTTACTCCGTGCAGACGTCTATAGTCGATACAAAACCGAATAGACCCATCCTTCTTAAAAAAAACATCTGAACCGGACTAGACCAGGGGCTAGTGCTAGGCATGATCACCTTCTGTTCCAGCATGGTTTTCACTTGTTCTTCAACAACTCTCTTCTTACTCAACGGCAAGCGTCGGTAAGGCATTTTAAATGGCTGTGCATCCCCAGTATTGATGGAATGTAGCACCTTGTCAGTTCGGCCCAAAGGCTCCCCCTCCACTTGCCACGCATCCTGATACCTCTCCACCAGCCTTCTCAAGGAACTGAGATCCCCCGGGTCCGTAAGATTCGTTTCGGAGATCATTTCTCCAGTCCCTCACTCAGATTGGTAGGCGAAGGGTCCCCTTTCATGCTCACATGACCAGCAGGCATCACTGCCTTGCTGGAGAACACCTCCCCCAACACCGTATCCTTTTTCAGATACTTAGCTTCTAACCCGGGGTTAGAAACCGGCACCACAGTCCAAGCACCATCACCCACCAGGGTGTCCATGCCCACTAGACCGATACTCCCCAACATGGCCATATCCGGTTCCACAACTGCTTCTTCCTCTCTCCTAAGCCCCTTGCTTTGGACCAGCACGTCACACGTCTGTCCGGGAGGAATTTTCACAGTTTGGACCACCGTTGCCACTGTTGAAACTTGCCGAAGCACACACTGCTCTACCGTCCGGTACCGGTGCTCTATCCGGACTACCCCTGTAATAGGATTCAGGACCGCGTCATATAAAGCCGCAAAGTTCAACCCCAGTATACCGTCGTCTGCAATATCCGCAATTGTGGGAGAAGCCACATACTCCTTCCCTCTAATTCTGAGTGGTATGAACGCGCGCCCATACGTCTGCATACTTGACCCATCGGCCGAGCAGGCTCTTACCTTCATTTTTAAGTCATCGCGACTACTTGGCATAAGAGCATAAAAGTTTGAAGAGATAAAGGAGTGGCTAGCTCCGTTATCTACTAAGAACTCGCCTGCCCTACCGGCCACAGTAACAGACACATACCACCGTCTCCCTCCCGGCGGAGACGGGTTTACAGTGAAGCGTTTAAAGTCCTTCGGAGCAGCCAAATCTAACGAATGTTTCTTCAAATCGCCGAAACATGGATGATCAGGGGAAAGCTGGGTACTCCCTACCCAAACGGTGTCTGTGACAGCCATAACTTTCTCGTCTCCTTTCGTAATGGGCCTCCCTGCCTCATTGCCGGGCAACTGTTGGACTGAGATTTCCACCAGACCAGCATCCGAACTCCCCAAGCTCGAAGCCACCCCTGGTATTCTTTCTGTCCTAAGAACTCCACTAGGCTCTACCTCTCTGGTATGTTGGCGTACTTCATTACCAGGGGTCGTCCGCTCGCCAGCTCGGACCACCCAACCTAGTTTCCCTCCTTACTGGGAACTTTCGGGCTCTGAGCCGTGCACTCCGCAGCAAAATGACCTATCTCCAAGCACCTATAGCACTTGGCGGTCTTCCGGTTGATCTTCCTCCGGTTAGGCTGGGTAGCACCCTGAATGGAAGTCATCATTTTCTCAAACAATGCCGTAAAGAATGCGGCATCCATCACAGGAGTCTTTTTCTCCGAGGACTCCTTCTTCGGAGGTGGATCACCTACCCCCTCCTGTGTCCTATTCTTCCATGGTGGTTTAGAGGATTTACCATTCCTCTTAAACTGGGCCGCGGAAGCTGTTGCCTCCTCCTCGCTGCTTTCCCCTTCAGAGTGATCTGGAGAACATTCCTGAATGGCAGACGATCGGGTTGGTACCTGGTCTCCCAGCAGGGACTTTTTGAGGGCTTGTATCTCTATGGCCTTAAAAAGGTCATCCAAAGACGTATCCGCCCTCCACGTGTCATACACTGTCTGTTGTACGTCAGGATCCCTCAATCCGGCGACAAATTGAGAGAACAGTTCCTTAAAGAATAAGGCATCATGGATTCCTGAAGAAGGGTGTACTTTCTTCAGGAGTCGCATTAATACAAGACTGAATACTCTCGGAGCTTCGTTCTTGCCTTGCACTCGCTTCTTAAAAGCGACCATTGGATCCGTCCGGGCGGAACCTCCGAACAGCACGGTGCATGTTTCCACCAACTGCTTGAAGGTACCTTGCGGACCGCAATCTTCCTTCCACTGTTCGACCGCTATGAGGCCGTCTCCCAGTCGCAATCCCTTACAGATGTAAGGAATAGCTTCATTCTGATCCCAACCACTCAGGTTGATATCTTCCACAGTGGCTCCCAGCCATTCTTCCCACGAATTCCTCTGCCAGTATGGGCTAGGCTCACTAGCTATCTGCCTGGCTGCATTGGTCGATCCCCTAAATTTAGAGGTGATCGATAGGCATTTAGAAATGGCCGACGAAGCGTCCTGTTCTACTCCCACATTGTGCAATCCTATCCCAGCTATAGCAGGGTTCGTGTCGTACAGCTCCTGCATTGCTGAACTCAGGATTGACCTCCTTGGAGTCTTTTTCGGACTTGTTGGTTCGGCAGACCCCCCTGTTGTAATCGCAGCTTTCAGCTGCTCCAGATACGCCTGGTACGTGCCATACGCTACCACTTCTTTGGTTGGATCAATCCCCTGATTGAACCACCAATTCTTCTCCACATCTGTCATATACTGACACTGCTGTGACAGAGCCAGTAACAACTGATGCTCCGCCTTCTCTATTTCAAGCTCTTTCGCTTGTCTCTCCACCTCTTGTTCTTGTTGGGCCTGCGCAAGTTTAGCTTTTGCAGCCTCTCCGGCAGCTCTCAATCCTTCTGCTCGGGCTTTGAGTACTGTGACTTCCTGTTCGGCCAACTCCTCGGCCATCACAGCATTTTCGTTCATACGTTTCTTTTGTTGCTCTATGACAGCCTCCTGCTGTCAGAACAACTCCCGTCTCTCGTCTTCCTGAGCTTTTTGCTCCTGGAACATCTTTTCTGTTTGACAGGTTTGCCATTCGGCCAAGCTTATCGGAGTATGATACTTCTTGGCTGCTGCTTCTTGGATCGCCGCCTTATTCAGACGTTCCTCCTCCAATAACTTTTCTTGCTTCTGCAATTTCTCTTGCTGAGTAGTTACCCAGTCGGTCAAAGGATTTCTATCGTTACTCTGCGTCCACCTGGTAGATTTGGAGTGTCCGTGAAACTCATATAATGGGCAGCTGTTGGGCTTCCATTATGCGCAGAAGCGAAGGAGGTACTACTACAGTCCGCCCTACTGTCCTGCAAGCTCTGGCGAGCTTCTAACAAAAATGCCTGCATAGCATTTTCTTCGTCCTCAGCACCTCCCATTCAGCGGCTAGACTGTGGCGGGCTTCCTTCAGGGTGTCCGTATCCCTGATGAGTTCCGTTCGCAGACCCGCAGCTTCATTTGCCATCCTATCTCTGGCTTCGCAAATCTGGTCCAGCAAAGTTGATAACCTTGCGTCTTTCTCCTTTATCTTGGGAGTTTCGGTGACATATCGCACCCTCCAGAGAAATCAATTTATCAGACCACTCTAAGGACTTGGTCTGTACGGTCATCAACTCTCTTTGGGCAAGTTGCAGTCGTTCCTGCACTCTTGCCTCCCTGTAGTCATCAAAGCGACCTTCCTCCGGATTGCCGTACATCCGAGGTGTAGGAGCCGCTGCACGGGACCCGCCAATGTTAAACATTGACAGGTTCATCTCTTCTAATGATCGACTCAGTAACTTGGGCCCTCGTGGCCCCGGAGTTTCCTCCACTCTTGATGGTGCGGCTGCCCCCTGTAGAACATTCGCACCTCTTGTTGGGGTATCTGCCTCCTCTACGGCAAATGGCCCCTCCGGGGATGAAGTTTGCACTTCATCGGGAGACCTCCGTACTCCTGCCAGAGTATGTGGTCTGTGCTTTGCACAGGCTAACCTGTGTTTTCACTCAGAACTGGTCACGGCACCAGTGTAATAAACGATACTTTGTCCTTTATAATATTGTTATGTTGTTAAGTAAATAACCAAAGTCGACACAGTTCGGATCAAGTGTACAGGTTGCGAATCACAGGTTTATTCAGTAACCTAGACAGGCAAAGCTATATCAGTGCGAACTCCCTATAGAGTTCGGAGCGGGTCAGTAGGCTTGTAGCCGATACGATCACAGGGCCTCTGTCCAAGTATGGATCCAGAGTGACCGACGAGTCCCATCGAATGCCAGCTATATATAGGCAGCCAGCCTGCGCGGGCACACGCAGACCGGAAGCCTATAGCGACCTCTGTCCATACCCCAAGCCCGGGGCAGGTGCTGCCACCTGCCATCAGGCTGAAGGGTTCGGACGGAGTTCGCAACACAGCATCCAACAGAACCCGTCATATAAACTCCATATAACCCTAGCCCCTACATATGTGTCATGCCTCATATCACCTGTAGGTCCACCTGTAGCATGCCTGTGATAGGACTTGCACATAGGAGCTTCAGGTCCAACATCATTGAGCTAGAGGCATCGTGGGAGCTTCAGGTGAAACATCATTGCGATAGAGGCACTATGGGGGTTGCGGGGTAAACATCATTGTGATAGAGGCACTATAGCAGCTTCAGGTCAAACATCATTGTGATAGAGGCTCTATGGGGGCTTCAGGTCAAACATCATTGTGATAGAGGCACTATGGGGGCTTCGGAAATGTTTCTGTATGGTGATGAATTTGGGTCCGTATGGTGATGCATGATTTATTGGACATGTTCTACCAATCCACAGTCTACAAAGGAATGTTTTCTAAGCTAGTAAAGAGGAGAAATGTTTCCGAATGGTGATACTTTTGGGTCTGTATGGTGATGCATGATGTGTTTCAGGTCAAACAGCTGGTTCACAGGGTTTGCAAAATGTGTCTGCGTGGTAATGATTTTGGATCCGTATGGTGATGTGTAATGTTATGGACCTGTCTAATTGATCTGCAGTCTATGCAGGAGAGATGCATAAATACCAGCCTACTAAATGAAGAAAAGTGTCCGTATGGTGATGATTTTGGGTCCGTATGGTGATGCGTAATGTTATGGACCTTTCTAATTGATCTGCAGTCCATGCAGGAGAGATGCATCATTTACAGCCTACTAAATGAAGAAAATGTGTTCGTATGGTGATGATTTTGGGTCCGTATGGTGATGCGTAATGTTATGGACCTTTCTAATTGATCTGCAGTCTATGCAGGAGAGACGCATCATTTACAGCCTACTAAATGAAGAAAATGTGTTCGTATGGTGATGATTTTGGGTCCGTATGGTGATGCTTAATGTTATGGACGTTTCTAATTGATCTGCAGTCTATGCAGGAGAGATGCATCATTTACAGCCTACTAAATGAAGAAAATGTGTTCGTATGGTGATGATTTTGGGTCCGTATGGTGATGCTTAATATTATGGACCTTTCTAATTGATCTGCAGTCTATGCAGGAGAGATGCATCAATTCTAGCCTACTAAATGAAGAAAATGTGTCCGTATGGTGATGATTTTGGGTCCGTATGGTGATGCGTAATGTTATGGACCTTTCTAATTGATCTGCAGTCTATGCAGGAGAGATGCATCAATTCTAGCCTACTAAATGAAGAAAATGTGTCCGTATGGTGATGATTTTGGGTCCGTATGGTGATGCATAATGTTATGGACCTTTCTAATTGATCTGCAGTCTATGCAGGAGAGATGCATCAATTCTAGCCTAATAAATGAAGAAAATGTGTCCATAGAACTTTATGGTGATGATGGTGATGTCCCATACCTCAGCCCAAGTCCTCAGTTTGCATACACACACTGTATGTCCCATACCTCAGCTCAAGTCCCCAGTTTGCATACACACACTGTTTCCAACATACCTCAACCCAAGTCCTCAGTTTGCATACACACACTGTATGTCTCATACCTCAGCCCAAGTCCCCAGTTTGCATACACACACGGCATTCACCATCACACAGCCTGAGCCTATGTTACTGCCTGATACTGTTGATTCTTGTATTGTGGATGGAATTATAAAGTTTCCTGCGTATTTCATATATGGTGGTGGCACATTGTCTTTGTTACCTGTTGAACGGTTCTACTTGTGGTGATATCCAATAAAAATCAAAGACTCAGCTTCCATACACTCTCTGCATTTCTTAGATTAAGTCCTGTCGTCGTCTATTTGCATACACACACTGTGTAGGCATGTTTGATCAAGGATATTCCTCAGCTTGCCCACAAACACATCCGATGTTTGGCTCTAAATTATGACAGCTTTTTGTACTAGATACACAGGATTAATTACTAAGAGGGCAAAAATGCTAATTTAGCTAATTAGACAATACAGCCACATCACTGAAGGAACCAGGGATAATCTCCAGTTTGCCCAAACATACATTCAATGTTGGACTCTAATTTATGACAGTTTTTAATACTAGATACACTGGATTAATTCCTATGAGGTCAGAAATGCTAATATATCTAATTAGACAAGACACCCACATCACTGGACGAACTGGGGACACACAGACATTTCTGTGTGCAAAACAAATTGGGGACTTTTACACACAGCTTAAAATTAAAGAAATTTAGAATCGATTCTTCACACACAGCACAAGTACGTCCAGACCAATTTGGGGACATTTTGTTGACACCCAAGAAATTGTGTTTATAATCATTTTCCAAGGTCATTGGTGATATCCGGACCCATTGCTCCCCATTTCTCAAGGTCATGCAAAGTGAGGGGTCCCCGGTTCGGAAGATGTCCCCAGTTTGTAGGTGTGTGTTCCCATGAACGTCCCCAGTTTGCTGGTTCCACCAACCCACACACACACACCCACACACACACACACCCACACACCCACCCACCCACACACACACACACACACACACACACACACACACACACACACACACACAGACAGACAGACAGACAGACAGACAGCACACAGGACACCTGATGACCTCCACACTATGACCTGATTGCCCTTCCTAAAAAAAAAATTTAAAAAAAAAAAAAAAAACCCAACCCGATCTACCTACTCAACAGGGTTTCAGTGTAGAGCCTATTAGGGGTTTTTCTGATGCGTATATTATATTGAGATTGATTTTCAACTTTTGTGATAAGTGGTTGGTCCTTAAAGGGACCGTTTGGTAGAGAGGGTCGCAGGGACCTTGCTGCTGAAGCGGAGGGCGTGGTCATAACGCGTGGTAGTCCTGCAGCAGCTCCCCCAGCACGGCGGGCGGTAGACCTTCCTCCATGCAGACTTGCTGCTTGACTCGTTCCACGCACTGGCGGATGAGTTGATCAGTGACGTTCGCGATCAGCTCATCCACCACACCCTCTGCTTCAGCAGCAGTCCGCTGTCTCTCCTCTCTCTGTAGCGCGGCTACGAACTCCTTCTCCACGACCGCTTCGATCATAGATCGAGAAACGGCCACGAAGTTCTGTCTCTCCGCCTCCTCTCTCTGTAGCGCGGCTACAAATTCCTTCTCCACGGCCGCATCGATCATAGATCGAGAAACGGCCGCGAAGTTAACTCGGTGAGCCATTTTGTCGAACTGACTTCCTAGCCGCCTGAGAGATGCTGACGTCACACTATTTTCGACGACGCTATGACGCGCACGAGGTAGACAGGCGACGTCGTTTCACTTCCTTATTTGGAGTTTGGGACCTTGTGACACCGAAGTCATACCGTACGGTCGCGATATAGCAACTAGTGTTGAAAGCGCGCCGGTCTTGTATAAGCGCCGGAGTATAAGAGCCTCCAAATGTTTTTTCTCAAGCACTAAAATCGCGACTTTGAATAAGCGCCAGCGCCTGGCTTGTATATAGCTCCTGAGTAAGAACTTCACCGAATTGAAAAGCGCTCCCTCAGAGCCCTTAATCGCGACAGTACGGTACAAATCTGATGTCAACCCGCGCCAAAACCAAAAAGGGTGTTCCGGTCACACGTACCTACGACGAGCGACCTTCAGCTATCACCACGTGAAGAGTTGGAAATAAATTTTGTACGGCAAGAAAACTGAAAACTGATAACGATTCCATTAGATAAGTATTTGGTTCCAATCTATGGCGAGATATTTCCACCAGAGCGATTGATTTATATGTCTGTAAGGTTCAGCTCTCCAACACTCTCCAATATCCGCCGGTGCACGACGGTCGCCGCCCATCATTAGTGACAACTAAACTTCTGCTGGAGAGTGAAAGTTACGTTCAGTCTTGAGGTGCGCAGAGATACTATCTGCCGCAGCCTGATTTTAGTTCCACGCTACTTAGATAACCGCCCCATTTAAAATCTCTCTCTCGATCCTAGAAAAGGAAAAAAAGGCTAGAGTTTATCATGGACGCGTCTCAGTTTTAGTCAAGCCGTAAAGTGAAGAACCCGAGCTTGTACATATACCCACGTGAGGAGTGACATAGCGGGGCGTTCAGTTAGTACTGAGTCTATAGTCAAGGTCAAGTTCCACTCTCTAAACAGAGCTATAGCGACTCCGTCATCTAGACTAGACCCCGCGCGCGATTTTTTTTGCTGAAGCAGCTAATCGATGGAAACGTAGAGAAGACGTACTCGATCAAAAACTGCTTCAGAGGCTTGTTATCAGGTATTATCAGTTAAATCAAAATATTTCAAAACATCCAGAAAAGCAGAATGACATGTCCTACGGGCTACAGCCGGGCACTGACGAGCAGACGCCGCTGACGTCATTTCAATCAGGTCACAGCGCTTTTTAGACACCTTTTCTGTAGGACCCGTCTCATACCTTAGTATATAATACCGTAAACGCCGGGTGATTAGTATATGATCACATTGACAGTCGCGGATCCACAAAGAGGCTGGATAAGCCACGAGCGGACCCGCGACTGCAATGTGACATAATCTTACCATGCGCTTTGTTTTGTTTTTGTTTCTATTTACAACAGCAAACATTTCAACAGCCTATTGTTTTTTTAAAATGATGAAAAATCGGCCCAAAAAAAAGTAAACATTTTAGAGCTAAATTTGTGGAGGATAGCCGGACATGCTGATGTCACTAGACCCCTAAATTCGATATGGTGACATGGTCATTTTCTTAACCCGCTTACACCTAAAGTGGCAGTTATTATCAGAGACCACTGAAAATTGATAAGTGGACCCATATATGGCCATGTATGCCCTGTACAAAATTTCTAAGCTCTATCTTTAGCGGTTGCCGAGATAATTAGCGTTCTTTACCGTCCTCCATGTAGGACAGTAGGGTTATGCCCTACTGCCCTGTGGCCTCTGCCTGGACCTATGTTATTGTAAACCCATAGATAGTTATCAATAGTAACTGAATATTGTCTCTCACTCTAAAAATGTTGCTGCCAGAACAGTTTTAAGTACATCTGCCCTCCTATATTGCATCCAAGGGATACATCCATCTCATTGGTTTGTTGCTAAGGTAACTAGTTGCTTAGCAACAGCCATTCTATTTGTTTATTTGCCTAGCAACACATGGTTAATGGGATCTTAGCTCAATTTCAACCATACCTGACCCCACTAAAATGATACCACAGGTTCTGTTGCAGTTATTCATGTGTTGCCAAGGGAGGTTGTTGCTCAGCAAGAGCCATTCCAATTGCTTATTTGCCTAGCAACACACGTTTACGTGGAGTTTAGCTCACTTTCAATCATACCTAACCCTACTAAAATGGACCCAATGGTTTCAAGGCAGTTATAAACATGTTGCTAAGGATGTGGGATGCCTAGAAACAGTCATTCTAAATGTTTATTTGCCTAGCAACACATGTTAACCTGGCCTTTAGCTCATTTTCAACCATAGCTAGCCCCACTAAAATTATCATCTAACCCTGCATTTTATATGTTAGTACAAGTTAGTCAGCCAGTAAGAACTACTATTTAAAAATAGATCTATGGAATTTTTGCCAATGTTTTCATGGTTGACCTAGGAGAAGATGAATATTGACAAACTGTATCAGGTACAACTTTAACTTCAACCAATATGTAAATGTATGACCTTTAAAAATATGACCTTGACCTTGACCCAATGTCATCCTTTTAGCATGAACTGTTGAACTATGCTATTTCCAAAAACCCACAACAAATCAAAGATCTAGCTAGTTTTTCCTTTCAAATATACACAATTCATGAAATTTCATGGTAACTAGGGTTGACCTTGACCTTTCAGTCTGATGGTACGTAGATGGTATCTACACACCTTCATAAAGGGTCAAGTCTTGAGCTACAATATGGCGTCTCTTAAGAAATTAACCATATTCCTTCTACAATGTATGTATATTGAGTGAATATGGACAAACTACATAAGGTCTAACTCTAATTCTGACCAAAATTTTGATATTTGACCTTGAAAAGATGACCTTGACCTTGGCCCAAGGTCATCTTATGAATATGAACTGGAGGACTAATTTAGTTCAAAACACCAACAACATATTAGAGCTCTATGTAATTTTTCTTCTAAGATATACTCAATTCATTGAAATTTCATTGAAATTTCATGGTAACTAAAATTTAGGCGTGACCTTGACCTTTGATCTCTGATTACACAAAGATGGCTAACATGCCAGACTGCTACGCTACAAAAATGTTATTTTCAGGCATAAATTATACCTTTCCAAATAAATTGCATTAAGCTTGGTGCCTCACAATGGTACAGACTAACAATATTTGGCTTACTGAGTTATGAGTTACTTCACATTAATGAAGCACTCACTATGCGTACATTTTCCTGACCTTTGACCTCAGTTTTGACCTTTCCCTGACCCCTACATCATACTACGCACACCAAATTCAAAATCAGCATACTAAAATTAGGGTAAACCCATTTTCAAAGTAACTATATCAATCCACTCACACTGACTTTTTGACCAGTTGGCCAACAATTGCGTAACACTCAGTAGACCATAGTCCTACTGTCCTTCTGTAAGGACGGCTGGGAAAATGAGCCAATTATACCTTTATTGCTTAACATCATGTTCACAAAAAAAGACACACATCCTCAGACATGTTCTTTTCACATGTTATGACATTTTGATAAATGTGGCTTGGAAAATGTTCTAGATAACACAGGAATTAATTCTAGCATTTTCCTGGTTATCATTTTCCAATATGTATGGATTTTGGGACCTCAGTCTGACATCATAGCGGTAACCATGGCAACCCTTGACAAAAATTGCTGGGAACTTGGAGACTTGAGCTTTATGAACCAAAAACACAATTTAAAATCTATGGATTTTATCTTTAGTAAACAATCTCTTGTTACACTGTACAACAAATTTTCAAAAATTGAAAAAAACCGGGACCAGACTCAATTATTCTTATGTATTTTGACCTAGGGATCTCAAAAATAGCACTCAAAATTGTGTGGTAAGTCTCAGTTTTCAGATATTCACATGGTCTTTTTGTATACCCAGTTAGAGCTTATATATACACTATTTGTTCAAAAAGTAGGAAAATGCTTCTTTTCATGTAAAACCCACTTTTAACTAGTTACATTATTAATATATTACTGATCTGTTATAGAAATGAATATTCTTTGTGAATAAATAGGTCCAAAATAACACTTTGAAACATATAACCAGTGCTTGAAAAGGTCCCTTTGTCTTCCTATTGTATTCCCTATAAGGACCACCTCTGACCATATTCCAGCAATGTACCTGGCTAATGTTTCATGTAAAATTAGGTTTGATGGTCAAATAACCTCATACAAGGATACCTTTTAGTAGAAAATTGGTTCTGAAAGGAATTTGCAAGGCCTGTTTTGAGGTTTGCAATATTGATGACATTTCCAATATTCTAGAGCCAATATCCAATATTTTGACTGTGTCAATGGCTACCATGGTAGCCAGAAACTGGCCTTTGTACCATTTTTGTCTATAAAAACCATTATAGATACAGAATTTTAATCCTAAAGATGTAACACCAATGATCTATCATTGTATTCTGCATAAAGGGTTATCCAAGAAAATTTCTGTCTATTTATTACTCTTTTTGGGATTCCGGCACTGGTGGGGGCTAAAAACAGTAATAATAGCTTACCTAAAGGTACCTCTTGTCAGAACGGGTCACAATCCTGATCTTAATAGCTTGAAAAAATGTTATATCGCTTTAGGATGAATCTATATATTTCATGGTATTTTTTCAATCAATATCGGTAAAATATCACTAATTTAGCTTCATAACAGTGTAGAATCCTGTTTTTTATGGTATGTTACCACTAAATGTGCTTCAGAGTCATGTTATCTCTGCCAGGCAAACAAAATTGACAATTTTTTATGAATGCTGTCCCTGCTGTATATTGGTCGGACCATATATTCAGTAGTAGACCGACAAATAATCATGGTTGGAATATCTTGAAACTGAGACTTATGAGGCATTTTTTACCATCATTTTTGGATTCAGTGACCTCAAATTAGTCTAGTCAGGTAGGTCTGCCCCCGTTTTTTTTTTTTGTCGTTGCACAGTGTTACATGTCATATAGGTGTCCTACATGTAGGACAGTAGGGTTATCTGGGTTAAAAATCGATACGACGACACGGACACGGACATCTAAGTGACATGGGCCATGGGGCATTTCTTGAGTCCGACATGTGACATGGACCATAGTGACATGAGGAAAAAAAAATGTTCGAAGAGTGCATCAGAAAAAGTACCATTTCAAACCTAAGCATTTCGCCAAATTTTTTTTTTTTTTTTTTTTTCTTGGATGGTTCCCGGCTTTGCGGTGTCTGGGTCCTTAAAAATGTACCAGAATGCTCAAATTCGGGTTCTAAATATTTTCAAAAAACGTTTTCTCCCTTAGTGACGTGTGACACGGGCATTTCTTAAATTCGACATACGTCTGCATGGGGAGGACCCACCCGTCAAGGGCCCCATGATGACTCATACCCGCCGCGTTCAGTCAATCAACCGAGATCTTTTTCTGTGGTGGTGTAGAAGGATCTCCCCCCTGAGGTTACAAAGTCACCTCTTTATTTAAGGGGCTACGGGCCGCAAAGTCGCTTTCGCAAAGTCGCAAGAAATATTCAAGTCAAAAAGTCAAATTTATCAACTATCAGCACGGTCGTTTGAAAGTCATCAAGTCACCGAAAAACTCCTCTACAGTCACCTCCGACTCGCCTCCTCCCTACCCCCCTAAAGGGGGGTAGAGAGGAAGCGAATCCCTAGAGATCAGATAATTTTTTTTTCTCCCGAGCAGACCCCAAAGGCCCCCCCTCCCCCCCAAGTGCCCGCCCACCCCATAAATAGTGCCCCCCTCCCCCCCTCCCCTCCCCATGCATCTTAAAGTGCCCCCCTCCCCCCCTCCCCCCCCCATAGAAGCCTCCCATTGGCTAGTCCAAGTCATGTGACCAAAAGGGGAGCGTAGTCTGTCTATTGTCTATATTATGCAAATGAGGGAGGGGGTCAGGTCACGTGACCAAGGGGGTGTGGCCTATTTTCCAAATAAAGAGCGCTTCCGGTCACCTGACCAAGGGGGTGTGGTCCTATTATGCAAATGAGGGAGTCACGTGATCCATTATTATGCAAATGAGGGAGTCACGTGACCAAATGGAAGCCTCTGATTGGCTGGTGATCAAAGGGGCGTAGTCTACTATGCAAATGAGGGGGTCACGTGATCAAGGGGGCGTGGCCTATTATGCAAATGAGGGGGTCACGTGACCAAATGGCGGCCCCTGATTGGCTGGTGATCAAGGGGGCGTGGCCTATTACGTAATTATGCAAATGAGGGGGCGTGGCCTATTACGTAATTATGCAAATGAGGGGGTCACGTGACCAAATGGAGGCCTCTGATTGGCTGCAGGTCGATTGAGTAATAAACAGTAGTTAACTATAGTCCCGTTCCGATACATACAATACTACTACCGTATGACGGAGGGGGGGGGAAGGAATACAATATAAGCAGAGAGATAGATACATTGGGCCAAAAGAGATGGCAGGTAAGCAGAAGGGAGAGGTGCTGAAAAGAAGGCCCAAATTAGAGTAATTGGTTTAAAAATGGGTAATAGGAAAACATGAAAAAAAATAACACGAAAACAGGTGTGTTCGAAAATATAAGCTAAACTTAAATACATGTCTAGATTAGATAGAGTTATGGTTTTTGAAATAAAATACACCATTGAATAGGTTGAACACTGGATATGGCCTGGTCTCATGGGCTTGTTAACTTGTTACAAGCCTTGTCCAATCAGCACGCAGGACCAGTTGAGTGAGTCGCTCCGCTGGGTGGGAACATGCTTAATGGACCCTAAATGGATTACTTAGAATCAAAATGTGTCCTTCAGGGGGTTAGTCTGTGATTAACACGGCTGCCCCTACCCTCTCCATTACCCGACTAATTCCCCCAGACCAATGCCTAATCACAGACTTCATTTGAGCCAGACTCTCTTTGAATTGTAAATGATATTGATTAAATTAGGTAATGAGGGGTGTGTTGGAACTTGTGGACGTTGAGGCTTAAGTTCAGGGAAGAAAATATAATACTAGTGGAGGTATACTCTGTAGATATTTGAGGGGAGGATGCTTTATCATGGTTAAACAGAGTCTCAGAGTATTTCGATGACCATCGAAAATAGAATATTAGCCTTATTAAGTATCATTTCGTTTGTGACTTCTATACTAAGAGTTTCCAATAGACATTTTAGGGGTTTCAGTAGTACAGTCCTATACTTCATATTTCAAACACCACCAATTTTAAACGAGAGGCAGTCACATTCATCTCCGAGGTATTGCACAATATTCTCTTCTCAGAAAAAAGAGCTATTTCATTGTTTAGCATCAGAGTAACTGCTCAAGTGGTATAAATGGCCACCATAGATGCTATTCAGAAAGTAGTTTGCCTCCATTATCTGGCTGTGGTCACACCTCACAGTCTAAATGTTGCTAGTGTGTCTTCATTAGAGGCAATTACTGAAAGTACTGTAAACGCATATTTTTCCGCGCTGTACATATTTTCGTGGATTTCGAGGATTTTAAAAGCAGTGAAAATATGTACAGAGCAAAAATGTATCCAGTGTCGTCATTCTACTACCATATTTAAAAATGTAAGAATTAAAAAATGCCATAACTTGTACTTTTAAGCAATTCCCTGAAAAATTATACCAGTTTATACAGTAGTTTTGCCAGGCCGGGAAAGGTCACCACTAGATGCCCCTAAAAGGGATGAATAGCAGGACGTAACAAACCTGCTATTTACACAGCATGTTTTTTATGAGGCCCCATTTGTGGCAAAGTTTTCATTATGCCAACATCAAGAGCTGGAAGTAGAACAAAGATGATGAAATGAAGTTGCTCTGAACAGGCCTATGTTCATTTTTGCGTGGTTAGACATAAAACAGTGTGTAATAATATCCCTTATCAAACTGAAAGTTTGAACAAATGGATTGGTCATGGTACAGTGAATACATTGTTGATTGTATCAATGAATGTGTAGCCATCTACGTATAATTAAATCGCAACAGAAAAGCCAAGATAGTGGTTTATGTTTAGCAAAGACTTAAACTGGCATAATCACCAAGCGAGACCTACTTACAATTCTAGTACTGCTCGAGTCGACTATGTGGTTAAGTGCAAGTGGTGAGAATGCCCCTTTAAATGGATTGGGGGTCAGTGTCACAATGAGCTTATTTGCACAGAAAGTATGATGCTAGATATTGCTTTTTAACACCAACATGTCAAGACCATTCTATAGAGAAGACACAAATAGAGATAAAGTCAGCAAGCTCTGATTTATTACACTGAAAGGTTTGGGGGGAACACTTCCTGCTGACACCACCCATCTGTCTTCTGGCAGTAACTGTCACATGACAGACCGTGGCGACGCCTAGCGGGAGACAGATGACTTAGAGCTTCATTCAGACTTAACCAGGGGGCAGTCTGATGCTTGTTATGGGTTACCTTTATGGGTAGGACTTGTCAATATCATATCAATCCTGACAGACATAAATGACTTTCAAGACTTGCTTTGGACTGCTCATTTTGGGCCATATCAAGATATTTTAGTATATAAAAGCTCTTCATTTTTTGTACATATGAGTTACAATATTCCTGGGATTTCATCAACATTATGGATTTTGAATAAGTTACCATGGACATTTATGTCCATTCATAATTACATTGTAATTTCCTTTATTTAGACTGATAATGGGTAGGCATAACGTTTGCCTGTGATTGGTCCACTTCCAACCAATGGTTGATGTAGCAATAAATTACTTAATTCAGCTATGGGCCTTTCAGCATATACATTTACTAATTTGAAGACAAGATTACCAGAATTCAATACAAATGTTGCTATTGGACAAGCTTTCGGCAACTTAGAACCTATTCCTTTTCCGGATGCGAGCAGAAATGTAGGAATGTAACGTGACATCAGACACAGCTTGTTTCCTAATCTGGGACTTCAGAGGTGGTTCCTACTAACGCCACTAGGGGGGGGGGGTGCAGAAAACAAGCAGAAAATGGAAGCAAACAGACTTGATTGATGAGGAAACTGGAGCTTGTTTCCATCGCGGGGTTTCCCTTAAGTATGTCACCTTTTTTTTATGTTGTGTCAACAGAGACAAGAATACCATCCACCTCTGGTACAACCAACAAATAGAAGTTAAGGGTAATGAATCAAGAATGGGAGTCAGACGTGCAGTTAACCCTCTTAGCATGCCTGTTTAGCATCAACATCACAGTTATCGTAAAAAATATACTTTTTAAGCACCAGATTTTGAATGAGTGCCTTCCTTTTATAAGGGAGTGGTCATCTTTCAACAATAAGGAGGCGGGGGTTGTGATGTTGAGCATAAACCTGATGGTACAGTATGTGCTGCATATGAAAAGAAGGGGCAGGTTATAGCAGCAGGGAGTGTCCATCTGACCCCACTGACCATGTCTGTTGTCCTTGCGTAGCTCATTCATCAAACCCTACTTAGGGTAAGGTCACATGCAATATTTTTACATGACAGCAATATATTCAAGAGTTAATTAATCCCAACATGCATACAGATGAGTAGTTCATTGCAAGTAAGCAAGATTGTTTTGGCATCATAATTATTGATACAATTCAGCCATAATATTATAATAGTCTTACGTCAGAGGTTTTTATGTAAGACAGGGTGTACTGGGTACAAACGCTACCTTGTGCGACCACAAAATGTCAGAAGTTTTATGTGTTGACGGGATATTCATTTCAGAGCTCCAGTGATCTTTTCACTTGGACTAACTAGTGGGCATTTCAAAAGGATACACCTATCCAATGAAGAGTGTGATTATGATCCAAGTGCAGTTTTTAACTCCCCCAAGGCAAAGAAGTAACGAATTATATGATTTGCATTCACTGAAATCAGTGTTGTATCTTTTGGTGTTACATTTCATGTCAATTTAATTTCATTACAGTCAGCCCATTAATATTTGTTTTTAAATAACTATTATTTACATAGTAAATATTCATATGTGTAATTCGGGTTAAATTCACAGTACAGCACCAACCTAGTGTTAGTATTAGGGTCCTTTACACAGGATTTCCACCTCGTATTCCATCTGCTACTGTTCTAGGCCCAGGTCAATACAAGCCCCCATGAGGACTGGAAGAAATAAATGAGCTGCTCTGCTCGGTGTCCTTCATGTTACTCCTGGAGTCCCAGAGAGGTGGCCGATTTCCCCTGAGAAAACACAGTATGGATTCCGCAGTTGTCAATATTACCTGAACCGCTTTCTTTTTGAAAGAATCAGATTTCGCTTAATTCGCTCAAAGAAGTGACTTCAAAATGATCATGAGTGGGAGCTATCTTTGTGAAAAAAAGGTATTTTGTGTTGTGTTTGGTTTAGAGGTTATGATTAAGTCAGGGATATGTTGCAATACTTCTTCGTTGGGGATCCTAAGCAAAAATACAACATATTATATACCCAAAAAGCCACTCCTTTACATCAAAGAGAAGGTAGAGGATCACGAAAGATTCATCACTTCTTTCTCGCAGGTCCTATTTGGCCAACAGCAGCTCTGAGAGTCACCATTCCACAAAAAAGAAGTAAATGCCAGGGGACTTTTCTGAAGGGGACAATGGGTTTATCTAGAAGAGGAACCTGATATTTAAGTACTTCCCACGCCAATTGTAAAGGAATGGTGATAGCAACATCAGAACTTAACTTTAAAAACACAGTATAAATTTGCTCAAAATAGGGACATAGTTGTTGCAAGTACAGGATATGTCATGCATTGTTATATCAACGTAGTGATTACAAAAACATAGCTTAACCAAAAGAAATGAATAACTAGATACAGTTCAAAGGTGCTGGTAAAACAACTCCCTCTTTGCTCAGGCAAAAATGTCCCCCATTGTGTTTACATAACATTAAACCATACAAACAGTGCCTAGCTAGTTCTAGCCTTGATAGTCCTTCAGCCTACAAAGCTTACACACTGTGGTATCCTATGAAAGTAGACTTCACAATTTGACAGAAAGGCTATGATATATCACTTGGGTCTGGATTCTTTCCCTCTGCAGGCCATGTCAACTTGACACATAGACACGTGGAGCCTTCGGGGGGGGGGGGGGGTAGGTCGGTGGATATTGGTGTGAGCGGGTCGATATTTTTTTTGTGGGGAGGGGTCGAAATTTGTTTGTCCCCCCCTCAGGCAAGTTAAATTTAAACGCGGCCTACCTCTTAGAGCTATAGTCACGCGCAGGCTTTTTTCCTAAAAAGGGGTGCAATTTTGTTAAAAAATGACCACTCCCTAACGATGCCATACATAAGGATGCTCTGCTTGGTTGGGCGGGGAGCATTCATTCTGCATGTTTGGCTGCTGAGCTAGCAGACCTGCAGAGGGGTAGAGTAAGCTACAGACCGATGCAGCAAGAAAGGGTGATTTTTCAGAAAAGTTGTTGATAACTTTTTTTAAACATTTTACAGCGTGACTGGCAAATATATGAATATAATTTCAAAATTCTGCATTCTCATACACAATCATTAAAAGATAGTTATCCTGTGAATCTCCTGTTATGAGATAAGTGCAAACATAGCCATTACAGACCATTACGGACAATTTAATAGAGTTATGGTTTTGAAATAAAAGACACCATTGAATAGGTTGAATACTGGATGTGGCCTGGCCTCTTGGGCTCGTTAACTTGTTCCAAGCCTTATCCAATCAGCACGCAGGACCAGTTGAGTGAGTCGCTCCGCTGGGTGGGAAAATGCTTAATGGACCCTAAATGGATTAATTAGAAACAAAATGTGTCTTTCAGGGGGTTAGTCTGTGATTAACACTGCTGCCCCTACCCTTTCCATTACCCGACTAATTCCCCCAGACCAATGCCTAATCACAGACTTCATTTGAGCCAGACTCTCTTTGAATTGTAAATGATATTGATTAAATTAGGTAATGAGGGGTGTGTTGGAACTTGTGGACGTTGGGGCTCAAGTTCAGGGAAGAAAATATAATACTAGTGGAGGTATACTCTGTAGATATTTGAGGGGAGGATGCTTTATCATGGTTAAACAGAGTCTCAGAGTCTTTCAATGACCATCGACAATAAAAGCCTTATTAAGTATCATTTCGTTTGTGACTTCTATACTAAGAGTTTCCAATTGACATGTTAGGGGTTTCAGTAGTACAGTCCTATACTTCATATTTCAAACACCACCAATTTTAAATGAGAGGCAGTCACATTCATCTCTGAGGTATTGCACCATATTCTCTTATCAGAAAAAAAGAGCTTTTTGAATTCTTAGCATCAGAGTTACTGCCCAAGTGGTATGAATGGCAACCATAGGTACTATTCAGAAAGTAGTTTGCCTCCATTATCTGGTTGTGGTCACACTTCACAGTCTAAATGTTGCTAGTGTGTCTTCATTAGAGACAATTACTGGGAGTACTGTAAACGCATATATTTTCGCGCTGTACATATTTGCGCGGATTTCAAGGATTTTAAAGGCAGCGAAAATATGTACAAAGCAAATTTATCCAGTGTAGTTGTTCTACTACCATATTTAAAAATGTGCAAATTAAAAAACCTTTACCTTTAAGCAATTCCGTGAAAATTTATACCAGTTTATACAGTAGTTTTGCCAGGCCGGGAAAGGTCAGCACTAGATTCCCCCCCAAAAGGGGTGAAAAGCAGGAAGTAATTTACCAGCTATTTACTGCATGACTTTTATGAGGCCCCATTTGTGCGAAAGTTATCAACAGGAAAATCTGGAGTTAGAACAAAGATGACCCTAGGCAATAAAGTGAAGCTGTTCTTAACAGGCCTATGTTCATTATTGCGTGGTTAGACTTAAAACAGTGTGTAAAATATCCCTTATCAAACTGGTAGATTGAACGAATGGATTGGTCATGGTACAGTGAATACATTGTTGATTGTATCAATGAATGTGTAGCCATTAGAAATAAATCGCAACAGGAAAGCCAAGAGAGTGGTTTATGTTTAGTAAAGACTTAAAGCAGGGCGGTCGGGGAAGAAGCTCAGCATTTTCCACACATAGACTCAAATAACAGTTCCAACCAGAAGGCAGCAGTGTTTGGACAGGGGACCATGAGCATTGTCCAGCTACAGCATATTCACCCTATCTTGTGCCTGTAAGAGCTGAGCTACCAGCCCTTAAGAGCCCTCTTGTGAATCAAAACTGAACTATATTCAAAAGTGCTTTTGGCATCCCTTCAACCATGACGGTCAAGCTTTAAACTGGCATAATCACCAAGCGAGACCTACTTACAATTCTAGTACTGCTTGAGTCGACTATGTGGTTAAGTGCAAGTGGTGAGAATGCCCCTTTAAATGGATTGGGGGTCAGTGTCACAATGAGCTTATTTGCACAGAAAGTATGATGCTACATATTGCTTCATAACACCAAAATATCAGGACCATTCTATAGAGAAGACACAAATAGAGATAAAGTCAGCAAGCTCTGATTTATTACACTGAAAGGTTTGGGGGAACACTTCCAGCTGACACCACCCATCTGTCTTCTGGCAGTAACTGTCACATGACAGACCGTGGCGACGCCTAGCGGGAGACAGATGACTTAGAGCTTCATTCAGACTCAACCAGGGGGCAGTTTGATGCTTTTTGGGGTTACCTTTAAGGGTAGGTCTTGTCAATATCATATCAATCCTGACAGACATAAATTACTATAAAGACTTATTTTGGACTGCTCATCTTGGGCCATATCAAGATATCAGTATGTTAAAGCTCTTCATTTTTTGTACATTTGAGTTACAATATTCCTGGGATTTCATCAACATTATGGATTTTGAATAAGTTACCATGGACATTTATGTACATTCATAATTGTATTGTAATTTCCTTTATTTTGGCTGATAATGGGTAGGCATAACGTTTGCCTGTGATTGGTCCATTTCCAACCAATGGTTGATGTAGCAATAAATGACTTAATTCAGCTATGGGCCTTTCAGCATAATTATACATTTACTAATTTGAAGACAAGATTACCAGAATTCAATACAAATGTTGCTATTGGACAAGCTTTCAACAACTTAGAACCTACTGATTTTCAGGGCATGAACAGGAATGTAAGAATGGCATGTGACATCAGACACAGCTTGTTTCCTAATCTGGGACTTCAGAGGTGGTTCCTACCAACGCCACTAGGGGGGGGGTGCAGAAAACAAGCAGAAAATGGAAGCAAACAGACTTGATTGATGAGGAAACTGGAGCTTGTTTCCATCGCGGGGTTCCCCTTAAGTATGTCACCCTTTTTTATGTTGTGTCAACAGAGACAAGAATACCATCCACCCCTGGTGCAACCAACAAATACAAGCAGAAGTTATTGAATCCAGGATGGTAGTCAGTAGTTAATTTTACCCTTTTAACAGGGCTGTTTAGCATACAAGTTGACATATCATGGAAAAACTGCCAATGTTTGGTGTTATCAATAAGTTCAAAATATATTCAATCTGCTTTGGTCCCTTAAATTGAAATATTTGAAGCCATGCATGTGAATGTGCTTCATCGTGTTTGTCTTACTTTGGTATACTGGGTCAAAAGGAAGCAAGGAAGGAAAAATACAATTGGAGGATTTGTTCGGAACATTCTGAAGATGTGAATTAAAAATCATAGTTATCATGATGAATAGATTTGCTACATTTTGAATGAGTGCCTTTGTATTATTTTGTGCATGTTTACAACGTGTCACTCTTTGAATTATAGATACTTTTTTGAACATAAATCATCTTATCTCCCATCTTATCTCCCATATACCTGGTCATCTCATTGAACTAGCATTTCACTCCTACTTCATTACACCTCTAACTCCTTAGTCCCTTGACATAAGATTAAGGTCTCACAAAACCCACTTTCCTACTTCTATCCTCTCACTCGTGTTTACAGTGGTGTATTCAGTTGTGATAACTGTTTTATACAAACTGGGTCCCTACCCATATCAATACATACAGAGCACATGTTAATGGAATGAATTTTGTGAAACAAAGGTTCAGCAGTCACGTAAAATCATGAAAATAATGTGACAAAGTTGAAATGGAGCGTAGGGGTGGATTTTTCTTAAGCATCCTAAATGATCCCTTTTCTAGTATCCATAAGCACATTAGATGGTGCTCAGAATAAAATAATAAGTGATGTTGTGCATACAACGGACAGTACAGTATGTGGTACGTATAAAAAAATAAGGGTCAGGTGACAACGGCAGGGAGTGTCCATCTGACCCCACGGACTGGGTCTGTTGTCCTTCCGTAGCTCATTCATCAAACCCTACTTAGGGTAAGGTCACATCCAATATTTCTACATGACAGTAACATATTCAAGAGTTGATTAACCCCAACATATAGATGAGTAAGTCATTGCAAGTGAGCAAGATTCTGTTGGCATATAATTATTGATACAAATCAGTCATAATATTATAATAGTCATACGTCAGAGGTATCTATGTAAGACAGGGTGTACTGGGTACAAACACTACCTTGTGCGACCACCATATGTCAGAAGTTTTATGTGTTGACGGGATATTCATTTCAGAGCTCCAGTGATCTTTTCACTTGGACTAACTAGTGGGCATTTCAAAAGGATACACCTATCCAATGAAGTTGTGATTATGATCCAAGTGCAGTTTTTAACTCCCCCAAGGCAAAGAAGTAATGAATTATAATGATTTGCATTCACTGAAATCTGTTCTGTAACTTATGGTGTTGCATTTCATGTCAATTTAATTTCATAACAGTCAGCCCATTAATATTTGTTTGTAAATAACTATTATCTACATAGTGAATATTGATATGTGTAATCTGGGTTAAATTCACAGTACAGCACCAAACTAGTGTTAGTATTAGGGTTCTTTACACAGGATTTCCACCTCGTATTCCATCTGCCACAGTTCCTGGCCCAGGTCAATACAAACCCCCATGAGGACTGTAAGAAATAAATGAGCTGCTCTAGCTTGGTGTCCTTCGTGTTACTCCTGGAGTCCCAGAAAAGTGGCCGATTTCCCCTGAGAAGACACAGTATGGATTCCACAGTTGTCAATATTACCTGAACCGCTTTCTCTTTGAAAGAATCAGATTTCGCTTAATTCTCTCCAAGAAGTGACTTCAAAATGTTCATCAGTGGGAGCTATCTTTGTGAAAAAAAAAATTTGTGTTGTGTTTGGTTTAGAGGTTATGATTAGGTCAGGAAATGCTGCAATACTTCTTCGTCGGGGATCCTAAGGAAAGATACAACATATTATATACCCCAAAAGCCACTGCTTTACATCAAACAGAAGGTAGAGAATCACGAAAGATTCATCACTTCTTTCTCACTGGTCCTTTTTGGCCAACAGCAGCTCTGAGAGTCACAATTCAACAAGAAAGAAGTAAATGCCAGGGGACTTTTCTGAAGGGGACAATGGGTTTATCTAGAAGGGGAACCTGAACCAAGCCAATTGTAAAGGAATGGTAATAGCAACATCAGAACTTAAATTCCTCCTGAATTCATTATAGAAAAGTTTGAATTTCACAATTTAAAAACACAGTATAATTTGTTCAAAATAGGGACATAGTTGATGCAAGTACAGGATATGTCATGCATTGTTACTGGACATCGATTCTCTCTCTTTGTAGCTCTATAGTGATCGATGCCCAGTTTTATACTTCAGACCAGTGGCTCATTTTGGCTGTTTTCAGCCTCACAGATTGCTTCTAGCGCAAAATCCTGACTAGGTGCCAATACATTCTCTATGGCAATGTGTAACATGAGGGTAGAAAACACTGGAACCTCAGTTAGAAAAAATCCTACTGAACAGTTTTTGAGAAAATTAGGGTTTTGTTGCATATTTTTGGTGTTTTTAGTACATTTCCTACATAAACCGTGAACGCCAGCATTTCTCACTTTTCAGGTGTTTAGAATCAGAATTTGACTTTTTCTTATTCGCAGTAGGATTTCTGAGTATCGAGCCATTCTAGAAAAGCTATTCTTTGGAAAAAATACTTAGTATTTCTTGATGATTTTCGTTGCACAAATTTAGGGTTGTAATATAAAAACTGCATTGTCATCCAATCAAAGTGTTTATGCACTGTTGATGGTCACCCCCCTCCCACCCTCTTCACTCTGCATTGAAGGAGAACAGGCAGGGGAGGTACACGTGTCTGTATACAGCTGTTGACCTGGGTGCTGGGTGCATTTTTAATTTATGGGGTGCCAACTGTTCATGAACGAAAAATCAAATCAAATATTTAATTTTTTTTAGTATCAGATTAATGCAACTACAATTCGTGATAGCACTTAAAGCATTGTATTTGCATTAATATGAATGGTAGTCACCTTATGGGGTGCCAACTATTCATGAAAGAAAAATCGATAAGAATTTGTTTTTTATTAGCATTCAATTGATGCAACTACAATTAGAGATTGCATTTCAAGCATCGGGGCATTCAATGAATGGTAGTCATCTTAAATATATGGGGCGCCAACTGTTCATGAATTTAAAAAAAAGAATAGAATTAGTTTTTTTATCAGATTAATGCAACTACAGTTCATGATTGCACTTAAAGCATTGTGGCATGCAATGACTGGTAGCCACCTTGAATGTATGGGGTGCCAACTGTTCATGAAAGAAAAAGAAGAAAGTATTTTTTCAAGAATCAAATTAATGCAACTGCAATTCAAGATTGTATTTAAGCATTATAGTATTCAATGACTGGTGGCCATCTTGGACCTATGGGGTGCCAACTCTTCATGAAAAAAACAACTAAATTGGATTTTTTTAACAGTATGAAATTTATGCAACTACATTTCAAGATTGCATTTAAAGTATTGTGTCGCAATCAATGAATGGTGGCCATCCTAAACCTATGGGGTGCCAACTGTGTTTGAAAAAGGTATCAAATTGAAATTTTCTTATATAGATATCAAATTAATGCAACTACAATTCTTCATTGCACTGAAAGCATTGTGGCATTTAGTAAATGGTAGCCATCTTGAATGGGTTGAATGAAGGAAAAATCAAATAGGATTTGTTTTTTTGATAGTATCAAATTAATGCAACTACAAGTCAAGATTGCATTTCAAGCATCGGGACATTTAATGAGTGATAGCCATCTTGAATCTATGGGATGGCAACTGTTCATGAAAGAAAAATAGAATAGATTTTTTTTTATTAGTATCAAATTACAAGTGCAATTCGAGATTACATTGAAAGCATGGTGGCATTCAATGAATGGTTGCAATCTTGAATTTTGAAATGAACATACACACAGACATATTCATAGGCATTAACATGGTGTTCTCCTTCATATAGATATTCATGGATTTCTACTTCTACTAAATAAAGCTTTCTCGTAGAAGGATTCTGTTACATGGATGTCGATGTCCAGTTTTAGATATATATCCATATAGTGCATTGGAGTGCTATAATGTTGGACTGCTGTATATTTATATTAATGTAGTGATTACAAAAACATAGTTTAACCAAAAGAAATGAATAACTAGATACAGTTCAAAGGTGCTGGTAAAACAACTCCCTCTTTGCTCAGGCAAAATTTTCCCCCATTGTGCTTACATAACATTAAACCATACAAATAGTGCCTAGCTATTTCTAGCCTTGATAGTCCTTCTGCCTACAAAGCTTACACACTGTGGTGGTATCCTATGAAAGTAGACTTGACACTTTGACAGAAAGCCTATGATATATCACCTTGGGTGTGGAGTCCTTCCCTCTGCAGCTGCAGGCCACGTCACCCTGACATACAGACAAGTGAAGCCTTCAGCTGACTCAATTTGAAGTTGAATTTGAGCCCCCCCCCCCCAAATCCACCACCCCCTCCCCCCACCCCCAGTTGTTAGAAAATGACCACTCCCCAAGAAAGCCACACAAAAGGATGTTCTGCTTGGTTGGGCGTGGAGCATCCATTCTGCATGTTTGCCTGCTGAGTATACCTGTAGGTCGTGAGGATTAGAGTAAGCTATAGACCAGTGCAACAAGAAAGGGTGACTTTTTCAGAAAAGTTGTTGATAACGTTTTAGAACATTTCCGCAGCATGACTGACGAATACATAAATATAATCTCAAAATCCTGCATTCTCATAATCATACACTCTTTGAAGCATAGTTATCCTGTGAATCTCCAGTTATGAGATAAGTGCAAACCTAGCCATTACAGACCAGTGCAGACAATTCCATAAGGATTCTGCTAAATCCAAAGTTAACACAACTGTATCATGAAAAGTCACCCTTTCTTGATGAATTAATCTATATCTAGTACAGCAATGTTTGATACACAAGCAAATATGTGGATTAACCCTCAAGCAAATATACGGATTAACCCCCAATAGACTACATTATAAGTTTTGTACCACATTTCCAGGGGATACACTAAATAAATCATTTCGTTGGGCAGCTCCAAAGGGGAAAAATTGCCAATCAGTAAAGAATGAAAACTTTGACAACAGTATGTTTTGTGCAAAGTTGTTTTAACTTCCACAGTCGTAAAGGGCGCAGAAAAAACCCCATGAGACCCGGCTGTCTGCCCGTTGGTCAATAATTCTGTTTGAACAGTAAAGAACCAGTTAAGCGGTGATGAGAGACAAGCTTGTTTTCATGAGAGTCATTTAATTGGGAGTAAAAAAGAAAACCTTGCCAGAGGGGACTCTTACCGTACTCGGGTATTTACTTTTCCTCACTTTTTTTCCTTCATAATCCATCTGTTTCATTTTTTATCAATTTCATTATTTTATTTTCATTTTACTTCAGCTTCTCTTTAAGTGAAACACCCTTTCTGTCCTGTTCTAAAGCAAAGCATAAAAGTGTTTAAACAAATCTACTTCACAGTATGCTGTGTGGCCTGACAGCAGTCTCTCAGTCCGATAAAGATTGTAAACTGCGAGTGTGGATTATCAGTGTTCTCGGGGGCCACTGCTCCAGTTACTTGATATGCAGGCAGGCTCCCCGACACAGCCCGAGCGGTCAATGCTCATTCGTCACACTATTAATGGTACATTTATATTGCTACAGAAGTGGTTTAGAATCCTCACAGTTCCCTGGGCAGTCTGGGGTATCCATTTATATTCAGGAAGAGAGAATATCTCGGTATGGTGAAAGGAGAATAACACCCTCAGAAAAGTGAGAGTCATTGTTGCTAAAACTACCCTCACCTGAGGGTCAGGCACTGCCTGACCCTCAGGTGAGGGTAGTTTTAGCGACAATGACTCTCACTTTTCTGTGTGTGAACCTTATTGGACTGGTGGCTTCTGGAACTTATCACAATACTTTTATAAGACTAGCTTTATTGTCCCCTGCAGTTTCTCTATTCTTTGACATCTTAGAAAAGATTCAAAACTTGGTTTTAGAAGGCCTCTCTCAGTTCCATCCAAATAATGCTTGAAAGCATATATATGTTCTATATTATGATACAGACACGCCCCTTTACCATTGTATACTGCTACAGAGGCAATGGTCCTTTTTACATATGACACTACACGTATAGGCATAGCGTGAGAAAGGCCTTTGGTATGTTTTGTGTCAAAAATCCACCGATCGCCCCCCCCCCCGCTGTTAAAAAGTAACCACTCCCTTATACTTTAAGAGTTGGGTGCTGATTTCCCTTCCCCTCTTTTTCTAAGAACGTGAACCTTTAAGGATTCAAACCTTTTGTCACCTTTGGCAGAGTAAAATACTTTTATGTATCTCCTCACTTTACAATTATGAAAGGAGAGAGAGCTGAGTCAACGCTGGATGTGACCCGAGCACCATACCAACTGGGCCCTCCTGTCTTTATTAGAGCTCTATAGTATAGAAAGAATACAATAGGTAATGACTGTTATCAAGATGATTATTTCCCCCAGCAAATGAACACAGTCAGTGATCAAAACAACAAAGTTGCAATCATCAGCACTGTTTTGTTCTATACCTGTTTACATGCAGTGTAATAATTTTACTATACCTGGAACGGTGGTACTAAAATGCATGTATAGAAATGTTAATGTCATTTGTATCTTCCACCTACCGAATATCACCATTGCCCAACTAGGTTCGTATAAAATGTAATCCAGTTCACTTGAATTTGATTTATTCAGAAAGATGAGAATAGAGGTTAATATGCCTAAACCAACTAGGAAGTCTGAATAAATGTTCCACTTGTTTAGTTAGACGTTCTCCGGTCGATTCTTCCCAAAACAGGAAGTCTGATGCCCCCATTAACCACGTGACCGGAAGTGGTGCCCCCTAGTGACAAGTTAACTCTTGTCAGGTCACGGGGTCATGTGCTTAGAGCAAGATCGATGGTTTCCTGAGACTCGGACACAACGTGTCGGGACATGTACCGAACATTGCTTCCTACTACTATTGAACTGTACTACATGCCCCAACCCGGCTACTTTGCCAGGACTCGCCGCTTAAAGTTTACTGCTCAGCGAGAAATGCCAAGTGGAGAATTGAATCAATCACCAATATAATGAATGGTGGTCTCTAGGGAGTGATGTATCTGAGTTTTTCTCCCTTTTATTATTAGCTGAGTTGTGAGTTTCCCGTCATGCCATATTCATTCCGCGGTTTCTGCTTTAGCAGCTCAACAAAAATAACTGGTGTCTTTTTGGGAAGCTTTTACATCCAATACATATGAGGTTTTCCCAGGTGACTGCATTATAAATTATCTCAAGTCATTATCTTTTTGGCCCTGTGTAGAGGAAAAGAAATAATTCTTATAACTCTCTTTCTGCGTCAGAGAAACATATATCGGACATTCTACCTCAGAAGCATTTTGTATCTTTCGTGAAGAGGGCTAATACAAATAGTGCTTTTGCTTTACTGGTCATCACTGATTCAGACTTTAATAGTCATAGTCTTCGAATTAGAATTAAAATAATGCTTGCTATTCAGCCTGGTTTCTGCTTTGAGGCAATCATGGCAGATATAAATGCCAATGAAACAATAAGAACAGCTGCAATTGCCTATCATCGGGTGTGAGCGAAAATAGGGGAAAGTGCAGCTGAAGGGCACACAGTCCCATGATGCAATTGTTAGCGGCGTAATGGAGACCGTGAGAGCGCATGCGGCCTGCATTAGGCAGCCGTGCCATGGGAGTTTGGCAGAATGGATATTGTGTAACAGCTTTATGTAAGGACGGGGTGCACTGTTGGGGTATTGGTGACAACAGGGTGGATGAGAGTGGGTGAGGGGTAGGTTAGGATGTGATATGTTTGAGAGAAATTGTTTGGCTATAAAGATTTATTCCAGAAGTATATATCTTGAGAATTACTGCAAACATCTCCCAATAATAAATTCACATGCTCTGAATTATTGTGATAAAGCATTAAAGGAGCTCCATGCCTTCTATTGAACTGAACTGACACTTATTCTAAATGGGAGTATTCCCCTGCACGATTGCATATTTTGGAGCTATTAAAAGTTTATTCTTTAAAGAAAAGGTTTGGGGGTGAATTTATAGGTAAAGAGTAATGTCCTATAAAATCCCCTCCTAGCATTGTACGGGAATGCTTACCTAACACAAAATAATGGTGTTGTCCTTTGTGAAAGTATACTGCCTCAATTAGGACGGCCGATCTCTCACCTCCCAGCTAACAATAAAACGTTAATTGACGTCAAAATAACGTTATAAACGTTATATAACGTTTTGCCATAGTAAAGAGCCTTAGAGAAACGTTGATAACGTTATAAAATGTTGTATGACGTTTTTTGGTCACTGGGCTTCAGCTCTTGTGTACATATTTGATTGTTTCAAGAGTCATCGTACATGTGTAAAACTAATTAATACTGGGAGAAGTTATCACCAACTTGTCACAGTCATTGTTGAACACATTTTATCTGTGCACATTTTCAGATACTGCCGGGATGACGCGGGATCAGCTGATTATCGGCATCATTGGGCTCATCATATTTGTTGGCAGCGTCCTGTTCATCCTAGGTTCTATAGCGGTCTGCATGGTACACTGGGTAAAGGCACATAGAGAGAATTCTAAGGGTGAGCACATGCAACTTATATCAGCCCTTCAGCACTTACACTGCAAATTTTAGTGTAGGTACAGAGTAGAATCTACTGTCGATGTACAGTAGAGTCTCCTGTAGAATGGATTTACAGTAGAAACTACTGTAGAATGGATTTCAAGTAGATTCTACTGTTTACCTACAAACAACCGTACACCTACAGTCGAATATGTACTGTACACCTAAAAAAGTGGCAACCAAATTTTTACAGTGTAGGCCCACGGCCACAGAGTGCTTTAACCCCACTGGACAGAGAATGCTGAATCAGATTTGAAACAAATTGAAACTCAAAATAAAGTGTTCCAATGAAGCGATTTCTAAGTATGATAATTTTCGCATCAGTCAAGTAGTAAGTGCTCACTTGAAAGCAACATTCAAATGATCTCATGGGAATTTCGTCTCTCATTATTATATATACAATGTTGAATATTAATTGAAGAACATCTGTAAAGTTGGTCATAACATGTTCTTTTACAGATTCTGGCTTCCACATAATAAGAAAAATAAGAATGAGGACAGTACCCAGCGATGCATCTTTCACCTCAGAGGATACCCTTTTCCCTCAAGCCTGAGGTACAGAGAAGGTAAGGAACTGACCAAACATTATTCACTTTATTTCTCTGCATTAATTTAGGTATGTATCAATAACTACAGAGTAGAATGATGTATTAGGAGGTTGATTGTATGGGTGGGTTGCTAGTGGTAGTTTTGAAACCTCTAAGGGAATATGGCAGTTTCAAAAATAAGTTCGGACGGTACTGTAATACAAAGGGTACACAGAGAAAAGAACTAGAATCACTGTGACTCACGACTTGATCACTGAGGTAACTCTCCCCATGACTCTGAAGTGTCTCCTTACATTAGCAGGACTTAGCATAATAACTCTATAATGACTCCTATTCTAAGACTCCCTAATGGTTGGGAGTCACTGCAGAGTCGTGGGGAGAGTTACCACAGTGCTAGAGGCCAGACTCCCATTTGGGAGTCCCCCTGATTCTACTTCTTTTCTCTGTGTTGTGCAGCATCAGTCGATATTTAGAAGTTGGCAGCCCCAGCGTAAAATCACCCACTTAAAAAGTGAAGGTGGGTATTAGTGTCACCAAATCAATCTGAGATGAAAGTCTACGACTAGGTGCAATCTACGACCGGGTGAAAGCTACAACCGAGTGCAATACAATTATGACCGGCATGAAACAAAATGCATTATTTAGGGCAAACATTGAAATGAAATTCGTGATATGATTAACTTTTCCGGCCATTTCTGGCTTTCTTACATGCTGGTCATAAATTGCACCCGGTCATAGATTGCACCCAGTCATAGATTGCACCCAGTCATAGATTGCACCCGGTCATATATTTCAATGTGAATTTATCTGGTGAGACCACGCCTAGGCCATCCCAATCACGGTATTTTACTATGTGTACCATGGTATATACTGCTGACCAGAACTAGATATCAATCTTGTCACCTCACGTGACATGCCTACCAGCAGTCAGTTTTAGCTTGAGACCGCCCAGAATTGATTGTATTCACAGATGTGTCACTCATTTACTGGTAACTGAATGGCATGACATTATTTTACATCATACTGTCAATGGGAAATATCTCTCCCACCTTCCTGGCTAGTTTCTAACTTAGTCTGCCTCATCTTAGAAACACAGGAAGCATTCTAACTGAAAGTAAGTGCAAGATTTGAATAGATATGTTAGAAATTTTGATTGGTCTTGACACTGAGGAAGATAAAAGAAATAGGAAAAAAAAAACATATTGAGGGAGTGGCTATGGACAAAAAGTCTAATAAAGACTAGAACAGAAAGTAAATAGCGTTAAGGTGTCACCTATTGAGCAAATTGCACTCAGCCTCTCAATATATATACATTTTCTATTTCTTATATCTTTCTCTATATCTATATAAAGATCACTTTGAAGTGGAAGTAACATTGATCTGAAGTCCAGAGTAAGCGTAAAACACATTGAGCGAATGACACAACATGTCTTGATATTAGCTTAAGTAGAAGAAAATCATTGAAACAAAGACAGATCACAAAGGCCACATTTCTGTGTCAAGACTCAGGATGGCGCAGCCGTTATTGACTATCCATATGACGTCATTTGGGATAGTGTAATGTCTACTCAGAACTTTGTGTTGATCAGATATTTGAGGATTATACATAGGATAACATTACAGTTTGGGTTTGAGTAACTCACCAGTGCTGCATTAAAGCATCATGCTGACCCTTCGGGTGTGTCTCAACCTCATAAGGTCGGCATGATGCATGAATGCCGCACTGGCGAGTTACTTGCCAGGGCTGCATTCATGCATCATGACGACCAAGGGCATGATGCATAGAGGCAGCCTGTCATCCTTAAAAGTTTAATGCTGAAGCACTTCCCACTGACCGTTTGTTCCTGTCGTGGCATGATATGATTGGGTTCTATAGCTAATTTTCATCCGTGTTTGTCTGACATCCATCGCGAGATATTTCAGATTGCAAATACGCCAGGGCAAAACAGATGTGTCATTTGACATACAATTGTGGCAAGATCTACGAAAAGGACCCTTAGTGCAGGGTGCTTTTAGGTCCCTTTTCCCAGAGCATGTAACATGTTTTATCATGTAAAACACACAAGTCAGATCTATCGAAAGCTGTTAGCTGATGTCCTGCTATGCTAACCATTTCTTTATTTTGAGATGAAAAAAGTAAAAGATGTTAGCTCTATCACTACATGGGAGTAGCAATTTTGTAGCAAAATGTGTCAATTGACAATGGACACAGCATGGCATACCTAAGCACAAGCCACTTTGAAGACACAGCAGTTGTCACTAAAACTCCCTCTAAGGAAAAGTGGCACTAATCCTTCCCGCCAGAATCCATACCGTCAGCTGCCATCAGATTACGCCTGCATGACCATCTTTCATTTCCGGATGGTTGCAGACCAGTACTGAAAGATGGCAGAGAAAGGAGAGGAAAATCTATAAGTCTCACATGTTTTAATTTCATAGTGTAGGTTTTATTGATGTATTGTAATGTGTTTAGTGGACGACTACGAATATGTTCTGACAGAGCAATCAAAAGCCATAGCAGAGTAGGGGCTCCTAAATGAAAACTAGAAAGGGAAGGTAACCAGGCATTTAATTTCCTATTTGTGAGATGATGTCCAATAAAAGGACATAATATGGGTATTATTATGGGCAGCAATATTGAAAATGATGAATAATTTAATTATAATGATACGCCATAGTTACAAGCGTCATCAATTACATAACACCTGATAGACAATTATGATTATATATCAGTTCTTGTTGGACACAGTTATTTGCTCCTTATTTGATTAATGTAAGGCTAATATGTACATCTCTATATATATCTCTCTCTTTATCTCTATATATAAATATATATAAATATATATATATATATATATATAATCAATATATATTATGTATGTGATCTGCATCATCTGGCAGCCAGATTCTAATAAAGTAGTACATTGTAAAACCCTCCCCAAGTATCAGATTGTAAAACCCTCCCCAACTGCATTCATGTTGGTGAAATGTACTGCACTTAATGGGCAGGTTGTAATCTAAGTAGAACCAGGCAGATCATTAATATTCATGAATCCAATCTCATTCGCATATCTAACTAGTGCATCACTTGCCAATAGTTCCTAGTAAAGTCCGATATGAGTTTCCACATAATAGGGTACAAGTTTGTTTCTATATATAGAGAATTGTTTCTACCGATCGGATATCAGTATTAAGTCATTCAAGTTGTACGAGTTTTCGTATACTAGGCTGGTGTTTAGCTCTAGTGTACACATGAAATAAGATAGAGCATGATTATACTCTATTCAGACGTAGTCACCAATCAGAGGGCCTTCCTGAACTAATTTAGGTGCTCTAAGTTAGGTACATACTTTAAACTTGATGTAACATTGGGTAATGGGAATGCACTGTCCTGTCTTTTACTTCAAATCGGGCTCACCTGTTGCTTTAAAGAATGCATTTTTTTGAAATGGAGACAAGTTATATCAATTGGATGATTATTTCAATTTGGGGATTTGCTTTACATTTGGGTGCTAGGGGAAGTTTCTTTCAATCTAGCTTGTTTCGGTTCTTCAGGCAAATAAGTATTTAGACCCTGAGCCAATTCGATCTTCTATAGTGGTTCGGTGCCAATCAAAAGTACTAAACCAGACAACATTGTTTGGCTTGATATCTGTTTATGGAACTCAAATCACTTTGCTTGACACGTTTGTCACCCAGCTTAGCTTCAAAAGCTTGTAAAATCTTTCCAAAAACAGAATGTATTCGCAATATGCCACCGCCACAACTGGCAGCACTGTAGTCCTATGTCTTAGCACAGGTCCCAGCTAATGATTTGTCCATTAGGTGGTAGCACCTCTCAGGGATATGGCTATGCCAACGTCTTGGTTAGGCAATGAATGTGAACATACCAGGCCTTTTTACTAATATAATGGTAATAGATTGGGAATTGTTTATTGCCATATTTCCAAAGAAACCCAGCAGGATCACTGGGTGCTATCTTGTGCTAGTTGTACCTGACCTCTGGGAGTAGCTGAAAGAGACACATAGTGACTCACACAGGAGAGAAAGCTCACACATGTTCTCAATGTTATAAACAATTGTAGGGGCTAGGGTTATACGGGGTTTATATGACGGGTTCTGTTGGATGCTGTGTTGCGAACTCCGTCCTAACCCTTCGGCCGGACGGCAGGTGGCAGCATCTGCTTCGGGCTTGGGGTATGGACAGAGGTTGCTATAGGCTTCCTGTCTGCGTGTGCGCGCGCAGGCTGGCTGCCTATATATGGCTCAAACCTCTGACCTATGTTGTTTTGGCTATTTCTGGCCCTTTTCAGGCTTATAGCCCTACAGAATAACCAGTTTTGCACCATTTTTTTCAAAAATTTTGGTATATGTGAGAAAACATTCCAACAATTCGGGATTTTAATTTTTTTTGGTGTATTGGCCCAATATTTTTCGTTTTTAGGCCCTCCAAAGGCCCAAAAACCCTTAAAAACGTCTAAAACCCTTTAAATGACATGTTTTACATGTCTCCCATGTCTACTAAGACAATAACAGCCTATCCCTAATATCATTTTCCATTAGGCCTATGGTATAGTCAATTGATTCACAAGGATTTCACTAGATATGTACCGTATTTTTTTCTCCACAGCCATTTAAGTGTATATTGTTAGCAAAATTTTCAAATGTCCTTTCATTTTGATACCACTATACAGTAAATAAACAAGATCCAAACAGTATCCCTTATACCCCAGATCGTGAAATAACTATTGTGTCTTTTGCCAGAAAAAAGAAATTTTGAAAAAAATCTAATATTCCAGCCTCCAGGACCAAATGTGTATTGTGATACTTATTTTGGTCTCGGAGTCACCCTCTTATTTTAGTCTCGGAGTCACTCGCGCTGCTGATAATAGTAAAACCCACTCAGAATTGTTAATATCCTATATAATTTAGTTATCTTTAGTGCCACTGCTTCCTATCCACCCCCTCTAATGCTCTAAACCAGAAAGCTGATGATTCCACTAATTTAACCTACATTTATACAATATTTATTTTGGTCCCGGAGTCACCCGGGTGACTCCGAGACCGAAATAAGGTTAAATAGCCGCTTTTTAGGCCAGTACTGTGCCAAGTAGGTTCAAGGAAGGATCCTAATGGTCCATATTTCCTAAAGTATATACCATCAGGATATTGTAGAGTGATTTTGACAATTAATTAAACAATTTTGAGTGAACTAGGGTAAAATGAGAGCATGTTGTTAGAATTTTAATATTTTTGTTAAATCTTCAATATTCATCGAGCTGTATCTCAAAAACTATTTTTCTGAGGGTATCCATTCTTGGTATGCCTTAAGATAAATGTTGTCCCAGTTTGTAAACAAAGTTAATAGTTGCTGTTATGTACTTTAAGACATTATGTACATAATCACCTTATTTTGGTCTCGGAGTCACCCGAAAACGGACAATCGAGTCCGTGGGGCAATAAAAAATGAACCGCTAGGGTTAGAGATGTATCAAAAAGTGTTCCAAGGAGCTGAGATATATACCTTTCAATAATATGAACTTGTTTAAATATATTAAGAACTTTCTGATTTGTCCTTCCTCTATCCTAAAACAACATTAGTCAGGAGTTTGAGCCATATACCCAGCATCCGATGGGACTCGTCGGTTACTCTTGATCCACGCTTGGATAGAGGCCCCGTGATCACAGCGGCTATATCAGCCTACTGACCCGTTCCGAACTCTATAGGGAGTTTGCACTGCTAGAGCTTTGCCGGTCTAGGTTACTGAATAAACCTATTGATTCGCAACCTGTAACACTTGATTCGAACTGTGTTGACTTTGTTCTTTTACTTGATACTATAACAATATCATAGAGGAGCAAAGTATTGTTTATTACACAATTTACAATGGCAGATAGCTTAACCCTTTGAGGACAGCATGTTGCTAAAAGATGAACTTGTTGTCATGATGCATGAATGCAGCCCTGAAAAGTAACTTGCCGGTGCTGCATTGGTGCATCCTGTTGGCCCTTTGGGACTGTCTCAACCCTGTATGGTCTGGATGATGCTTGACTGCAGCACTGGCGAGTTACTTGCCATGGCTGATTTCATGCATCATGGCCAGCAGGGCTATGATACACTAAGGCATCATATAGTCCTTAAAGGAACACATGATTACACACAGGAGAGAAACCCTATACATGTTCTCAATGTGGTAAAGCGTCTACATGGGCAAGTAGCTTAAAGAAACACAAGAGGTCACACATCGAAGGAAAAACTCACACTTGTTATCAATGTTATAAACAAGTGCAATGGCAGGTAGCTTAAAGAAACACACAATGACATAAACAGGAGAGAAACCTCAGAAATGTTCTCAATGTGGTAAACAGTTTATAAAGGTAAGCCACCTAGAGACAAACAAGATGCCCCACACAGGAGAAAAGCCTCATGTGTGTTCTCAATGTGGCTAACTCTTTATATCTAGCTTAAAGACATGCATGATAACCCATCGAGGAGAAAAACCTCACACAGGCTAGTATGTCCATTGTGATCACGGGAGGCTCTTAACAAAGTTATTCTGTACCCATTTGCTTTCATCAGGCGGGTCCCTGATTCACAATGGGAAGATTTTAGAATCATCACATTTAGGTTTATTATTTAGCATTCATATATAGGAAAACTATCATGAGAGGATATCAACATGAGAGACATGGACTTAGGTTCATTTATCTTGAATATTTTATTCTAATTTTGCTTATAGAGGATTAGATGAACAATATAGCATTACCTCCGCAGATATAAGCATATTTTTGTCATCACAGAGATAGTCTTTTAAAGGGCCAGGTCATGACGGAATGTACAAATGCCATTTTTCAGGGTTTGTCAACCTTGATAGGCCATGGACTGAAAAGTCGGCCACCAAATTGGACTTTTTTGGTCTCATTCAATAGGAAAAACTTGTACCTTCACCTGAGATGAAAAGAATTCTGGTGAAAATATTTTTTGGGAAGGGTTTTAGGCCCCAAACTCGAAAAAATGGCCAAAAATGTGAAATTGGGCTATGTTTTACATTTTAAATCAGTTTTTACATCTTCCTAGCCACACTTACAACCCATAGAAGTTAATATAACTTTAGAAATATATTCCACCCATCTTTTTCAGAAGTTTTTAGGCTCCTAAAAGATTTTTGGCTTATGCCATAGGGCATAGGGTGTACAAATTCATGTTTTCTTATTTCTATTTTGTATATCTTAGGGCTGTATTTTGCATAGAAATACAGTTTACCCTTACTTTTTCTTTAACACATATTCTGGGCAACCAACAGGGCTGTCAATTTGTGAAGAGAAAACAAGGCTACCTCTTTTTCTCCCTGTGCTGGAGCATTTTAAACAAGATTATAATGTATAAAATGGTCCTGACTTGCTTTCTGTTTTTCTTTGATTTTACCCTGTCGTATCACTCTAATTCTCTATTTCTTTTGACATGTGATAGAATATCCTCCATTGTACCTTATATAAGAATATTAACCTCCTCCGTTGAGCCATTCCTGTATAAAACATTATTTTTACTCATTTTTGCACCAAAACAAACGTCCGACCCCCATATTTGCCAGTGGGTGGTGTAAGTGCTTTAATTTGAAAACCAAACTGTATCAAACATCCAGGTCCCCTCTAGAGGCTAGAAAAAGCCACCATGCTCAATTTCCCGCAAAAAATAGCTAGAATTTTTGTGAATACGAGCAAATATCAGCAGAAAAAGGTAGGTTTTCTCCATTTTTGAGCTATGTATACACATATATACATATACTTTCAAGCCTTGTGCATCTTTTGATATGCATAAGGAAGCACATAGATGTGAGCAGGCAAGCAGAAAGGATACTCCGTGCGGGATTAGTTCCGATTTTTGCCACCAAGGGGGTGCCACTATGGCCTGAAATGAAAGAAAAAGGGTAAAAATAGTTCTAGGTACTTTTTTCTATAGAAAAAAATGGGAATACAGAAAACATTCCATTTCTGGTGAAAAACCTCTATATTTGGAATGTAAAAAGAACGTTTTAAGGCCTAAATGGGTGTCCTTGTTGATATGTGTTGCCATGGAAACACGATTTTCATTCCAAATAGAAAAATTAAAAATACACCTTGACAGAAAGACTCATGAGGTTTCCTATGGTCAAAACAGAATAAAATTACCATTCATAGATCAAATTTTATGACTAAAAGAATTGAAATGTATGATAGATTTCTCATTATTATCATAATGCTAATTAGGTAGGGATCTCTCGGAAAATATGAGACTTAGAGCTTATTGGGCTTTTTGATTGGGCAATGCCCACATATATTCAGGAAGCCATTTCTCAAAAACTAGAATTGATATCTTCAAGTGTAATACATCACTGGAAAGCTTATGATATCAATTTTAAAGTTGACTTTTTCCTTGGAGTATCCTTTTCCCTTGCCTCTACACAGATGCTTATTTACTTGAAAACAAGCAAGTAAAAAAGGTTTTAGGCACTAATTATGCAGATTCAGAGTGTGATGGGCGAACAAAACTGACACCACCACCAAACAAACGTCCGACCCCGGAAAACAAACGTCCGACCCCAGTAAACAAACGTCCGACCTTTTTATTTTTGCACGGTAAAAGTGTTTCTAATCAATGAATTTGCATTATTTGAGAGAAGGCTAAGGGTTAGACTTATAAAATAGACATCCCTATGTACTGTAATTTTATATTTGTCTTTAAATGTTGTATCTAGTACTACTTTTGAGGTATAGAAGTTGAAATTTGGCCCTTGGTTTGAACTAAAAAATTACTATTTTCCCCATTTCAGTACATAAAACCTCTGGATATTGCTAATTTCTGGTTCCTACCTCTATCCACATCTGCTAGCCTTCAAATAAATGAGTAATGGCTATGATATTGTCAATGTAGTGACCAGTAGACTGGATTTTATCCTCCATTATAAAAAGGTCGGACGTTTGCGGGCAAAATTACGAATGGCCATAACTCTGTTAATATTCATCCTATCTAGTCCCTACTCACAGAGTACATTGGTTTATGCTATTATTAGAATGTTAGCTGAGAAAATGGCTTATTAATTATGTTTGAACTTAACTAGAGATTAATTAAGTATTTTTTGAAAATTTTGGCAATTCAGAAATGTAAAAAAAAAGCACTTCTGACCATCAGAATCTGTTAGAATTCCACCAGCATATGGGCCTAAAGTAACATAATCAACTCCAATTGTCATATAGCCAGAAATAGAAACTTTTTTTTATAATGAGAAATTAGCCCATATACATGGTCCCAACAAACGCCCGACCCTTTTATTTTTGTACAATATGGCCCTAACATTATATGTTATATCAGCACAGGGGTCTTTATTGTTCCCTATATTTTGGAGGGGACCTCTTAAACTATACTTCAGGTGATTTAAAAGAGCATATTGCCATATTTTATTACATAAGACCAAAGTGCATGGAGTGTAAATGTTTGAAAATAATATTTTGAATTCATCAACATTTCAAATGTGTGTAATTTCTAAAATTTTCATACCAGACTCTCCATCTTTGGCAAAGTATATGATGGTATAGGTAATTTTATAAAAAGGTCAGACGTTTGTGTCCTTGCTAGGTTATGGTCCAATAGCTCTAGAAACTGAACCACTTGACATAACTCATTATAATGAAGTTACACCGGTAGCCAAGATACGCCCCTTAAGGGGAAATAAAGCTGTTTTGACCAAATTGAAATTTTCTGATATGACCCCCTGGACACCTAATTGTACATTACCTCGTGACCTGTCCCTTAAAATCATATGATAAAAACACTATATCAGTGCTGAAAGGTGTTTTTTCCTTTACATGACATACTAGGTAACTATTTTGATGTAACCATAATTGGTAAGACTGCATATTGTGTGTGTTTTTTAATTTCTGACGTGAACTTAATGAAATATTTCATTAAAAAAAGGATTTTTTAATAATTATTCTAAATATGCAAATGAAGAAATTACAATATATAGATGTTGAGATGATAAGCTTTGCAAGAGCTTTGATTCGGTTCTATTTTTAGATTTTTATCTCAAAATTTAACTTGTATACAGACTGATACCCTGCCTGCGGGAGAATATGAAAAAAGGGTGATGTCACCGTGAATTTCATAGGATTTTGAAGCTAAGCTGGGCAACCCAGATGTCAAGCAAAGTGATTTGGGTACCTTAGACATATCCAAATCCAAAAATAATCGTCTGGTTTACTGCACTTCAGTGGTACCAAAAAATGCCTCGGCTCAAAGTCTAATTGGAGATGATACAGAGAAGAAGAAAACCACATCCTCAGATTCTAGTTACAATGCATTATTAGTTCCCCAACTGAACACTCACTGTAAAAGGGTACAAGAAAAATAAGATAATTAGATTACAGCTTTTTAGTAGAAGTACTTTTTATCTTATAATATGAAGCTACTTTACTTATAAGGTGACTGATATGAGCCATATTCTATTTTACATAGAAGTTAATTCAATATCGCGGATTCTGTCGGGGCTCATGATAATCTCAATAACTATTCTTGTTGTACCCACGTATGATTAACCAATAATGTATGAATATCCCCGAACGCAGGGTGTGTATACTTGAATAACGAACCGAGGTGCGTAGCACCGAGGTTTGTTATTCATGAATACACACCCTAAGTTCGGGGATATTCATATATTATTAGGTTTATTATACGATATTCCCATTCAAATGTCTTTAATTACCTTATATGAGTCCTAGTTTGGCCATTTTGAAGGATTATTGACTGAATATCACTCGTACGCCAGTAGCGCCATGTTGTTTTGAGCTCCCACCAACCCTGCTCGCTGCCTGGTGACGTCATGCGCTCAATCTCCAACACTGAGTCCAACATAGAATTTGTGAGGGGGCCAGCTTGGGGCTATGTTATATACTAACCAGCGTTTCCCTCCGCATTCACCACAGCCGGATAGGCAAGGCAGCTAGCGTCGCCGCCTCACACACCAAGGGTACCCGGATCGATCCTGGGTGGAAACGAACCTTTTTCAAAATGCCTATTTCTATGTGAAAAAAAATCCCTAGAATTATTTTAACGAAAGGCTAAGTAAAGTCCAACTTCTACCTTTATAGTAAAAAAGAAATTAGAAAAAAATTTGGATTTTCAAAGAAACTAGACCAAAAAATGCCTTTTCTTCTGTAACTCGGTAAATAATGGTCCTACAGGGCTGGAAATCCGCCTGTAGACTCCTTGTTTCGCCACCCACCTCTACCAGCGCCTTCACGGCGTGGTGGTTAGCACATCGGACTTCAAGTCTTGATGTAGCGTGTTCGAGTCTCCATGAATCCTCGGATTTTATGGCTGTCGAGAGTTCCGACAGAATCGTTCTGATATCCGGTAACTCATTACAAATCGTTCTGATATCCAGAATATCAGCACGATTTCACCTTGCCAAGTGTGCGGTATGCAGGAATATCAGAACGGGAATATCACCTAAAAAGCACGATGAGTCGTCCGATCGTATAATAACGTGACATATCATATGTAGGCCTACATATGTAGACAGACCAACCTCCTTTCGTCTATCAATAGTAAACACAGAAGAATATGGTTAACCTTACACCAGATGCAGGATAAATGGGAAGTTAGCATATACCTGGTGGTACAGCCTTATCAGCTTAGACTGCTATCATCTGTCACCATTCACACACCCTCTGACTCCTAGCTCTGCCTCTTACATTGACCACCAGGGGGAGTGGCAGTGGCAGATTGTGATTCCCGGCCTGGCCACTAGTGGCCCAGGGGTCATTTATATCCATCAGGTATTCGCCAGTTTACAGAGATAGTCTGTGGTCTTAGTGTTTCTCCACCATTAAGTCATTTGTTCGGGCAGGGTTTATGGGAGATGCCGCAGTGAAATCTTTGGAGAAATAAAGAGAAATCTGTATCAGAAAACTAATTGTTGACTTGAAATGGCTTCCTATGCTACATTGTCACTAGAATTAAAAGTATATTGCTAATACCATATGAACTGTTCTGGTATGGGCAGTATGGATTTAAACGTGCAATGAGACAGTCGAAAGCGGCTTTTTTGCATTTCATGAGGTCACACAATCATGATTCAAGTTGCCAGTTCTCTATTTTCAGCCTTTATCATGTTCTGGAACTATCAGTTTGTCGTGTCTGTGCCATTTCCTGGAGACAAAAGGCACAAGGAAGTTACCTCCCTCCCTCAAAGGGGCTGACTTGGTTAGTATCTAGGACAGGAACTGTCTATTATGTGTAGTCAATGTAAGCACTGATCCATCCTAGGGCGGACTATGCTCTGTGCATGCCTATAGGCAACGCTTTGAATCAACTAACTATAGGCAGCTTTAATTTTTATCAGATTGAATGTGCTTAAAACTGTTGAAAGAAGGCCCCTAATCAACCGAAAATTATGCTTAAAGTTGCTTAAATCGGTTGGTATGTGCAGTGGTGTTAGTACCCCAGACAAGATGCTGTATCAATACACTGAGTCCTAGAGACAGGTACATAGAGCCTCTGGTCCTGCACACTGCACTCCAACACTGTGAGCCCCTCATTTTATCTCTGAGACAAGTACAAAGTGTGGAGTAACTTCAGTAAAGGAAATTTTGTGTTCAGAGAACCTTAGTAGATGTTGTCTAGATAAGCAGTTTCATGAATATGGTTTTATAAGTATTTCAACATACTTGTCAACAAGGACAGTTAACAATAGGATATCATATGTAAATAAAACTCTTATGAAATCTACATCCTTGAATGCTTGTGAGAGCTATAGCTTTTTTGTAGAAGAAACATAGTGTCTTCATGTCATTACTTTGCAATTGCATTTCCTAGTCACTAAAGTAATAATATGATATGTTTCAACATAATCTTCAGGTTTGATATACAATAATCTTTTTTGACAATTCATTATACAGATCAGACACAAACAGCCTCACTAGGGTGGGCTATCCCAATTTGCCTTTCTTCTGGCACAAACTTTGGATATGACTATATGCAAATACATCTTCTACTTCATTTCCCTCTTTATCACTGACTTGCCAGAGCATATAGACTGCCCTTTCACGTTGTCCTTGACCACCCTCCGACCATCCACATACCTCACATCTGGTCGTCTCTTTGTGGCAGCCATCCTCCATTCTTCAAACGTTTCCATCCCATAATAATGTCAGCAATGCAAAGGACGGGTCTTGTGCCTTGTGAGCTTTATGGCAGTGTGGATGAATTTCACCATAATTATCTAGAAAAGTTTATATTGTGAACAGGTTCCTACAGGTATGCTGAAAGTTGTGGATGGGCCATTGTCAGCTTTATTCTAAACCTCATGCTTAACAATACTAGTACTTTAATTGATGTAGATTCTGCTATTCCTCCACGGTATTATGTATTATAACTACTTGTACGTCTGAGGGAATTATCTTTTACTGACTAACAGTTTTCAGTAAGCAATAATCCCCATGATACAGTTAATGCAATTTTGTGGCTCAGAGTGCAAATCTTGTATCGTTCACATAGATTTTCAAAGAAATAGTGATGTTCACTAAGCTGGACAAAATTCCGCGCACTTGTCCTCTCCTACCCCAAACCCAGCCATCATCATCGGATAGCCCCCCCCCCCCACCCACCGGCAGGACAGTGACCTCTTGCCCTGACCTTGAGACACAGACAGGAAGTCGCCGGGCGGTGTCTCGGTAGATATTGACCAATTGGGAATATTGAGCGGTGACACCTGGTGTTCAGTTATGGCTCCATCTGGTGGGAGGGAACTTCATCACAAAAGCAGTCAACAAAAGATCAAGTTTTAATCATGTGACATTTTTATCTGACAATTAAGCACAAAGGTAACCCTAATGGTACCTCCTTTATATCTATATGAATTGGCATAAAATCCTTTGTGGAATGATGACTCTCTGAAATGGATAAATAGTATCTATACTTGATATCTATAGTGGGCCTACCAGTACAAATTTACAAATGTAATGCATGAATCAGAATAAAGATATATTTAACAGTAAATGTCTGACAGCTATTTGCAGTTGGAAAACGCCCTGGTATATAAAATCCTGCTTGTTTATACATAGGCTTTTACCCAGAAGACACCTATGGAATAAATGCCTATCGAGCAATGTTTCAGAAATTTAGAATAATTTACTCTAATTTACTCTTATTTTCAACATCACCTTTGTAAAATAGATTCTTTTTAAAAATGTAAAAAACCTAAGCTAACGCAAGTAATTCAATAGCCTAAATTCCTTGCTGTAACACCACCCTGAAAAATAACTTAAATAATGACTTAAATAATAACACTTTTTTATGCTATCAAATTATCGCTGTTTTCTGTAACAGCCCCCCTAATGCATGTAATATGGGGAGTAATCACTGAACGTGAAGCCACACAATGTCTGAGAGCAAGATCCATGAAGATCAGGTTTTCCTATTTTGATATGCATATGATTATATTAGATTTGACCATTATAATATATGATTTAATCCCATTCAGTTGGTATGTTCTTTTGAGGCTCCCATTACCATAACATTCACTTTGTTCAATTCCCACAGGAGGTATTGATCGATTTATCAGATATCATAAGGTGTACATCATCTAAAATATGGCCCAATATCCATGGGATATAATCATTTTTATTATGTTATTGAGAGATACATAGATATATGCGGAGATGACATTAACTGAAAGGACATATTACTCCCATACTGCAGATGCAGGTGCCATGGGCTGCCCACTCTTGCAATGCTAAAACTTGGGGCCCTGGCCACAGTGGACATGACACCACCCTCTCAGAGCCGCGTTGTGCAAATAAGGCCCTTTAGGTGATGGGGAAAAGAGGCAATGCATTTGTCATGACTCTCTACATTCCTTTGGGTGTCGAGATGTAGCTTTCAATAGATGAGCGGCCACAAAAGGCCTCCACAGCTTCCTCCTCAGACTGCATGTCCAAATACAGCATCTGCTGGGTACCTATAGACAGGGGGACCTGTACAAAGATGGAAAGCAGTCCCCCATGAAAAATCAAACCATAAAAACTTAGCGAATGTAGTATGGAGGAGGGTCAAATGACGGAGTGGTCATTATTTAACAACAGCGGGGTTGGTGGATTTTCGCACGAGCGGGTCGAAATATTTTTGGTCCCCCCATCGGAGTGGTCAAAATATTAGTTGGTCTCCCCCCAAATCCACCACCCCCCCCGTTGTTAAAAGATGACCACTCCATAATGATGCATGGTTGTTAGTATGCATGGGTGCTGGATTAACTTCCAAAGCTGGAGCTATGCTTGGGCCAGGCATGGGGGATTTATAATAGTTCTGTCATTGAATACATTAAAGGACAAAGAAAATTCTTTTCAAAAATAATTTAGGTTTGCAGTATTGTGTACAAATTGCACCATAGTTTAACTGAACTGGTGTGGAGGCCTCAGATTTCTGTTGATTATTGTGTGTTCCATTATGGAATTAATATAGCATTGTACAGTTTTCTAGGAAACCCACAAGCCCTTGTAATAACAAATGGACAAAGGGAAGGTTTATTTGAAAAAAGCATGAAGACTGCCTGCTCATGACTGTAGGCAGCTGCCCTATCTCTATGTCCCCACTGTCCGCGAGAACAAAACATCCCCATTTAAATATGACCCTGCTGACTTTGATAGTTACTAGAGGTCATGACAGGCAGGCCATCTGACTTTCACCATGGGAGGCATTCAAAGCACTTCATTCGGGCTACCAGACAGCAGCACTGTCTCTTTTAAGGGAATGCCCTTTTCTCTTGTTCAAAGTCTTATATGCCAACGGTAACCTCATATCTGTTGGCTACTCATTGTATCATGGAGCATTGGGTTACCAAAGAATGGGGGAAGAGTCACATACAAACTGAGATATATATAGACTGGTTAACTATGGGAATTTAAGAATAGACAGATGTAGGGATTGTCTATCAGATCGTGGAAGATATGATTATATTGGTTAATGCCTAGCATTATCTTTACTTACCCAGACACTTCTTTATAAAACATAAGCCCAAGTATGAATGTGTTGTTTCCTCAGCATAGTGCCACACCTATGTGATCTGTCAAAAAGAACATGATATAATCTGATGAGTGATACCTTACTAATACTACTTTCAACATACAGATAGTCGACAATCCTTGCGAAAATCACGAAGGCAGATTTACAGGTATGACACATGTTTAACTATCTTCTACCATTTCTGCATTATGCTTTGTAGACTCTATCAATCTTTAGCATCTTCCATTCCTTTTCACATTTCTTACTCGATGTAAAGACCCTAGACTCATAGCAAGAAACACGTGGCCCCACCTAAAATAACTCACGTCATACTCTTGACAGGGTGACTCTAGTCTCTGGACTTTACTGTGCATACCCTGCTGTTCAATTTCTCAATATCTGAAATGGAGAAAAAAAGTAAAAAGAGCTGCCATCTATAAAACAATCTCATCTTTCTATGTTGCTGACCAGAACCATATGTCAATATTGTCCTGCCATGTGGCATGTACTGAAAAAGTAAACTTGTCTCCAGATTTGTCGAAGTGACTATCATAAAATGAACGAGTCAAAAGTTGTTTAACCTATCAGGTTACCATCCCACAAATAGATTCTGGAGCAGGCAAATGTCAGGTTTTGGGCTGGAACATGCCAAGTGGGTCTTCTATCTCCAGCTAGTAGACCCGCTTCCTTGTCACTTAGACAGGTGTAGGGGTTGTGAAAGCATGAAACAAACACATGTTCCAAATTTGGTTTGAATGCAACCGGTTTTATTCAGGTCTCAATCCTTTTGGTTCTCATCCGAACACAGCCTTGAAGAAAGGATTCAACAATGTACAGGTTAATTATAGACAAGGTTTGAAGTGTACAAACAGCATCATCGCTGGTTCAAAGTCAGCAGGGCTGGTCGAACTGGACTTGTCCCAGCGAGGGCTGGTGCAAGAGCCAGAGGGCCCCGGTGTCAAAAGTATCGAAGGGTGTGGGTCTGAGCTTGTCCGTGGACAAACTCCTTGATATGGCCAACTGCGGCCTCTCATATTCCTGGGTTGGGGACCAAGCAGTGTCGACGTGGCACTCCACTGGCACGCCATCTGGAGTGCCCCGCTTGAACTCACAACCAGATAAACGTTCAAGGGACATGGCATAGGATGCCAGGTGTTGCCACCTAATGAGAAGCTATGCCATTCCCGCCTCGAAACTATGAACCCGTGTTACACGAATATCATTGCCCCTACACACGTTTTTGACTCGTTTATTTTATGACCGTCACTTGGAAGAGTCTGGAGACAAGTTTACTTTTTGAATGTGCCTGCCCAGAGGTTGGTTTTATTTTGACAATGGTGATTGTATACACAGATGTGTCACTCATTTACTGACACCTGAATGGGATGAGATGGACATCTTCTTGCTTCATAGTCTCCCTTCCAGTACATTGTCTCATTCTCCTCGTGGATTTCTCCTTCCTGATACTTTGTCAATCTAACACTCTAACTGTGTCATTATTCTGCGACCTCTTATGATAAGTGCTAGACGGATTGCCAGCAGTTCAGACCCTTTTCAATTCACCTCGATCATCCTCCCTCCAAGCTTTGGATAATGCACCTATTATTTATGAGAATGATCTACTATAAGGCCAGCACTGAAATAATGTGCGCAAACAAAGGTAGAAAACAACTATCAAAACCTGATGACCAATCATGTACTGCTTCGCTTAGTATTCATTTCTTCTACAGTTAACAGAAGCCGACTGTATAAGTATATTGGACTAGCAATTCTAGTACCAAAAAGTGTCAATTACCAAGGGGCACAGCATGGCATACCTAAGCTTTCACGACATTAAAGGCATATCAGATGATACTTAGACTTACCCTGAAGAGGAAAAGTAGAACTAATCCTTTCTGCCAAAATCTATACTGTCTGCTGCTACCACATTGCGCCTGCGTGACCATGCTTCATATCCGGATGGGTGGAGACTCATAGTCAAAGAGAGCAAAGGAAGGGGAGGAAAATCTTTAAGTCTCATATGTTTTTGAATAGGAAAGTGGAGGTTTTATTGATGTATAGTAATTTGATTGGTGGAAGGCCGTGAATCTGGGCTGTGAGAGGAATCAGAAGCTATAAGAGAATAAATGTTGCCTGAGGGAAACTAAGGGAGGGGGAACCACGCACATGGTTTCCTATTGGTGAGATGCTATATTATGGGTAGCCATATTGAATATGGGAGATCCTTGCTATTAGTAAAAAGAATTATGCACGAGGCTGTATTTGACAGTGCTATTAGTTACATCACACTTAATAGATAGCATTGTATCAATTCTCATTCACTTATGGAAATATTTGTTTCCGAGGAGAGAAAATTTACCTAATATAGATATAGATTTAGTGTACTCATATTTGAATATTATATATCTATTATGTGGAGGTTAACTTAGAACCCCAGCAACATTTGAACCTTTCGGCATACGAAGCAAAACTGAAAGCATTAAAAGGATTCTGGATGGATATGTACAATGCAGATAGGTGCTGATCTAAAGCCCGATCTAGGCATCTTCTGTCATAAAGCAGTATTAACCAGACCCAATCAAAATAATATGTTGTAAAACCATCCCCAAGTGTCAGACAACTACACTCATATGCTGCAAACTACATCACATTACAGGCAGTTTGTAATCTAAGTAGAACCAGGCAGCTAATTAATATTCATGAATCCCATCGTGTTTGCATATCTAACTAGTTCATCACTTATTAAAATGTCTAAGACAATTATATAAAGGGCTTTCCAATGATAGGATACCTGTGTTAGTAGTGATTGGAGGTTCCAATTAAAGCTATATTATTCTTTTAACTAATAGTTCATGGTACATGTCATGAATCTGTTTCTGTAAATCTTATAGCAAAGAGGACCCTAGGCCAAAAAAAAAGGTTTGTTTCAGGTAACATGGCATGAAAATGTAGGGTCAGTAGGTCGGATTTTTTTTTTAAACTTTTTTTTTTAACATGAAAGTACTACCCGGCCTCTCCAACGGCCCGAAAATTGACCCAATAAAGCTGAAAACAAGGAAAATGGAAAATCCTTCAAAGTTGCTTAAAAAACGTAGGGTCGGCCCTCTGTTGATAGGGTAGGTCAGGTGACCTGAAACAAACCTTTCTTTTTTTTTGGCCTTATTTCCTTATTTATTTTCCGTCTTCTGCAGATCGTAAATTTGGGAAATATTAGCTTGGAGTAACTAGACTATTTTAGAATGAGAAAAGGTACATGTATACATGTCAATTCAAGGGGGTGAAAGGGTTTGCATTTAATGTAGTAACCAGCTAAAATGTAATGTTTTTTCCTACCTACATATCCGACATATCCTGAACCTAGTGATGCCCTTTGCATGCCCATAGAGTCTTAGCACCCTACATGGGACTTTGTATCAACACTTTGAGTATTGAATAGAGCTGATTATCCTCCACACTGCACTTCTGTACTGTCAAGTCCTTTTTTTATCTCTGTGTTCTGTGAGGATTTGCAAGGAAGAGGTTGTTGTGTTCAAAGAGCTTTAGTAGATGTCACCTGAATGGGCAACTTTGTGTAATTGTTTTTATAAGAAACCTTCAAACAATGACACATATAAATATTGTATCTATAATTCAACAAAGAGACATAAGTATTAAAGCTGGATCCTTAAAGTATTAGTGAATGTTTAAATTGATTTATAAAGAATAGACTTGTAGTGTTTCTATGTTCTTACCTCCAACTTTACAAGGTCACAACTGGTCACATGTTGAAATAATTATAGGTGTCTGTATTTCTATAATCTTCAAGGATTAAGAAGTTTAGTAATCAATAAATCAGTTCTACATATCAGACAAAACAGTATTGTAATAGTGCACTATAAAGATATTCTGTCGAATATAGATACAGAAGATGTAAAATGTTCATGGTGAAACATATATAGACCACTTGACTTCTGCTCATTGACTGACATTATAGAGTGTCGTGAAGCATTGTATAATGCTGTCATAGACTAATTCCTAATGATAAGGCCTGATGTCTTGACACTAAAATGATATTGCTGATTGTTCAAGATACCAAATTTGACATGAAACCATATTGAGCATAAAGTTAGGCATAGTGGAATGAACAGAATAACACTGGAATAAACTTATTGTTAAACTTATTGTTAAGGCACTATAATGAAATAACAGTGATGTTCCATACTCTATTATGACAATGGTGATTTACCAAAACCACTGGGTGCCAGACTTTGACTGTTACTATTACTGTGAACTTGAAACACCCGTGACTGTTATTTCTACAGTGAAAGTCCAGTGCTCACCGAGTGGTGACAATGAATCCCCGTTAGTTGAACAGTACTCTTTTTACAGTGAAGTGGGGCAGTCCAATTTGCATTTCTACTGGTACAAACCTTGTAAATGGCTATTCGCAAATACCTATTCTGCTTCATTTCACCCTTTATCACTGACTTACCAGGCTCTATAGACTGCCCTCCAGCCTTGTCCTTGACCACTTTCCGGCCATCCACTGACCTTACATCTGGTCGTCAAAGAATTCTCGAGCAAAAAATGTTTCTTTGTGGCAGCCATCTTCCATGCCTCCAACCTCTAAAAGCACCAATTGCTGCTTTCCCTGTCAGCCATGAAAAGGTAACCTCGTGTATAATGTGAGCTTTCCAGTGAGTTTGAAATGGCTGGTCCTTTTATCCGAGGCTCGATTCACCTGAAAAATGATGTCTCTTCATATTGCCGTCTGCCGTTCATCATATAAATGACGGGACACACAGTCTTTTGCGGAAACAGGATTGCAAAGGTTTCGACTTATGAGTCTAACTGTAAACAGGTTTCTAGACAGATTCCTCTCATTATATTGTACATGGACATATTGAATCTACCAACATTCTAATACAATTACACAGTCCTCCTTATAATGAGATTTCACTGTTTTCATGTTCTCACTTTTATGTGCGGGTAGGTGCTAAATGTCCTAGAGGTAGAATCACTTTATGATGCCATATCTCATTGGACTTTAGGAGGTCTGAGGGAGTAAAGATTAAAAAGAAGAATCAAGAAATAAGTTCTCCAATGACATGATTCGGCCAATTCTGATGCCTAAACTACCTATTTTATAACATTCACAGACTTGCATGCCGACCGTTCAGGAATGCATCAACCCCAGAGCATTGGCATGATGCAAGATTGTAGTCCCGGTATGTTACCTCCCAGGACTGCATTTATGCATCATGCTCACCAAGGGCATACTGTATTAATGCACTATGAGGCATTCTAAGGGCTTAACTCCCCACACTTCTGATATCCTGCCTTAACCCCTGTAGGACCTTTAAAGTTTATGGGAGAGACAAGTAATGCATTTTTCATGACTCTCTACATTCTGGTGCATGTATAGTAGTGGCTTTTTTTGCGTATGTTGTAAGTAAAGGACCTTAGAGTTAAGAGCTAAACCTCAGATTGGCTAAGAAACCTGTGTACTATGGGAGAATATGGGGGATCCCCACAAACAAGGGCCCACAATAGTCCTCCTCTACTTCCATCCTGTCCTGCGCTTGTCAAATATTGTGGCTGTTTGGTACAAATAGACATGCAGGGGTTTGCTATGGACAGGGGAGCCAGTCACCCATGTAAAATTTAAGCATGTCACTGCTTGACACAAATAGGGAATGTAGAAGGGGTCAAACAAGTTGTCAGCTACTTTAAACGTAGGAAAGATCTCTTAGGAAGGAGCTTTAGCTGGGGTACATGCAGTGTATGTGGCTGATGATAGGCAATCTAGTGCTGTTTCATGCCCGTTTCCCATCGATAGTCACTTTCCTGCTTATGCAGCTTCCATACCTAAGATAGTGGAATGAATAATGCCATCTATAATCTGTTTCAGTTTTGCATTATTGCTTACCAATGTATCATTGTGTACAAACTAATACTTCGGATTTCAATCAATTAAATTTGAAATGGTAAACTTTTACGGAGGGGAAACATACACTTTTGTAATACAGGGATAAACCAGATTGAATGATAAAAGGGAATGCCAATTTGAAAAATTGTGACCATTCACTGCTCGTTACTGCAGGTAACTGCCCCCCCCCCTATCTTTATGTCCCCACAGTCCTCGATAACGAACATCCACATTTAAATAATAGGTACCCTGCTGACTTTGTCACAGGAGGACATGATAAGCAGCCTATCTAACATTCAACATGGTCGCAGTCTAAGCACTTTATAGAGACTACTATATGGAGTTCAATTTGCCTAAATTTATATTTGCACTAGCACGAGCACAGTAGGTAACAAAGATCCGGAGGGCAGCACGGTCTCTTCTAATGGATAACCATTTTGCTATTTGTTTTAACAGTTTCAGTCTAAGTATGCTCTGTTCAACACGGAGCTGCTCTATTTTCTATTGAAAGAGATGTAATATTGATTAGATTGTGAAGGATATGGTTCATTAGTTAAAGCCTAGCATTCCCATGCAAATGAGCACTATCACTTTGCAATGAAAGACTCTTAATATACTCGTAAGCAGATAGCTATCTTGGGACTTCTTCCCACTTCCAGTTTGAACATGTCTTTAAAGGCGTGTGTATTTGTTAAGTTTACCAGTCAAGAGCAAGAAATACCTGATGATCAACATCTTTTCTCATATTCCTTTCATCTAACAATGGAGGAAATTCATTAAAAAAAAACTGATTCAGAAAAGGCTCCGTCCTCTATCTTAAGGCTTGTGTTACATTTCAATTGTCATCTCTGAGTGCCCAATTAGAATTTAGAAACCAGAGTAGGATGTGCTAAAAGTTAATTGATGCTCCAGCCTATTCCATTGGAGTGCCTAGACTGATTATACCATGGAGATCCAGGCAATAAATAAGGAAGGCTGATAACAAGGTGTAGGAACCAGAGCGATCAGTCACACCAAGCCACTTCACGTTTCTGAAGCCTTAGTGAATTACATTGGTTCCTATCTCATCCTAACTACTGTCATGATAGTTATCATATAGATCATTCTGTCTAGCAATCGGGTAGTCTATGTTGCTAACCATGCGGTCATGGAAAGGTTATTAAGACGATGCAGTCTTTTTCTCCATTCCCTTAACATAGGATTCATGATCAACAAACACATGCCTGTACAAGTCCATGAGTTTTCAGATTGCCGTTTTTAACAATACCAAATGGAAAGAAGTATGAAAGATAAAGATCTAATCTCGAAAAATGTCATCTCTGCAGATTCATCTTACCCTTTTCTCTTCCACCTCGCTTGGCCCTTGATTCATCAATACATCAGATATCATTTGAAAGTGCAAATTCTGCTTAGCCTCTGTCATTGTACCATCTGTACCCTCACCTGGCCTGGTTTTGCCACCACTGCACACCACTGCACTCCACTACCCACTTCCCATTGTTATAGGCATGCCTGTCATCATACACACCCTCTCCCTCTCATATTCAGACCCTCATCTCACCACCATTTTGTTTGACATTCTGGTTCTAGAGTGCCAAATGAGAGCAGGCGGACTGGCCAGCGTGATCCATTTTACGGGAACCCGAAGCAAGAGGTGTTGGGATGGCACCAAATGAGCACCACTGGAGTGCCTGGTTTGTGCAGTGAAGGGCTACTTGGTGTCACCTCCTGTCATGGAGGGTGCAGAGGCCTGCAGGTGGTGAAAGCATTGAAGTAGTCACCCTCAGATAGATAGGGACGAGGTGCAAGGGAGTTCCTGTTGGTTTAAGTAGGTGAGAGTGATAGTGATAGGAACATCTATTGATGTGTACATTGAATGCCTAGTGGAAGAATTGCAAAGCCCATTAAGTTGGTTTATCTATTATAGCTGAGAACCCTTGTTGTCTACTTTCTGAAGATTAATGGTTCTAGTACTGTGAACTGTATGAAAGCTTTTATCTTCTATTGTACCATGAAAGTATTCTGAACTAACTGCTTTTTTACCTCAATCACCATTTATAAAGTTTCACTGACTTCTCTTTAATCTTAGCTACCATAATATAGCAAATTCATCAGGGTTTAACGGAGGGGTCCACATCTCAAATACCTTTTAAATCTTTTTATTTTGCTTAAATAATGTTTTCTGGTTTGATCCGACACACTGTACTTGCTAACTCATTGTAGGATTAGAACCAGTTTTAAAATCCCCCTGTGTTAAAGAAAAACCAAGATATTGCGAGTCAGATGAGGAAAAAGGGAACTAATCCTTTCTGCCAAAATCTATTTTATCAGTCAAACTTTGGTTGCTATTTGAATCTGCCTGCGTGATATCCGAGATTGATATTAAAAGATGGCAGAGGGTAAGATGAAATTCCTCTCTCATCCTCGCATACTGTATTTCCCCGTTTATAAGCCCGGGCTTATATTGATTTCAAGTAGTATATTGACCCGGCTTATAAATGGGGCCGGCTTATAAATGGGGCCGGCTTATAAACGGGGCCGGCTTATAATATTTTGCAAGGGGGATTTCTCTGACATCCAGCCATGTTTTCTGATTAATTCTGTACTTTTCAATAATATCTTTTAATAAATCTCGAAAACTTCATCAAAATATAAGCTGATTATCTTTATAAATATGTCTATAGTTCATGGATTTAACTGTGATTTGGATAACCGAAAGAAGTATGTGAATACTCCAATTAGATGCAAACTTATGACCATATAAATGTTACCTGATGATTTTTAAGTCCTTACCCCGGCTTATATTCGGGCCCTGGCTTATATTAAACCTAATGCTCTCTTTGACCCGGCTTATAAACGAGGCAGGCTTATATTCGGGGCCCGGCTTATAAACGGGGAAATACGGTAGTTCTAATTTGAATGCAGAAACTTTATCAATATACATAAAAGACTCCAAACATCAATGGACAGAGGAATCAAAAGCAACAGCAGAGAAAAGTATTCCAGAGTGAAATGGAAACGAGAAACCAATACGACATATTGAAATCCCAAGTTTGAGATGATGTCTCTTTACTTGTGAGTATTGGTAATTATCGAATATGGTATGATGCTGACCATAAGTGACTACGGTACATGATAACTTATATACAAGTCAGGGTTCAGCTTAATATATGAGCAACCTACTATGCCATCAGACAGAAAAAGATGTTTATGTTACAATAACATGGTCTATATTTTCAAAATCATCCTATATTACATTATGGAAATCACCAAATGGTTACTTTGCCATTCCACTATATATTTGCTCTTTTAAAGGGGCTGACTTGGCCAAAGCCTGATGAAACTGTCCAAGGCCTTCTAGGATATTCTGTGCATGCCTATACAGTATTAGCACCCCTCACTAGACATTGTGTCAACGCATTATTATTTATTTGTACATAAAGGGTTATTAAGATAATTGATAGTGTAATATACACTTCTCATCTTCTCATCCCCCCCTCCCTCCCCCAGTAATATCACCCAAAGAATTCTTTAATTCTTTGTTACGATGAAGATAAAAGATGGCATTGTGATATAAATGATGTAATATGCAGACAGACCAACAATTATGGACAATATATGCGGTCTTCGTCCGGCTGAGTGTAATATTGAAAACTGTGTTAATTCGGAGAATGTACATTCAGTATAATATACAGATGAATTGAAATTGAAATTGATTGGGTCCGAGAGTAAGGTATATTTCCCCTGATCCTGTACAGTGGGACTTTATCCTGTGAGCCCAAAGGCACTCTTTTCATCTCTATGGTGAGGGGGATGTGGACAGGAAGGAGAAGGTAGTGTTCAAGGAACCTTAGTATATAGTCTGAATAAGGGGTCTCATGCATGAAGACAATATTCAGGGTATACCCTGATGATCCTGTCTAGGCTAGTATCTCTAAATAAACTGTACTCCTTCCAATTAAGATATTTGCCTACTGTATTATCATATTTGTATTTGTTGTATTTGTTGATATTAGAAAATTAGCCAAATGATATATTCTTTAAACTATTTGAGAACAAATCTTGAGTGTGGAATCTGAACTTAGCGTGAGACATTAAAGAACATCTCTCAGGGAAAAGTAATACATCAATAATTATCAATTGAAAAAGAGAGTATGGCCGCCGCCGAGTGAGCACGTAGGGCACTGGGGCTCTGCGGGATAATGCAGGATATATGAGGACATATCGATCATTGACAGCTATAGTTTGCTCCAGAGTTGTGTTCACCATCTGGGAATAGGTGTTTACCATTGCAAAATCAAATGGATACCATTGGAAGGAGAAAAACTAAAAACTCCAACAAGAATTTTCCACCACCTACCTCGGCTACTCCATACACCGGCGTCTTACCAAACAACAACATGGCGCACTCCACTACGCTCACCCTCATGGAGGATCCTCAGGTATTTAGTAACCAACCCATCACTGCCTTTGGGAAATTACTCTCTAGGTTTACTTTTTCCCCAGAAAAAACCTCTGAAAAACCAGAAAAAAACCCAGAAAGTGCTCAATCTCGAGATGAATCGTTTACGGAGGATGATATGGTTCCTATACATACCAACCTACATTCCCTCGAGAAATCCTTTATGTATAAAATGCATAAGGTTGCAAACCGTCTTGTTGATATCACGAACAACCTAAACACATCAACTAAGGCAAACGAGCAAAATGCTAGCAAACTGGGGCGCCTTATAGGTGTGGTAGAGGAGGAGAAGAAAAAAGTGAAGGGTCTGGAGGAGAGAATACGTCACCTAGAGCACCATGAGCTGGAATGGGAGAACAGGCTATCAGCCCTGGAGGAAAAAAGGGGTCAACCAGGAGACTCCCTGGAGCTAGGTGATCTAGGAGACCGTCTGGAAGAACTAGAAAGACAACAGGCCATCATTTCCTCTAAAATCAACCAGGTAAAGGCACAAACAGAAGAAAATGAAGCAGCCTTAAAGAGGCCTTACATGATGTTCAGAGGGATAAAAGAGACACATACAAATGCTAAGGTAGCAGTGTTGGCCATTCTATCTGACCTTGGTACTGGTCTTACAGGGGTGGACATTGTCTCAGCTCAGCGTATCGGTCCCAAACCAAAGAAGGACTCAAAGTTCATCCGCCCGGTAAAGGTGCATTTCTCAAACACTTCTGCGAAGGGGTCTGTGTATTCTAACATCAGCAAAATGCCAACACTACCACAGTGGAGGGGGCTCCAGGTTTCAGACGAATACACGACAAAGGAGGCTACAGAGCAAAATGAACTCAGACTGGTAGTAGCCAGGGCCAAATCCCTTGATAAAAATGCCAAAATGAAGGGAAAAACCATTGAAATCGAGGGAAAATCATACAAATATGAACAAATCGATTCTGTGCCCGAGGAACTACAACCAGCAAGTGCTAAAACTGTGGAATTGGATTGCGGTATAGTGTTTCAGAGCCACCACTCGTACCTGAGCAATATGTACCCTGTACACTTCAAGTATAATGGAGTGTGGTATAGCTCGGCTGAGCAGGCCTACTCACATCAACTTGCAATCATGTGTGAGGCACCAGTAATTGCTGGCAGGATCATGGACGCGGCTGACGGCTACGCTGTTAAACGCATTTCAAAAGCACTGGACAAGGAGGAGGTATGGAAAGCCAACCAAGAAACGGTTCTGTACAATGTACAGAAGGCAAAATTCACCAAATCCAATTATTGTCGTCAGAAACTGCTAAACACTACAGCAAAGCTCATAGAGGCAAGCCCTGACCCCCTATTTGGATCTGGCTACTGGATATCAGATGGGGAAAAGAATGGTGATCCAGAGAGACCAGGACAGAACAAATGTGGCCTCAGCCTTGAACGCATACGAGACGAGCTGAAAGGCATAATTCCAGACGCAAACGGCACTCCAATTGAAGAGGCGCCCGCTCCTGACCCCGCTGACCAAGCACAACCGCCGCCACTAACGTAGTGAGAGACTGTGTATGGAGAGTAACAGCGTCCAAATTCGACACGTGGACGCGCGCCCCCATAGACTCAGCACTGCAGCCGCAAAACAACTCTGTCTCCCGGACGCTACTGGCCACGCCCATAGGACAAATACCAACATGTATAACATGTTGTTGGTAAGCGACAGCAGGGGTAAAGGTCTAGAAGAAAAGATTAGGACTGTATTGGCTCAACGCTATTATAGCATGATTAACATGAAAGTGGAAATACTAAGCGGTTCTACATGTACCCAGGCTATACCCACAATACTGGATATACTACAACATACCAGATATGACATGCTTGTGGTTATGCTAGGAGTCTGCGATTTGTCGTCTATCCATTGGAAGGACAATGGTACCTCTACAATAACTCCTAATTTCAATGAGGTGGGGAACGCTGTAGAGGTAATGGTACAACACTATGATACCCTCAGACAAGCTATTAATAGAGCAGGTCAATTGTGTGTGTTCGCCAAACTGCCGGGAGTAAGCTTCAAACAGTATAATGCTACACACGCCCCTGGCATATATAATCCTTCTGAGCACGACTACCCCTTACAGCAATCGGTGGTAAATGAAGCAGTCCCATTAATTAATGAAATATTAACGGCTGTGAACAGAGACATTGGCTATCCTGGACCTCGTATCAATGAGGCCATACACGATCCGCAGAAGAATGGATACAGGCATGTCTACAAGAAAATACCAGACGGGGTACATCCTGACACCACTAGCCAGCTAGAATGGGCTAAAATCATCGGCACGAACGCCATCACCATATATAACAAGAGACGAGAAGAACTGGAACAGTAGTAATTATTAAACTCACGTTACCCTCCTATGATAAGCCAAATTTAAAATTCCTTTTACCTATAAAATCTATATTATTTCAGGCAAAAACCAACTGATACATTACTTATTACCACTAGAAGACCTCCCTATGTAATATAATAGCTAAATAATTGCTGGTAATACGGTACTGGAAGGGCTGACTTCAGTACAATAATACTATGCCTTGAGAATGTATTTATACTACCCGGTATAGGCGTGGACGGGCAATCACTCTACCTAACCTTATTGCCGTTCCAACCTTGTTATGTGGTCATATGGAGTGTACCCGCTGGTGAGCTAGAAATACGTCTAGACCTTATTCCCTCCCACATTGTTCTGATTGATACCTTATAATTAAGTATGGTACGGTAATCCTGATCTCATGAACATGGCGGGCTGACGTATGCACATAGAGTGATGGATTACTATGTCCTCTGCACTTAAAGATATATTTATATATATATTCTCCTATGTATTTGTAAATGTAAAATAATATGAGCATTAAGCACGGCAACATGCATTATTGGCTTAAAATGCTTAAAAACTTTTCCTGGATCAAAGAGACTTACCGGTACTCTGGTAAATGGTGGGATTGCCTGCCTTTCATTTATTTCATACAAATATATGCTGTGACGAACTCTACTCAAGTGGATCTGTTATGGGCAAATGCTCCTACTAAAAAGAGTTTTCTGAAGTTTAATACTGGATATTAAATCTGGTAAATACATACCGGTACATTATGTTACTTTGTTATTCTAGCTTTAACTACATGAATTATTACCGGTATATAGGATACGTGTGTATGCATGTATATATGAGTGTATGGATGTATGTATGTATGTGAAATGTATATATGCGCACGCACGAGTGTATGGGTACATGTGGGTATGTTTGTATGTATGTATGCTTTGCAAGCGCGTGTACATGCATCTGGATGCGCATGCATATTTGTATTTTCAGGATAAACTGTTATGCTATGGCTAACATCTAACCACTTCTAGGAAAGTTCCATATAGACTGGACTCTGGAGCTACACTGTTTTAATATGTTTACTAAAAAATTTACTAACATCGATATGTCCTCAACATATCTTATGAACTATGTAACTATGATTTTTTTGTCATTGAATTTCCCGTATTCCCAAGATGTTTTTTCATGCTTATTCTGGAAATATGGGAAAAATATCGCATCTTACAGGCAGCACTAGATGCACAAGCCTGATATATGAGGAAATATGTAACGATGGGGGGAGATGCGAGTGGAGGGTGGGACTATTATCCAGTAGTGGGTGGGGGGCCTCAGGTCCAAGCCTTTGTCGGTTCTATACAACTTGACCTTAAGGGGGTTAAAGGCCAGCATTTTGTGCATTTAAATGCCAGGAGCATTTACCATGACATTGGTACTTTAAGAGACTATATAGTTGATTCAGACATTGATTGCGTCACTATTTCTGAGACATGGTTAACAGAAGAGGTGCCTAATAATCATGTGCTAATAGAAGGCTATTCAATGTCAAGGCTGGACAGACAGGTTGACAAGGATGCTGGGGGATTGCTAACTTATGTGAAATATGGTTTAACCTCAAGCTCTGAATTATCATTGCATAATGTAAGTAACCCAGACCTAGAAGTTATATGGACTGTCATTTCAAAGGCAAATATGCGTAGGATTGTGATAGGAAATGTATACAGACCCCCTAATGGTAATGTGGTGAATGCACTGGATAAACTGAAAAAATCATTTAACGATATTGACTCAGATAAATATCCAGAGATTTTCATGTTGGGGGATTTTAATATTGATTTTCTTAATGCTAACCCTAACCAGGATAAATTAAGAAATATTATGGCAGGTCTGGGAGCAAGACAATTAATTAAAGATATCACTCGATACAATCCAAATAGGGAAGGAAAGGATTCCATCTTGGACCTGGTGGTCACAAACTGTGAACATATTAGCTCTTCTGGAGCCTGCTCTGTCGGCGGCATAAGTGATCACGAAATGATTTTTGTCACCAGAAAGCACATCCCTGTGCAAAAGGTGCCTTTGTCCTTTATAGGACGCAGTTATAGGCTATATAACAAAGAGCAGTTCATAAATAGTCTTAAAAACCTAGACTGGAATAACTTTTGGATATCCACCTCTCCTGATGTAGCATGGGATATGTTTATTGCTGCAATAAACCATGTTCTAGACATAAATTGTAAGATGAAAAAATTTAATTTCAAACAACAGAAAAAACCCTGGTTAGATGCAAATTTAATGGCACTTATAAAGGATAAAAATGATGCAATAAAACGTTTTAAAAAATCAGGCACCCAAGATGATTACAATATCAAGCAATACCTTCAGAACCTCTCGAAAAAACAAAACAAAATTGCAGAAGAAGAATATCACAATAAAGAAATAGATGACAATGTAAATAACCCAAAAGAGTATTGGAAAGCCATAAACAATATAGTAAACCCCAAACCAAAAAACATTTCCTTCAGTCTACTACACCATGACACAAACCTACCTGTAAATAATGAGGACACAGCTAACTACATAAATCAATATTTTGCAAATATCGGCCCTAAATTAGCGGAAAACCTTTCAGAACCATGGACATATAAACCTGAACCATACATAGAGCACTTCTCGTTCACCCGTGTTACAGAGTTAGAGTGCATAAAAATAATTAGGAAAATAAAAAACAAAAAACCCTCAGGCATAGTGGGAATAAAAACAAGTGTCTTAAAAGATGCAATGCTAGGTCTATCATCGCACATCATGTTTATAATGAATCTTGCTATAGAAAAGTGTGTCTTCCCAGATAGTTGGAAAAAGGCAGTAGTTACCCCCCTTCCCAAGGGGGGAGACCCCTCGGATGTTAATAATCTTAGGCCCATTTCAATATTACCCCTGCCATCAAAAATCCTTGAAAAAATCTTACATAAACAAATAATGGACTATCTAACAGAATTCAAAATTCTCACTGAAAATCAAGATGGTTTTAGGCCCTTCAGATCAACAATACACAGCCTTACTAAATTCACTAATAACATTTATAGAGAGTCAAATAATGATAATGGAACTACAGCAATATTCCTGGATTTTAGAAAAGCTTTTGATACAATAAACCACACCATATTAAAAAATAAATTATCCAAATTAGGCTTCAAAATTAATTCCAGAAATTTAATAGTAAATTACCTCACAAATCGGATTCAAACAACCAAAGCAAATGGCACCATATCAGATCCTCATCCTGTCTCCTGCGGAGTACCACAGGGGTCAGTATTAGGACCACTCCTTTTCATTATTTATATAAACGATTTGGGCACAGTCTTACAGGATATGCTATGTCAACATTATGCTGATGATACCGTTATCTATCTCCCCAATGGTGAGCATAGTATACAGGTAGAAAAAACTATTAATCAGGATTTAGCTAAGGTAAATACATGGTGTAAAGCGAATAAACTCTCACTAAATGCTAAAAAAACCAGAATTATGAATCTAGGGACTGACGCTTTATTAAAGCAGATGCCTAAAATAGCCATTAAAATAGAAAATACTCCACTGACTAAAGCATACACCTATAGGTATTTAGGCATCACCATAGATACTAATTTAAATTTTAAGGCACATGTTAAAGGGGTAAATAGAAATATAAATCACAAAACACATATGTTTAGGAGGTATAGAAGGAAAATTAGTACAGCTGCCAGTGAAAAGGTTCTTAAACACATGATTCTCCCTAGCCTTGATTATGGTGACACTCTCTATGATGTAGCTCCAAAAACCATATTGGAAAATCTTCAAACAGCTTTTAATAGGGGTCTAAAAACCACATATAATAAGGAGGAATTCCATGAAGCCCCTTTATTATCTAAGTTAAAGGTTAATACCCTGGCTGATAGAAGAGAGATGCATTTAAGTCAATCAGCTTTTAATCTCTCAAAAGATGAAAGTTGGATTGATAGTAGAGACATAAGGACAAGAGCCCATGATGGCAAATTATTAATTATAAAAAGGCCAAAAAACCCCTTTTATAGGAAAAGTCTAGAATTTAGACTACCTTCGCTCTGGAACTCCTTTAAAGAGGATACAAGAAATATTATAGAAAATGTAAAATTCCAGAGCTGGAACAAGAAAAGGTTCAAGGACCGTTTGGGGCCCCCCCCCCCCATAAAACTGTAAAAAGTTATTTTTGTTTCTCTTCACTCGCACCCCCTACCCCATCACCCAAGCTTAGGAAGAAATTTCTCATAAAAGTACATACTCTAAATTGGACAATACCATCAGTCCATGGGAAAATACCATCATCCCACATTAATTGGAAATAACACCATCCATAAAAGGAAATAACACCATCCTATAGGCAAATAACATCAGCCTAAATAGATAATCACTTGTTTGTATTATAGAGAAATGATCTCTATTTTTTTCCCCCAAAAACATCATGGGAGAATGATGTTCTGGGAGCCCAAATCCCACTAACGTGGGTATGGGTTCTCAATATATCATACTATATATATATTATTATATGAATTGTATATGTATAACTAGCCTTTAAGGCAACTATATGTAACATATCCTATATGCTACAGCAAGAACTGCCATTCGCTAACGGGGCCTGGCTCCACTGTTTGACAGGATAAATAAATGAATAATCAATCAATCAATTATCAATAATTATCACACCGATATTGCATTCTCCAGTCACAAATCTGGAAGTAGTTAGATCTTAATACCCAATTGCATATTGGGAGGTCTAGACAGGGGAAACTATTTTCTACAGCTTAAAACCATTGATCAAATAATTCAAAAAGTGACCCATGCAACAACATGCAACAACATAATATGTATTCTGTCACCCCCAATAGTCAGAGGACTTCCAACAAATCAGTGATAATGCAATAGACCTATTACCGTGACAATACTTCTCCTTAACCTTTTATAAATAAAAACAATCTTTACCCTGCCACCTTACATTAACCTCCTGCTCTGACCTCAACACACAGACAGGAAGTCACCGGGCGGTGTCTCGGCAGATATTGACCCATGGTGAATATTAAGTGGTGACACTTGGTGTTCAATCATGGCAACCTAACACAAACTTTAGCCCCACAATATCAAATCTTAATCATGTGACATCCTATTTTGGCCAATCAGCTAAGAATGGTAATGTATGCTTTTGCTGCAAAAAGCGAATGTTATAGTAACCCTAGCATCTGTAGGGGAGTAACCCAAAATGGCCTAAATGTAATTTCTCTCCTTTTTGATTTATCCTAATTTATTGTCTGTTGATAAAATGATGAACTGTAATGATGTTCGGTTGTGTAATTGATAGTAAATTACAAAGTTATACTTGCATTCCTGCCCCTCATAAATGGAGATTAGTATCACATTTGAAAATGCATGCTTGCAATTTTTAAGGGGCAAATATTTACTGGTTGATCAATTTTCAATATTCCAGACAACGCAAGCAATATAAAATGGTGAAACAGAGGGTAAAAGGAACAGTAGCTTGGTAATGAAAAGAAGAAGGTCTACTTATCTGCAGGCAACTGCCCTATCTATATGTCCCCACCATCCTTGAGAACAAAACATCCACATTTAAATATGACCCTGCTGACTTTGATAGCCACTAGAGGTCATGACAGGCAAGGCACCAGACATTCTACATTATCCTCAAAGAGCTCCTCCTTATTCAGAACACCAGATGGCAGCCCTATCTCTACTGAAGGAGATCATTTTGTATTTTTGTTCAAGGTCATAGTTGCCCCCACTAACCCTAGACCTTGTGTTTATTCTAATGCAGAGTTGAGGGTTATTAAGGAAACCAGATTTCCAAGGAGTGACATTATATTGGAGAAACAGACAGATTCAGCATGTGAATCAGAAATGTCATGAAAATAAAATCAGGAAATGCTTGTTAGACTATGGTGGATGGGATGTGTTTCTTTATTACAGCTTAGTATTCAAGTTTAGAAAAACATACTGATATCCCTAAACAATCAAGCTGCCTTCTCTCTATTCTTTTATAAGATCAAGTACACAAGCACCAGCCATCTGATATTTTTATCTTTTCAAGCTTTAAACACTAGAGATAAAAATGTTTTGTCTAAAGAAATATGACTTTGAATTTATAAATCACTATAGATAATCGTGTTCTCCAAGTATGAGTTATTAGTGAATGTTATAATTTATTTTAGCGTCTCTCCCCCTTCTCAGTACTCTAACTCTTGTACCTAACTCTAACTCTTGTTGTTTGTTCAAATTAATGCATTTTTACTCGCTTTTCTTCCACTAACTTTATACCCATGCCGAGTTTGTCCAATGTATCTGTTATTTTTTTAGAGTCTCACTTATTTCTCAGTACTCTAACGCTTGTACCGCTATTCCCTCAACCCTCATGGCATTTGTCCCCATTGCACTCTCCTACCCACTTGTCATTGCTATAGGCAAGCATCTCATCATGCACACCCTCCCCCTCTCATAAAGAGATGCTCACACACAGTTTGTTTGACATCCTGGTTCTGATGAGTGGCAATTGTGAGCAGGCTTCTGATTGGCCAGTGCCATCCATTTTGACTGGAAGTGGCAGAAGGAGGTGGTGTGACTGCTACAAATGGGCACCACTGAAGAGCCGGGTGTGCACATTGAAGGGCTACTTGGTCTCACTTCCTGTCTGGGATGGGAGCAGAGGCCTGTGGGTAGTGCAGGGTTGGAGTAGGGCCCCTGGGAGGGAGAGAAGAGTGTGGCATTGTAGGTCTAATCTATAAGTGGGTGAGAGGAACAGTGTGAGGGCTATCTATGCAATCAATGGCAGGCTGGTAATGGGAGGATGTGTCCTTGGTCGCAATAATCAGATTCATCTATTCATTTCTAGTATCTTTGCACTATTCCTGATGTAGAAATATCATAAGGTATATTGATTTGAAAACACTTTTGAAATCATGATTGAAAAAACTTTCCATCTTTTCTGATTTTCCAAACGCTCACTGACTTCTCAAATATGTTCCTCTCAGCAGTTACATACATATCGGGCAATTCAAAGGCAGTTATGAAAGATTTATTCTTTGGAAATTATAAAAGCACAAAGAACCATGAAACCAACAATGAAACTCTGTGAAAAGAATACCCCGCACACATTTCCCCTCCTCAGTTATTTCAGTGGTATGGCCTGTTGGAAGTTCCTCATTATCTATTATGGAAATTTCTGCTAGCTCTCTACCTTAATCTAGTCACAAGACAAATACTAGTATTTTGTGGTATCCACAATGATATACTTCTCTGCGTATAATGTGATGTCTTTGGTAAGTGTTTTTGCGGATTCCTCTTTTTGTCGATCTAATACCAACAACTCTACTAGCGTACCCTCTTCCTCTATCCCTTCGTTGCTTCCTCCCTCCATCCTACTACCTTCTAGATAATATTATTTCCTTTCCTTTTAGCTCAATGTATTATCTCCATTGTTACATTGGATTCCTAGAGATCGTGGGCTAAGCTTCAGCCACCTATTGATCTTTAATCCCTGCCACAAATCCCCTATCTAAGAATCATCCTAGTCTCTTAATATCCCAGTTCCACACCAACTGTAAATCCCAGGCTTCACCCTACTGTAGTCAGTGACTATAGAGTTATCATCAGCGGTTTCAATCCCTGGATCTTAGATTCTATGGTAATCCTAGTAGCAATATCAGGGATTGGGAGAACTGGGAGGGCTAGTAGGGTAAAGGGATTGTTAAGATACAATGGCTTGATGATTGGCTTTGAATTCCGAAAATGTTTATTGACTTCTTCATTTTTGTCAAAGCCTGGATAATATATTACTTCAGTTATTAAAGATGGCATTTTGAGAATAGAGGAATTAATATGTGGTCAGATCTAGATAGTTAAAGGTGCAATGTAGCTGAGATCATCAAACAATACTAAATCCTGAAAATGTTATGGGAAATATGAATCATATTTAAAAAATGAACTCTATAATTAACTCTGCTTTCATGTGCTTTTGTCCAACAGGATGTCCTAATACTCAATTGGCTATTTCGTATGCAATATTTCATTATGATCCCTTCATTGTTATAACTGTGGGATAGTCTGATAATAGTTGTAGCATCACATTACAACCAAATCAATATTATATTATGATGTCATAGAATGCCAAACTCCCATTAAAAACCTGAAAGTTGTCTGCATTAACCACACAATGGCAGCAACTTGCAACAATCAGACTGATTACAACTATCTATATATCAACAATGCTAGGTTAAACAATATCACTCCTTAGCTCACCTAATCTAAATCCAGCAGGTGGGTCGCTGATACAGCCCTTTAATACTGGATATGGGTAGGGTAGACCGTTCTGACTGAAACAAACTGGTTTCTATCCTCCCCCTGCTCCTTTGTGAGATGATTGAAGCCTCCAGTCACAATGTAATCAGAACCCAACACACAGATCTGCTCAGCATAACAAGCCAAGGCAGTTTCGGGAGGGGGAGGACAGGAGAATATTAGTGATTAACAGAAATGGCAGATATTGAAATTAACAGAAATGGCAGATATTGAACAATTTTAAAGATATTTGCAATTTGTAATTTCTAATTAGGTTTGCCCGTGTGAGGGAAAATACTGCCTGCTTGCTTCTGCTTGCTTCTGATCAATTGGAGGCCAATTATTGGCAATTATACTTTAAGCAGAATGACATGTAGGATTATATATTGTTTATATGCAATATGGTTACTATCTATACATCATTTACTGCAGCAATATCTTGGACAGATCAACACAGATTCCCTCTCGGAACAACATTTAGTGGGCCGGTATGACACTAACCCTGACCAGCCATTAGTATCCTGCCCCTCCTTCAAACCTAGGGCCAAAAATCTATAATCATTTATCATAACAAAGCTGCAATGCACCTACTAGCCATGTTGTGTAAATTAGCATAAACTCCAGGGCACAAATATCAAAAGTGATTATCCACAGCTTTTAGAGGCAAAGATCGTTGCTCGTTACAAAAGTCTACTTACAACCCATCTACACGCCAATCAACCTCCTTCTCTCAGCCCTATAATCTCAAAATGTCACATGCTTCTCCATAGCAAAAGTCCATGTATGTTTGAAGGACTCCTGCAAACATTAATGAATCAATATAATGGGTGAAAAAAAAAGGATGTACTATACAACCATAAAATAGACAAATTGAATGACATGCAAATGAGTCAAAAGAAAAGAAGCCTGGAAACAATTTTATTGGAATCAAACACAATTCGAAAGAAATCCATTCCTCCAGCTACCAATACCCCTGAAAATAGCAGTCCCTCTAGGTCCTGATAAATAGATTTGGTCGCAGCAGTCAGTGGGCATCCCTCCATCAGGAAATCACCTTGTGGAATGTTAGCGAGAAACAGGTAGGTCGTGATGAGCCACATCCCATTACCATTACCATTCCATTATGGTAGAGGTAATGGCTCCACGGAGTATCTGCTAAAAATGCATAAACCTGGTTCAATAGAAAAGTTGGAAATACCTTTTAAATAACAAGCCAGATTTAAGAGACTCTTCCATTTCAAGTGGTCTGTGAATTGACACATACTATTGTTCATCATTGTATCGAGCACTGTGAGAATGCTGTAATTTCCTGCTACTAAGTAATGTGTCATATAGCTTGGCTATCCACATGCCATTGTCAACATAGAGACAGGCAACTGGCCAATGCCAATTCATTCATTAGTTCCAGTGACTGACAATTGGCACATTATAGCGGAGACACTAAAAGGCAGTGTTATGTCATGCCCGCTCCATGTTACGAATGTGTTTACTCCATGTTGAATCTATGCAGTTGGATACCACAGCGTTATTTGAGACATTCACTAATATTTACGTAAATGATAAAAAAAGTATTAATCATAATGTTATTATGTTCAGTTCAACTTTTCCAGTATACAGGTTATATTGTTAAAGAATCACCCTTACCTGGATATTGTGCTGTAGATGTGCCATAGTTAATAAGGTTTTCACATAGTTGTAATTGTTTTAGAAGTGTCCTCAGCAATAAAAGATCAGGTGTTTTTTTTCAGAGCAGACACAAAACATCGTAAAGGAGAAGGGGAGTCTCAGTTGCCTTCATATTTGTATGGGTAATGGATGTGGCCACATGATGATACATGAAACCTCTTCTGCCTTATTACTCCCTTTATCACCCACTTGCCATACCTTAAATACTGGCCTCTATTGGAGCGTCATGGCCCTCAGCTGACTTCAATTAATACGTATACAGATGCAACTATAACAATGATAAATCATTATATTGTAAGCTCTCCAGTGAGAGTGGAATGACACATTATTTTAGTTATGGCTGCATTCAGACTCAAAATGCTGTCTTCTCAAATTGCTGTCTCTGGTCATTGGGGATGTAAAATGGCTTCTACTGCAGAAACATAATTTTAAAAGCACAGAACTACTTAGTGAACTATAGACAATCCTTTCCAACCACAGCCTTTTATCCAGGAATGACACCTTTTAGAGAATTCGAATGTACCATTTACACATCTTATGTTCTTAATGAGCTTTATGATGATAGGCATCATCAAAGACAATACATGAGACATGCTCCTTTTCTATGTCATGTGTTTCAGATGATATATGATCTAAGCTTCCGTTGGGCAAGGTTGTATTCTATCTTGATAGTAACGACACCAACGTTGTTAACCAGTAGGTGCAATTATGCACTTGCCAGCTGGAAAAATCTAACCTAGCCAATACTCAGCAGAAATAACAAAAGAATGGTCAATATATGCTTTGTTGTGCCGCTGTGACCGATATAATAGCAGGCCACTTGCGGCTGCTTTGTCTATGAAGGCAGAGGCAAATCCAGCTCTCTATACACACAAACGCTCCACCAATCAGAGAGGAGGTAGTGACCCGCTAATCATCCACCAGGTAAAGAAGGGCTTTACGCTGACTTTCAGGCTAGCTCTGTTCAGTTTCTTCCTGTGTGAAGTTTTGGTCTGTGATCTTCATGCTCCATAATGGAACACTGATTGTCACTTGCATCCGTAGGTAACTCAGCTTTCAGCTAAAGTGGTCTAATGGAGCTGTTTCCTGAAGGTCCAAGAGTGTAATCTATTCCATGTAAGCTGTGGGGCATCTACGCATAGGGGGGAGCTATTACAAAACAAAGGAAAATAAATATACCTTTAGCAATACAGTTTAAATCATAACATTGCTGCAAAATTTCTAAATTCTGCTCAGTTCAAAACTTTATTCTATTATTTTAGAATTCCCAGTACCTGATGCATTAATATTTCCTCTTGTTGTTTCAATGCCTCTTTCACATCAACCTTTCTATAACACAGATACAACTGTCTCCATCCTGTACTGTTATCTTTTCAGATTCTATTCCCGAACCTTAAATCATCCCAGGTCTCTCTCTATTTCTCCCTTGCAGCCACCTCTGATATATTCCATGGAAGTCTCATATCATACACACCTTCTGCCTGATGTACACATAACGTTACTCACATCGATCATGCAAAGTTCACTACGACAGTTGTTTATCACTCATGTCATGATTATTTTATTCACACTAGTCTTACACCTAGACCTTAAAGCGGCCTAATCACCGAGCGTGTCCCACTCACAATTCTAGTACTGTTCTAGTCTACTATGGGGTAGCTTTGCAAGTGGTGATATTGCTCCTTTAAGGAAACCTCTGGCCATCAGTTGACTGGTTTCTGGCTACCCAATCACTCTCAAAGCAGTGTTCTCTTTACATGCAACCATTCATTTTACTTTATCATGCTGTACTCAGTTACTGTTAGCAATTGGCACTTGCCCAATCAGCTATGACATTGAAATACCCTGTACATTATGAACACTCCAAAAGATAAGGCTGGGATGATTGATCCTATTCACTGATGACTGCACTCAGCAGAAACTGATGTCTGCTTTATCAAGTGAAGAGTGTGGAAACCTTCATTGTGCAATAATTTAAGGTCCCCATGTGAATGGATGGAAATACTAATGCATATATGAGAGGATGTCCGTACAAAATCAAATTTTCTCTCTTCACTCTTTCTCCAAACAAACATTTCTATAGTTAAGATTGAGTCCACCTCCCTACAAATAGTTTGGGGACAGGTTCCTGTCATGCAGCAAAGGACACTTGAGTGATCGATTCTTGCAGCGACATGAATTCCTTTGGCTGCTCTGAATACCAATTTCCTAACGTTCACAGTCTCAGCACATTATAAACACTTCCCAATCCCTCCCTAGCCACTCAAAAATAAATCCTATATTGCCCTTCTGGAGAAACTTTAACCTTCTGCCCTGACCATGAGATGCAGACAGGAAGTCGCAGGACGGTGTCTCGGCAGATATTGACCTGGGTTGAATATTGAGTGCTGACACCTGGTGTTCAGTCATGGCACCATCTGGTGGGAGGTCAGCCCATGACCAACCTTATCAACACATAATCAAATCTTGACCATTGCAATTGTAAATGTTCAACTTGCTTCATACATTCACATTTGTATTTGCTCCGCCATTTAAAACTGAAAATTTGTAATTCTGAAGCTTTGTTATGTGGAAGAGCTCAGTCCAGCAAATTGCAGCAATTGCTTCAAATGATTTAACTTAGCTCTTCTCAGAAGCAAAGAACACACCTGAAAACAATGGTGTTAAATAAACATGTACACCTTCTGCTGTGTGATGGTTGACACTGTAGTTTGTATCTCATTTAATAAGTACACAAAAAATGATAAAATGTATGAAAGAACCAATTTCAAGGTCTGCCAGACCAAAATGTAATAGGCAGGATGTTCGGTACACCGGTTACCAATATCCCTTGGAATGGTATACCCCAAGGATTCTATAAATAGATTGGGTGTTAGCAGCCCAGATGGCCAGCATACCTATATAGGATAATCACCTTCTGGAATCTGTGAGAGTGGCAGGTAGATCTTCCAGATTGCAATACTGATCTATCATGGAGGATTAAAATGTCTGTAAGAGAAGCAGAAATTGGTGAAATGAATACACCAGGTTAGAAAATTAGAATTGCCAAGAAAGATTAAATTCAGACTTAAGATCAGTGGTGGCTTCAGCAAAAGGACTTTGCCATTGGTTGCATTTGCACAGCAAGCTGATACATCACAACCTTTGGCAATTTTAGTCATTACTGGTGGACTAGTCCACCAAAAATGGATTCTTTTTTTAAACAGAATTTGAGCCTGGCACGTCCAAACTCATGGGGAAGTATCATCTCATTTAACCCTAAATTAGCATGACAAATCTACGTGTTTTGTTGCAAATGAGTTTACTGGGTGTTCCCTGCATGGGACATACTCTCCATTTTTATCATCCTGTATCTGTTAACTGTTCACACCTTGGTTGACAACATTACTTGCTCAACAATATTTCCCCTGCCATGGTAAACTACTGCATGTGTCCTAATGCATGTTTTTAATATGTCCCAATATAGATATATAAGGAGTTTTTGATCTAAAGCTAGAAAAACAACATTATTCAAGCAAAATAAGTAGCTAAACCAATTATACTATATAGGCATTGCTTTCTTCTCTCATGGTTATTAATTGGACATTGCTTTCCTACATGCTTTTTATAGTTACTTCAGACTGATTCAATCACCTTAATTACTTTAAGTTAAATAATTCTTCATTACGTTTTGTTAAAGCTATCGATGTGATATTCCTTAGGATTAGCAATGCTATGGTCTGGCAGTCCGATACCGGTGCTACCACTGCATGAATGTTAAAGCTGCATAAATAGTGACTTTAAGCAATAATAGATATGCTTAAATGTTAATGGTCATGCAGTGTACTGAAGTATTAAGGAAGACAGTGCATCAGCAAAGTATCTTGCATCACTGCCCATGTAACCTGTATCAAAGGTTGCACACGTTACGCTGCCCCACGTGGACCCTTATTGATCCCTTTCATATTGTGTCTCTACAAGGATGTCGATCTGTCTGGGTGACATAAGAGGCTTTGTTGATAATGACGGACATAAGCAATAGAAACTGGCCAATAATGACCGATCCATTAATTATAGTGAAGGGCAATTGGTGCATAAGATATGATGCACTATAAATCAGGCTTACATCATTCCTCCAAGTTCTTTGAACTGTTGTAGTGGCCACTCGTCATCGCTATGAACAATTGCAAGCATCACATTGCATACACTCAGTTGGTATGGCATCCTGATTCTGCCGAGCATCCATGGGAGCAGGCTTCTCGTTGGCCAATGCCATCCATTTCACAGAAGCAGGAGCGGTGTGACTGGTACAAATAAGCACCACCAAAGTGGCCAGAGTGCCTTCTGAAGGGTAACGCCATTTCAGAGGTCTGTGAGAAGTGGAAGAGTTGGATACGCCCCTGGAAGTGGCCCCTGGAAGTGGAGGGAGGTGTGGCAGTGGTGGTTGATAACATGGGTGGATGAGAGTGGCAACAAGGGACGAACCCACCAACTGACTAGACACCATTCATTTCACCTGCAAAAACCCAGGTTCAGTTATAGTTCTGTTACAGTTTCAAAAGTGAAGAAGAAAAAAGAAGATAGAAAGAAAAAGGGGGTGCGGGGCAATGTTACCAACTTACAGTGGTGCCATCTACTAGAGCCTTGACACTGATTAGGATTACCTGAAAAGAGGCCTTTTTACGATTACAGGTAAAATGGATGGTGTCTAGTCACTTAGCAGGTTTGTCCTCATATGCGTGAGAGTGACAGTGAGAGGACTGACCATCTATGTGTACAATGGCTGTTTAATCGGAGGGTGGTTCCCGCCATTGCCAGGTTCTTTCAGGTATATTCCACCAGTATTGGTGTCTCCCTTGTAGAAATGGATTACTACAAGCAGGAAATTGAGTGCAGAACTTTATATTTGGAAAATATTATGAAATGTCAGTATTTCACTGATTTGTCATCTCAGCTACTCTCAATACTGAGAAAGTCAACAGAGTTGAAATTACAAATACATCGACAAATGCCAACACACATTGATACCGTCATTGCTGTATTTCACGAGTTTGCACTGGGGCTCATATTGCCTGAGAGTGAAATCCATCAAAGTAGTATTAACCCTTTAGACCCCAGGTAATTACGTAATATAGTGCCTCATTTCCCCAGGATTTCGTGCAGTTTGGCTAAATTTGGTCATTGATCACCCTCATTTGTTTAGATTAATATTAAGTTTTTATTCTTTAATCTATACATTACATTAAAGCTTATATTTATTCTATGGCCACCTTTCAAAAAAAACACTAAATGTTGAATTTTGAATTCATGACCGGTCTTAGAAGATATGTGGTCCTTGCCATTTTCATAGAGGCCTTAACGGCTCACTCGGGCTGAAATTTGTTGTTTCTGCCTAAGATACTATATATAACTTTTAAAAGTCAAATCACATGAGAAATATAACAGATTGGTAAAGACTTTGAATCAAATCATCCTTTTCTGAAGCTTGATTGCCTACCCATCAAAATTATATATAACTTGTTTAAATGATGGTACCATGTCCAAGTAAAACAATCAATCACATATGCTAGGCTTTTAGCCTATATTGGAGAAACACACAATTGTGTGGCCCCAAGAAATAAGCTCTCTTGAGGTACAATATTTCTATTCCCCTTACCTTTAGACCTTTTCTGAATGTCATTTATGGCCTAAATTAGGGTTGATGTTAAGTATTTTACAATCAGTAATCAATGCTGAATAGGAACAAAAAGTTTTGGGAGTGTTGTTCTCATTGATATATACTTGAATCAGGGCCAAAAAACGGCCGTTTTGCGGCCGGCTACGGCCGTTTTGGGGAAATGAGACACGGCCGTTTCCGGCCGTTTTGGGGTCTAAAGGGTTGATACAGTTGGCTTTTTAAAATTTCATTTGAAGCCATTTAGTGAAGGAAGGAAAACCTTTTCTTACCCCATTGAATACGGCCACATCGTATTCAACTGGTGGTATTGAATACAGCATTTCCATTACTTAAGCATAGCAAATCTTGTCTCTGAAAAAGAAGAACAGTGGAAACCTTAATTGGAAGATGAGAAAGATTCGCAAGAAGACTGCACAGGAATGAGTTTTAATTCCTGATCGTTTACTAAGTGTAATGTTTAATAGAATTCTCATAACATTGTCTGTAATGGCTTTGTTTGCGAAACTCTCATATCGGGAGATTTTCAGGACAAACATCTTTAAAATAGTGTGTATTAGAATGCAAGATTTTAAGGTCATAATTATCTATGTATTTCTCAGTCATTCTTAAAAATGTTCATCCTTTCTTGCTACGTTGATCTATAGTATTACCGCTCCCTTTTTTTCCTTCCCTGCTTCTTCCCTCGCATCCTAGTACTGTATACCATTTTCTTGTTTCTGTACTATCTCCAAGCTCATATAGATTTCTCGAAACATTTGGACTAAGCTTCAGTTTCCTGCTGATCTCTAGACTCTACCACAAATTCCCCATCTAAGAATCAGCCTAGTCTTGTAATACCCCAGTTTGCCACAAGCTATAAATCCAGGCTACAGCCTGATGTAGCCTTGGACTACAGACACATGTTAAGTAAGTTCAATCATGTACCCAGGCAACATAGTTGTTATGTATCTTTAGATCATTTACTATAACAATATAATATGTAAAGCCTAATATTACGTTGCCCCCTTAGATAACATTTGGTCGGCCAGAGAGTACTTAGGTGCTCTTAGCAATGAAATCTATTGAATTCTCAGAAATCCCAATGCAAATGAAGTTGTTACTGCTAAGTCAGAATCAGTAGCACCTTCAACTATCCATGAGATAACATCTGTACATCCTCAATTAAGTATTGTGCTTTAGATCATAGTATAATTTGTCTGTTTATTCCTTTACATGTTTTATAAGTGTCACTAGCAAAAAATCAATTGATATTTCTCTCTCATTTTCAGATCTGAAGCATACCTATTAAGGAGGTGGTGAGTTCCATTTCCCTTTCTATTTGTATGGATTAAGATATGACTGTTTCCAGAGACATCATCTCCTTTATGTCTCCCTTCATCGCCCACTTGTCAGACCCGTTTCACTGGCCTCTCAATGTGTCCTTCATGGCCCTAAGACCAGCTATTAACCTTGACCCTGGTCTCCAACAAAAAATCAAAGCAGAACAAAAAGCCACATAAGTGCAGCCATCCACCTTGCTGTTCTTGTGTTATGGCTCCAATGGATGATTCACCCATAACCATGACAAAGCCTTACATTATAAGCTCTCTACAGGATGAGGATTGAATGACACGTCTTTTTGGTAACAGCTGCCTTCAGCTTAACAATGCTGTCTGCTCAAATTACTGTCTGTGGTCTTACATAATAAGGATGGGAAAGGGTTTCATTGACTGAAACAGGATTCCAATAGTTCACAACGACAGTAGGTTTCTCATTGGCAAGTACAACTTCAATAGAAATGGAAACAGGTGTCACTGCAACTGCTCGATATGGCCAGGGCCCTAGTGCAGCATATGTGGACTTAATGGGCACATAGTCTCACCTGCTGTCTGGCAGTGGGAAGAGACCTGGGCGTGATGAAAGGGTTTGGACTCTGAAAGGAGCAGGAGAGTAGGTGTGAGTGATATTGTGAGGACTACCTCTGTGTATAAATGAATTCATATAAGGATGATAACATAGCTAGAATCATTTGAATATTTTTTAAATTCCAGCAGGATTGTTGCCTTCTCGGTGTGAATGGATATATATGTTGTCCAGCAAATCCTTTAATCTCATCATTAGTAATAATAATTATATCTGTTCTACACAATTGTTCTCTATTTTGCATTCTCAGTCAACATCTACAAGTGAGTGACAATAGCATTAATTATTACTGTTCCCTGGTCAATTTATATGAGCAATATTTCCCTAATGTCAGTCATTCTAGTGTAAACAACTTATCCCTCCATGGGCCACCTAATCTAACTATACTATGGCAGTGTCTGTTCCTGGCACTTACTATTAAGGCAATGCTATGAGTCATGACTGAGACAAGGTGGGCTGCACCTATTGTTGCCCCCTTTGTAAGACCAGCAGTAAGATGTTATCAGTCTCCAGTTCCAATGTTATCAGGGGCCAACACACATTTCTGGTAAGAAGAAAATGATTAAGGACTGGCTGGAGGGTGGGAGAGGACTTTATGATGCATCAAATAATGTGGCATCGTTTCATTATTCTCAGTTTAGTCATTAAATTTCTCTTTCGTTTTGGGGAAAGATTTGCTTTCACTGTTTTAATGTTGCGTTTTTCTAACCTTCATTAACCAAATATCCCTTTCCGATGCGTGGGTAATAATAGATGATAACTTTTGTGCTCTGTTATTGGTGGCAGGGGTTAATGTTACCCTTCCTTTTTCGTTTTTGAAAGGCATTAGGTTGTGAGTCTATATTTTCTTTATTTCAGTGTTGGTCATTGACCCTCACATTTGACATGTATGTCATATGCCCCCTTTGAAGTTGATAGTTGAACATATGTTACTTAATTACAATCAATATTATAATCTCATAGATATTTTCTGGAGTCAAAGTGGGGAAATGAAAATGATATTATCACAGCTTTGCAGTTGTCTGCCGTAAGACAAGCAGTCAATTATATATGTTAGAGGATGTGCCTGATGGTTGTATATATACAACTAACAATGAACCTTTTTTCTCCCTTTCTTTGAGACCTTGTGTTACGGCCTACCTATTACCCATGCAATCAATCTTTGAGAGTGCTTGTTATCTCATTCCTACCTTAATACCTCATGTCCCAGGCTATCAACAATAACAGTTCCTTTAGTCCTTAAACATCAACTGTTAATCGATCAACTATATGGGGGGGGGTATCCCAATGCGTACATCGTGCAACAGGGGGGTGGGGGGGTCAATTTTGCCCAAAATATGCGTATGTAATTTATGGATGGCCCCTAAGGTGTTATGCATCTTCAAAACAGAGCCATAAGGGTTTCTCTAAGACAGCCATTCATTATTCTTTATAATGCGGTGCCCATTTGCTGTTACCAGATGGCACTTATCCATGACAGTGAAATTTCCTGTACATTGTGAACTCTCCAGTGAAGGAGAAGACACTGACAGATCCTTTCCACTAATGGCTGTGCTCATATGAAAGGGGTTTTACTGGTTGAATTGCTTTATGCTTTCTCAAGTTGGCTGGAAACCATTTCCTTTGCATGAGAAGGATTTCAGTTGTTCAATCCTGTCAGTTCAAGGCCTGTGCTTCGAAAATGAAAGGCATTGTTAAAATGAATAACATTGTATATAGGGGCCAACAATGACTGCTTAGAGAACTGATCCAAAGGATGTATGAACTGTATGTAGAAGCATAGATCTACAACATCTGATGATACCTCAATCTTCTCAATACAAATTTTACAATGATGCTATACAGATGACGCAGTCACCATTGAACATTGAACATGTTTCCTATGGTAGTCCATTAAAAATTGAAAAATGTATAATCACAAACAAGCTATATGGTCATTCAGCAAATCACATTTGAGTGATGGATTCTCAGCAGATATTGACCCATGCTGAGTATTGAGTGGTGACACCTGGTGTTCAAATATGACGCCATCTTGTGGGAGGGGACCTTTTAACAAACTTTATCAATGCGTGATTAAAATTTGACTATAACATATGGTACAAGGCACATGAGTCTGAAAAATACATATAATACATTAATAAGAATAAAAAAGACGACACTTTTGGGGCATTTTGTTTCTTGAAGCCACAACTGCATTCAACATTCATATTTTACTGCCAATCGTCTATGGGCAAATCACACCTCGGTAAGTTGGGTTTGTTTGTTTTCTAAGAAGTCAATGTACAGTGGGACCAAAAGTTGTTACATGACTACCAGGTTCTGTGGCCTAGTTTCTATCAATTTGTTATATATATCACTCTACAAGTTGTTATGACTAACCAATGTTCTGGAGTAAAGTCCTATTAAGAGCTAGAACAACAAAGGGGCACATACAATAACATACAAAATGAAGGATAAAAGCAATTTCAAGGCCTATCAGACCAAAATGTAATTGACGGCAAATTCCTCGATTCAGTTCCGAATATCCCTTGAAATTGCTTACCCCAAGGATTCTGTAAATAGATAAGGCATTGAGAGTCAAGATTGCCAGACTGCCTCCATCGGGAAATCACCTTCAGGAATCTCTGTCAGCAGCAGGTAGGTCATGATAAGGCAGATCCAGATAGCATTACTAATCCATCATGGGGGGGGGGGGTCTTACAGTGTGAAAGATCAGTAGAAATGGCAGAAATGAATACACCAGGTTGGAAAGTTAGAACTGCCAAGAAATGTTACACACACCCATTACGCATTAGTGATATTAAGGACCTGAACATAATACCTTGTATCACTGATTATGGAAGATGTATGAGACCTTTCATTCAGTCCCTGACCCTGCATGGACTCTTATCGACCCCTCTTGTGTCCGTACATGCATGCTGGTAGATATATCTGCCTCTTTTGATGTTGTTCAATATAAAGACTGGCAGTTTGCCAAAATTGACTTTATCAGCTCTAATGACAGTTGGTGCATAACATAGGCTATGAAGCATTATAAATGCATATCCTCGGCATAATTATTGTCAATGAATTCAGTAATTTTTTTGTCTCGTTTAAGATTTTAAAGCCTATGTAGTTCCATTCTGCCTCATTTCTCTCTCTGTCACTCATGTCCAGTCCCCCTTACACTGAACTCTGGCTTTGTCATGGAAACATCCCCAACCATCCATAAACAGACTGTTGGTCGTCGAAGACCTTCAAAGCAGTTTCACTGCCCTCCTCCACACCACTTGATACTCACCCAGTGAGCCATGACAATGAGATATCCTGCACATTATGAACTCTCCAGTGGGAGAGGAAGAGCTTATGGATCATTTACACTGATGGATGAATTTAGCTCAAAAATGTCTGCCCAAATCACTGTCTGCATATTGTAATTATAAAGTGTGGAAAATTGCAAAATAACTGTTATGGCCCCTACTGTAAAGTGTGGAAGGCTTGGTACATATCCATAGCAAGAATACAAAAGATAACTCTAAAGATGCTTCACTCTCTTACTATACACGCACTGCATGGCTGAGAGTGTAATAAATTATGCTTGGGTCATGGTATGGCTAGTAAGTTGACAGATTCCAACTGAATAGTTTATAATTTGATATGACCTACATAACATACAATAACGATCTGAGAGGAACAATTCCATCCTAGTATTTTCCTTATAATTCTGAATTCCATTATACCTGCGTGTTTTACATTCTGGATAAGTGTATACATACTACTAGTATATGCACAGGGGAGAAATCCGATTCTGTAGGTATAATATGTACACATGCAATCAGATATGAATAGGTCCTCCTATACAGGTGATTAATCTAGACTACTGCTGCATATGTTTTATAGTGTAGTCAATTTGATATACTAATACGACCCATCAAGTATAAAATTCTGTTTCTATCTACACAGTTGCCTGACGACATAATCATGGTTATCTAGCATTTAAGTGGCCTGAATCATATATATATATATGCAATACTTATGTCCTATTCAGAATACCACCGAACTGATAAAATGGATAATGGACTTGGAAGGGAGATATATAGACCTCCCATCCATCACAATATGCTTGTAGATTCCACCTGTTTTAATGCCTGTTATGAACACTATGATCATTATACTGAATCTGGGACCTGCTGGCGAGGTGGACAAAGAGCTCACAGCTGGACAGGCTAGCAAATGTTGTTGGTAAATTAGCAGGGCAATTAAATGTGGGGTGGGACTGGTGCTATCTTCAAGAGTTCCCACTGTGCATTGTGAAACTGGTGGTAAATGTGGGAATGAGGAGGATGCAAAGTTTATTAATAGTGCCTGTAATTGACACTTAGGGTAGGTGTTTTCTACATTTGAATTGAAATCATCAATCTGCTCTCCAGCAAGTCCCAGATTCAGTATAGAGACAATCAGCTTCACATGCTCACATCATGCTTCACAGCCTCACATCATGAATGATTATAGCTTGTTTATTATGTTTCTGATGGAATAAGAATAGAGCGTGGATAGTGAAACAACACATTAATTGTGTCTAGCTAGAAAGTGCATATTATAAATAGACTTGCCAGCTGGAAAGAGTTCTGTCATGAGTTGCAATCAATACGGAACAGAGAAATCATCAATACATATGCCTCATCTCACGCCCTTTTGGCAGACATAATGACAGACCATGTGATGGGGATTCTGCCAATAGAGGCAGACATGTAATTGTACTTAGAACAGAGCAAGCTCTCTCTCAATCCCAACCCTAACACTAAACCAATCAGAGAGCAGGTATCGCTCAGCCAATCAGCAACCAGGTAAAGAAAGGCTTCTGGCTGGAATTCAGGGGTGCTCGTTTTAGCTTTCGCCTGGATGCAGTTTGGTCTGTGATCTTCATGCTCCATAATGGAACACTGATTGTCACTCACATCTGTAGGGCACCCAACCTTTAGCTACAGCTAGTCTGGTAATCTATGTCTGATGGTGTTCTAGGGAGGCTCCGTATAACATGAGGTGCTGGCATGTCAGAATCCAAAAACATTGTCTGTGAAGCTATTTAGTAAAATAGATGAGAAAAAGAAGTGAATGGTTTCATCTAATTTCACCTCATATGAACTAGGTTGCATAGTACTGGTGTGATTCGAGTATATAGCTCATTAGGTGCGAATAATATTTTTTTTGCTTCTTGAGTGGTTCCCTCGCTGAATGGTTATATTGTTTCGCAACTAAGAAATGCCAATATAGTTATGCTTTCTAGAAATAAAAAGAAAAAAGGACACTTCCTTTTCGTTAATAAACCTGCACTACTTCCTATTCCTATTCTAGCCCCTGAAAAGTATACGACTAGCCCTTCTGGACAAACTGTAACCCCCTGACCTGACCTCTAAGTATTTATATACAGGAAGTCACGAGCAGTGTCGTGACAGATATTGGCGTCTTACCTGCATAGGCTGCATATTGAGTTCAACAGCACCATCTGGTAGGAAATTGCCACAGCACCAATCGCATCACTATGCGATTACATTTTCATTATATGAGACTTTTTTGAGCCAATATCCTCTAGGTTGTCCTTGTTGTAAAATCTTTGAGGATTTTGAGAAGTCAAGTCAGCATCATTCCTGCTTTTTCTTATAGATGGCAAAGAAAATGAATGTTCAACATGTAACCTACTTTAATTTCAGCTGTTATTGGCAGATTAAAAAAAAAAGGACTTGTCTTAGAATATGTTTGGAGAGTTTGGCTCTGGAGGGTATGGAGTGAACAGGTATTGAGTTTGGGATTAGGAAAATAGGAAATTGTAAATTGTACTGTTGTCATTGAGAAGGCGGTGTTACATTTTGTCATTTGCCCGTTAAGAGATATCATCGCCATTTGAAGGCGCCAGCTGAAGCATTTATTTGGATTGAGGAAGCTCTCAATGCTTTCAACTCAGCATTCCAAACTGTGTGTCATTCCATCTGGGATCTTCACACCTTTTTATTGTGTGAATACCAATGTTTGCTCCTGTATTCAATCTAGTTTTAGCTGTAACTATGCCTTGTGTAGCTCTAATGGCGGAGCTCTACCAAGGAACTCATTGTCTGAGTGTTTGTTTTAAGCACATGATGTGGGAGCCGTCTGGTGATGGTGAAACAGGATACCAAACCTGATGGATAGATAAAGCAAACGTTTTTAGCTAGGAAAAGAAAAGTCAGCTATTCGCAATCTGTAATTGTTTTATGATGCAATATTTAGACTCGTTCCACTATTTTCAATTCTGCGCCCTTGCTTTATTTTGTTCCTATACTATTCCACAAACCACTTATCATTGTCATAGACAACTAATCATGTTAACTCATTCCCTCTCATACAATTACCTACCAACCAATCATGGGGGATCTAATGGTGTAGGAAAATGAACGAGAAATTTAGAACTGCAGAGAAACCACATCAGCCAAAGCAATATAATTGATTACTCAAATAGTTTAGTAATTCTCAATATCCTACATATGTTACACACTCTGCTCTACAAAATCATTAATAATATCGAATTCATAGGTAAACCAATGAACATATCTCACACCCTCATCAAACTAAATAAACGTTTAAAAAAAAACTTCTAGAATTTTTCTTCTCTCACAAATATTACTTGTGCTTTGATTTTATTTTGTATCATATGATTTTTTTGTCTGCGTTAAATAATCTTAATTTAAGTTAATCACTAACCTTATTTTTGATAAGCTTGAGTTAACCAATAATATATGGATAACAGGCACACGAGGGCCTATATGCGTATATAACGCCCGAGGTGCGAAGCACCGAGGGTGTTATATACGTATATAGGCCCGAGTGTGACTGTTATCCATATATTATTAGGTTTATTATACGATTTTTCAACTCAAATGTGTTTAATTACCTTAAATTCGTCCTAATTTGGCCATTTTGAACGATATCTAAGTCTTCTTGTACAGAGGGTTGCAGTCGCCATGTTGTGGAAATCTTCAGTAGGGGAGGTGAGGAAAAAGGAGCCAGGTGCGGGGAGCGGTCATTATTTCAAATCCAACATACCCTCAGTGTTAACTTATACGACTGTACTCCCGCGTCACCACCTGCCATTTTGGTTACTAACTGCTCCCCTCTATACTTCAATATAGGCAGCGTTTTCCCAGCAGCGTACCATATCTACTGTGGCCGAGCGGTTAGCGCGTTGGGCTCACACGCATAGGGTCCCCGGTTCGATCCTGAGGGGGGACGACGTTTTTGATTTTGACATCCCACCAACCCTGGTCCCTCATAGGTGGAGCCTGCCCACATCATGTTTTCAATCTCCAACACTGAGTCTAACATAGAATTTGTAAGGGGGCCAGCTTGGGGCACGGTGCAAGCCTAAGTTATAACCAGCGTTTCCCAACCACTGTATCATGGCCAGATAGGCATGGGCGCTAGCGTGTAGGCCTCACACACCAGAGGCCCCCGGATCGAATCTGGGCGGAAACGTACCATTTTTAAAGTGCCCATATGTATGTGATAAAAGATCCCTAGAATTATTTTAACGAATAGGTAAGTAAAGTCCAACTACTACCTTTATAGTAAAAAAAGAATTATAAAAAAAAATTGATTTTAGGAGAAGTTATAACAAAAAGTGTAAAAATTGCTGTATCTCTGTTAATATAAGAGCTAGAGGGCTGAGAATGTGTCTGTAGACTTCTTGTTTCACCCCCTTCATCTGTATGGCCAACACGGTATAGTGGATAGGGCGTCGGACTCGCAGTCTTGTGGCCCCGGGTTCGATCCTGCTACGAAATTTGGAACTAGCAGTGCCTGTTATCGTGTGATAACAGAACTGATTTATCCAAAAAAAGCACGATCAGAGCCCCAATCGTATAATAACTATCAATAAAGTTGAAGGGAATTGAAAGGCTATGATATAGTAGTGCTATGGTTTTACCAATCCAAGACCCATCCTAACAAGAGATGAAGACAGTTCAACAGTAAAATACCTCGCATCACTAATTATGTAACCTGTTCGCAATGCTTCATTCATTCATCTCCCCTAGTGTACTGTTATTGTTCCCATTTGTGGCCATACATGGATGCAGATCCGACTATGTGATATAACAGGCTTTGTTGATGTTGATGGACATTTATAAACGCTGACCACTGGCCAATGTTGACTAATATCTTAATTAAGTAAATGATTGTTGTTCCATAACACTATGATGAGACAAAATAAGTCAGTCTCTTTTGTTAAAATGTTATCAGTTGATGACCATGCTGGCTATTACATAGTGGTGTGTACTACTACGATAGATATCAATCTTGGCCTACCAAGTGTAGTTTATCTATTGCATCAAGACAGGTTCTATCGAGCTGAGGATATATCATATACAACATATTGTCAAATCACATCATAAAAGTGAGGTTTGCTCTCATTCACAGAAACTAGAAGGCGTTGTATTCATCATATAATGATTAACAGATTAGGAGAACTAAGTTAACATTAGCAAATTATCAGCAGTCGTTTGATAATATGCATGGCAGCGTTCACTTTGTTCACTTCGATTCCTGACTGCTAATGTTATGCTGTCTGAGGTCTGGAGGGTGATATTGTCTGACATGTAAAGAAATAACAAATTATAAACTATAAAAAAAGTACACTTTGTATGCAGATCTCATTTCCTGGGTTCATAAAATTGCGGACTGGAGATTGTGTGAATGTAAACTAAGCTATCAGCCAGACACCCACAGAGATCAGAGACGTAATAACCAAGCCTTACTGCAGACATTCTCCTTCTACACAAAGAAAAGAAACAGAGTCAAAAGAGAGTCCAAAAGAGAGTCCATGCTGATTAAGGGAGCCTTGGTGACTCCTTGGCTGACAATTATGAGTCACCTAGTGGCACACATAAGAGAGTGATATAAGGTTATGGGAGTCATTCTGTAGGCAACCTGGACTCCCTTTTGACTCTGATTCTTTTCTCTGTGTAGTGACTAATTGGTCTCCTTTCTGCAGACAATGGTATGAGGCGGTCAGAAAGCATCAGTATTATTTATTCTTGATTATACCACACCTGGGTGGAAGGACTAGGAAGGAAACTGCCTGCCTGTTTATGATGTACAAAGGCTGAGAAAACACTCACCATGGTGTGTGGCATAAGTCAGTTAAACCACTGCCAGATCCCTCTACTGAGAATAATGGCTTAGCCACGGCTGACTACACTCATCTGTGACTTGTGAGTAGCCTTGACTGTCACCATTATCCTCAGTACAAGGGTCTGCCAGTGCTTTAACTACTATATAATGAAACCCACATTCTCTTAACCATGATCTTCTGGGAACACCCCTATATATTGTTAATATACTGCGAAGTGGCACAATTGTATTGATGTTCAACACATGGAACTAGTATAACAGTTTCATTTTCCTAAACATCCTTTATTTTTCTCTTTCCTATACCCATTTTTCTTTTCTATTTGCAGGTAAAGTATCACATGGATTATATTAAAACCAAGCTACCAAAACAAAGAACTATATATCACCAGCATGCAAACAATTAAAGGATTTGATAGTCATGCCAGGTCAAAATAGTAGATTATATATACGGGTTTAAGATTTTTTGAAAATTCAAATCTGCCATGCTGTTTTAGTGGAATCTTGGTAATGTGCCGTTCGCATTTGACTTTTCTGCACTGTTGTGCTGTTTAGTCCAATGGCCCTGATAGATAGGATTAGCATGCATGTATTCTGATAACATTAAGAGGCTCAATTGAGTTATGCAAAATACTATTATATGCAAATGTGCAACAACATCTGGGAACCCTCGGCCGGATAGAGTAGTATTGATAAGATTCAAATGAAGTGATGAATAATAAAACCAACCCTAATCTTCAGATAACTGCACTCATTAAAGTTATGATATTACAAGTTGTATACTAAATAAAAACATGCTTATCATCATTCATGCAATCATTTCTATCAAACTATGTCATCCTTTATCTAAATTACCATGTAACAGCATTACCATGGTTCTACCATTAAGAACCATCATCACAGATGAACAGATAAAATGAAAAGCCACACTTTCAAATACTGATGACTGTGACATTGCCTTCCTAGTTCCCCACCCCAACTTGACCGCCCCCTGCCTTCTCTAGCCCAGTCCACATTGTCATAGGCATGCCTCTCATCATGCACCCTCCATCCCTCTCATTTACAGACACTATATCCACCCACCATCTGCCCAGCAACCACAACCACAGAGGGCCTGACTAGTGAGGGCTTCTGATTGGCCCTTGTTATCCATTTTACTAAAAGTAGAAGCTGTAGCTGGTGTGAGTAGAACGAATGGGCACCGCTCAAGTGCCTGCCAGACATAGACAAAGGTGTAGGAGTAGGGTTCCTCACTAGGTGAGTGAAATAGCCCTCAGGGGGGAGCTCTAGAGTGTTCCTTTATGTTTATTTTATGCCGTTATTAACAATGTTCATCAAAATTTCACTTAATTGCTCTGAATTTTTTTATAGTGGTTAAACCAACAATTTTGAGGATTTGACAGGCCCTGAAATATGAGCTAGGGTTATTTGATGGGGGTCGTTGAATACGGCCTTCCTTGGTTAAGTCAATGAGAGTGCTGTATACACTGTGAAATAAACAGTGAAGGGCTACATAGTCCCATATCTGTTCCAGGCAGGAGCAGGGGCCTGTCGGTGGTGAAAAGTTAGCGGTGGACATAAAAAATGAGTTACACACCAATTTGCTTTTTGTGTTAGGGAATATGAGTATCTTATGAATTAAACTTCCTGAGATATCTTTCCTCTTGGTGACAGATTCGCTGTCACTGTGCTAGCTTACTACCATTGAGTACCTTCAGTTATATAGTAAATATTACTGATTGAATACTGATGTTAACCAGCACCTGTTTTCAATAGAAAATCATACCTTAGTTAGTAGGAATGTGTTACTTTTTAAAGTTCAAGTTCAAGTGCTTTTATTGAGACCAATCATAAATGTTTTTCGGGTACAATATTGGGTCGACAGCCCTCAGTGATATCATAATCTCACAGTTGTTTCTTAAAATTACATTCACGATTTATCAATGATATGTTCTATACTAATTACAGAATAAAGTATAAAGCATGACAGCAAATTGTGTCCGTTGTTATCATGTGAGTTGCAAGTGTGTATCTAGAATTACATAAGTCTTGCATTCTGACTAAGCATAGATTTGAAGTTGTGTACATATCACTATTAGTAAGAGTCTATATCGAGTTCTCCCATTAACTAAGGGAGTTTTTGGAACTGGCATATTCCTGATAAACATGAGAATGTTACATTACATTAGACTAACATAATTAAGCAATAATACATGAAAAACCCGCTTCTACACAAATACACAAAATGATCACAATCTCACTGAAAGGTGTAGATTGCCATCCTAAACCTATGTATCTATGAAATTGTCATGTCTGTAGTTTAGGTAACTTTCATATCAATATTTTAAAATTTGTGTCTTTCGACAATACTATGAATGACATATACAAAGAAAACATGGCATTGAGTGTTTTCTTTTGTGCTATGTCTTCATAGGAAGAAATAATCATTTAGCTTTCCCCTTACTGAACAGTATTTTCTGTAGCAGTGGCATGTGATGGCAGCTTCAACCAGCAGCCATTTATAGAATGTGTATGAGGCCCAAGATACCCCTCGGTATAACCCAGTAATACCCACACGCTTACTGACATGCAATTTACGAGCTGCTCTATGCCATTAGCTCCCTGCATCATGGTGCTATGACACCCAGGTCCAAAGTGATAGTTATTTACTGTTTTCTAGCTGCAATTTAACAACCCAGAGTGTTGTAGGGATTAGGTGTAAATCACTGAGCCTTTTGCAACCTGAATACCCAAATACATTCTTGTGATATCTCAGTAGGCATGATGTTGATATTTCTTGAGGTATTGGTTAATGTAGGCTTCATAACCAAGTGTCTTCCTGTTCCAACATAGGTAAGGGGCAATAATTTATCAGCACCTCAACCCTGTCCTTCCTTTGCATGTGGCAGTATATGCAGCTTTCAGTGACCTCCCAACCTCTTGAACCTTCACATTAGCCCCGACATCAGCCATATTGGATTAGCATAACAAGGTCCACCTCTTGCACTCCCTAGGAAGGCGTTTCACCGTATGTTGATATATATATTCTTTACTCTTGGCTGGCATTTTCCTGGCTATCAAAGTGTCATATGATATCATTCAAGCCCCCAAATTAGGCTAGCAATAGGCCCCACTCTCAGGGGGTCTCTCCCCCCTTCCGGAAATCCCCATCTGCACAAAACCACGCACCCATGCATCCCATGGCGCCACCTAGTAGCTCCCCCTGTCCCTACTTTAGGTGGCTGCAACAACACAGCCCATACCTATGCTCACTGTACATGGTAGGCAACACAAGAGAGGTTTCTCCCCTGTGTGGATCCATGTTGGTATCTAAATGGTACTGGCCGTGAAGGAATGGTAGGGGTCGTGAAGAAATGGTGGGGGCTATGAGGAAATGGTAGGGGCCATGAGGACATGGTAGGAGCCACTACTACCATTTCATCACCACTACAGCCGGCTCTGTACTCTGATAGCTATTGTCTACCAATGTTTATACACAAGGAGTCCATAGGCAGAGTTTCAGCTCTGTAGGGCCATTATTTATTGAGTTACAGAAGAACAGACATTTTTTTGTATGATTTCTTTGAAACTCAATTTCTGAATTTTTTTTTTCTTTCATCATAAAGGTAGAAGTTGGACACCAACCGAGCAAAAATGTCACATACGGCGCACAAAAGACACATACGGCCCTAAAAACAGGGTATATGTCTTGTTTTTGACATACAACCCCCCCTCCCCCCTCCCTATATTTGGACAAAAATACACCAAAGATACAGCTTTTTCTTGCTCCATATGTTCAACGCAATTATGGCTGTATGTAGATGCGGCTGGCCGTATCTGAATAGGGCCCACCGTATCTTTTTCCGTAGGATGCGGACCTCTGAGCAGAAACGCAAAAATGAACAGAAACGCAAAAAAACAACACATAAGGGCCCTTGGGATGATACGGTGAAACGCCTTCCTGGGATAGTGTGGGATCTTATTGCCCAGGTCCCTTTCTGTGGTTTAATATATATATATTATGTACGACAACACAAGATATAACCAGTCCAGCTTTTCATGGTCATGTGTACAATGATATTGGAAGGGATAATCATGTATTATCTTATGCAAAATATATTTCCTTGGAAACTGGTAGTATGGGTATAATAAGGCAAGATATAGAGCACGAGTAGTGCCTAGGTTTTTGTACATGGACCTATGTAGAAAACCGTGCAGAGATCTGGCAAATGGACTAGCTACCTTAACTAGAACACAATTATTTTTCATAATGATTTTGTTCAATTTTAGAAATTCCACAGCTCTTTAGACAACCACAATGAGGATGACTTTGTGAAAAAATGTACTGTTATCTTCCTAAAAACATTTCTTGACTGCAAGTCATTGGAAGGACATTTCAAGTAACCTCCCATTGCCCACTGCTCCCTAATGAGCCTGACAGATGGGGGAGTATTAATGCCAACATAATCTGATAACTTGTAAGCGATTAAAGTTAGATATGCACACTGCAAATATTATGCTGATCTACACCCGGATTTAAACAGCTCGTAAATCAGAGACACCTAGATCCAATTGAGGTAATATCATAGGTGGGGTATTTACTCCAGTCAGTTCTGCGTGTTCCCCATGTGTACACTGTAATGCGAGGCCTAGTATGGAAGCTACTGTACAGTGTGTTGAGCTGAATGTACAACTCAGTTATTGTTATTTCCGGGAGAAGCTATACTTGTCTCATCAAATCTGTTTCAGTGGGGGTATTCTTTACATATTGGGGCATATTTCTAGCTGATACCATTTGTTATATATCTTACTGTTCAGGAGATATGTTGGAAACCTCTAAGTGGCACATGGCTAAGAGAGTTCATTATATCAAAAATGGTATTCTGTAATTTGAAACAAACCTTATCCATAAATAGCATGTATTTTACAAACTTTACATAACTATTCATATGTCCCCAGAAATTGACAATAGTAAAGGTCATTACAAAGTATAAATACTACAACATACTTATAGAAAGGGTATCCATGGGAAGGTATTGGATTATACATTTTAATGGTGAAGAAATTACGTGTCTAATCTATATAATTAGAGATAAGTTTAATGCCATGGGTATTTCTGTCTCTGAGTGTCCTGCTGTACAGAGAGTGATAACTCACTACACTGAAGGCCCCGTCATGCTCAGAGTATGATTTTGGAACCTTTTCAACTTCCCACCCCTCTCAAATGTTTCCTACTAAAGATATCATCATTCAGATTTTTGTATTGCATTTGTACACATCCGCTTTCTCTCAGAACCACTAAATAGCTATTCTCTTGGGTAAATGATAAATTCCTATCATAAGGTTTTAAAAAACTACATTTATAGTAGCACTCAATACTACAATTTGTGTCATTGAGGATTATCATTATTATCGACCAGTTTCCCTTGGGGGAAAATTGGTCATTTAAAACGTCCCATTGACGCTGCAAGGGGTGTACCCCATAGACTTTACATTGCGGGTAAAGTGACAGATGCATTATATTTCCAGCTATTCAAACAAAGAACTATCTCCCACATGTATCAGAATGTAAACAATTAAATATATTTAATAGGTGTGCCAAGTTAATATAGTAGATGATATATATAGGTTTAAGACATTTTGAAAATTCAAATTCACCATGTTATTATAATCAAATTTTGGAAATTTCTCATTTGTATCTGACTCTTCTACAATTTTGTGCTGTTTAGTCCAGTGACCCAGATAGATAGGATTAGCATGCATGTATTCTGATAACATAAAGAGACTCAACTGAGTTATGCAAACTACTATTATATATGCAAATGTGCAACAATATCTGGCAATCCTCTGCCGGATAGAGCAGCATTGATAAGATTCAAATGAGGTAATACATGACAGAAGCCACCCTTATCTTCAAAGAACTGCACTCATTAAAGTTATGATATTACAATTTGTGAGCTAAGTAGTAGCGTGCTGCCTCGATATCATCATTCATGCAATCATTTCCATCAAACTATTTCATCATTTTATCTAAATTACCTCATAACAGCATTACCATGGTTCCACCATTAATAACCATCATCACAGATGAACAGATAAAATGAAAAGCCATACTCTTAAAATGCCGATGGCTGTGACATTGGTTTCCTACTTTCCCACCCCATCGTTCATAGACTCTACATCCGCGCCTGAATAGTGCAGCAAGCTTCTGATTGGCCCTTGCTATCCATTTTACTAAAAGTGGAAGCTGTAGTAGAACAAATGGGCCTGACATACACAGACAACAATGCACAAGTAAGGTTCCTCACTAAGGGTTATTTCCCGAGGCTAAGGTAGATGAAATAACCCTCAGGGGAAAGCTCTATGAGTGTTCCTTTGTGTTTATTTCATGTCGGTATTAACAACATTCGTCAAAATTCCAATTAATTGCTCTGAAAAAGCTTATTTATAGTGGTTAAGTCAACAGTTTTGAGGATTTACTGGCTATGAAATATGGGCAAGGGTTATTTCATTGGAGTTGTTAAATGCAGCCTTCTGAAGTCAAAGAGAGTGCCCTATTCACCATGAAATAAACAGTGAAGGGCTACATCCCATATACGTTCTGGGGGGGGGGGGGGCACAGGCCTGTTGGTAGGAAAATGTTTGCGAAATGTAACAGGTACTTCAGGGTTGCACACAAAACATAAATCACAGAATAAATAAGATAGGAGTGAACTTGAACAAAAAGTGCTACCGACCAAATTACTTATTGTGTGGGAATATGAGTATCTTAAAGATCAAGCTTCCTGAAATATCTTTCCTTATGGTGACAGATTCACTGCACTAACATTGAGTACCTTCAGTTATATATGCTAAAAATTGCTGATTGAATGCTGATGTCTACCAGCAACTGTTTTCAATAGAAAATCATACCTACTTAGTAGGGATGTGTTATTTTTGATGTATCAATACAATCATTATGTCGGTAGTTTAGGTTACTTTCATATTAATATTATAAAATACTTCTATTTCGACAATACATTGATCTAGATTTCTCTTTACTGAACAGTTTTTGCTGTAACAGTGGCATGTGATGGCAGCTCTAACCAGCGGCCATTTGTAGAATGTGTATGAGGCCCAAGATACCCCAGGGTATCACCCAGTAATACCTACACGCTTACTGACATGCAATTTACGGGCTGCTCTATGCCATTAGCTCCCTGCATCATGGTGTTATGACACCCAGGTCCAAAGTGATAGTTATTTACTGTTTGCTAGCTGCAATTTAACAACCCAGTGTTGTAGGGATTGGATATAAATCACTAAGCCTTTTGCAACCTGAATACCCAAATACATTCCTGTGATTTCTCAGTAGGCAGGATGTTGATGGCTCTCATGAGATCATAACAATTAGATAGTCTTTGACTGGGTGAAGTCTTTGACCGGGTGACGTCTTTGACCAGGTGACCTCTTTGACAGGCAAAATTAAAACGGATGAAAAGGGGCCTATTTAGAAGGAAATGCAGGGGGAAAGGTTAACACAACACTATCTTACAAATTTCCCAGCATTTTAGTGTACATAGCCCCAATTTCAGCTGTTTTAGTCTTGCCAGTCAAAGACATCACATGGTCAAAGATGACACCCAGTCAAAGACGTCACCCAGTCAAAGACTATCCAATTGTTACGATCCCATAAGACACAGCTTGATAGTTCCTGAGGTGTTGGTTAATTAAGGCTTCATAACCAAGTGTCTTACTGTTCCAGCATAGGTAAGATGCAACACCTTAACCCTGTCATTGTTGTGCATGTGGCAGTATATGCAGCTTTCAGACAGTGACCCCCAACCTCTTGAACCTTCGCATTAGCCCTGATATCAGCCATATTGAATTAGCATAACAAGGTCTACCTCTGGCCCTCCCCAGGGATAGTGTGGGATTTTACTGCCCAGTTCCCTTTTTGTATGGTTTGATAAGTATATCATGCGAGACAACACTAGATATAACCAGTCCAACTTTTCATAGTCATGTGTACTATGATATTTAGAGGGAGAATCATGTATTATCTCATGCGAAATATATTTTCTGGAAACAAGTAATATGGATACAAAAGGGCAAGATATAGTGCATGAGTCGTGCCTACGTTTGTGTACATGGACCTGTCAAGAAAACTGTGCAGAGATATGTCAAATAGACCAGCCATCTCAACTAGAACATATTTCTCAAAATCATTTTGATTGATTTTGGAAAATTTACAGCTCTTTCGACGACCACAATTCGGGTGACTTTGTGAAAAAGAAAAAGATTACTGTAGTCTTCATAAAAAGGACATTTGAGCTTCCCATTGTACACTGTTCCCTAATCAGATGGATGGGAGAGTATTAATGCAAAAATAATCTGATAACGTGTAAGCGATCAAAGGTAGATATGCAAACTGCAAATATTATGCTGATCTACACCCGGATTTAAACAGCTCGTAAATCAGAGATACCTAGATCCAAATGAAGTAATATTATAAGGTTTCAAATAACTGCATTTATAGTAGCACTTTTTACTAAAATGTGTATGTCATTCTCATCAACGAGTTTCTCTTGGGAGGAAATTGGTCATTTTTAGTGCTACCTCCCATTGACGCTGCCTGGGCCATACCTTCCATAGACTTTGCATGAGCGGGCAGTCTCCAGACTGTTAGAAGTGACTGTCATAAAGTCAATGAGTTTAAGGATTGTCTAACCCATCTCCAGACTGGTCATAAGTGACATGGAAGTGGGTCTTCTAGCTGGAGTTAATTGTCAGATAGAAGAGCCACTTGGCATGTGCTAGCCCAAAACCCGACATTTGCCAGCTCCAGATTCACCTTTAACTTGTTTACTTTATGACAGTCACTTAGACGAGCCTGGCGACAAGTTTACTTTTTCAGTGTGGTGGTGGGACCATGACAGCAGACAAGATTTTTTTTTTTTTTTGGGGGGGGGGGGGGGGGGGGGGACGGGGGGGGGGGGGCAGGGCCCTCAAGGCCCGTATTTTAATACTTAACTTAACGCATTAAACTGAAACTGGTCTAGCAGCTAGCTGCACCATCCATAGCATCCTTGTCTATGAAACTGCGTATCTAACTAGTTCATCACTTAACATGCGACGAGCTGCCTCGCAAAAGATCATCAAGTTCCCATCTTGGACAAAGTGAGGAGAGATAACATGAATATTGTGCCGTTTAATGCCACTTGCCCCAACCAACACTCATCATATTATGTGACACGATCTGCGAAAAGGGATCTTAATGCAGGGTGCAAAAAGGTCCCTTTTCCTAGGGAATATCACATATGGCCTCTCATTATTCACACGGCCTCCATCTCATTCACAGCCCCACAACCCTCTTATCACTTGTTCAACAATCGCATTCACTAAGAGCTCATTCAGAGAAGGCCTCTAATTGGCCTCCCCTATCTATTTCATTGAGAGTGGTTACTAGCTGGTGTGACTGCACAAAATCGGCACAAGGATGTGGGTTGTTGTCTAGGGCGTGACTCTCGAAGGAAAAGAAGTGTGACCCAATGAATGGACTGTCTCTGAATGGTGAGGGATGGTTGGATATGGGAAATACGTTCATTGCAAAATAACTGTTTATCACATATAATGCATAAGCCTTTCCTGCATCCCTTTACACACCATCAGACATGCTTGTATAAATGTATGTGCAGATATTTTACTGTTGCAAAAAGTATCTCAAACAGTGCATAGTTACGTTAAGACTGACAGTCAATCCTAATGTACCGATTCATAGCAACACCATGATATAACTTTTCTAGTCAAACTAATGTTACCAAGTGATCCTACTTGTTGTATTTTGTCTCTTCCACTAGTCATTGACAAATACATGGCTCTAATATGAAGCCAAAATTTTTAGTGTTTTATTGGGTAAAATACTAAAGCAGATGCTTCATCCTAGCTTAGGCGCATTACCTTGCTTCCACTAGGTCCTCTGTCTTTATTGAGTTGTTTATAGCCTTAAGGTACTTTATTGTCCTTGGCATAAGACCCTAGCAATTACTATATAAATTATTCAAGAAATTGGATGCAAAACATAATGAACTATTCCTGAATTGATGATGAGTTTTTTTTTTTTTAAGTATTTATTGGGTCTAATGACTATATTAAATAGCCAAACCTAGACTTAGGCGCATTGCCTTTCTGCCGTCCGTACCCCTATCTAGTTTACATCCAGTGTTAGACGGTCTTAATCTCTTTCATGATATGCTATGGAGAACATTGTAGTATGTATACATCATGTAATGTAATATTATATATAAATAAATATATTATGTTCGTACATTTGTGGTATGTTAGTATAGGAATGATGAGATGAGATGAGGGATGAGACATTGTAAGTTGGATGGCATGTTCACACCATGAAGCAGTTCGGGTAATCGCGCTTAATGGCTAGCTTAAAGTCCCTCAGAGAGTCAATAAGCGTATAGGAGGGTTTAAGGTTATTCCACCTATCAATGGCCCTATACAGGGCACTTTTTGTCACTATTGGTTTAAGGCTACGTATGGCCTTAAGCCTATTTCCTAAGTGTCTACGTGTAGGTATGTCGCGAACATCAAGCATGTCAGGCAGTTTTGACAATGAAAAAGCATAATATAATAGGTGAATGTCACGTCTATGATTAAGGTACAGGCATCCACTTTTAGTGTGCAATTCATCTGTATTGTACATTGGGTTTTCCTCGAGCTTCACCTTATAGACAGTACGTAGGCCTTTATTTTGAAGTAATTGAAGCTCCCAATTTTCACCTTTTTTACCTCTGTCCCAGATGAAATCACCATAGTCAAATGATGGTATCACCATGGCCTTGTATATGCTTAGGGCGCTGGCACTATCGACATGTGTTCTTATTTTACTTAACTCATTAATTTTATGTCTTATATTAGACGATGCCTGTTTCCTATGACTAATGAATGATAACTCAGGGTCCAAAGTGATGCCCAGATATGGAAAGGTATAACATCTAGATAATATGACATTATTCATAGTAAATACAGGGTTATCATTATTAATACCATTATAAACCATCCATTGGGTTTTGTTTTCATTCACAGTGAGACTATGCTCCTTACACCATACTGATAGTTTATCAAGACACAATTGCATTTGATTTGGATTTGTGAATGATAAAACCGCATCGTCAGCATAAAGTACAATGTGAAAATCATCAATTAAAGGTAATGAATTAATATATATGGAAAAGAGGATAGGGCCAAGCACAGAACCCTGTGGTACACCATATACTATAGGAGCATCATCTGAAAGTGTATTATTAGCTATAGTGCGTTGCACTCTATCAGTTAAATAACTTTTGAACCAGGCGCATGTCTCCTTACTAAGTCCAAATCTGTCCAGCTTTTTTAGAAGAATAGGGTGGGATATCGTATCAAAAGCCTTTTTGTAATCTAAATATAGGCTATATGTAGGCAAGTTGTTAATAATATTATTAATAATGAATTTAATATGTGTGGTGATAGCCGAAATAGTGGAGTGACCAGGCCTGTAGCCATGTTGCGCTGGGGTCAAAAGATTATAAGTACTCATGTGATGCTGAAGCCTCTTACATATAACACGCTCAAATAATTTTCCTGGTAAAGGCAGGAGACTGATAGGTCTTAAATCACTAACACTTGTGGAGTTTGCTTTTTTCGGAAGCGGAACAACAGTGGCAGCCTTCCAAGATCGGGGGAAATAATTTTGACGCAAGCATAAGTTAAACAGACACATCAGCGCTTCAGGTATAATAAATAGAGCATCCTTTAAAACATAGGATTTTACATGTTTAATACTAGAGGACTTAGTAATATTAATTGTTTTAATAACCTTAATAACATCTAGATAGCTGATCTCCCATAGTAGATCAACCTTATTGTCTGGCGCAGTAGCAGGCGGAGTATAGTGTACATGTGGGTTAATAGGTGGCAGCACCTCAGCTAGCTTAGAACCAATATCACCTCGTTAGTAAGAGAATTTTTCAACTTAATAAAGGTAGAACCTGTTTTGGTTGGTAAAAGCTTCCTAACACCAGCCCAGAATTGGGTGGGATTTTTCCTACGTTGTACCAAGAGTTCGTCTAGCTTTTCTTTCCTGCTATAGTGTATCATAGCCTCAACCCGGTTCTTGTGAAAATTAGCTATGTTCCAGTCGTCTGGATCCATTGACCTCTGGGCTTTGACATATAAAGAGTCTCTAACTTGCATAGCATTAATAATAGGAGGAGTAAGCCATTCTGGTGTATATACCGGTAGTACAAGTCTTCGTATAGGACATAATACATCTAAACATTTTCTAAAAGCACCAATAATATTATCCCATAAAGTATCAGGATTATTACATGTAAAAATGTCATCCCATTTCTCAGCTAATAACAGATTTTTGAAATGTTGCATATCGTAATGCTTATACGATCTGGCATCAACAACTTTCTTCCTTATTTTTGTGCGCTCACATTTAATCAATAAATAAATAGGCTTATGATCAGCAATATGAAAATCGATGGTGCCAAACTCACAAACATTGTGAATCCTCTCATTAATATAAATATGGTCTATGAGCGTACCAGAAATAGGGCGTGTTATTTCATTAATCAGCTGAAACATGTCATTATCGGTACAGAAATTCTCTACATTGGAGTCTTGGATATCTTTCCTAGTAAAAAGGTCAACATTAAAATCTCCAAACATTATTATTTTTCTATTTTTAGAAACAGGAGTTCTAAGTTCCGTTAATTTGTCAAAAATAGCCCTTTTGCTCACATCAGCATCAGGTGGTCTATAACATACGAAAATTTTATATTTAATTTTACCAATTTCAACATTGACACATAAAATTTCATACTCCCTATCAATAATACAAGCATTCTCATCCAATGTGGCAGTATATGTATCCCTTAAATAAATCATTAAACCTCCAGCCTTTTTGTTCCGGTTGGGGTACCTGTCAAGCCTAAAGAATTGATACCCGGGGAGATGCATCATGGCATCAGATATAGTAGGGGTGAGCCATGATTCTACGACACCTGTAATATCCGTGTGTGTAATAAATTTCTTAATATTGACCCTTTTTGGGTACGCTGACCTGGCATTAATACATGAGAAGAGAAGACCTTTACGGTCTGATACTGTGTCTAACCTAACCATTGCGTAAGGCCCAGGACTCAGTGGTATCTATGATATGAGATGACATGATAACACATATGAAACTTTGATCGCATCTGGTACATTCTAGCATTGCTATGGTGTCAGAGAGAAGCATGGAGCTCTGAAGTAAAACAGTAGTTGTAGGGCATAAATAAGCCCGGAAATTAGAAATAATCATGAAAAGAGTAGATTACCGGTAGTAGGGGTGATTACATGTCAACATAACATACTTATATATATATAGCTGCTATTGTCCAATTAAATTGAACAGTCACTGTAATAATTTAATGTTTAAGATAGAGACGAGGAAGGCATTTATACATTGTAGTTGTAATAGAATACTAATATGCGGTAGTGTACCATATGTACTAAGCATATAATCTAGCGGTTCAGTCGGTCAGCTAGACCAGTTACGTATGCTATCTTACATAACCTACCACTTAGTGTGGTCTAGACGTTCAAAACACTTCAGATGTATGTGGCCCCTGTAGTGCAAGGGTAATAACCATTGGTGTGCAATATACATCTAATAATGTTTGTAAATGATTTTAACGACCCTGTGTCGGTACATGGCCTTTCATAAGGGTGTGTAGGTCTTGACTTGCTTGTCCTTGATGTGACGTTGGTGTAAAGTTCAGTTTACTTGGCCTTATCAAGCACCCAGAACTTCCTAGAGGGGGGATGACAGGCTGGTGATACACCTCTTGGCTCCTCCGGGTATCATGTCCATTGTACACATTGTTCGATGCATCATGCCATGCCCCACCCCTGGAACCTCTGTTGGATCTTCCCCTCCTCCTGTTGTCTGGCCTTCGACCTGCACCCCAAGGGGCAGTGTCGTATCTGACATCCTGCGTGTGTCTATATGTAGTGGTAGGATCAGGGCGCTGGTGAAGGGGGGTCGGTTTGGGCAGGTGTACGATAGCAGCGGCGACTCCAGGATTTTGCACTTCAGAAGCTTTTCCCCTTGGTGGTGTCGACAGATCGTTCACATTAGTAATTACAGGGGGGGGGCGTTGTGGTTGCCATTGTAGTCGTTGTATTGATGGGTACAGCAGTGATTACTGTAGCTGTAGCTGGTGTAGCTGCCGCAGGGGGTGTGGTAGATGCTGCGGTAGCTGTGGTAGATGCTGCGGTAGCTGTCGTCTCAGTCACGGGTGTGGCTGCCGTAGGAGTGGTAGGTTGGGCAGGTTGGTGATGATCTGCTCCTGGCGCAGGGGGGGGGGAGGAGTGGGATGGCAGCTCCTCCAGTTTCTTGTGGTCTAGGCCTGGCGTGGGGGTTGGGTATCCCACACAAGATTCTTCTTGCCTCCATAAGGATATAGCCTCCTCTATTTTGGCCTTTCCATGTACCGTTTTTAAGAGCATTACTCTTCATTGAGGTCCCTATGCCCCAAAATTTTGATCCTGTAACCTCCAAAAGCACTCGAGATTCGGTAGCTCTTAATATTTGAAGAAGACCAGCGTCCTGTTCAAATTTCATCACATTTAGTTGTTGGAGGTTACTTTCGTCGTGGTTTCTCCAGGTAGGACAGTCTATTTCTTTACCAAGGTTCATAGCCTTAAGAGGAGTAAAGGCATCCATGATTTCTTGTGCTTTAACATTATCACCAGCATAGAGGGCCTTCCTATGACACAGCCCTTGTTCCACTGACGAGTATATGTATTGTACTGATAGGATCCTGCATGGGTAGAAGTTTGAAAGTGGGGCAAGCTCAGCGTGATACCCTACATAAGTATCAGTGACTACCGTACGACATTTTGCAAGCTTGATTTCTTCTGGAAGACGCCCCAGGTTCTGGTGTGTGTAATACCTATTGTTGTAAATAAGGCCTCTACCTTTAGCCTTAACGTCATAATTCATCTAAAAAGCTAGCTGTGCCACAGATGATACATCAGCCTTTTGCTTTTTAATTACAGCGTTGGCATCCTAACTCACATATATATGCTTGACATCTGGATCGTTGTTTAGACCACCTTTTAGAGTCATAAGCTTATCCCTAGTGGAAGCCTTGGTGAAAACAGCTACTATAGCTCTCTTAGTGGTGTTAGGGGCGCCCTGTCTGTAGGCGTAATCTAGTTCATACCTGTCAATGGTCGGGTCGATCTTTTTCAGCAGCTCGAAGGTGATATCGTCTGTATTTTCTCTGGGGGTGAAAGGTAGGCCTTCTATAATTAAGTTCCTACGTCTGGCTGCTTGGTCTTGGATAGCTAGAGATATCCCTAGGTCTGAAATGTCACGGGTATTCACCCTCACTTGCCTTTCAGCCTTGTCAAGCCTAGACTCTAGCTGTCGTACCCTATCCTCCAGCGCAGCTTTCTCATTCTCAACTGTCACGATCCTTCCATGGGCATTTTCAATTGATTCAGACAATAATTCTTTTGTAGAATTTAGCCCCGTAAGTACAAAGTTCAGAGCAGTCGACACCTTACCTCCTATATTAGGGCCAGAGCGGGTCTTGGCCGATTCAGTGGCGAGTTCTTGTATAATACCTTCCACCTCGTCAAGGGTGGTTGACGCCATGTTTACGTATAGCAGTGGTCACCGGTGAGTCTGGAGAACCTATGTCGGCATGTAGAACTCTAAAGAATTCAGCCAGGTTGTAAATATCCAGTCCAACGTGATCACAGTACCTTACTCCAGTAGTGTGGTCGATATGAAGGCTCCACAAGTTGTTTTACACATTCTAGGCGGTAAAAACCTCAGAGCTCAGCGGCAGCGCGTCTAGCAGGTCTCGTTCTCCATAGCGTATTTGTGATAGTTCAAGTCATTTGAATATCAGCGCAAATAGGGAAGAAGCTCACTTAATCTAGCACTACCGGAGGCAATCACTGTTACTGGCCAATACACTGGGATCAGGGGTCAACTGCTGTTACTGAAACAAAGTACCTCCACCGATTAATTCTCTGATTTGTGAGACCATCATAGCCTAAAAACCAATGTGATCAAGCAGCAGCACACTCTCAGTCATTCCAACAAGCCAGGCTTCTGTTAGGGGGTAGGGGAAGCTCCTGGTAGCCTATATGTGATGCTTGAGAATGCATGAGAGCTTAGCAACGGTATAAAGATGCAAAAGAATTAATATTACTTATATCAATAACTTGCAATACCATTTGGTCTAGCTTGTTCATTTCATCATAACCCTGACCTAGAGTGTTGAAGGGATACGGTATAAATCACAGCCTCTTGTAACCTTGATACGCATTCTTTAGATCTCTCCAAAGGAGATGAATTGTGCTGCCCTAGTTAATGTAAGTTATTTATCGGGGAGGGGGCACATTTGGTAAGATGTTTCTACAGAAAGATCTTTTATGAAGGGTGACAATTTAACTGGCCTTTAGTGAGGGAAACCCCACTATCACTCGTCAGTATCTTCACAGTCTACTTAATTGGCAGGAAGGTGTATTGGGGACCTAAAGATATGGCCTAGCAAGGCATCTATCTTGATCCATTAATCCTATGTCTTCAAATATTAAAGATGTAGTGCCCCATTGATGAATATAAAGCAAAAAAAAGTTGAAGTGGGTATATCAGCTTTTTTTCAATTTCTAAATCTTACTTAAATGTATTTCAAACACTGCAAAGGTATGATATATAGATAGTAGAGTTGAATTAAATGTCATCAATGGGTGTTAAAAGGTAATGAAGGGATTCAATGTCCCCCAACCAAGCTTTTCTAGTGTATTGTAGTGGGTCGCCGCTGTACTATTTCTATGGAACCAGTTGGAGTTATATTTGGTATATGTGTTGTCGTGTATCCAGGCCGCACTCCTGTCTACTGCCGAGTATAAGGTTATATAAGCCCACCTGAGGAATGGTGGAGCGCGGCCTGGTTATGTGCATTGAGCCGTGACCGCCACGTGTCACCCGACATATCTCGGGTACGGTGTCGGCTCGGATGCACCGGCGCGTGGTTACCCGGAGTTCCTCGGGAACTCAAGTGTTTACGAGTAATGGAGAGAATTACATAACGACCAGTACATAAGACCTGGGGTTCTGCTAATCGAGGACCCAGTCTTGCTGCGCACTTCGGCCAGCTTGACTGCTCCACAACAGAGCTTCCCCGAACTCTGTTGTACCTTTTAGGCCTAGTCCTGTCGCTGCTTCCACCTTGGTCACCCTGCGTCTTTCTCTGTTCCACCCTCTGGGGGAACTAGAGGAGATAGACGCATTGGTGTACAACTCCGGGTACAGAACTCCCTCTGTGGAGTCTGATCCAAGTGGAGTTAACCAAGATGGAAGAGAGCCTTGGAACTCGGGAATTATGTACTAGACCGTGAGCGTATACCTCCTGTATGTTCATATGACCACTGGTGTTCAGAAGCCTATTTGATTATTGCTATCCGTCTGTATTATTACGAGCCGTATGTCAGAATGAATAAAGTGTAATTTCTGAACAACCTATTTTCGAATCTGGAGTTTTTCATAGCAGATGTCTATCTTAGAATAGCCAACAGCTACACTGGTGCCGTGACCACTTTGGGTAAGTATTGATTTACATTTATTTTTTTGTTACTCTTCTTTCTGAAATTGAGAGGTAAGCTCTTATATGTTTGAACCAGAATTGGTAGGTTTCAAGGATAGCTATTACAGGTTGCTTTTGTGTGGTGAAGATATGTCAGATACAGAGGTACCTCCCCCGTCGGTTACTAACCAAGGGGAGGGGATGCGTCCTAGATTACGATCTAGGGTGAGGTTTAATGCTAGGCAGAAGGTACATACTTTCAATCGGAGTAGGGAAATTGGACATGGAGGAGAGGAGGAGGCCCACGAGGTGAGATCTGAGGATTCACAAGGGGATCCTCCAGCAAAACGTCCAGCTCTAGAACCAGATAGGGGTATGGAGGGACCTGTCCAGGTGGGGGACACCTCACGGGAGGATGTGACGCTTGGACAGGTGACCATGGAAGATGCTGGAGAAGATAGTGACTCTAGTATACCTAGTCTGGAGGGTACAGTAGATATACCAGTGAGATGGGAACGTAGACCAGTACCCACGGTAGAAGCAGTGGGAGGGACTAGAGTGGTAGTCCCAGTTAGTCAGGGAGGAGTTGAGGTTGTCAAAAGAGACGACCTAGAGGAAACTCCTGAGGAAGGGGAAGAGACAGCTGAGGTAATCTCCAGGGGAGATGGAATCTCCAGAGGAGATAAGCTGTTCCCGGATCTTTTTAGGTTGACAATACCTGGTCTAGAGGTTCCGCCTTATGAGCCCAGGGAAAGGTTGAGCCTGGAGGACATAAGGACGCTCCGATTGAGAAACGAGCATGAGCATATGAAGGAAGGGATAAGGCTAGAGGAAGAATCCCTCAGGAAGTTGAAGGAAGAAAGGGAAGCTTTTGAAAAGAGTTTTTTGGCAAAAAGGTCAGGAAACATTGGGGAACATGCAGCTCAGATCAAACATCTGGAACAGATTTCTGTCAATGTGGGTCTACTTGAGGGTACTGAAGTCAGACTGAAGTCTGAAACAGAAAAGCTAGTGGTGCGGAATAAAGAAATTAGTTCCGAGATTCTAGCAAGACAGTTACAAGTAGCAGAGTATGATGAGTTGTTGAAGAAGCAGGATAGTAAGCTGGGAGAGTTAGAGGCGCTAGCTCAACAAGCTGAAAATCACATGGTGAATAAGCTAGAACCAAAAGGGACGAAGGAAATTGGGGACCCAGTGGGAAAGGCGCAAGAGGTGTCTAGAGATGAGACCTTTGTGACTGCCGACGAGCCCTCAGTAGTTATAGTCAATATGGTGGAGGAGGTAGTGAAACCACCTGTCACTGAGGATCTAGATAGTTCCATGGTAATACATACAGCAGATATGTTATCCAGTGTGAGTGGACACTCATCGATGCATGGCAGTAAGTTTGATAAGAATGAGGAGTTCATGTTAGAACTGTGTGGTAGAGTTGAAAAACTGTTTCAGGAGAAGTTAGATTGCTTTCTTGAAGAAACAGAATCAGTGAGTGTGGAGAATGACACTAAGGGAGTAAAAGGAGACGTTCCGGTAGCCCAGGCTGCAGGGAATAAGCCTCCTGGGGGACCAGTTAACACTGCTCCAGCTCCAGGTGCTCATTCTACTCCAGCTCCAGGGACAAGGCAAGTTCCTACAGTTCCGGTAAATGTGTCTACGGTAGGTAGACCAGGTTTGCCCGGTGGAGCATACATGAATGCTCGGCCGCCAGGTCAAGGGAATCTGGCGGGGCCTAACACCTCCTACGGGGGATGGGGCAATGTGGGACCGGATAACTGTTATGGGAACGCGAGGCCTATGTTCAATATACCACCTCCCCCATTACCTGGCAGTCATGTAACTCCAGGAAGCATGTATACACCAAGGACCGGAGGTACTAATCAGAGTGGGACACCCTATCAACATAGGGGAAATATGTCAATGGAAGATGAGGCAGTGTTCCAGAGCAATCCAGCAATTAGAAGATTGGGGATTGATGCGGTACCGAATGACGTGGGGAACTTTAAGGCAGTGGACTATGCTTTGAGTCAGGCTGATATACCGTTGAGAACGGGGATGACACCTGTGAGGAAGCAGGCGATCAAGATGAAGCAGTATGATGGCTCGGTTCCATGGAGGAAATGGTTCACACGATTTTCAGCAGATATGAGACATAATGGTTGGGAAGGCGATGAGTGCCTTGCAGCTTTGTCATGGTGTCTGCGGGATGGTCCTGGTGATCCCGCCCTAACAAGCTTTGAATTAAGCGGGGGAAGAACGTACAAGGGATTAGTGGAAACAGCTTCTTGGGCTTTAGGTTCCACATCCGGTGCGGATCCCGCATCTGAGCTAGAGGCAAGAGTTCAGAAGCCCGGTGAAGGGCACAGACAGTTTGGAATGGCTCTCAGAGTGCTAGCAGCAGAAGCATTTGCATCTATGAGTCCAAGTGATCCATGGCTGGTAAGGAAGTTGTCCAGCCTGTATATAGATGGACTTAAAGACGAAAGATTGTCGAGCGAGATTGCTTCACAGTGGAAGACCACTATGTCACTAGCAGATATCTTCGAGCTTACGGAAGATGCTCTGAGAAAGAGGAAGCTGTTGAAAACTGTAGAGGCAGCCCCTGTAGCAGTAATAGAGATGCCCGTAGAAGAGGTTGAACTGACTACAGAGGGAGTGCAAGAGGTGGCAGCAATAGATCCTAAATGGAAAGGACGTCGTTCTTTTTATGTAAGACGAAAGGTTCCAGGATCAGACGCTCAAGCGCCAGAGGAGGGTGCATTGAAGACCATGATTGGAAAAGTCATGGAGGAGCGTAGTAAGGCTGAGAAGGCTGAAAAGGTCGCAACTCGTGGTCGCGGTAAGGGGAAACCCAACAAAGACACGAAATGCTATAATTGTGGGAAGAAGGGTCACTTTGCAAGGACATGTTGGTCCAAGGATACTAAGAATGTATCATCGGTTGAGAAACAAAAAGACGGACCCTCTTCTGACCAAAGCCCACCACCGACGGAAAACTAACAGGGGTTGTTGTCGATGACAAGATAACAACCCCACCTGTGATTGTCAAAGGTACTATCAGGGGAGAATCAAAAGATTCCATTTCATGGGAACCGCTGGGGTTAGCCGCACCTGAGTCTGATCCGCCAGGTGGAGATGGGCCCCAGGGAACGGACGAGAAAGGTGTTGAAGATTTAGCTCATCTGGACACCGTCCGCAGAATTGAGTTGGCGGAAGAAGTAGAAAGGTTTTGTGCTTCGCGACTCAAACCCGATGATCCTATAGTTAAGTTTCTCAACTCGAGGGGATATGACTTGGGCGGTGAAGCTGGAATCCAGAGATTTGCCTTGCAACCTTCTCCTTTACAAGGGAAGAGATGGTACTTGCCTGTGCAGATTCAGGGCTGCTTGGGGGAATTTCTGATCGATACTGGAGCTAGTCACTCCATGATGGGTCACCATTTCTTCAAGAAGCTCGCAGGTCTGTCGACTAACCCTGTGGGGTCTGGGTCGGTCAGAAGTGCTGATGGGTCTCATATGCGGACACATGGCAGACAGGTGATACCCTTTTGGGTGAATCAACATTCATTTGTTGTTTCAACAACTGTAGCTGAATTGACGGATGAGGGAATCTTGGGAGTAGATTTTTGTTCTCTGTATGGAGCGGTATTGGATAGTGTGACAGGGGAACTCACTCTTCAGTATCCACAAGAGATGAAGGTCCAGTGTGTACTCCGCCGGATTTCAGGCGTCTCGTCTGTCTCTCAGACAGTACGAATTCCTCCCCGCCATGTGTGCAATGTAGTTGTATACTGCCGGGAAATGGAATTTGACCGCATGGGGGTGGTGGAACCGAATCAGCAGCATTTGAGTAAGCTGGGGTTGGTTTCCACCAGTGCCTTAGTGCAGAGTTCAAGACGAACAGTAGTACCAGTCAGTAATATGACTTTTCAGGATGTGTACCTGGAAAAAGGGACGACCTTTGGGGACGTAACATATGCTGACGTGGTAGGAAGAGCTGACTCACCAGAAGTAGAGTTAGCAGTGAAGAGAGCAGTGGAAATAGGAGCTTTGGATCCATCCGCTATGCCAGTGGTATTGCAAGACACTGGGGAGCAGGATAGGAAGGAAGGATATGGATTGCCACTGCATCTTTTACCATTAGTAACAGATAGCCACTTGGAGACGGAGGAGGACAAACAGAGTCTGGCTCAGCTATTGTGCGAGAATGCAGACTTGTTCTCTGCTCCAGGGGAGCAATTGGGTAGAACTGACCGAGTAACTCATCGGATAGACACCGGTTCTAGCCCACCATTGCGCTTGCCATACCAGCGCCTCCCGTTGTCTAAGAAGCAGGCATTGGAGGATGAGGTGGACAAGATGTTAGGGGAAGGGATAATAAGGCCCTCAGATAGTCCATGGGCTAGTCCGGTGGTAATGGTTACCAAAAAGGATGGCACCTGTCGGTTCTGTATAGATTACAGGAGACTAAATGGGATTACGAGGAAGAATGCCTACCCCTTGCCACGCATTGACGAAAGTCTGGATTCCTTGGGAGGCAATCACTGGTTTAGTACCTTAGATCTCCAGTCAGGGTACTGGCAGATTGGGATGCACCCAGAGGATAAGGAAAAGACAGCATTCACAACCCACAGGGGGTTGTTTGAGTTCAATGTAATGCCATTTGGCTTATGCAATGCTCCGGCTACTTTCGAGAATATGATGGAGACAATGCTAAGGGGATTGTTGTGGAAAAACTGTCTAGTTTATCTAGACGACATCATAGTTTTCGGGAAAACTCGGGAGGAGTGTCTATCAAATTTGAACAAGGTGATGGATCGACTGAGATCCTACAACCTTAGACTGAAAGCTAAGAAATGCAAGTTCTTCAGGCAATCAGTGGAATATCTGGGCCGAATAGTCAGTGGCACAGGTATTTCGGCGGATCCAGGGAAATTGGAGGCTGTAGCTAATTGGGCAACGCCAAAAGACCAGAAAGAAGTAAGGTCATTTTTGGGTTTTTGCTCGTACTACCGCGATTTCATTCCCGGATTTGCTGAGGTGTCGGCTCCATTACAGGCGCTGGTAGTAGGAAAAAGGAAGGGAATGTTGAAGCTACCACCGTTTATTTGGACGGAATTAGCTGGACAGGCTTTTCAGAAGCTGAAGGAGTTATTCACGGTAACTCCTGTGCTGAGCTATCCTACTGAGGGTGATCAGTTCATCCTAGACACCGACGCTAGCAACGATAGTATAGGCGCTGTCTTATCCCAAGTGCAGGAGGGTAGGGAAGTGCCCTTGGCATTTGCTAGCAACAGCTTGAGTAAAACTCAACGCAATTATTGCACCACCAAGAGAGAGTTGTTGGCCATAGTAGTATACACAAAGAAATTCCGCCATTATTTGTATGGTGGGAATTTTATTCTACGAACAGACCATTCATCCTTGAGATGGCTCCTTAATTTCAAGGAAGCAGATGGGATGATGGGTAGATGGATCTCCGCGTTGTCTGAACAAGGGATAGAGAATACCCAGATTCAGCATCGGAGCGGAGTGAAGCACGTAAATGCGGATTGTTTGTCTAGGAGACCAATCCGAAGATGTGCAAGAATGGACTGTGAAGACTGTGGCATACATAACGCGTTGGTGGCTCCAATAATGAATTTTGATCCGGCCTGGGAAGAGAACTTGGTGTTTTGGTCGGCGGAGTCCATACTTGAAGCTCAGCAGGAGGACGATGGTATCAATATGATACGGAATCTGATCCTGGAGAGAGCTGCTCGTCCCGTCAGACCTGCTCTGTCATTAGAATGTGTGGAAGTAAGGAACTTAGTGGGCCAATGGTCGCAGTTGGTAGTGCGAGACGGCCTATTGTGTAGATGGAAAACTCTTGAAGGCAAAGCCAGAAGAAGGCTACAGATAGTCTTGCCAGCTTCTCTGAGATGGGAAGTATTCGAGTTTTTCCATGGTCATCAGACTTCCGCTCATTTTGGCAGGAAACGGACTTTGGACAAACTAGCGAGGAGATATTACTGGCCTGGGATGTCTAAGGACGTAATACGTTGGTTGAGTGAATGCCCGACGTGTTGCCTGGTGAAGCCGGGCCCTGGGAAAGGTAAAACATCTCTCAGACAAGAACTGTTCGGAGTCAGATTTGCGAGGATAGCCATTGATATAATCACTGGCTTCCAGACAACTCCAAACTCCAACGTGTGCATGATGGTGGTACAAGACTACTATACAAAGTACGTGAAGGTGATCCCAATGAAGGATCACACGGCATTAACTTGCGCACAAGCTTTGGTTGAGGAGTGGGTACTAACATTTGGCGCACCTCTCATGTTACATTCAGACCAGGGTAGGGAGTTTGAATCGCGTCTCTTTCAAGGGATGCTGGAAGAATTGGCCATAGTTAAGACACACACTGATCCGTACCGACTGCAGTCGGATGGGATGGTTGAGAGATTCAACCGCACGTTGATTCAGGGGCTGACCACACTGGTTAATTCTAATCCGGATGACTGGGACACGTTTTCCCAGTATGTGGCTCATGCATACAACGGTACGGTGCATGCTTCAACTGGCTGCACTCCTAACAGCTTGGTATTTGGATCTGAGATCATAATGCCTGCAGATTTGGTCTTTGGCAGTGTACTGCGGAGAAAGGATGTCCCATGCCGTGTGGCATTTGCGGAATCTCTGCGTAGAGAATTGCGGGAAGGCTATGCATTGGTGAGAGGCCATTTGAAGAAAGCGGCCATCCATCAGAAAGTAGGGTATGATACAGGCTTGAGAGAGAGGAAGTAAGTAGTTGGACAGAAGGTGGTGAGATTGAAGCCACCTGTACATGGAAAAATCTCGAAAGGTTGGGATGGGCCATTTGAGGTGACAAAAGTAATATCGGATGTTACTGTGTTGTTGAAAAATGTGAAAGGCAAGATAGTTGCAGGCCATGTGGATCGCCTGAAGCCTTGGCTAGGTCGCCGGCCCGGCGATGAGAATGAGCCTTTGGTAGAAGTGCCAATGCCCCAACCCAGGTGGGTGCGTAAAACACAGGTTACGGCACCCCCGCCTACAAAGAAGACTAGAAAAGCAACGCCAGCTAGAAAAGTCGATGGTAGGAAGAAGAAGAAGAAGTTAGTTACTGAAAAGGGAACTAGGGAGGTTCCTACAGTAATTGAGAAGAAGAAACCCCAAGGACCCATACGTAGAAGTGCTCGTATAGCGGGTCGAGGTGCTGTTACGTAAGAGCGGCGGGGCTGGGTTTGTTTGTTGTGGTTACCCGAAATAGTTCGGGTCTCCAAGGACTTACCCGGTAAACCCCGGAAAGTTGCGTAACTGGTGCTAATTGTCAAAAACACAACGAGAAATACCGGATTTTATTCTTTAGTCTTTGTGACGGGAATAATGGTGAAATTGACCAGTAGATGGCATTGGGGTACCCAACGTTCTGCTTTACTAAAGTTAGTTTTGAATGTTTACATGCTATGGTCTGTGAGTTGGTTTCCCATTTAGTACTTGTCGTGAGAGAGGGTGGATGCGAAGGCACCTCTCTCCGCGTATGTAATCACCGGTTAGAACATCTACATGTGAGGGAGAGAGGAGACACTAAAGTGAGGTAGTACAGGAGGACACTTTTGTAACAATTTTCCTGATTCTACTACTCATTTAAGCTCATTTTTAGAGTGGGCTCCTCTGGGCCGCCCTCTGTGTAGTTATCATGGCGGATAACTATCCGTCGGGGGACTCCCATAGAAGGAGTCACTCGACGGAAGTTACCCCTCTGTCGCAGGAACAGAGAGAGTTGTTAGCTTTGGGGGACCTGGAGTCAACAGCTCCGGTCGATTATGATCTTCCAAAACGATTTCTGGATGCAGATTTACCTAAATTCGTGTATCAACCACCAGCTAAGATGAAGAATAGGGGTGTGAAACGCCGAAATCACAGTAATATCTCTGAGATAAGGAGAACTGAAAAGGTTAAAACCACACAGTATCTCCTAGCTCGGGGAGAACATGTAAGGAAACTGGTAGATATGGGTTTATCAGTGGCGCAGGCTAGGGGGTTTGTGTCAGGGCCGGGGTTAAAAGGACTCGAGGCCGGGGGATTCCCCTTGTTCCAGGTTGGGAATATTGCGTCACCACCTACTTCGGGAGTGACCCGGACTGACCCGAATATGCCCGGGATACCGGTGCACTCGGTCAGTGACGTTCCAGTGGGCGCTCCGTGGGGTGCTATGTCGTATGACCGTGCGGATGGTTTACATCCGGTGCATGGTAACTTTGTACCCGATTGGAATGCCCCTACACAGTCAACTCCGGAACGTATTCCAACCATGGCAGTAATGCATTTAGCAGCTAAATTTGAGAAATTTAAGCCGGATGCAGTGATTCCCGGGAGTAAGATATGCAGGGGGGCATACATCCAAGAGTTGGACAAATTCAACGAGAAGAAATGTACTAAACTATTCAGATCTCCTTCCGATAATTCTAAGTCCAGACCCTATACAGGAGAGGTTACTGGGGAGATAGGGAGCCGAGCTAGGCTACCATCCTACGAAGATACAGAAAGGGATATGGAGTTCTGGTTAGAGCATACTAGTTCAGGGGCACATCAAGCTTACAAGTTCTGGGATGAGGTTATAAAGCAAAGTATGGGGACATACCGGGCTGCCGACCTCTCCAACGAGGATAGAGACCGGTTGAAATGGGCCTGGATGACATTTGTCCCGCCAGGTATGCCTACTTATAAACCTGGTAGAGGTTGGAGAATAGGTTCGGGGCAGTGCCCATTCAATGAGTGTATGGATAGAAATCCAATAGCTGAGTATTTGGACCTGTACCAGTTCCACGCGCACTCCAAGATGATGTGGCAGTGCCGGGCCAAGTCTAATCGCTCAGTTAAATGTATGAAAGATGGTGAACCTTTCAGCACATCTAGAAAGGGTTGTATGGTAAGGCATTTAGTGGATGTACACCATATGAAGGCTGAAACTGCCATGTCCAATCTAGATATTCTCGAGAATAGTCCGGAGGCCTTAGGACTCACGGACAGAGAAAAGTGTGTGAGGGTACCACAGGGGTTGGCATACACCTTGGTGTTCAACCATAACCCGAGAAGGTTGTGGTTGAATCGAAAGGCGTGGCCATACTACATTCAGGACTTTCCAGAGAAAGCCTCTGATTATCATAGTAAAATGGAGTTGGCCACTCCTCCTAAAGGTAAAATGCTGTCTGAAGGTAAAACTGTGGACCATGGAGTGTACACTCCTGTCTCGGTTACCTTAGGAGAGATGCGGACCACAGGTTCAGAGGAGTCCTCAGCTTCTGCTGGGTTAGACTCATCACCTGACGGCCGATCGACCCCAACCAAAAGACGTGCTCCAGGGTCTTCCTGTGGGTTTAGTAGGAACACTACTGAATCCAACAAGGAGGGCTCTGGCGGATCATTACCGAGGGTTGCTGTTAGCCCAAGGCTAGCCATAGAGGAGAAAATGGTAAATGACCTGTTGGCTTCTCCTGTAGAGGAGGAGGATGACTGTGTATTTGTGGGAGAGGAGGTAATACCTCCTACCACAATCTCTGAAGCTAGAGGGAACCCGGGAGTATCAAGGAAGATATTAAAGACAGAAAATACTTCTACTGATGGTCAAGGGTATGTAACAGGGAAGATAGAGTCAGTAAGTGGGAAAGAGGATTCCAAATCTGAAATGATCTATAGAACGATTGATTTCCAATCTGAGGGAGATGATTGGGTGGACCAGAAATTCACCCCACCCACAGGCAGGGTTCAATCAAGTAAAATAGAGATGAGGAAGGAACAGGAGATTGGTCGTAGACTATCCTCCGTTCCATCACCATCTACCTGTATGGGGGGTCTCTCACTAAACTCTCCATCATCTGGAGTGGGTGAGGAAGATATCTCTTTGGAGTCGGTCCCTCTGCCTAAGCTGACTGGTGATATTGATCACCCTGAGAATATAAGTATCAGGAATCTTCTGAAAGAACAGTATGTCACTGGACTTAAAAGTTCATTTGACACACTGGATCTCGCTTGTCAACTAGCTCTGCAAGGAGCTAGGGCTCAAGCTGAGCAATTGGTAAAAGAAAGTCGTTTGGCCGAATTAGAGAAAGTGGAGACTGCTAAAGCAGAACTCCTATCTAAAATGTCCAAAATGACTGAGGAGAATGAAGCCCTCAAAAGACAGTTGGGACAACGAGATGACATGGTAGCAACCTCTAGCAGAATAGTAGATGATTTGAGATTGAGTATTGAAAAATCTCGTATGGAAAGTCAATTTTTAATTGATGATCTCAAAGTCAAGTTGGATCGCAGTAAGGATATGGTCAGTTCTGCTGAACATAAGCTAACTGCTGCCAGGACTGAAATTAGTCTAAAAACCAAAATTATTCGGAAGTTAGAACACGAAATTGGTAGTCTAACAGAAGAATTTTCTAGCTATAGAAAGGAAGCTCAGCAGAACGATGACTTCTATGAAGAGTTGGCTGAGTTTTTCGAAGACTGCTATGAGATACCATTGTCAAGTTGGTACGACGAGAGTGTGTACAGGGTTGAACGGGGTTCTGCCCCTCTTCCCTTAGGATTTGACGGTGATGCATACGCACAAAGGTTGAGAGCTGACTCCAGGGCTAGTAATACCCCTAGGAGTCCTCCACCTCCATCTACAGAAGACGAGACGCACCTGGCCGACTGCAGTTACGTGGCTGCCACCTCCATGGCCTGTGGGTCATCGGAGTTGGTTCCTGTGATGTCTGTTCCTAAGACGTCCGTTGCTGTGACGTCTGTTCCGGTGTCACCCGTCCCTGTGACGTCTGTGGCTGTGACGTCTGTTCCTGTGTCACCTGTCTCGGTGACGCCTGTTGCTGTGACGTCTACCTCTGTGTCGTCTGATGCTAAGACGATGCAGTATACTACAATGGGGGTGGACACAACCGTGTCTTCCTTTGAGACTATGGATACTCCAGCCGAGGTGTCCACTCTAGCGAGGATGGTGGTGAATGAACTGCCGGCAGAGTCATATAATTAGACTCCTGTCTCAACACCAATACTCGACACCACCTCTTGTCAGTCACCTTGCCAGATAACGGAAAGTGAGACTAGAGAGGCGGTTCAGATATTGATGGAGCTGAACGATGCAATTGCAGAGGCTGACCTACGTCTGTCTCTCCGTGATGCTGAGGCGCTTATGGCTCCTGAAAACGAACTTGAACAATCCATGATGGTGGATCCTCCAATGGACCTACCCGTGACGACTGGTTCTATGTCTGGGAACCATCGTCCATCTACCCTGGACATTCCGGTATCCATGGCGAGTGTACCTATGGGTACTCAAGTGCATTTTCCTAACCCTGATGCTTTGCAGCTAGGGTCTGGGATGGACATATCCATTGAGATGAGTGACAATCGATCTAGTGAATGCATGTCTCCAGTGTCCAGAAATGAAGAACTTTTGCTGAGTGGCGAGTCATAAAAACATTCCCAGTTGCAGCATATATGGAACCTCTACCATGTGTCGTCATCAAGGTTGAACTTTTGCAGTAGTGGGGTTATTAATACACCACGGACCGTATGATGCTTTATACAATAGACTATGGGTCACAAGATGACTATGTATATATATATTTATAAGAGACTGAGATGACAAGAACAGTGGATCATTATCACCTATTTATGAAAAGACTTTGATATGATCTAGGTTTGCAGTTGTCGTCATATAAGAAACTGTTAAAACCAGCACCAAAGAGTGTTCTATTTTGCCATAAGACAGTATTTGTAAAACGGGTTCTGTTTGATTTGATGACATGTGCTATAGGTATGATTATTGTATGCAGATTGTGATACTCTGAATTAACCGTCCAATGAGTAAAGGTATAAGGGACTGGATCCTGATGATACCTGCTGAGGTGAAAGGTTACTTGACTGCATTCGTACTATGTGTAGATCTGTGGTAATAACATATCAATGAACCTGAAAAACGTAAAATTTATTCAGGTACTAGGAGTGGAAATTGCGTAAGTTGTTATGGAGATCCGTAGGCTCCCGTTGATTACTTTCAGAAGGAAGGTATCGAGTGAGGAGCCGGATCATTCTATTTTTCAGCTTGCTGCGTTTTTGATCTTTGAACTAAGTGTGGAGACTAATTCTCCCTGAAACGTTGAGATATGTTGCCATGACACTTGATCTGATTGCTTTCAGCATTCCTATATGGAGAATGTCACTTGTGTTATTGTGTAGAGTACGCCGAAAAGGACACCTATGTGACCATGGTGCATAAGGTTTTGGAGTCCTTGATTGGATTAAAACTGCATTTACCGGATCTACACTATATGTTCATTTATTCCAAAAATATTGATCTTTCAAACCTTACTCTGGCACGTAAAGCGAGTGAGTCTATTCAAATAGACGGGTTGGGTCAAGGTTTACTATAAAGTCGACACTTGCCACCTTTTTGTTTCCAATATGTCTTGTACTAAAAAAATTGGTAACTTTTAAGGAGAAGTGCTCATATTCGATCTGTATGTATACGATACCTGTTGTAACAAATCGTTTTCGATGAGACATGGTTAGTATACGATAAATATGTCTTAAAGGTTTTATATATTTTTTTATGATATATAGTCAAGTTTGTTTTATAGGGCTTGACTGGCTTTGTGGAGTTTATCCTCTTAGTCCCATAAATCATGACTGTTATTGAAGGATGATACTCGATTATTGTGTAACTGGATCCTGATGGTTGATATGATTGACGTTAATATCAAAAAGGATGAATACATATCTATGATACCCAAGAAATATATTAGTGCTTCTGATAGAAAGAGTTACGCTTGCCTCCACTATGTATGTATTTGGAGACAATATATTTGTTTTTTTGGGTTGTTTGGAGATAAAATTTGTCATTGTATCAAGGTAGTATAATAATACTGCACTTAGTGCTGCTATTTAGACGCTATGATATTGTCTGAAGGGGGGTAGTGTAGTGGGTCGCTGCTGTACTATTTCTATGGAACCAGTTGGAGTTATATTTGGTATATGTGTTGTCGTGTATCCAGGCCGCACTCCTGTCTACTGCCGAGTATAAGGTTATATAAGCCCACCTGAGGAATGGTGGAGCGCGGCCTGGTTATGTGCATTGAGCCGTGACCGCCACGTGTCACCCGACATATCTCGGGTACGGTGTCGGCTCGGATGCACCGGCGCGTGGTTACCCGGAGTTCCTCGGGAACTCAAGTGTTTACGAGTAATGGAGAGAATTACATAACGACCAGTACATAAGACCTGGGGTTCTGCTAATCGAGGACCCAGTCTTGCTCCTGTCGCTGCTTCCACCTTGGTCACCCTGCGTCTTTCTCTGTTCCACCCTCTGGGGGAACTAGAGGAGATAGACGCATTGGTGTACAACTCCGGGTACAGAACTCCCTCTGTGGAGTCTGATCCAAGTGGAGTTAACCAAGATGGAAGAGAGCCTTGGAACTCGGGAATTATGTACTAGACCGTGAGCGTATACCTCCTGTATGTTCATATGACCACTGGTGTTCAGAAGCCTATTTGATTATTGCTATCCGTCTGTATGATTACGAGCCGTATGTCAGAATGAATAAAGTGTAATTTCTGAACAACCTATTTTCGAATCTGGAGTTTTTCATAGCAGATGTCTATCTTAGAATAGCCAACAGCTACAGTATGTTGAATAGGGGGAATAAAAGTGTGCACGCTTTTATTCAAAAATGACCATATTGGGTGATAAAATCCAATTAGAGCTAAATCGGAGGGAATTGGGGGGAAAGGAACAGACAAGAAGTCAAAGCTATTATTTTTGAACATTCTGGATCATTTTTAGGGAAATCTATTTATAGTCCCACACATCAGATGTACTTACTTTAACCTTACATTGAATGAAGAACCAATGTGACAAGGGAGAAGCCACAACCTAAACTAATGCTGCACATCCTTATGAGCTTAGACTATTATCATCTGTCACCATTCACCTGCCCTCTGACTCCTGCCACTGCCACTTACATTGACCACCAGGGGGAGTAGCAGTGGCAGATTGTGATTCCCCACCTGGCCACCAGGGGCCCAGGGGTCATTTGTATCCATCAGCGACTGTCATCGGTGGGCAGACATAGTAAGAGATATTCTGTGTCTTTCCACCATTAAGTCATTCTGCAGGCTTTATGGCAGATGGGATGGTAGGGCTGGTCAGTGAATGGCCGGAAGTCATATAAACAGGCTGGGAAAATCATGGGTTTCTTGGGTGGCAGTGAGAAACCACAGCACTGTGTTATCTCACTGGTAAATTGGGGGGATTTCACACAGCGCTGTCAGATCTCACCCCCCTGTTGGAAACCACACCCATATTATATATTTTCACATTTTCACATTTTCTAAGGAATTCCCTCATTGCAAATGAAAATCAAGATTACGGCAGATGCAATGGTAGGGCTGGTCAGTGAATAAACTGGAGGTCATATAAATATCATCATTCCAAACGACTTCATAGGTATCTTTCATAATTTGGCTTCAGGATGAATAATCAGAGATAATCACATTGGAGCTTTGAATCCTTGGCTTTTTTTCTAATTTTGTATTGACGTTGCTTTCCCCTTTTTCAGATCTGATGCAAACACCCTAAAACATCTGGTGAGTCTCATTGTTAATATATATTTGTATATCTTTTAATGACATCGAGAGATTACATCTGTTTTATCTCTTTCCTCATCAAGTCTGCTTCAAAAACTTCAGAAAATGTTGGAATTTACCTTTCGTAATTTCTTCTCACATCAGATAGGTCACACATTTCAACATCTCCTTGGGTCCTTTATGTACAGTTGTCTGGGTTTCCTTCCAGAAGTAGGCCTATACCTAGCTGTACAGGACGCCCTTCGAGTAAACATAGCAGTACAATGCATATATAGGTGAACAAAGCTCCCTACATATAAAAGCTCCCTAGCATTCAGTGGAACTAGAACCTCAGAGCTGCTGTTAGACAAACAAGCCTTGTAGGTGAGGGGAGAAAGACATGATGAATTCATCATGAGTTTAAACATTCTGGCAGGTGTAAAGAAGTGGCTTGTTCTTTTGTATGCTGTAAGTCACGTGCCTGAGAGGGGAGACTTGGGTGTAAGCTGATATAGGATAGAGGGAGAGTAGCCTGGGTGTCTAGTTACAAAGTAGAGAGTCAGGAGGAAAAATAGGAGGGGTGGCGAGAGACATTAGTGATATATATATATTAGTAGTAATTATTATGATATATAGGAATATAATGTACAAAGGTCAAAGCCAGTGAAGATACAGGAAGTGAGGTCACAATCTGAATGCCTGCCCTCTGATTGGTCAGAGCTCCAGGTAGCCATGGTACAAAACACAGCAGCAGGCCCTGTCAAGGCCAGTCAGTGGTAGTGATTGATTAGGACAAGAAGCATATTTCCCGTTCCCATTAAAGGTCAAAGGGTACTACAGTAGCAATACAATTTGGAGAATTAGTAGTCTCATATTATTAACAGATTATGTTTAGGATTTACCATTGTTATACATCCTTAGCTCCAAAGCAAAAACATCATTGTTATATGGCATGGTACTGCAATGATTCAGCTTAACAACTGTTGGGTCTTATTTGCTACACTGCTCAACAGACTTCTCGCATAGAAATTTCCTGTGTGAAGATTATGATGTATAGCCACTATTGGTGACAAGCTGGATATGTTTTTTCTTAATATAATGAATTTATAATTATCTTTACATGGTATGTTATCTATGTTAGTACTCTGGAACTGGAAAAGCCTATACTGGGTAGTCCTCTAGCTTTGGCTTTCTATACATATTGTATCAATTCAATACCTACGTTTATCAATATGCAGTTTGATATGTGGAATATGTGAATCAAGGATGATTTCTTCAGAGATTGTGCTCATTGATAGGATAAATGAAATGTAGCCTACAAACAGAACTATCATCTCCTAAAGAAAGAAAGTCTGAACAAAATTGGAATTCATCAGGCTGCTCTTGATTTTACCTGAAGGACATCTGTGGACCCTACTTAATAGTGAATCAAACTTGATTTAACCAGTCGATCAGAACATTTTTTCGTAGGCTCACATGAATATTTAAGAATTCACGACCCCCTGTGATGAAATAGTCTGTACACCTGGTAGGGTTACTCAGTATAAGGTGTAGGATAGGACAATGAGTACTTGCCCCTGATATCCCCACTGCTTGTCTCCGCTCACAAAGGGACCCGAGTCAGCAGCCTTAACCCTGTCCCTATCGCGATCCCTAGAACATACCTCCCTAATCACAAGTGAACACCACCCATACAAGTCATGTGCTTGACCATTTATAGACGCAGAAGGTCTTTGTGTGTGTGCAATAATACAAAGCATGTGTCTGTACTTAATGAATATTGCTCCTTTGTATAATTGATAATCCTCTATCATATCCTTCTACCCTTTCCCTATTCTCTTTGTACTCCTAATCGCATTGATGACCCTCCTCCACCTCGTATAGATTACCAGAAATCTTCAGGGTTAAACTTTGGTCACATACTGATCTCCAATCCCTACTCCTAATCCCCATCCATAGGCCATCCCAATATCTTAATACCCAACAGGACAGGACCCCCCACTACTTCTGCCAATAATCCCTTTCATGTATAGGACTTAACAGATGTAGTCCATAAGTCCAACATCTGCGTCAGAAAATGTATGTAGGATTCTGTGAAAGTACAAAACCTGGGATTCTGAGACCTTGGTTGTTTTAAATGGGGCAGGAAGGTTACGCACCCCTCTGGAGGGAACTATGGAGTGATGCAAACAATGGTTAACTTCATTGATAATAGACTATCCTTGTCAGAATAAGATAAACAGTATGGACGTGTCAGACAACTCTTAAATACATAAATGAATGTATTGGTGCAAAGGGTTGTGACAGTTGGTACTTGATAAGATGCTACTTAACATTTCCCACCCATACATTAGTCAATTTATGACCAGTCTATACCATCTGCTCCCCACATTTCCTGTACAGGCCCAAATTGATGGTTGCGTATTGTTCAGGTGTAATGTATCATAGAATTCCTGGATTAATCGTCATGGGCATAGCACCTACATATACCCAAAATAAATAAGATTTGTGTTGATGTTAGGGTATGAATTTGCGCAGATTAGATGATTCATGCTTTTAGGTGGAACTAAAACTGAGTAGATCATTTTTTCACATGACTGTGAATTCAAAGGGCCAGAGTTTATCCTCGCCATATGTAACATATTTACAGTCTCAATGTTTCTTTAGTAATATACCAGTACATGTACATACATCAGTGAGTAAGGAATGACGATTACATCATTGAAAATATATTCATTATTTGCCTTTCCTCCTTCTTTCGATCAACAATTGTATTAACCCTAACCTAGTTTCATTAGGGATGACAATCTCTCCTGAAGATTACTTCCCCAAAGAGGATTTACCCAGAGTTCGCTAACAATCCACCCAGCAGCAAATCAACCTGTTCCCCTCCCTGGGCAAACACCAACTCTGGCACACTGTCACGTGTTGCGTGACTTGGGTGAGAAATGGCGAGAATCTGACAAAATCTACATGCAGGTGCTGAGGTCGTTTTTCTACTCCTGTGATATTTGACAAGGCAACACGTGACACGAGAGGGGGATGTGTCCAAAAATTGGCTGCTATCGATACTGGCAAGGTATTCTGATGAAGACTTAATAACACCACAAGAGCTGATAATAACTTTAAATTGAGAGTGCTTACGCGGAATAGTGTAACAATGTCAATGGTTTTTTGAGATATCTAATACCTTGTTGATGCAGCGTTTGCCTATTTTATTCAGACATGGTTGCCCCTGAGCATCTCATCATAGTTATTGAATATGATTGTCAATCAACTTGATGTATTAACCATTTTGCCCTTTGTTTCCTGCCAAGACACATCATGCCCCAGTCAGTCCTTCAGCTTGATCAAGCAGCCAAGTGAAGAATACAATTGTGGTTAATATCAGTCAGACAGGGATATCGATTTTGGGTATTTGCTGAGGGTAGTACCGTTTAGCCAGGAATGATATAGACCAAGTATAATATATCACAATGTTTAGAACATGAATATAGACAGAAAGAAATTTTTAGGAAGACAAAACTTGTCAATTTGTAATTGGTTGTGATGATCTTAGATTACCACTAGTATAGGTGAAAAGAACGAGAAGAGCCCAACAGCCTAGAATCCACGTGCTAGAGTTTTGCACCCTAATCTCCCTACAGGACACTTCTGGTATCCGGTAGAAACTTATGGGAATGTGAGGATCACATTCGGCTAACTATAACTTTGAGAGGTTCCTAGAGTGAGAAGATATAGAAATGAGTGGGGTTTGTAAGTTAACAAGGGGTGAGTATTGACATTTAAGGGGATGATCGGGGTAGTAGCAGCCGTGTAGTTAATGTGATCACTTAGACCATTATGGAGTCTACAGTCATCAGGGTGAATGTACACGCCCCCGTTCAAAAACACAAAAATATTCTTTACGCCACTATTGTTCAATACAATAATAATCTAATTCTTTCATTGTCAAACCTGTACAGATCGAGAGAAGAAACAGAGTCAAAGGGGAGTCCAGGTTGCCTGGAGAATGACTCTACTGTTTAGGGAAGTCAAGGTTTCCTAAGGGAGCCTAGGTGACTCTCTGGCTGACCAAAGGGAGTCACCTGGAGGAGTCTTATTATCCAGAGAGCTATATGACTCCCCCATGTGAGCCAGAGTCAGCCAGAGAGTCAACCAGAGGGTCACCTAGGCTCCCTCAGGCAACCTGGACTCCCCTGGAGAGGGGAATCATTCTGGAGGCAACTTGGACTCCCTTTTGACGCTGTTTTCTTTCTCTGTGTGGTCAGTACAGGAACTACAACTGCCTTGCTAGGTGCATTTATCTAGCATCTATAGATCTATTGATCATTCCAGCTAAATACTGCTATAGACTATACTCATGGTCTGAGTTCTCAATCAATCTAATTACTGGGAAAGAGGAAGTCTGACCTGCTAAGAGGAAACCAAGGGCTGCTGATTGATAGATAGTGTTACCATGATATTGAATTTGCTGTATGGCTTTAGGTGAGAATTCCAGAATAGAACAATAATTAGCATATTCAGTAGAAGCAGCTCCGTATAATGACATCTTACTTGTGAAGTTAGGATAGAGTTTGCATTTTAGATGAATGCAAATGGTCATACAATTAATTAAAAATATAACTTTCAGATTTCCTTTCAAACCAACATTGACTCATGTTGTAATATAATAAAGGATGCATTCGCCACAATGGTCAGCCATCAGTGGAAATCAACATTATATTTAGACCCTATCTCTCACACTGTCAGAGTGTCAGGCATGTGAGAGCATGTGCCCCTTTTAAGCAGTGACCCCCTGTTGTACCTTTACATTAGCTTTGGCATCAGCCATCGTGAATTAGCATATTACCCAAGGTTCACCACTGGCCTTCACTGGGGTAGTGTTGCATCTTGCTGCCTTTGTTAGCCTCTGTAATGTGTAATAGGTACAGCACGTGAAAGAACAATTACTATTTTACCATGAGGATATATTCTGCTTCATGAACATGTTTTTAACTGTGACATTGATCTTAGAAGAGTGCCAGTCTTGCATAAATGCTCTAGTATTGATTATAAACAAACATCTCGCATTAGTGCCAGTGTTAAACAAAGTGATTTACATAAGTAGACTTCAACTAAATACTGGTGTTCTCAGGCCCGTCAGTATGGTAGTCTTTAGATTGTTGTAATAGAGTAACAATTCTCGACACAACTTTCAGGGTTCAAACTAGTGTAATAAAAACATGCGATGATTGTCACCAGGGAGGTGCCTCCAGTGCATTACTTGATTATAAAAACCGTTCGCTTATCCAATCAATCATGTTTGCTCTTAAACATACTGGTTGTCATATAATCCTAAGCTTCTCCCCATGATTTGACATCATTAGGGTGACTAGTGTGTATCAATTCAACCTTACCCTTTATTGATGTTGTAAGACTCAGTGATGGCCCAATGATTCAGGCAAATTCGCAGAGTTATCTGAACAATGAAGTGATTTATACCTATCCTTAGAGAAGAAAAAATGGAGTCCATATTTAGCACAGGAAAGCGGGCTGGTTGATACCCTATTGAATGTGAAAGACTTTGAAGGTAGGGTTAAGAACTTTTCCAAGCCTGCCTTTAGTCTTAATCTTTTTGTTTAATTTAGTTGAAAATCTTTGCACCCATCTCCATGTCCGGAGGGGACAAAATCAGGAGTGTTACTCCCTTATCACATTCAAGCTAAGACATGAATTGAACTAGTGATATTCTCTCATAGCCAAGAAAGGAATTTTCCAATGATAGATATGTTCGTATGCAAATCCTACCTCTAGCTTTTTTTTCCTGAGTCTAAGAAAAAACCTCCAGGCTACTTAAAATGGTACCACCTCCCCTGTTCTAAATATGATCACTCCCTCACACTAGGGCACCGGAATGAGACAACATTAGGTTTATTTCTCACTTCCTGCACTCTGCCATTACCAGAATGGTATCTCAGAATAAAGTTGTTGCCATCTTCATAATGGCTTTCCAAAAATGTATTCTTTCGATCAAATTCTAGACTGAAAAATATCTGTTGGCTAAGGGTGTAGAGCCTATGTTCAATGATTATTACAGATTGATCCTTTGGCTTATTCTGATCCTTAGAATGATTTGAATAAGCCAATAATGTTTACATTAGGGTGGGAATGGTTTCTTATATATGATACTAACTTTAAAGTACACTTATTTGTCGGATCTAAGGAATGGTGAGATAAAACCAGCATGGAATATGGGTTGGGAAAATGGTGGCCTGACGCAGGCAGTGGTGAGGGAATTAGTCAAGCATCAGGGAGGTTCTGTGGATCAAAGGCAATAGGCAGTAGTCATGTGACCTAGGATGGGTAAGGCCTGATCACTCCTAATCATGAATGTTATGAGGGTGCACGTATAGGGAAAAATGTAGAAATGTAGAAAAATGTGTACAAGGGCAGCAAGGTGGTCAGTGAGATAAACATGGCTATCCTGAAAAAAGAAGGGATGGGGGCAGGGTACCCCAATATTCCCATTCTTAAGAGAAAAGCTGGATTTATCGTAGTTCCCTCTCAGTGGTTGCTTGTAGATAATAATAGTTGCCCCAATCATACTGAAACTTCTGACACATTTTGACTTTGTCTTATTTCTGCCATACTACCACAGTGCTGGTTTACTCATTGACACAAGTCTGTCATCAGGTCATCTGAAATCTCCTATACTAATCATTACACTGATATAAGAGTTGGTTAAAGATGATATGAACACTGTGTTATGGAAAGCACTGAAAGAATTTCCATGGGAGGAATACTTCCTCCTAAGTAGAATTTAACAAGTGCTTTCGATGTAATGCATTTGTCATTATTCCATTCAAAGCTAGTTCAAGGTTGCACCAGACAGGCTTAGCATAGTGATTGAATATGAGCTTTATTCAACATGTTGCGTTGATGTTTTTATTGCTCATGTCCGGTCAAGACAAATCAATCCCAATCCAGTCCACATGCTTGTTTAAGCAGATACGTACAGAATGTGATTACAGATAATATCAATTACCCCGACCAATCAGAGAGGGACATTAGTTCACTACAAGTGAATTAGCGTAAATGTTGGCATTTAAGAAAATCTTTTATCACTTTAACCCAAGTTTTAAGTGGCATTAGGTTCAGTAAATGCCACGGAAATTCCCTGGAACGGTCATGATGACGAAAATCTCAAGAATACAGCCAGCTATTTGGACCGGCAGCAGCCTTCTTTTTCCCACACCAGCAGACTCTTTACCGGCTATAGAGTAGTAGTACTACCATGAACCTACAGGTTCATCATGCTGAAGCTGACACTTACTACATGCTATATGATCATTAGAATTTCATTGGAATTTCATTGGAATTTCTGATGCCAGAATCTGGAGCAAAACAAAATAGATACACATCCCTATTAAGCATTTTCTTTTTTTTACAGTAGGTCAGATGACATATAACTACAGCTTTGACTACGTCTATGCCTGCAGGATACCATAGCCAGAAATCATATTACCCTCCCTGAACAACATTTAGTGGAGCAAAGGCTTGTCATGGCAGGTCTGACCAGTGGTCGTTAGTAGAATGTGTATGAGGCCCAAGATACCCCTGGGTATCACCCAGTAATACCTACACGCTTACCGACATGTAATTTATGAGTTGCTCTATGGCAGCAGCTCCCTGCATCATGGTGCTATGACACCCAGGCCCAAAGTGATAGTTATTTATTGTTTGCCAGCTGCCATTCACCTACCAAGAGTGTTGAAGGGATATGGTATAAATCACCAAGTCTCTTGCAACCTGAATACCTTAGGACATTGTTGAGCTATTGAGGTTCTTGAAGAAGGTATGTTGGTATTTTGTGAGGTATCTTTTTCATGTAGGGAAAAAAGTAGTGTTTATTAGTCATGGCATATAGTGCTATGGTTGATCGCCATGGTGCATGCCTCAGCTGAAAATAGTTGGAAAATAGTTACTTATGAAATTGGGACTAAACTAGAGATTTGAAGGAGATTGGTAGTCTCCTTACAATGCAAACACAGAGTATATCACCTTCTATATCATATCTATAACCATGGCTAATATTATCCCCTGTCACAGTGAAATGGTTAGTCACATCATTGAAGAGTGATAATGGAATGAATTGTACAGAATTATAGAGACAGGAAGATTGTATCCGATGATGAAAGTTCTATGTATACACTACCTTTAACGCCTTGGTATTGGCCATGTTTCATAATGGTTATGGTGTCAGATCCTCATACTAATCTGACATCTTCACTGAAAACCCAGATGAATGGAGCCTACTCATTATGATATGCAGATGTAGTACCCATTTGGTGAATACAAAGCAAAAATATAAACCTTATATTAAATGAAAGATGTTTCTGACTAGGGAGTATCTGCACTCCAAACTGAGGCTGTACATCCTCATCGGCTTAGACCATTATTATCCATCACCATTCATTTACCCTCTGACTCCTGGCTCTGCCTCTTACATTGACCACCAGGGGGCGTAGCAGTGGCAGATTGTGATTCCCCCCTGGCCACTAGGGGCTCTTTGGTCATTCATATCCATCAGTTACTGTTGCCAGTTGCAGACTTAGCGAGGAGTCTTCTATGTCTTGGCACCATTAGGTCATTAGCCGAGTAGACCTTTGGTGGACAGGGTCCGGTGCTGGTCAGTGAATGGTTAAAGTAGTGAGGTAAAGATCTTCATCGCCATCTTTCAAAATGGAGTACAGATGCCCACACATCATAGCTATTTCATATTGTAATCCAAATATCTTTGGTGGTGGTTCATTGGGTGAAGATGATTTTATAGTGTGCTAGCGAGCGTTTAGCACAATGTTATCAGTTAAGCAGGAAATCCATGTTTTGGAACCTGCTGTAACTTGCTGAAAAATATTGCATCATAGATCAAAATTAATGATTAGATTGTAAAACTTTCAAACTATTTCCAAAACGTATTCCTTTAACACTTTCATTGTTATCCCAGTGAGTGAGGAAACAACTCTTAATAGTCTCATTGCTCTGTGCATTGTTGGACATAGGAATAAGTAATTTATCGCAGGAGTTTTGTTCCAAATATGATTAAAACCCAATTTCCTAATAATCGGACCATGTAACTCTAAGCTTGAGGTTAAGGATGTTGGGTGATTTTCCCTCTCTTCTGAATGTAATGAGACTGAATCTCTCATTAAAATGTTGTTAAAACATATCACTTATTCTTTTATTTCTCAACACCATCTATTAGGATGAGATGATTTTGCAAAACTTAATTTCTAAGGTACTACCTTCTCAAAGTTTGCCGCATATTTTGCCTACTACATTGTAGTTGGTTCATTCAAAACCTTATACAATGTTAATGCATAGATCTTTCTATCATGCCTTCGCTTGAATTCTTTACAGATGTCTGGGACTTTCTCAAAAAAGTGCTGTACTTAAACAGAGTCCCTTTCAAGTAAACCCCATGTCATAATGCATATATCACAAGTGAACAAAGCTAGCTACATACAAAGTCCTCTGGCACCAATTCTTGAGTGGAAGTAGAATCACAGAGCTGCAGTTGGACAAATAAGACCTTGTAGGTGATGGGAGAAAGAAGTCATGTATATGGAATGAGTCTATATTATCCTGGTGAGTGTGGAGAGGTGGCATGCTGTTTGTATGTTGTAAGGAACGTGCCTTAGAAGGGAAAACTTGTTGTGAGGTGAGATATGATATGGGAGGATTGGCCTGGGTGGTTGGTACTAAAGCAGGGTGACGGGGGGAGTGGTGGGGAGTAGGAGAAGAACGCTATAGACAGTATAATATGTCGTAGCTATTATGATATGATAGCTTAATCTTATCCTGAATAAATACATGGAACAAACAACACCAACAATTTAAGAAATGCCGATTAGGACTTAACAGCCCTATTTAGCTATGACCCCGCTGACTTTCTGTGTAATGCCATAGCTATCTCTGTTCACCTTAGAGCTACTGGTTGTTCCCTATTATAGTGGACCCGTAATCACAAGGAAAGGAATGGAGAGAGGAAGACAGAGAATGATGTGGACTGATTTCGAGTGCCATTGACATTTTTAAGAATTGAAAAGAAAAGGTATACCAGGTACCCATTGACAATTGTAATTCTGAATGCACAGAAGTATCACAGAGAAAAGAATTAGAATCACTGTGACTCCCAAATGATAATCATTACCTAGGGCGTCTTAGAATAGGAGTCATTATAGAGTTATTAATGCTAATGTTAGGGAGTCACTTCAGAGTCATGCAGAGAGTCACCTTAGTGATGAAGTAGTGAGTCACAGTGATTCTATCTCTTTTCTCTGTGTAAGTTTACTGCAGGTTTGCATTTGACATAATTAATTTAGATAGAGTTCTAGCCCCAGGAATGTCCTTTCTGATAAGGGCTGATAATATTGTGAGACTACCTGATAAGTAGTGTCACATCATGATATGACAATGTTTAGAATCCACCGACGTAGATCCTTATATCCCAAGGAAAAACATCATTGTTATATGGAATGCTACTGCAATGATTTTACCCGAACAATGGTTTGGTTTTCTTCACTATACCACTTAATAGAACTCGTCAAAAAGATAATGGACCCGATAAAAAGGAAGATATGCCATCCCCAATCAATCACATTCCTGTGGGGAGCTCCTCTTCTTTTTGTATAATTATGTTCTCTATAAGAACAATAATGTATAGCCATCATTAGTGACAAGCTGTTGGATATGCCCTTTTTCTATGTGGTAGCTGTATAAGCAGATTTATATAGTAAATCATCTTTGCTAGTACTCTGGTATTGGAAAAGTCTTTGATCCGGATAGTCTTCGAACTGCTGTTTTCCTGTGCATATCATGTCAATTCATTGGTTATTTGGGAACTATGATTATACAATTATGTGAATAAAGTATGATACACCTTTAATTATTTATTGATCCAGAATATATGATGAATAAGCAGTAATGTGTAATCGGGGTCTACATTCATTGACTATGTCTTGCTTTATATCTTTGATGGACTTCAATCACACCCTTCCTCCTTCTCTCTATCCACTTTGTCCTCCAAATCCCTTTGATAATCCTGCACCCCCTATAGATTACCAGAAATCCTCAGGGTTGAGCTTTGATCACATAGTGACCTTAAATCCCTACTCCTAATCCTACATTGAAGGACCATCCCAATCTCTTAATACCCAATTGTTCCCACTAGCCAGGACTCCCTGCCTCCACCCCACTTGTGACAATAACTACTAACATGTATATGCAACAATGCTGCTAACATAAGCTATATGTCACTTTTTTAAAGCATATTTAATTGCATTGAATGCCATGTTAAGTCACTTAAATGTCATTATTACCTTTCCGTGACATTTATATGACATTTACTGAACTTAAAGCCCCTTTAAGCGTGATTTTAACTAATAAAAGTTTGCTTAAATGCAGATGTTTATGCAGCGTTATTGTATTTTAATGCTTAGGTCACTAAGGAAGGTCGTTGGAGGGACAATTAGTACTTTTCTCTGAACATTAACAAAGGGATTGAGTCAGCGTCCATAACCCTGTCCCTATCCCAATCCATAGAATCTACCTCCCTACTCAAAAGTAAACATCTCCAAAGTGCTCATGGCAATGCATTTATTATAATTTTATAGATGCAGAAGGTAAGCATTAATATGAGATCTGGGTCTATACTCAGTGTATACATATATGCTTCCTTCGTATTTCAATCATAAGCCTTTAACTTCTGTCTATTTTCTTTGTCTTTCTAATTCCATGGTTGAGACTCATCCTCCTATAGATAACTGGAAATCTTTGGGGTTAAGCTTCGGTCACATACTGATCTCTAATCCCTATTGATAATCCCTCATCCAAGGACCATCCAAATCTCTTAATACCCAATATTTCGAACCAACCAGGACTCCTAGCCCCCGTCCTTTTCTTGGCAATAATCCTTATCATGTATGGAACTATAATACTATTATCCAGAGGTAAAATCCAAGCTTCAGAGCTTACAAGACTGTTAGATACTATGGCAATCTATGTAGTAAAATTGTGTTTTTCGATGAGTCAGTGTACTCTGTGTAAAAGGATAGGATGATTTTTCAGCTCTGGACAAACCATTGAGTAATGCCACCAAGACTGTACTTCATGGATCATAGGATTTTTTTGTCAGCATAAGTTGAACCATCATGAAGCCCTCAATGCAAAATGGTTGTGCAGGTAGGTGTGAAGATGGTATAATGAACAATCTTACTGCCTTGAGTGCACTCTGCTTATAGCACAGCTAGTCTCTATTGTAGACCCTAACCAATACTGAGAAATGTCCACATAGTTTATCACACTATCTAAAATTGTCAGATGATCCGATCCTCCAGCTTCAATGCTAGCGGACTAAAGATGGATGCAAGGCGAGGACTTTGTCAATTCAAAATACATTACAGACAATAGTAACACTATGTGTTAATTGTATCCATAATTTTCTTCGAAGAGCTTACAACCCAAATACCCAAATACATGAAAGCTTGTAGGATGCTAAGGTACTGATCTGTGTGAGTTATAATATCGGTGGTCATTCTACAGATGATTCTAGAAGTAAGATACTGCATACATTTAGGTTAGTGTGATAACTAAGAAGATACCCATTAAACATTTCGCTAGCAGTCAGAAATACAATGCTGTGATGAATCCTCAAGGAAGTATATAAGACAGCTACAATATTACCCGGGTAGGAGCGCAGTATAGATACAGGGATAAATAACCTAACCTGACTTCATTAGTGATGGGAATCCCCACTGCAGATTACTTCCCCTAAGAGGTTGCACTGAGAGCTCACTAACAATCCACCCAGCAGCAAATCAACCCTTCCGCTCCCTGGGTAAACATCAACTCTGGCACACTGTCACGTGTTGCGTGACTTGGGTGGGAAGTCGCGGGAATCTGACAAAATCAACATGCAGGTGCTGAGTTAGTTTCTTCCACCTATTGTGATACTTGACAAGGCCACACTTGACCTGAATGGAAGATGCTTCCAGAATAGCTGCTGTTCTCAATGATTAAATCTTAAACGCTTACATACCATTTTGATGAGAGTTGGTAAATATTCATAATCTCATCTCAAGGATTGACTAGTAAAAAATTTCAAACATTAAAATAATAAAATATTTTGAACTGACAGTTGTTGTGGGAAGCACTGTAGCTATTTCAATGCCAGGAAGTTCCTATAAAAGTTGTTTACAGCACAGAGAGTCTCATCATAGTTAGTGAACATGATCATTATTCAACTAGATGTGTTCATGTTTTTTATTGTTTTTTGATTCCCGTCAAGACAAATCAATCCCCATCCAGTCCTCATGCTCCTTTAAGCAGACACATGTGAAATATAATCACAATACCAACTACTCCCAACAATTAGATTGAACATCAATCTGAGAGGAAAACTGTTCCCAGCAAAGAATGATGAGCAATCTAATTAGCCAATTGATACCAAGTACTTAAACATGCTATAAACAAAGAGGCTATGACTACAAAATTGTGCCATGGCAGTTACACTAAGTAGGCTGAAGTTGGTGAAAAAAGAGTAAAGTTTAAAAGTAAGCATTGTATGAAATATATTACATCAAAATAGTCAGAATAAGACTATGGCCTAAAGTGAAACATAATATGATGTAGATATTATATAGAGCAAGGCAACAACTAAGAGTCAAGACTATTGTTTACACCAATTAATGATAACCTTCGATCAACGCTTCCAATCTTGCTGAAAATATTAAAGGATACCCAAATACTTTAATGTAAACTGGGCAGCTTCCTCCCTATAGATAATGTCACGTCAAGCCCACTAGCGACCCTGGTGAGCCCAATTGCCTTAGCGAAGGCTAAAAGGAAACAAAGTCAGGGTTGGCCACTTCCTGACAAGCATGCTCAATGACAAGTACTGCCCACTTCCTGTATCCTGTTGGGACTTATGGGATGGTGAGGATCACATCCTGCTAATTTAGACACGTGACTTGGAGAGGTTCCTAAAGTGGGCTGGTGGACACAGGAAGGGTTGGGTTTGTAAGGAGTTTCTGAATAGGGAATGTGTATGGAGATTCAGGTGAAACATGGGAATAAAGGGTATCTCACATAATATACAGACACACTCAAGTGTTAAACACATATTCACCAGTTCTATTCCTGAAGAGTACTTGGTGCAGCAAGGTCGTATTATCACAGCTCTGACCAATGGTCATTTGTAGAATGTGTATGAGGCCCAAGATGCCCTTAGCTATCATCCAGTAATACCCACAAGCTTACTGACATGAAATTTATTAGTTTCTCTATGGCATTAACTCCCTGCATCATTGTGGTATGACACCCAAAGTGATGGTTATTTATTGTTTGCCAGCTGCCATTCACCTACCAAGAGTGTTGTAGGGATTTGGTATAAATCACCAAGTTTCTTGCAACCTGAATGCCCAAATATACATTCTTCGAGTTTCTCAGAAGGAGACATGGAGGATGGATTGTGTGGTACTAAACAACGTTTGTTATATATGGGGAGTGTCTGATAGTCATTAAATAAAAAGAATTAGATAGGTTTAGGTAGTATGAAATAACGTAATCTGAAAGGGAATTGCAAGTCATTTTATACATTCACCAAATGATAAAATAGCCACTTTGATTCTAAAATCTCCTCTCCTCTCAGTTAAGTTATGTCACACAAAATAGCAGTAGGCACCCTATGATATGCAATTTGAAGGCACATATATCATATAAAAACATTGTCTAGGCACACTCATTTACCGTACGGCCATGTCAAAAGGCCCTCCCAGTAAGAGGTGTTTTACTAAGACTGGAGCAGGCCAGTGAATCTCCAAGGAACTCAGTATAGAGAAAAACCTCTTTTTCTTATATAGGAAAGCATGGGGCAATGTCTGTGGTTATCAACTCTGGGAAATATTGACTAGTGACACCTGGTGGGCAATCATGATGCCGTCTGGTGGTAAATGCGTTGAGTTTCAAAGATGTGAGATGATAAATTTAGCAAATAAGCTCTAGGATAAGATAGTATTCAACCGACGGAATCGGCTGTGATTCCGTCTGTTGGACGAGATTCATCCATAAGTTTAACATTATAGACTTTTATCGGATGACGGAATTTCGGTCGAATGACGTTGTCCGAACACACGCTTTAGGGTTGTTTTAAGTATATGGGGATGTAGGATCTGTTCCCGAAATTTCTTATGGTATTAAGGTACATTGTTTCTTGCCTTTTTGATGTGATGAACATGAAATTGTCATCACGTTGAATCTTTCCTTAATACCAGATTAAAACACATTAGTTTTACCCCTTAATTCCCACTACCTTGATTGCGTACGAGCTACTAGCATTTTAAGTGCCCTCATTTTAGTTGGGTCGCTAGAAATTTGGAGAATGTTACCTACAGTTTACCTTTTGCAAGTATACCTTCTCATGTCAGAAAAGTCAAACATTTAAGCCATTGCTTGGATCCTTTACAGTTGTGTGGTACCGGCCACTAAAGTATATCCCCCACCTTTCAGCACAAGGCATATACCACAAGTGAACAAGGCTACCAACATACAAAACCTCCCTCTCATCAATTCTTCAGTCAAAGTGGAATCTCAGAGCTGCTCCTAGGCAAATAGGACCCTGTAGGTGATGGGAGAAAGAAGTAATGATTTGTCATGAGTCTCTACACTTGCGAGGTTGGCTTGTGGTATTCATACTGTATGGAACGTGACTGAGAGGGAGGAAAATATTATGGATGCGCTGTTATGTCTGCACTTTTAGCACACAAGATTTCTATCCCTACTATCCCTGGATTGATATTGTAATGATTCACAAGTAACACAACCATGGTGCCCAATTTTGTTCCTTAATTATTTGTTGATGCAGAAGATATCATGAATAAGCATCAATGTAAAATTCAGCAGCCATTGCTATTAGCTGATTAGTGATGGCAATGGCTGCTGCAGATTACTTCTCTGAAAGAGTGCACTAAGAGTTCACTAAGAATCCACCGAGCAGCAAATCAACTCCTTCCCCCTGCTCAGTAAACATCAACTTTTGCATAATGTTACATATTGTGTAACTTGGATGTGAGATAGCAGCGGTCTGGCAAAATCTACATGCAGGTGCTGAGTTAGTTTTTTCAGCCTATTTAAAAAGGGTACACATGACCTGAGTGGAATATGATTCCAAAATAGCTGCCATCCTAAATGATGATCCCGAAAGCTCACTGTGTTAGCTCACCCTTGATTTTAGAATGGTTACTACTTGAAGCATACTAACAATTTCCAAGACAGGAAGTTCCTCTTTAAGTTTGATTGAATAAAGTGTTCTGTGTGACACAAGGTCTAATCATAGTAAGTGAATATATGCTCATTATTCAACCTGATCTGTTCATGCTTTTTGTCTTTTGATTCCTACCAACACAAATCAATCCCCACCCAGTCCTCATGCTTGTTTAAGCAGCCATGTGCAGAAAGTAATGACAGTTTAGATCAGTTACCCTTAACAAGACATCAATTAGAGGGAAAACTGTTACATTTGTTAAATTGATGGTCGATTCAATAAGCCAATTGATATCAATTATTCAACATGCTATGTGATAATGTAACAATAGTCAAGAATGATGGACAGCTATTAAAGAGGACATGACTATAAGAAAGTGCCATAAATGTTACATTTAAAAAGCTGAAATTGGTAGAGTAGAGTGAACATTAAAATATAGTATGAAAAGAACTACAACATCATAATAGTCAAAATATTGTAGACAGAAGGGAAAAACATTTATCACCTATGACGAGCAAGACAACAACAGAGAGTCAAGACAACTCAACGTGACATAGTTGTTGAAAGAGTAGCAGATGTTTTTGCAACTATATAGATTACACAATTACTTTTCGGCCGTTTTTTGGCCGATTTTGGCCATTTTTTGGCCCTCTGAACATTGCTTAAAAATTGGTGGAATCCGATGATTTTTCTGACAGTGGTCTATGGCATATTGTCTCTGCATATCTTAATCGGTTTGTACATACAATAACTATTCTAAAAATGCTAGGCACCTCAACTTGCATGAGATTTATCTCATTTTCAATATGATTTGAGCAATATTTAAGGCAAAAATCATGAAAAATGTCAAACAATATTGTTTTTTGGGTGAAAAATGATTTTGCCCAATTTGCCATGCTGAAAAAGAGAGTACCAAAAGTTTAGGTCTATTTTGATGCATTATGGCCTAAATATAAGTTGCCATGGCAACATATACACTAAAATAAGCTAAATTAAATTTCAAATAGGGCTTTATCTCCCTAATTTGAACACATAGAGCGATTTAGGGTATCTTGCTTTCTGGTCATTCGATACTGTTCTTTTTGTCATAGATGCACTTTTAATTAGAATATTTACAAAATTCTTTCAGTTTCTGAAAGGTTAGGCCATCCCCTACATCTTAATATTCCATTTAAATTTCATCTGAAACAATCTGGTTTTGGGAGAGGTGCCTTTATTTGGGACGTGGTAAGGGAAGAGTTAAAGTTGAACGCTATTAAACAACCAATAATTGTCTTTGTTTTACATTGATCAATGTCACTTGAAAATCAGCCACTATATTAGGCCAAATAAAAGAAGGTTTGTTTCAGATAACATGGGAAGAAACTCTAGGCTTGGTTGGTTGGATTCTTTTTTTTACAGCCCCTCTACATACCCTAAGATTGACCAGAAAAAGTTTTAAAATGGGAAGATTTTTTTCAAGATTACTGTAAACCGAATATTGACCCTAAAAAAGTGTAAACATATAAAAGTTTCTTGGAAATTGAATGAAAAAAAAGTATGATCAGCCTTGTTTAGATAGGTTCGTTTATTTTGCCTTATTGAAAGTATGCAGTTCACGAAAGCTCACTTAATCTAGCACTACCAGAGGTAATCATTGTTACCAACCCAGACACTGGGGTCAGGGGTCAACTGCTGTGACTAAGACTCAGAAGTCTTCACCTATTATAGCCAGCTTTGTGAGATAATCCCAGCCACAAGCTTCAATGTAATCAGACAGCAGCACACTCCTATTACCACAACAAGCTGAGAGTTGTTAGGGGTAGGGTTAGCTACTGGCTGTGTCTCATGATAGCGGGCCAATGTGAATGTCTATGACCGGGTGCTATCGGTGACAGGTGGCATCTCTGACCAGGTGCCATCTTTGACCGGCCACCACAAAAAATAGACTTACAAAACTAATTTTATCTTTGTTACGTAAGGATAAAAAAAAGGCAGTGGTTATATCTCCATATATAACTTTACCTGCCGAAATAAACCGTTTTCTGTCAGGAGGTCAAAGATGGCGCCCAGTCAAATATGGCACCCGGTCAAAGACGTGCACATTGGCCCGATCTCATGGGACACAGCCTACCAGCGCTTTGGTGTGTATTGGCAGGGAGCTAAGCACTTATGAATGTAAAGATGTAAAAGATGACATTGGTGATATTAATAACTCCCAAATTAGTAAATGTGATTGAGCCAATAGTATACAAGGGTTAATTAACATGTGACTGGCTTTGCACATTGAGAAATCGTGCTCATCTTGATGATAATGTTTTCTAAAAATGTCTACAGGGTGACATATTACATGTAACTCTATCAATAAAGCATGACTAGAAACCATCATTAACTGAATATCCTTGGAGCATGCATCATGTCTATCAAAAAGCATTCATGGACATAACTGTCTGTTTTTATTTCTTAAGATTCCTGGTGCCCATTTGTTGTAAAATGTGAGAGAAGAAAATAAAATGGATATATTAATTAACCCTTTCACCACTGGGTTTCTGGTAACCCAATGCAATATTGTGCAATATATTGGCTTACCGCGTGGAAGGGGTTAAAAAGAGTAAGTGTCTATACCTTACATGATATACAGACTATCTCAAGTGTTAAAATATATTTAGCAGTTCTCTTCCCAAAAGCATTTGGTGCAGCAAGGTCATATCATCATAACTCTGACCAGTGGTCGATAGTAGAATGTGTATGAGGCCCGAGATACCCCTCAGTATCACCCAGTAATACCGACACACTTACTGACACCCAATTTATGAGCTGCTCTATACCATTAGCTCCCTGCATCATGGTGCTATGACACCCAGGTCCAAAGTTATAGTTATTTATTGTTTGCCAGCTAGAGTCTACCTTGCAAGAATGTTGTAGGGATGTCGAATAAATCACCAAATCTCTTGCAACCTGAATAGCTAAATGCATGCTTCAGATTTCTCAGAAGGAGACGTGGAGGATAAATTGTGTAGTACTAGACTACATAAGTTATATGTCAAGGTTGTCTGATAGCAATTGCATAAAAAGATATAAATAGGTTTAGGTAGTGCATTCCATAAGCATATACACAAGGATACTGGGAGAAATTTTAGTTTACCATTTGCAAGTATTCCTTCTCATGTCCGAAAGGTTTCAGCCTTTGCTTGGATCATTTCAGGTATCTGGGACTTTGCACTGAGGTTTACCTCAGCTGTACAGAACCCCATTCAGCACAAGGCATATACCACAAGTGAACAAAGCTACCTATATAAAAGCTATCCCCCTCCCCACATCAATTCCTCAGTGGCAGTGGAATCTTAGAGCTCAGAGTTAGACAAACATGAACCTGTGGGTGATGGGACAAAAGAGGTAAGGATTTGTCATGAGTCTATACATTTTGGAGAGTGAAGAGGGGTGGCTTGTGGTATGCATGCTGTAAGGAACGTGACTGAGAAGGGGTAAGTGTGGGGCTTGGCGTTATAGGAGGAGGGGCCATATGCTAGCATGCAGGGTTGGAGAGGAAAATAATATGTGACACATAATGTTGGCTAACATGTTGACATAGATATAACTAAATTATGCTTCAACCAAGGCTACTATACCTTTGTCTATAAGATCATTTGTAGAAACATAAGTGTAATATGGCCTGCTTTTGCAAGGAGTTTTTTTTCCTTTTCACTATACCACTTAAGAGAACCGATTAAAAAAGAAATCATACTAAACAAAAGGGGATGTTTCCTGAATCAATCAAAATAGCATGTCCTTTATGAGGTCAATGATCTAAATCAATCATTGGTGACGAGCCTGTAGCCTTTCTCTCTGTAATGAAGCTATAAGCAGCTTTATATCGTAAACCATCTAAGCTAGATATAAAGTTACTGACATGAGAAGCACTGTTAACATTGCAATGGAAGAAGTTCCTTTCAAGTAAAATTGAAAAAGTAGATTGTGTTGGCTGCATTTGTCATTACTTAATTCATACCTAGTTGATGTCTGCCCCAGACAGCCTCATCATAGTTATTGAATAAGATTGTTATTCAACCTACCGTGTTGGTGTTTTTTGTCTTTTGATTCAAGTCAAGACAAATCAATCCCATCGGGTTATCATGCCTGTTTAAGCAGACACTTGCAGAATATAATTATGGTTAATATAAATCACCTTTAACGATCAGACAGGAACATCAATTTGAAAATAACCTTATTGATGTTTGAAAATTTGATAAGGTGAGTGAGATTTCAAAATGTATCAATGTACACAATTTTATCGGTTGTAGTTATCAAAATGGGCAAACACGAGCCACCTTAAGGAAGATACACTACATGAATGTTTGTATTTATATAGATTTAATATGGTAAAAAGGAATTCCTACTTAACCCTTTCGTGCCCAACCGCGCCAATTGGCGCGGTTTTAGGCCTAAAACAGCTATGCTGGAGTAAGGCTTCATCCCCTCACTTCTACTGGGTCAATTCCTACGTTTTTACCCCCATAATGAAGCACATGACCTCACGATTCTGATTCTAACGGGACCACTATTCTTGCTGTCAATTGTATATTAGAGGAATAGTGCAACTTTAACCAAAGAACAGGCAATGACATATGTTATTCATGAAGGTTATCGAAAAATCATCCAGAAAGCATAATTTTCACTAATTTGGGTTTTAAAATACATGAAAATGTGAAAAAATGTTATAAAATCCACTTATATCAAGTTTTCCTGTAGATACGGATTTTGGTATCATCATTCATTAATTTTCATTCCCAAGGTTATTATTTGGAACATTTTCCAGGCTAGAAATAGTCTATTCATTGACAAAAAAGCCCTCCTTGGCCCTACAAATGCAGAAATAATGTTTCTAACAGCAACTAGAATGTTTCAGGTTACCATGGCAACCATAAGTAAATGATATTGTGCTATATAGTTTAATAAGATAAAATCCACTTCGAGACCTTTCAGGAAATGTTATATGACACTTGTCTCAAAATAGGAAATCAAGTTAGTGCATGTCTTCCAACATCAGAACAATAGTGTTGAATAATATGGTTATTGATCAAATAGTTCTGGGCAGCAAAGGGTTAAAGCCATTCCAATGCCATCATAACTTTCTGTGACATTTACATGACATAACTAAACATAAGGCTGCCGAAATAGTTCCTTTGAGGAGTGTTAACTTTGCTTAAATGCAAATCATTCATGCATTGATCTAACTGTAGGGGTATGCCACGGAAGCCATGCATAGAAGGTGGAGCAGGGTTAATAGCAAAACAGATAAATTGCAACATTATACTGTCAGAATAGAAGTGAAATATAAATATTCATATCATACATAGAAAGGCCAAAAGAGAAGAGGAAATGAAACTACTGGTAATGTCAGCCGGTACTGAATTTCAATTTCCACTTGCTGTCTTGAAACCTAAACACCGAAATGTAGATTGGACAGCATTATCCCTAGATATAAAGTCACATATAGCGTACTAGCTCACCCCCCTCTCTCAGTGAGCCCCAATCCTCTTAAGGGAGGCTAAAAGGAAACAAAGTCAGGGTCGGCCACTTCCTGACAAGCATGCTCAATGACAAGCACTGCCCACTTCCTGTATACTGCAGCGACTTATGGGATATTGAGGATCACATCCGGCTAATTTGGACACGTGACTTGGAGAGACTCCTGGAGTGGGTGGGATGGACACAGGAATGGCTGGGTTTGTAAGCTAACAGGGGACGGGTGTGGATGTTCAAGAGGAGGAGGGAAGAAAGGGTTGTATGGAGAATGCACATTTGTGCTTTGAATTTAAAAAAAGAATGCTATACCTTAGACATGACTACCCTTTGAAATACAGAATTCAATATTCACCATTTATGATCAATGTAAAAGAACGGCAGTAAAACGTGATCACTAAGATCATAATGGACTTAGCTCTAATAAAATGAATATAACAGTGGTGTGAATAGAGACAATATTATAATGAATACTTTTTCATTAGTTATAGTCCTCAGTCCAATGTTAAATCAATGTTGAAAAATGCTTATTCAATATTCTGTCCCCACACATAACAACTCCTCATGTTAGTGTTGACTACAATAGATGCATTGTCAGAGCTGCTATAGAGTAGAAGCTTCAGGTGATGTGTAAAGTACTTAAACTAGCCTCTACAGGCTGATTGTTGATTACAGTCTACTTCTGCTATAGACTATACCCAGAGTCTGAGTACTCAATCAACCTAATTACTGGGAAAGGGGAAGTCTGACCTGTGGAGAGGAAATGTATTGCTGCTGATTCATGGATAGCTTCAGCAGGATATTGATTTTGCTGTATAACAGTGGTGTAAATGAGTAATATTATAATAAATACTTTCCAAAGTGAGCTAGTGCATTTTTAATTATATCTTGAGTTATCATTTCAGAATGAAAAAGAATTGACATATTCAGTAGAAGTATATGCCAATAAAGAGGTTGCTGACATTTCCCTTACAAAGTTAGAATACTTTTTGTTTTTGAGGAAAATTCGAATTTGCATGCGATTAATGACACAAACCTTGTTCAGATTTCCTTACAAACCAACATTGGCTCAAATTTGGCCATAAAGGTGCAACATCACGTATAATGTACACATTGCCTGTTGTTACAATAACTTGGGGTACTAGTGTTTGTTCAAGGCACATATCAGTGGAGATCATGAGATCAAAGAGATTTTAGATAAAATCTACCACTGTGAAAGTATATTTTTCTGAGGATGTAAATTTTCGTGAAGTAAGTTGAAAAAGGCAAATTCATGGGTATGTAATCCAAACTGAAGTGTATCAAAAAAAGTGTACAGAATTCTGTGAAAATAGAGGTATTCGAGGTATAACTACAGTATATTGTGGTATGCTATAGTAAGCTATAGTTTACCATAATATACTATGGTCAACTATAGTATACTATAGTGTTTACTATAGTACTTTTCTAGCTGGGTTGTACCTTACCTATCCCACGCTGTTAGGCATGTGACAGTGTGTCCCCTGTTTAGGCAGTGACCCCTTCTTGAACCCGAACATTAGCTCTGACATCGGTCACACTGAATTAGCATAACATGGTCCACCATGGCCTTCCCCAGGGGTAGTGTGGCGTAGTATTGCCTCTGTTCCTCTATGCTATGTAAAGAAGATATATCATTTTTGCACAAGCGGGTCGAAATTAGTTTGCCCCCCCCCCATGGTCCCCCCCTCAGGCAAGTTAAAATTGAGCGCGGCCGACACCTTTGAGTTATAGTAACAAGCAGGCCTTTTCACTAAAAAGGGGTGCCATTTTTTTTGCCCCCCCCCCTCAAGAGGGATCCAATCTTTTTCGGTGCCCCCCCTTCAAGGGGTCAATTCCTTTTTAGATCCCCCCCCCCCCCCAATTTCACAACCCCCCATGGTGTTAAAAAAAAGTACCACTCCCTTAGACAAAAATCATTTTCAAACAATGAGTTATGGTAGAATAGAAACAAAAGCAGTAATTCAGAACAGATGGGATTGCCAGTTTGTGTGCTTAACGATGAGGTTTGTACATTTTAGAGTATACATGCATCTCAATTGATTTAATGCATTCACTGTGTGACTTACACAGTATATTATAAGGTCATAGTTTTGGGATATGGTCATTCTTGTAGTAGTGAAGGTAGTAGAGGGTCTTGAAATATTAATAAACTGAACACAAAATTATGCCAGTGCCTAAATATTCCTTAGATATAGCACTGCTTAAGTTTTTCTGATCCAATCCATCAAGTTTGCTGTTGAACATAATTGGTTGTCATATGACCCAGGCCCTCCGCTCATAATTTGACATCATTAAGGTGACTAGTTTTTCTTTTCAACGGTCCTCTTTTTTTTATATTATTGGGCTCGGTAATAGTCCAATACTTCATGTAAATTGGCAAAATTATCTGGGCAATAAAATGAACTATTCCTTATAATCATTTTCAGTGGGAAAAATTTTATGACAAAGTAACCCCAAACAGCGGGGTAACCAAGGACGCTTCCGCGGGGCGGCCCCTGGTGAGTGTTTATAGTACTAGCGGTGGCCCAGTTTGGCGCCAGTAGAATTACCCGGTAGTACCATTAATACCCACATAAACCTTTTATATGACGAGTTAATTCAATTTTATAGAAAAATGTAAATACTTTAATTGCATATTCAAAAAGAAGCTTCGAACCCCCGATTTCTCTCTGCATTTTCTGTAAAGGAAATTTTGTTAACTTTCAGTCACGTTGACTAGAGGGTTGTGAGGAGTTTAAAGATGGGCTTGATTTCCCTCACACCCCTTCCCCCACTCCGATTATCTAAAGTGTGGGAATAGTTGCTTTCAAATTGATGGCGATCCCTGGGTCCCCAGGTCAAAATAAACATAACATTAACCCCTTCACCACTGGATTCCTGCTAACTCAATGTAAGTCTGCGCAATATATTGCATTACAGGGCAAATGTTAAGTCAATTGGAGTGAGAATATCCTCTTCATCACTTTTAAGCTAGGACTTATTCGCACATGAACAGTGATACTATCCCATATCAGGGCAGGAAATCGTCCAGATAGCCTAGAAATAGGCAGGTTTGTATGCAGATCCCACTTGCTACTTTCATAAAACTGTACCCGGGAGATTGTCTGAATATAAACTGAGATATCGACTGCACAGTCACAGACATCAAAGTAGTACTAACATGCCTTCTGGTGGACATTTCCCTTCTGCCAACTAATTGGTTTTCTTTGTGGAGGCAATAAGTCCTTCTTATATCGGTGTGCCGGAGTCAGACAGCATTAGTGTTATTTCCCACTCGCTGCGCTCAGCCACAACAGGGAAGGCATCTCTGGATGAAGCTCTTCCCAGTTCCCAGTCACCGCCCACATAATGGCTTTCCAAAAATACTTTTCACCAGACTATAGACTAAGGGGGTTGTGTTGGTTACTTAAGATGTAGAGCCCAGGGACAGGAAACAATATTATTTGACCCTTTAGATAATTCAATTCTGAACCCTTGGAGGAGCCCATGGATACTTTTATGGGTTGGAAATGCTTTAGTGTATAGCAGATTTTATACTTCTTAGTGCAGCCACTGAAGAATTATAGACTTAGCAGCTGTTTACACGAGCATAAGCATAATTTCGTATATAGACTGTGAAGTACATTTGTCAGGGTTAGGAAATGTCAAAGTAATATGCACAGATAATCTCTGAACTCCAGAACTTAGTCAATAGTGACGAACCTAGCTAGTCATCTCTTTGCTCCCTATATGACTAACCATGGTTAATTAACACTGTCAGGTATAGTCAGTAGTGACCGACCCACCTGAGTCATTTCATTCTATGAGTATTAGGTCTTAGCCATATTTTGTTTTGCCTTAGTCATTTCTAATAACAAGTTCATCATTCTGACCAATACCCCTATGACTAACCTGGGATAGCCACTACATACTAGAGCCCAGAGAATGTAGGTTGTCAGTGTACAGCATGTACTATGTGTTAAAGCAGCTGATGGTGAATGTATTAGGTGGGGATTAGGGAGGTTCTGTGGATCAAAGGGAATAGGCAGTAGTCACGTGACCTGGGATGGGTCAGGGCTGATCACTCCTAGTCATGACTGTCATTAGGGTTGGAAGTACGGGGATGAAGAAAAATGTGTAAAGGGTCAGTGGGGTGGTCGGTGAGATAAATGCCTTATAGTGCAGTAGGGAAAGGGGGACAGGGGGCCTTAAAGCTATGATGATACATTGTTGGCTTTTCCATAAATTAAATCTGTAAACCTGGGTTCAAAGACCACCACACGACCCCTAAGACATAATCCGGCCCTATGTGTACATATCTTGCGGTAGGCTGTATTTCTAATAATAACGTACTTTCATACATTTTATATAACAGTCTGAAGGCTTGAACCTGAATGTTGGGCAAACTCATACATGTTATATGATAATCATTAATGAGCAGATGTAGCCAGATTAATTGAACAGAAAGGAAGTGTCCCCGGAGGTTGTTGTTCAATGAATATATTAAACTGATTGCAAAAGAGGTATTGCCCAGCTAGCAAAAAACATTATTTTATGTCAAAATAACGTTTCAAAACTTTATATAACGTTATGCCATAGTAAGGAGCCTTAGAGAGACGTTATATAACGTTATAAAATGTTGTATAACGTTTTTTGTTTACTGGGTGGGTATCGGGCAGTCTGTGTCGCCCACCATGGAACAGCTCCAGTACCTCGCCACACTATGAGCCTTAGTTCACTGGATGCCCTTTGGAAAGAGACACTAAGGAGATAAAGCTATACGTGGATTAAAGGGGAAAGTACTCCAGTGTTGCCTCCCCTCCCCACTGTCCCACAAGCCTGCAGAGATTTAACCCTTTAAGGACGGCATATTGAATTTATGCATCATGCCTTGGTCATCATGATACATGAATGCAACCCAGGTGAGTAACTCGCCAGTGAGCACTGCATTTAAGCATCATATTGTCCCTAGAGGCTTGAGACACTCCCGAAGGGTTGGCATCATATGCCAATGCGGCACCGGAAAGCTACTGATACATCAGGACGACAAATGTCATCTTTTAGGGACATGCGTCCTTATAGGGTTAACCATTATTCCCCATACAGAGGTCACGGGGGTCTCCTTCTGCCCTCTACAATGTGTGTTTAGTACTATTTAAAGGGCAGCATTGTGATTCAATGCAGTGTGCCTTTTGTTATCAAGAATTCATAAATTCAGCCCTGGGAAGAAACTCACCAAAGTTGCATTCAAGCATCATGCCGACACTAAAGGTTTGATACACTCCAAATGGGTTGGTATGATGCCTAAATGCATGCAGCTGTGGTGAGTAGTTGTTCATGATGCCAATAGAAGGGACAATGTATTAAGGTAGTGTGCAGTCCTTAAAGGGTTAGCTTGCTGTGACATGGAGCTCTATAATGATACCCAAGGGACAGGGGCAGAGGCATCTCCCATCCCCTGAGCCTGATAAAGCACATCGTAGCCACCTGAACTCATGTGGTGGCTCTGGGCTAAATGTGGGGACAATGTGGGTGCTAGTTCCAATGTTATAAACAGTAGTAGGATTTTCTTCTTTTTGTGAATGTGCTTTCTATATCAATGTATGTAGGCCAAGCTTATCTAATTACATGTATTCTGAATCGTTTTAATAGAGGAAGGAGGGGAAGGGTATCATTGTTTTGAAGACTTAATTCAAAAGACAATCCAAAGCTAATTTTTGAAATATTATAGTGGGGTAGTTTAGACATGTGTGTCCTTCTTTTCATGCAGTCTTTTTTCGAGCACATACAACTAAGGTCTATTCAAGCAGTTTTCCATGAATGGGTTTATTTTTGTAAAGGCTACGGATAGGCCTCCCCATAAACAATTATTTGAAATGGTTGTCAGTAGTCAGTTGAATGGGGTCATGTGAGATTAGATTAATGTCTAATGTAAATATCATACCCGTATAGACAACGATTACACCTAGGTCTTGATAAACTACAATATGGTAGAATCAGTGTGTTAAGAACTCCTGTATTTGTGTTAAGAAAACCCTGCACTTCATTCTAGACATATGCCAAGTTGAAACACTACTATACAATTTTGTAAGGCTAAGCATGCAGAAAGACTTTTCACGTCCTCAAATGTAAAAGAAAAAAGAACAAAAGAAAAAAACTACCACTAAGTGTTAAGAAGCATACCACAACATGTCCAACTAAATCACTCCTAATTTCTGATTCATGCATTTTAGATACTACGTTTTGTATTAAATTTTTGACCTGAAACCCAAATTTCTTCACGGCCGGGGACTGTGTTGTGCCCTGTGTTGTCCACATACTAAGATGTGACCACATCACATTATATTAAGTCTGCAAGTGTTGGCAAAATACAGTTTGTTATGATCCCCACAAAGCCATCACAAAGTGTCCACAAAAGGTGTTTCATCCATACTAAATGTGTTTTATCGTGGACGAATTGTGTTCTGTGGACACTATGTGATGATTTGGGGAAGCAGCGACAAGCTATAATGTTGTGGACATTTTGTGATCAAAGACTGTGAACAGACTGCATTTCGTGGATTCTTTGTGATTGAAGTCTGTGGACAAACTGTGTTTTATGGACGCTTTCTGGTTGAAAGCTGTGGACAAACTGTTTTTTGTGAATTATTAGTGATTGAAGTCAGGGGACAAACTGTTTTTGTGGACGTTTTGTGATTGAAGGCTGTGGACAAACTGTTTTATGTGAATTCTTTGTAATTGAAGGCTGTGGACAAACAGTAATTTTTGGACGCTTTGTGATTGAAGGCAGTTGACAAACATTATTTCGTGGACACTTTGTGATGGAAGGCTAAGGACAAATTGTGATGAGGACACTTTGTAGCCCGTGGACAATATGGGGCACAACAGACAGACCAACAAGATAATGTGTAAATGAGTTGTACATCGCCTACCCCAAGTCCAGCCCTTATGAGAGTCCATTCCTAAGTGGATGCTCTAACCCTTTAAGGGATGCATAGTGCTTTAGTGTACTATGTCCTTGGTCGTCAAAATGTGTAATTGCAGGCCTGGCTATTATATAGATGCGTCATGTCGACCCTTTTGTGTTTTGGGTCCATGCACTACCACTTGGTCGGTAAGATGCGTGAATGCAGCTCAAAAGAGTAGGGCCGTATTTATGCAAATATCAACAATATGCACATCACTGCGCTACATGTAAAGGTTTAGTAAAGAGTTAACCCTTTCAGGATGGTATAATGCACTAATGCATCATGTCCTTAGTTGTCATGATGCATGATTGCAGCCCTGGCAAGTAACTCACCAGAGCATGCCGGCACTAAGGGGTTGAGACACTCCCGAGGGGTCTTCATGATGCACCACTCCAGCGCCGGCGAGTAACCTACCATGCAGGGCAGCTTTGCTAGATCATGACGACAATGTCATCTTTCAGGGACATGCTGTCCTCAAAGGGTTAAGTGGTTAAGGAGGAGAGGGGTATGAAGGGCCGGAGGGCAGGGTGGTGGAGAGGCCGGGGTTGCAGCTGTTCCCTTTAACTGATTGATCCAGACTTATGTAAGCACCAATTTCACCTATTGAACAACAGCTTGGCTGAATGAATCAATGCTCTGTCAACAGCAGCGGTTCAGAGTTCCAATACGCCGAGACCCCCTAACCCTTTAGGGACAGCATAGCCTGTTGTTGTCATAATACATAAATGCAGCTCAAGTGAATTAATTGCAAGTGCTGCATTCAAGCATCATGCTGACCCTACAAAGTAGATAACCCACAAAGGATCGATATGATACATACTCACTCACAAAGCGCTGCATTCATGCATCATGACTACCAACAACTCACCTTATGCAAGTGGAAAAGGATTGCACCTCCCCCAACTAGCCCCACCTTCTTCCACCTCCCCCCACAACTCTCCATCCCCCACCCCCCTCCCCCATCCCCCTAACCCCCCCCCCCCCCCACCTCCAACCCTACTCCCACGGTGTCCAGCGACCACACATTTAATATTGAGACTCAACTTTGTGTTACAAACTGCTGACGACCATGGAGGATGTATAAAGCGGACATGGTTGCTTACAAAATTGGCAAGGTTCGAAGTAAATACTTGGATTTAATCAATGAAGGTAGGGTGCAAACCTCTCTTGATAGACATTTGTAGTTAAATTTGGACCCAGTGGGCACATAGATATATTCGTTTTGTTATATATTATGTTAAGTATGCACTACCCTGCCAATAGGCATATACCATAGCCTCAAAGTCGAAATAGTATTTTTTGTTCAAAGTCTACAGCATAAGAATGTTACATAATTTTAATATTATACATTTGATGATATTTAGGAGGTACAGAACGAGGCATGATGTGGGAGGTTAGAATATTAAAAATATTAATTGCAATAAGAAATGGATAAAAAAAGAAATGTTGCATACCAAGTCCAGCAAAATTATAGATAGCAAAACCATGCACTAGGTATTTGAGATTATTATACGACCTAACGTTATACGTACGAACATGTGTTTGTATAAGCAATACAAATGTACCACATGGGTGTGTGGTACGTTTCTGTGTACCACCTGGTCATGTGGTACACTTTTTGCTGCTCTATACCAATCAGAAGGTAGCATTTTAGTCACGTGACAAGGCAATAGCTGTGATGTAAAGAACGCAGAAGATGATGTGAATTATGCAAATTAACGATACAAACAACTAAATTTGTGATGTATACAGCAGCTAAGAGGTGGGTTAGAAAAATGTCTTATGATCGTGTAATAAACCTAGTATTGTATGGTCTGTTCACACATGCCGCGCACCAAGCCAGATTCACCTCGGTTTGGTACGGTGCAGACGTGAACCCATAATACAATACTGGTTATATACCTATAGAGAAAAGAAGTTTGCAAAGTTCTCTGAGAAGCCACACCTTCCTACAGGCTACATAAGGATGAACACTACCCTCTATACATCACACCTACATTACTCTAGACATCCTACACCTACTCTGGTCGCCATAGCCTTCCTGGGGACAGCTCTGGTAACCACCACTATGACCTTGAACTTGCCCTTTGCTAGGTTCTGGGAACCCCTACTGTTTGGTTAGGACCAGTGAACAGGAACTGTAAACATAGAGTATACTGGGAAGATACCCACCATTCTTTCAAGTTCCTGTCGCTAGTTCCGACCTAACAGTAGGGATTGCCCAAAGCCAGTAAAGGTCATGTACAAGGTCACAGTGGTGTTTCTAGGTTTGATGCAGGCAAATGACGAGTGGCACAAGTGTACCACACACTACCCTACACCAGCTTGTAGCACGTTAACTGGTGCGAACCTGTTTCCGCAACCACTGTGTATACACTGACGCAGGCAATCATTTCAGCTTCCGGTTCTGCACTCGCCATTTAGCTTGTTCCTTGCGAGCTTTGATTTGTGGGTGTATGGTCAATGCTTAAGTCTCACGGGAGATTCTGAGCTCAGGACCAACATGGCCGCGCATGTAGAGAAATCCTAAACATTGCTCTACACCGCATACAATACACCACCCACTATGCAGAGACACCAATCCGACACGTCCAAGTGCCACCAACTTCCCGTCTCCCCTAGGTACATTACTGTGGGAAGCCCTAACCCTGCCTAATGCCAGAGGTCATCCAACATGGTTTCCCAATCAGGGCCACTTAACAGTAGACCTTAACACCAGGAACTGGAGAGGCAGCAGAAGGGGAGACTCTGGGAGGGAAGTAGGGGTAAGGACAGTCTATAAGGGGTATAGGGCTTCAGCCTTAAGAGGTGGATTATGGATTAGGGTAGTGTATAGGGGAGTTGGTAAAAGGAAGGGAGTGGTAGAAGCCATGCCCGGCGTATCAGCGCGGAGTCGGGTTCATGGGTTTATGTTCAAGAACCAAAACTGTCTCTGCCTTCCCCCCTTATGCAGGAGAGGCCAAAAGCTGTTATGTAAAACTCTGTTATGTATGGTGAGAAGAAGTTACTTTTATAAAGGGATATGGAGAAAGAATTTCACCGTTTTCAAGTGCTTTTCAGGGGTGATGATTTGGTACCATCAAACATTAATGAAAAGGTAAACAGTCTATATAAAATGGAGAGTCATTCGCACTGCCCAGAAATAAAACCTCATGGCCTGATAACATTATCTAGCATAAGCTGGTCATTTAGGGAGGCAGCACATTACTAACTTGGTTAAACTATAGTGACTGATATTATAGTCATATAGGGAACCAAAGAATATCAGTGCAGGGCATTGCCAAATGTAGTAAGGACCCGGCTTGTAAATGCAAAACAATGATGCAGCGCTGGTGAGACACTCAACAATGCCGGATTGGTGCGTTATGCCGACTCCCCAAGATTGAATAAAAACCAATTTGACAACCATTGTAAATTAATGCAAAAACTGGAAAGTTACGTTCACTAGTCCATCAATTTAAACTTGCCTGATGGGGGGGGACCAAAAAAAATCTGACCCTCCCGCGGAGGGACCAAAATTTTTTTGGCCCGCTCGCGAGAAAATCCACCAACCCCCCCCCCTGTTGTTAAAAGAATTACCACTAGATAAGTAATAGACTATTTTTATGAGAGGCTAACTCAGAATATAATTACTGTAGAGTTAGCCTCAACCAGCCACTGCCTATCTGTTACACATAAACCACAGCTGTAAGATTATGTGAGTCTAAGTAGAAATAAACAAGGTGTGAATTCCTTTGTCTTAGCCATCCAACGTGGTTTAACTACTGGGAGTCCTAATACATTATCTGTATACACTAACTATGTCATTGTATCCCGCTTCCAGAGAGAGTGAAGGGCTTGGATATTGCTTATTTGATTTATTAACTATTTTTCATTCGGCAGTGTGTTTAAGTGTGCGTAAATCAAAAGGATGGGCGTTTTTGCTCCAGCAGAATGTTTGAGGGTTGTAGATAAATGGGGTTCCGTCTTTTAATAACATTACTGCATCATAGTTGCCGTGTCCTACATGTAACTCCTGATATTAATATGTGATATATCACTCAGCGAAAAAGAGAAGATTTCAAAACTTTGTTACGTTCACTAGTCCATCAAATGAAGTATGTTATAAATGCTTCTTCCTTACACAACACTTCTCATGACCCAGATGAGTGGACAACATTAGACTTTATTAGTTTTCAAGAATGAGAAAAAACTGTACCATCGCAATGACGCTCTGGCAAACTCTTCAATTTGAAGGATCTGTTACCTCTGTCGCTTATACAATTCAGCGCTTATTTACGGGCCTTTTTCAGCACCTGAGAAAGCATTGGATCCCCCCATGGGGCCGTCCATAAAGAATGTTACACAAATATGGACCATGTTCAATGCCCATCGACCCCTTTGTCACGCTTTTCCCAATACCCTCTACATTGTTTGTCACACTCTGACCAAGACCCCCCCCCCACCCCACCCCTCCTATAGGGCACCTAGGTGTTAGCGACGCAACCCCCACTTTTAGTCAGCTGGCAGAGTGAAAAACCATAAGTTCTACATACATCCAGAGGAGCGGGTTACTATTCGGGGGTTCAGTCAGTACTGAGTCTATGAGCGTCCAACTGGTGTTGCCTGATTGAACTTTTAACCCCGAACATGGCTGCGCCCATGGCCTAACCCCTAGGAGCCCTATACCCCCAGTGTTATATAATACCGGGGCTCTATCAAAATCTGGCGCATTTTTGGCACAGTCTGGTATGTAGACCCGGCCAATGCACCTTAGTGTACTCTGAGGACATGTGATATAATTGCCTTTATATTGAGGCTGTTCTATGACTGGAGTAATAGGCTAGCAAACAGGGGAATGCATGAATTCACTTAATTGCTACTCTATCATTACAGAAGGTGAAATCTCAACATTGATATAGTTCCCAGGAGGCGTCCTTCCCATATCATTATAATAACACAGAGAAAAGTAATGTACTGCAGACTACTTGAACATTTAAATGATTGGTGAAAGTGAACGTGTGAACCATATGGTGCCAGTAATGGCGTTATGAGGCTACTTTATGTTAAGGCAGTGGATGAGAACTCGGCACAATCTCGTCCAAAACCACGCCAGGACGTGAGTTAACTAGACCAGGTGACCCTTCTCTGAGTAGGTCATTAGGACGCTGCTGCACTCTCCCCTCTCTAGTGAAGGAGGTGGCACATCTCGGGAGGCACTTCCGGTGCCTAGTGGAGCTCTTCAGTGTGGAGGAGGGGACCAGGTTGTTGTGTGTAGAACACATGGGTGTCGTCAACATTTGGTTTCCAATCTCACACACTAGGAGATGCAATAGGAGAGGCTAGGAATGTCCTGATACTGCGGATCGTGACTTTAAATGATGAATGTTATCTCCAGATGTCTTTGCTAGGTGTGTCAATCATATTCTCAGGAAATAAAAAAATTAGCATACAAATCTGTGCTGCTTCCCTTGAGGCCATACCCTTTTCTTCCCTCCCTCAATTCAGTCCTGATACGTCTCAATAAAATAAAAGTCATTCCTCTTCCTTGTCTTGTCTATATTCTATTTCCTCTGCATTGTCCTGGTACGATCTGTATGGGTCCAGTTGCCTGCCGGCTCACCTTCGGGAGAGATGTTTTTAAAACTATATTACTACCATTTATAGATATGTTGGTAGTATGTCAGTGTACCCTTTTCTACCAGGTATTGTAGTTGATATCGATTTTTCGGAATACCATTTCTGTTTGTGGTATAGTATGGGGATAGTATGGTTTGTTGTGATGTAAGTAGTGTAGGTAAATGTCTCCCCAGTATCTGGTGTTGTAGTGTAAGTAGTGTAGGTAAATGTCCCCTTGTATCTGGTGTTGTAGTGTAAGTAGTGTAGGTAAATGTCCCCTAGTATCTGGTGTTGTAGTGTAAGTAGTGTAGGTAAATGTCTCCCCAGTATCTGGTGTTGTAGTGTAAGTAGTGTAGGTAAATGTCCCCCAGTATCTGGTGTTGTAGTGTAAGTAGTGTAGGTAAATGTCCCCTAGTATCTGGTGTTGTAGTGTAAGTAGTGTAGGTAAATGTCCCCCAGTGTCTGGTGTTGTAGTGTAAGTAGTGTAGGTAAATGTCCCCCAGTGTCTGGTGTTGTAGTGTAAGTAGTGTAGGTAAGTGTCCTCCAGTGTCGGGTTTGTAGTGTAGTAGTGTAGGTACATGTCCCCCAGTGTCTGGTGTTGTAGTGTAAGTAGTGTAGGTAAGTGTCCTCCAGTGTTGGGTTTGTAGTGTAGTAGTGTAGGTAAATGTCCCCCAGTGTCTGGTGTTGTAGTGTAAGTAGTGTAGGTAAGTGTCCTCCAGTGTTGGGTTTGTAGTGTAGTAGTGTAGGTGAGTGTATTAAGTTCCTGATATCACAATATGATATAAAGAACGTGAATGTTAAGAAATGTGGATCGGCGAGGGAAAAGGGACCTCCGCGGGGGATTTTTAGTACCAACTTTGGCCACCAGGGGCCTCCATATAGCCAAAAAGGACCATGATATAGCAAAAACCTGTCTATACTACTTTTTTAATGTAGAACATGATAGACCACGTTAGAAGATTCCATTTTTGGTGAAAACATTCCATATTTGGAATGGAAAAGAACGTTTTTGGGCCTAAATTGGTGTTTTTGCACACATTGGTTGCCATGGAAACATGATTTTCATTCTGAATCGAAAAATTTTAAAAAATTGCATGAAAGAAGGCCCCAAAACAATTTCTATGCTGAAAACAGAATGTAAATACCATTTTTAGATCAAAAGCTGTGACCAATTGTTTGAAAAGGTTTGGATATTTGGTAATTAGCATAATTATGCTAATTAGATAGGAATATCTCTAAAACAAAGGAAGATAGAGCATATTGGCATTTAAAATTGGACAGTGACCACCCATATTCAGAGAGCCAGTACTCAAAACATAAAGGTGGTACCTGCTTATAAAAGATATCACTGGAAAGCTGATGACATCAATTTTATTATTGAGTTTTTACCTTGGAGGGCCCTTTTCCCTCGACTGTCCACAAATAGGAGATCCAATCAGCACCGGTATTAATAAATTCAGGATAAACACATTTCTGAACACAATTGAAAGAACTTTCTGTTTAGGGAATAAAAAACGATGTTCTTCACATCAAGGCTGTCTGTTGGCCTATAACGCATGATGGTGATGGGCCTTCATAACGTTTTTAACGTTATATGACGTTTTGCCACGATAAGGATCCATATAGAAACGGTATATAACGTTGTTAAACGTAATTTGTTTATTGGGTACCCTATAAATACTTCAGCCTACTGATAATCCATGATCCATATTACTATATATAAAGTATCATTCCATTCTAACATATACAGCGATGTGATAGGGAAAGGTGCTACGAGAACAGCAGCAACTGACCTACAATATTCCCACCTGTCACTCAACGCTAATCATGAACAGATTTTTCCCATATCAACTCATTCAATCAATCTATTAGCACCCCCGGCCCACTCTGACCTCCTCTGTCCTGTCCCCATAGTGTGGTAGGCCCTATAACGATAATTCGGGTGGCTCTATACAGGCAGCCATAGAAGCTCTGTCCACGGAATATCATGCGAGATTTCACTGGGTACCAGACACTCACACACCATAGTTTGCCAGAAACAAGTTATGTTCCGAGAGCAGAACCAAGATCTCACGTGATCCCTGGTGTCAGTATACACAGAGAGGTTGTGGGAACAATGCCACTCCCGCTACATCGCTATATACACAATAAGGGAGCGGAGACGTGTGAAAGAGACGCAGTAGCCGGAGCGCCACCGTCAGAGATTAGATTAGCTGATGTAATATGACACCGTTAGCCCTTCAAGGCCCGCACATGGTCTTGATGCATGATGTCCATTTCCAATCGTGATGCATGAATGCAGCCCTGGTGACTCACCTGCCAGCTAGGGCTGCATGCATTCACACCTCATGCTGACCCTACAGGGCTGGTACACTCCTGAAAGGTTAGTATGATGCGTCAATGCATTGCGGAGTGAGTAAAATGCTGTAGTGGACATTAATCTGGCATTAGAGGGTTAGACTAATCCGGTTACTGTGTGGTAGAGGCAGGGTGTGGGGCAGTATATGGGGAGGAGACATGGTGTGTCTGAGTCCGGAGGGGGGGGGCACTCAGGTATGGTTTGGATAACCACTACCTCTGGAGCGGTAGCAGTGGGCTGGCAGAAAGGATGAAAAGTAGGGGTATCAGCCCTACTTAGAATGAAAAGGAGGGGCAGTGACCTCCCTTATGTCATCAAAAGTAGGGGGCTTAAAACTTCCTATGTAAAGGTTTCTTGTCTTTATGCAGCAATAGATCTATCGGATCACAAACATGTTAATTGATTGTTAGAAAGTGCTGATTGGTAAATTTATCAATGTTATGTCTGACACCTGATGCTCATATATGTGTATAAAGGAAGGAGGCTTAGATTTTTTATAGCCTACTAGGGGGGCGGTCACTCCCAAAATTTTCCTCAGTATTAAAAAAGAGGGGCGGTCAGTCACCCCCTCAGCTCTCTCCAGTATGAGGATGAGGGGCGATACCGCGGCAGTTGCCAGGGACCTACATTTAGTCAGTGCCCCCCCCCCCCTCCCCCCAGAGTGTGATCCTAATATCTGCACTATTCTGTAACACTGGGTGGTGCCAAGGAGCTGCAGTATACTCTCTATATGTATGACACCATGATTTTATATATATTCACTGAAGGCTAATGGAAATGGTAATGGAGATAATATATATATTATATAGATCTAAGTTAATTTAACATTGTAATTTCTTATTTAGTCTGTCCTGGAGGAAATGTGTCTCTTTTGTATATGCTTGGACTCCTCAAAGACATACATTGGTTGATCATGTCTTGCTCAGGTTACATGGGGATGTGAGACTCTTTGTTCTTATTCCTGGAAAGCATCATCTCAGGAAACTTACGGGGCATCAATATTGTAGTGACAATACGGCTGACCTCTGATTACGGATCACTTTGATAACATGCACTGGAGGGGGATTCTGCTGCCCCCACAATATGGGTCCGTTTATTTACATAGATTCAAATAGATTGAGGCCAACCCCTTCGAACTTAAGTGACGCCAAGGCGCTTTTGCTCAAAATAAAAAGGAAATATTTTCGATCCCCCCTCAAGGTACCCCCTTTTGTACCCCCCCCCCCCAAGAAATCAAGTAACCCTAAAGACCTGTTAGAAAAAAAAAACCTTTCCTTTATTCAATGCACCCTGCACCACGGTACTTTTTGCAGATCGTGTCAAAAATAATACCGATTCCAGCATCTGAAAAATGCAGTTTTATAAATTGATTGTATCCCTACATACTCCTGTTGAAAAATACTTATAGCCAACATAAACATCCGGCTATATTCCCCTACATACTATTCTGTATGTAATATCACAAACAAAGCACCGGCTGTAGACAGTAAAATCGATCCTCCATACCCGTTACAACCACACAATATCGCCACCTGGCGGATTTATTATGAGATAAAGACCAGGGAGCAGGGAGGAAGGCAGTCCCTTATTTCCCATGCACACTCAGTCCCCTGTTTGAGACGTGACGTGGCATTTCCCACGGTGGTAGGACGTGGTGGTCGCTGGTCGGGAGCTGATTGACATTATGTCATGAAGTTTGATATCAACCTGCCAATGACGTCATTAAACGGTGACGTCATAATGCTACGTCACATGGCCGGGTTTGTCCATAACGTTGACGTGGTGGAAATGGCACCCTTCTGGTTGATATCGACCACTCAGCTCTCTCAGAACATTGATCCCACCATGTGTGTCTCTGCCCCAACATGGCAGTTCTCATCTGGAAAGGAAAACTTTGTCAATATTTCCTCTTACACTTTTTTTTCCTTTCGTAACAACTGAGATCAAATTTCCCTTTTAAGGACGGCATGATACCTTAATGCATCATGCCTTTGGTCATCATGATGCATGGATGCAAACTGGCGAGTTACTCGCAAGGGCTGCATTCAAACATCATGCCGACCTTATGAGGTTGAGACACTCCCTTAGAACACTCATCCCACCACTTATGTCTCTGCCCCAATATTTCAGTTCACATCAGGAATGGACAAACTTTGTCAACAGTCATTTGCTCTGACATTTCTAGTTTCATTTTGTAACAACTAAAACAAAATAAAGCATCATGATCAATGATTATGGATATAGACATGAATGCACCCAGATTTTCGCCACAGTCCTGTTGTCAAAACGTATGTTGATGCCAACCTTTAATTTTTTAATTTTAGTACATGCAAAGTTGAAGCGTGATGTTGAGTATGTGTCTCTCTGATTCGTTCCAGACAATCTCCGAAAGCTTCGTTGCTGTTTCATAAGAGAAAAAAGGTAGGCAGACTAGATATATATGAATAAAGGTGTTGTTATAATTCTTTTTCAGATGAGGAAATGCAGATGAAGTATACGATGACGACTTTATTCTGAGCTGTTTTTTTACACTTAAGTGTTAACGTCTTGCAAAATGATATGGATTTTAAGGTCTGGACGATCCATATCCATTTTATTACTTATATATTATCAATATATGACAAAAATATCTTTGTCATATTATGACAATGTCTGGATGATTGCCTTCAGCATTGTGCCATGCATAGACTTAGCAGTGTTGTTAGTCACAAACAAGAGATCCATTTCATAACATATCACCAACTCGTAAACATGCTTTCATGTAGAGTTTGCGCTTTAAATTTGATTTTCCTAAGTTAGTCATGTGCTGTAAAATGCAATCCTGAGATGTAACTTTTGATTAACAAGTGTGCCGTTTATTCACAAAAATAACAAACATGTTCCTACCGTTAGTCTGCCAGGCGGTCGTCAATACAAAAAGTGATATTGAGTGACAGGTCTACTGGGTCCACCCAAAAAATTAATTGCCAATGCATTCTTGATTAGAAAAAGGTATAAAGCAGTAGAGCATTCTCATCAAAGGAAGATCACTTTAGAGTATTTTTTTCCTGAATTGCAAAATATGCCGGCTGTCATCATAATTTTATTTTTTGGGTTCTAGTTTTTCACAACATAATTTCGTCCAAAAAAAGGAGATGGTCATCATCTAACAACAAGAAGCTAGGGGATTTTATGGGGATATGGTGCTTCTCTGACTTGTAGGAAGGGGCACTTTCACTCTTTTAAAGCGAATAACTTGTTACTACAGCCCAAAGCTGGTGGCTGGCAATCTTGCGAGGTAGCCCCTGAAAGTTTCCGTACGCTCCAGCAAAGATGCATTAAACAACCCTTTTCAACAAATAATTATCACTGCCTCACGGCAACATGTAAGGGATGTTTGGCAAATAGTTTCTTATAGCCTCATCAAATTGGAATCAGAAACATAATGACAAGCTTTCAGAGCCATGTCTGTGAAAAGCCCATGAGATGGGAAACCAAATAAGCCCGTCATGGTAAAGAAACAATAGAAAGTTCTTGCAAAAGCCACAGCAGATGCCTGCTTTCATCTCAGAGATTTCCTCTGAGGAAAGGGAATGACTGAGATGTTAAGAAAATGTTTGCTAAAAAAAACACAAAAAAAAACACACTTTAATTGTTGAGTAAAACTTGGTTCCCTGATGATATAAACCTTTGGGGAGCAGCTTGTTTTCTTATGGGCTTTACAGAGTCGCTTCAAATATAAATGACCATAATATAATTAATCTGAGGTTGAATTGTATGTGCGGAAAAGGGATTAATAGATAGAACAATGTATGAAAGAACAGGAGTTTAATTAATGAATATCTACCATGTCTAAATAAACGCCAGGGAATTTCCCTGAAGTGACTATCAGGCTCTTGGTCGTCATGGTTCAGGAATGCAGATACGGTGAGTAGCTCACCCGGGTTACATTCAAGTATCATGGCGACCCTATGGGTCTGAGACACTCCCATAGGGTCGGCATGATGCACTAATGCAGCCTCAGCATGTTTCACCTTATTGATGCATTGGTGCATCATAATGACGCATGTCTTTAAAGGGTTGAGACTATTAATTGTGCATCTTATATGTACACTAACTATAATTGCCCTGGAGATACCACAAAGAACACGCCATGACAAGCTAGATATTTTTAACTATACATCATTCAAAGCCATGTCTCTTATATCATATTGAAGCACCCCAAATGTGGTGTACCACTAGATAGGACCAGAAAAAGGGTGTGTTTCTGGTTACCCGAGCCTACCTAGCAAAACAGGGCCGACTCTAGAACTCTTTATCAAATTCTTTTTAAATGTTTATATTTAAATCAATTATTTGGTTATTTCAGAGTCAATTTGATAGTCAAAAATATCTGACCTACTCTACCTAGATTTTCAGACTATGCAACCTGAAACACACTTCTTTCTGGCCTAGAGGCAGGCAAGGTTATAGTCACTCTTTTTTATGCGTCCTATGAGCTTTTATAGCATGTTTTATTGTCGTTTTAATTTTATAACATAATAAAGGGACCCTTCTCCATTGTCCCCTGTTGCTCATCAACTCACATTGTAGACTAAGGAAATTTATGACAAAACCACTTTTTGTAAAGTGTATGAACTGATGATCCATTGCAGCTCTAATGAATTGGGTGGCACTGTCTTAGTTCATAGCCCTTTAAGGTCCGCATATTAGTATAAGGCACTATTTCCTTTGTCAACATGGTATATGAATACAGACTTGGAGAATGACTCCTCATGGCCGCATTCGAGCATTATGGCAACCCCAGGGTGTTGATAGACTCCCAAAGGGAACTTTCAAAGAAGGTGCATGTGTGAACCTATGACGACAAGGGTAACACTATATTAAAGCACTTTTCGGTCCTTAAAGGGTTAACACTCTTAGATGACACAAGGGGTATTTAGGACCAATGCTATCTCCAACAGCTGCAGGCAGCACTATTGGCATTATACATGCAATACTCAATGTTTAACACTTTTATACAGTAGTTAGAATTTGGAAACGACTCATGTCAATTTTCTTTCGAATCCTCTTCTGCTAGCATTTAGCGGTTACCCTCAAAAGGTTATCGTATTGCTAATCAATCTCTGGTTCTCTGTTGTATACTTGGCGTACAGTATATATATATATATATATATATATATATATATATATATATATATATATAGTTATAACTAGCGATTGTATTAAATGTGTGTGCCAACCTATAGCACCAATAACGTGTCCTTCTCTCCATGGTGTCCCAAATGTACCGCAGTTGTCCACTCCAGCTACTATGATTATCCATGCCATTCCACAGGACTGACTGCCTTAACCCTTCATGGACCACGTAGTGCTTTAATGCAGCATGTCCTTTATCCTCACAATACATAATCATCTTAGCCCTGGCAAGTAACTCACCGGTGCTTGATTTTGGGCTTGATACACACTATCAATGGTTTTCCATGATGCACCATTGGCAGGCTATTCGCTAGGGCTGCATTCATGCACCAATACCACAAAGGGCAATATGTCACATTGAAGCATAATGCCACATTTAGAGGGTTAACCTGATCTACAACATCAATATTCAGGTTTAGTTAGTGCCATCGGTATTCACGCCTCGGTCGCCGGCACCAATATCCAATCCTGGTCAGCGGCACCGATTTACAATCATGTCCCCGACCACCACCGCCGCTGTGACCAATATAACAGCACACAGAAAAATAAAGGAGTCAATTTATCTCCCACATGGCTCTGACAAAATAGAGTCAAACAGTTTATGACTCTGCTTATAATTTTATGAAAGGTCAACTTGAATTGACTCTGTCCCATCAGTGTCAACTCGAGTTGACTCTGTACTTTCAGTGTCAACCCAAGTTGACTCTTTATATAAGCAGAGTCAATAGCTGTTTGATACTCTATTTTTACCACAGTTGACTCCTTTACCTTTCTGTGTGAGCACAGTAGTGCCCGGCACCTTAGATGCTCATTCCACAGTCACAGCCCTCATGGCCTCTCATAAATAGCAGAGACAAACCCGGCCGTTTATCTTATTGGTGCCCTGTTACATGCCTCTGTCTCGCTGGTGTTTCGCTAATACAGGAGATGTAAGCCTTATCCGGCTCCTGGTCTTGGAGACTGAGTGAGAGTCCTGAAGGTGCCAAACTACAGGGAAATGGCTATCCATAGGGGTAACATCATTACATACATCCTCTATTCTCTGATACTACCGTAAAACCTCGCGTATAAGCCTAACTCACGTTACGCCACACACTGAGTTAAGGCCGATCCTATGAGCCGCACTGGCAATCTCAATGTGCCGACTTTAGTACTGTATCATAGTGGCAAGAACTCCCTTATAAGCCACACCCTGACACTCGGCCGATCCTATAAGTCAAACTGCAGATCTGATTCACGTGCTAGCTGCAGCATATACGTGAAGTTTTACGGTGCCCTATTTTCTGTGGCAAACGCATCGACCATGAATTGTACAAGGTGTAGATAAAGGCTTTTCATTGTTGCTTTTTTCATCTCCATTCATTGGTTGATAACATTGAGCGCTCTCATGGAATTGAACTTAAATGAAAAGGGAAATTATGGAAAGTTCAGGGAGGGGGGGCAGTAATATTCTACATAGTCAGTATTGCATGATGGGGGTCATGTATGGGGTGTATCAGCCCGATGTGCATTTGCCTTTATAAGATGCTGCAATACAAGCTTTATTACACAACCAGAAGACAATTTTCCACCCTGTACGTTTTAGTTGCTGTTTACATCGCAAATTTAGTTGTTTATATTGTTAATTTGCATTGTTCACATTGTTCACATCGTCGTCTGCTTTGTTTACATCGCCGCCATTGCCCTCTCACGTGACTAAAATACTGCCTTCTGATTGGTCTAGAGCAGCAAAAACGTACCACACAGCCGGGTGGTACGCAGAAACGTACGATACCCCCAGGTGGTATGTTTTTTCCCTCTCTATTCTTACATAGGATCGTACCAATAACGTTAGATCGTGTAACAAACAAGTAGATAAGTACCAAAGTCCAGTGTAAAGCAAATGCTACTTGTTGGTATTAGGGAATAAAATGGTGCTGGTACCAGTTAACATGACATCAGTGGAAGCCCTACAGAAGGATAGAACTCTTTTTTAGATATTGGCCTCAGCGCACTGACACACACTCCACATGGTTGTCCATTCAATAATGATAACAAAAAATAGAAGGACTTAAGTGATTGAAAATTTGACCAATGATTATTTGAATACCTACTTGATTTGATACTTCAGCAAAGTGACTTCCTGCCCTTTTAAAATTAAAGTATTACTAATCTGGGATTTAATTTGAGATTGGACCTTCTGCACCAGATTATGATATTCGCTGCTGTGATTTGCATGATCTGCATAGTGGTAATCAGTCTTTGGAAAAACATGCAGGACAGTGACAATATCCTCCAAAAATGCCACAGGTCCAGCAGATTGACAACTGTAGCAGGACCGAATGTCCAGTCACTGAACTAAAATAATTTAGTTGGTCTCTAGACCTGAAATATGTGTCTAAATATATTGTTTACATCTATGTATTTATTCTGATTTAGCAATAGAAAATAAAATGTACTTTCAATGGACAAGAAATATCTTATACTTAAATATATAAATTGTCAGATATATGGCTATCCGGTCCTTCAAAAATGTAGCCGGTTCCCCAAAAAATTTGCAGGACTGAATGTCTGGTGGGATGAAAAGATTTTTGCAAAGACTGAAATGTAATAACTTTGATGATCACATACCAAAACACGAAACTGAGACAGGAATTCCAACTGGGGGTCACTTTCCTCAAACAGATATTTAAGATTGTAACATTTTTATCGTGCTGATTTACTATAATTATGGCGGATTTGAGACCCAACTTCAATCCACAGTACTTTTTCTTCTGATTTGAGTCTAATAATTATCAAATAAAGGAGAAAATAACAAGCTATGAATAATGCTACAGCAACCATTAGTACTGAAAAGGGGAAAATGTCTAATTTACTTTGGGTGTGTAGGGGCTCAGTGAGTTCAGTGTAAGGTGTTCAGTAAACAATCAGTCCAAGAACTAATATTTGGGTGCAGTCTGAGGGGACCGGCAGACGAGGAGCAATTTTCTTGCCGAAAGCCACTCCTCGCCAAGAGAGCAGGCTAGATATAGCGTCCTCGGTACTTGTGACCATTGGGGGAATTCAGACATTAGGCTCCCCAAAAAATAATATCCAAGTAGTAATATGTTATAGACTTGTTCAAATTTGCAATATTTGCACTTCGGACTTAGAACTAGTGAACACCCTACCAGCCAGCCAGACAGTGGCAGCAGTAGGTCTTATAGAGGGCACACTTTACGAGTCAGCTAGACGCTAAATTCACTTTAATGTCCTTGCAGTGATTCTGAAGGATTAGAGGAACCTACACAAGCCAGTAGGGGTGGAGGGTGGTAGGGTCATATGAGGGGCCATTTCAACAAAATGTAAATTGTGGTCACATTCAAAACGTTCACAATTCACAAGTTACCTTGTGGCATAGCATTATTTTCTTAATGTTTATGCCAAGTTAAAGGTATTGAATTAGCATAGCACATTGACTTACTAATTTTGGGCATGATATTAAACAGTTTGGCTTATTTGTCTAGAATGATTTTTGGTCATGTCACATGAGAATCATAGCAAAATGTCGTTTTCCTCAACTGAACTGATTCCTAGCCTTGAGAAAATAAAAAAAGTGTGATGGTTGGGGGAAGGGTATACATTGGTCCAGATGCAGTAAAATGGAACTTGGAAGGGGAGCAGGGTTTCGGTGGCTCCTCAGTGATCAGAAATATCATATATGGAATATGCCAGTGTAAGCCTCTACCCTGTAAACACAAATACGTAGCTCAGACGTAAATCTACGTTCATTTGGAGGGTTAACTACGTAGTTTTACAAGGTTTGTGGACGTCAAAACGTGAAGGTTTATTGACGTTCAATGGAGGTTTATGTCTGATTTACGTTTATCTACCTCATTCAGACGTAAATTTTATACACCTTGAAATAATACATAAAATGACCTGTAACTCTGGGTAAAATAGATTTATATGGCCATAGATATGTGTTGTTGATGTAGATTTACACTAAGAGACATGATTTGTACAGATAATACTGTGGACCCCCATTTTATTCTATATTAGATGAGTTTATGCTGTGTGTTACTCTCTTTGTACAGCCTGACGTAAGTCTCCCATGAAACTGGTACATCTTTTATATATTCTAGGTTTTGGCTTCACTGAGGCTTTGTCTATATTTTATTATCAGCAATGTGGTGTTTAATCAGTGAAGGGCCCTTATATATACAAATTACATGACATTTTTAGTTTAGTCTCCCATATATGAATATTGAAGAATTTGTGGCTAATTACCAAAATGTCAAAATCATTATCTCTTACACTTTACTGGTTTGAATGAAGTAAATCTGCTAAAGTACAGTAGAATTCTCTCTATACTTGCTAGCGCTGCCATCTTGTGGGACAGTGAGGAGTCACATGTACAAATTAGGTTGAAAAAATATTGCTTTCAACGTTGATCTACGTAGGTTTATTACGTTTATCTACGTTTGAATGAGGTAGAAAACGTAAATCAGACATAAACGTCCATTGAACGTCAATAAACCTTCACGTTTTGACGTCCACAAACCTTGTAAAAAATCGTAAATTAAACCTTTGGTTGGAGGCAAACTTGTACAGACTTCTCACCTACGTTGGATTTACGTAGTGTGTTTACAGGGTAGACAACCCTAAAAGTGTGGAACCTCTTTTCTAACAACTCTGGATGCAGTTCCAAAGTTGGATTCAAACTTATACAAGAGAAAAATATACCATGAAATGCTAAGCACTTTAACCCTTTGAGGATGGCATTATGCCGTAATGCATCATGTCCTTGGTTGTCATGCTGCATTCATGCAGCCCTGGTGAGTAACTAGCCAGTGCTGCATTCATGCATCATGCCTATCTTTTCAGGTTGAGACACCCCCCGGAGGGTCGGCATGATGCACCAATGCAGCACCGGCAAGTTACTCACCAGGGTTGCAATGGTGCATGATGATGGCAGATGTCATCTTATAGTGACATCCATCCTTAAAGGGTTAATAATGGCTCCCCATAGCCTGAGTAGTAGCTGTAGTAGTGTTCTGTATGTAGTAATGTAAGAGCTCAGGGTGGAGAGGGGAGAAGAGGGGGCTGTAAGGGACTGTCATAAAACAGGCATCAATAGAATTAGGACTTGGTTAGGTCCTGCACGGCACACTAATAAAAGCTGGGGACTATCAGGCTGTTGAACTGACTGAGGCCAAAAACACCGAAGCAGCATTCCAGCTAACATGCTCAAAAACTAAGCTGTTTTTTAACGTTTTTTAAATTGTTTTTATAGCTTTTTTTTTTGTCGAACATTAGGTTATTTTGTACATCAGTTGCTCTGGTGTGAAAAGTGGGTGTTACTAGAAAGAATGTACATAAGGTCTGGGGATTTTATTTGGTGTTGGTCCTATGCTGGTGGTGTGAAACGCAAAAACCACACCATATTCGCTTGGTGAGGGTGGAAGGACACCCAGTGGACGGCTCTAGTGAATCCTGTCTTAAATCTCTAGACGTGGCCCCCATACTTAAACTATTTCAATGGCTCTATCTGTCTCGCTCCTTTACTACCTCTCTTTACGCCCCTGTTTGACTTTTATCACACTGCTATAGACTTTATTGTCAGTTCTTTTATAACTAATTGAACATAGGAGAATGAGAGAATTTGAAATATGGTTGATATATAAGGTAAGCACCTAGCCTGTTATAGATAGGGAGGACCTAATTTCAGCGTATGTAAAGGGAGTATTCCACTGACATCGGTCGGCCGTAATCCGATAAAAGTCTAAAGTGTTAAACTTATGGGCAAATCTGGTCAACAGACAAAATCACAGCCGATTCCGTCAGTGGAATACATCCTTTACATGGACTGAAAAAGTGACAGTACTCGGCCCTTTCGCTAAAGTCCCTGTGCACAAATCGCATCCTTAAGACTGCCGCTACTTTCTGGAGGGGGCATTGCCGTAGCGCTTTTTCTCTCAATGCAGATGCAAAATCTTGGCTTTCAGAGGGCCCTTTTTACTATTGCATTGGTATGCTACGGCAGTGCAAAGGATATCTTAAGAAGCTGTCTACACCAATCACCAAATTGAGATCAACCAGGATGGTACAGTATTATGTTCTCAGAAACTTATCCAACACACAATCATACAACTTTTCCTGAACTGGATTTATAGATCTTTCTGACCTTTGAGGAACTATTCAGTCTTCTACCTCATGCTTGATGGATGTATCTGCAAGGACAAGGTAATGTTTAATCAGTGGATACCTAATGCATGATGTATTTAATCAGTCCCATGTGAGAATACCATTAACACAAGATCAGAGAAACCATCAATTAGCCACATAGAGGATAAGATAAGACCATGATTCATAAGTAACAAATAGGGGAAAGGACACACTTTTGATAAAATGTGGATTCCATCTGAGAAAATGTTAATCTTTCGTCCCATGTCATCAAAGTCCTGCTAATCAGAGTATTGCATCAAAATGCCCATATCATTTTTATGATACAATACCAGTTTTACAGCAATTGGGCTTCGTTTTTTTCACGGTATTACAGGGTCTGAGTTTGCATGAACCCCTGTATATCTACTAGACTGACATTTGTTTATTCAGATACCTGGCCTCGACTCCTCCTTTAAAGGGTTTGACAGAGTTGTGCTGAATTGGAGAATGCAGTACTATACATAGCGCAAAGCTGCTTGAAAACAAAACAAAAACACTGTAATGGAATACACACTTAATGTCATTAGTTGGGACACTTACTTTTCTAGTTGTGTTCCCTGGGGAGTGACTATTTATATGAATGCCTATACATTTAGGGGTCCCCACCACTACATCACTGTCATGTGTAACAAATCACTGAGGGTACCACACCTTTGAATATAAAGATGTCATTCTTATGCTGTTGGTGCTTCCCCTATTCTCCTTAACTATACTTTACACCATAGGTAGGGATACTTGTCAAACTCGTACAGGGGTCCTCACAGCCAACAAACAGTGGAGAGTGGCAGACTGTATATCCTATTAATCATGTATTTATAGAGACCAATACATCCTAGAAGTGTGAGTTGTCAAAGACGTTTTTATATACGAAGTGTAAGTAGTAATTACAGAATAAACCATATCAATGTGATTAAACTATTGTAAACACAATCCTTCCTATAGTTTATAGCTCTTCTGGTCTGTTCACCATCTCATATACACGGCCAAAAATAATCGTCTTGTAAGATAAATAAACCCGCCTGGCGGAAAATGACTAGTTCTCCATCCGAGAATTGAAGCATTATAGTACTTTTTTAAAGACACCCTGAGGTCAATTATTTTACTTTGTTAACTGAGCATATACTAAGTAGGTCCTAATGAGAGAAAAAATAACAAATTTTGGAAAAAAGTTTGGGGATTATATTTGACTATCCCTAATCTATATTTTTGTTAGATTGTTGTCCCCATTCTTAAAATGGCGTAAAAATAATCGTCTTGTAAGATAAATAAACCCGCCTGGCGGAAAATGACTAGTTCTCCATCCGAGAATTGAAGCATTATAGTACTTTTTTAAAGACACCCTGAGGTCAATTATTTTACTTTGTTAACTGAGCATATACTAAGTAGGTCCTAATGAGAGAAAAAATAACAAATTTTGGAAAAAAGTTTGGGGATTATATTTGACTATCCCTAATCTATATTTTTGTTAGATTGTTGTCCCCATTCTTAAAATGGCGCTTATGTGTTATTGACTCAGTGGTCTAGGGCTGGGTAGGTTTGTCCTAACATGACATGCCTGTCATACTTACTGGGACTGTCTTACTGACCTTACTGACAACAGATGTAGCCGACACATGCCATGCTCTATATTGATTTGCCGGATTGTGTGCTGTTTGTACTTTGTTTCCAATGGGCAGTCCATCAAATGTCTAGTGTTCTCTCTGTGTCTGTCTCCCCAATAGTCTGTATTTGTGCCTGTTTCTCTCTGTCTCTGTCTCTCTCACTCTCTGTCTCTGTCTCTCTCTCATTCTCTTTCTCTGTCTCTGTCTCTGTCACACTCTCTGTCCCTGTCCCTCTCACGCTCTCACTTGGTGTATTGACATGCTGACAAAATGTTGCTTTAATCCGTCTGTTTGTATCTGGGTCTGTCTCATCGCCCACCCATTCCTGGCTCTCACCCCCCCCCCTCTATCTCTCTCTCTCTCTCTCTCTCAAACCCTCTCACTTTCTCTCTCTAACACACACACACACACACACACACACACACACACACTCTCTGTCTCTCTCTCCCTCTGTCTCTCTCTGTCTCTGTCTCTCTCTCTGTCTCTCTCTCTCTGTCTCTGTCTCTCTCTCTCACACACACACTCTCTCTCTTTCCTTCTGTCTACCTCTCTCTCGCTCCCTCTCTCTCTCCCCACCTCTCTCTCTCTACCTCTGTGACATGACCTATTGGCACTGTCTGCTCCCTTTCACCTAGATACCTTTTTTATTCCTCCCCTCTGCTCGCAATCTCCTGCCCTCTGTGCCCCAGTCCTGTCAGTGCACTGTTAGGTGAGCCGACTCAAGCCGAGTGACGCCATCTTGTTAACACGACGACCCCTGGTGTCTGGAACCTCAACTAGGTCTGGGCTTTGACTGCACTAGGTGAAAACCTATCATGGGCGGAGGTTGCCCTGGAGCCTACTCCCATTCAACACTTGTGTTGTGAAACCCTCTGACTGCCTTTTTACACAAATGTCCCCATATTTTTTTCTCATTTTCTCTCATGTCTAGAGGGGAAGAACCCAGTCATGGTGCAAGTCCTTTACAGACACCATAGGATAGATTTTTTTCTGCCTTACACCAAGAATTCTCTTTCAATTATCTACTGGTTTGACACGTTTGAATATTGTACAGAATCTTATGTTTGACCAATCTCAAGGTTGAATCGAAAACAAAATGGGAAACAAGATATTCATGCACTACCTTAAATTCTAAAATACATTGACAGGATGCCGAAGAAATTAATGCTTGTTAGCTCTTGGAGAAAAGAAGAGAAATTAAATATGTTCTGCTTATTACATAGCAATTACAAAACCCTTTTTCTTACCAGCTAATTGAATTTTTCCGGAAAATAGTAAAGCCCTATTTGTATTGCTGACTTAGTTCCTTATTGAAGGGAACCTTATCCGATGCTGGTTTGGTTTAGTGATCAAAACATTCAATTAAATGGGCCTTTGGGACTGACAGCCAAATCAGGAAGTTCAAATGTGGTATTGAATGTGTGACAATGGAGGGTGCCCTCTGTGGTGATCACCTATTACTAAATTCATTTGGTTCTGTTTATTTAAGTAGGAGATGAATGAACCTCCGGTCAATGAACTTCTTTTTAACTAGATTTTGTCGTGACTTCTTATAGGAGGGAGAAAAGACACAGGGCCAGACAAACATACAGACAGAGGGACAGAGGGACAGAGGGACAGAGGGACAGAGGGACAGAGGGACAGAGGGTCAGAGGGTCAGAGGGTCAGAGGGTCAGAGGCAAAGGAAGAAAGTTGCATTGCTCAATACCAAAAGGAAATGTAGGTTGAGGGTCAGGGGTTAGAAGTGATAGATCTGACAAAGATTGAGACGTATGGGTGTAATGTTGGGGTCTTGAGAAAATGGATGAGAGATCAGACCTAAGTGGTGCAATAGTTGGAGCTGATCAGGATGCTTCCTGCCAAGGGCTTTAACATTAGGGAGGAATGCTGGGATGGTGAAGACGGTTCTAGGTGGTCTCCTCCCTGGAATCGTTCCCCAGAATCCCCCCTTCATAAGTTTGATCATTTTGTCCAAGTTTCAGGTAGTTATTTACCTTCAGTATTATTCTCTAGTGGAAAGTTCCTTTGAATGTATCTGTGCCTTTGCCCCCACCCCTTTTTCTCTCTTTTTTTCCCCACCTTCTCTTTTGTTCCTTTCTACAAGACGAATCCTTTAACCTTTAATCCAATAAGAGAAGTGGCAAAAATTCGGTAGGAGAATGTTTCAACGGGGGGCGCGGGGGGATTCCAGAGGCAAAAATCCAGGGGAAGCAATCACAGGGGGAGGTCGCCTGACACCAAGTGGTCAACGCATGGTCTAGGCATGTCAAAATTGCAGAAACTTGTATGCCGATGTGTAACCATCATGTTGAAAGTAAAATGAATGTCCACGACTGAATCTTGAGATTTTCTCACCCTGATCAGAACAATTGCGGTGCAACTGCCACTCAGTTTAAATTGTCTCGCTGACTATTTTCTTTTTGTATTACATTTATTTTGCAATATTCACGAACAGAGTTGTATTATATTTTTGTATTACCTTTACTGTGCAATTTTCATGTTGGGTAACAAATTCTGACTAAAATATTGGCAATACAAATCATCAATGCAATAGGTAGGAAGTAGAGTCTGGCATTGAAGAACATCTCAGATCAGTTTTCAGAGGATTTCACTTTGGTCCAACATCGGATATACTCACTTCTTTCAGGCATCGAACAGTACAAAGTGAACTCCCTGAATCATGTTGTCAGGTTGTAAAGGGTTGGCCATCATGCCATGTTCCTCTCCCCTCATCCACTATCTCCTACTATTGCAAACCTAATTCAGACCTACATGGCAGCGGCCAGATCCCATAAACCATAGTGACAAGCCCTGGGTCACTAGGCCAACAACCCATTGGTAGCCTAGTGCAGGCTAAAGTGAGTGCGAAACATAATCTGTTTGTTCCATAATAGGATGTATTGGGAATGGGAGGGTTGGGCTCGCTGGAAGTTGATGGGAGAGGCTGAGTACAGTGTAAGGTATGAGGAGGATGAGATGGGGGGGATATAGAGTGGCTTGGATCCTACAGACCAATGTGTGAAGAAAGGGTGACTTTTTTAGAATAAAGTTGTGTTCAAATTGACTTCAGCCGAATGTTTGTAACATTGTCTGTAGCTGCTCAAATTTATGTGACATAAAGGACCCTGATGTTGTGTGTGAAACTGCCTGGTAGTATTGTCCAACCAGGTAGTATTGTACTGTCAAGGGCAAGTTAGAAAAGTGAACAGAATTTGTGGTTCAATCAATGGTAAAGGATTTCTGACCTACAAGGGTGTGGAAGAGCATTGAGGGCAGGGGGTCACTGCACAATATTATGACAATATGTACATTGAGGCAGTGGTAAGGGTTTATAAACAAAGTTCTTTATGCACACACACTGACATATTCACAGACCCTGGTGCTTTAATGAGACAGCTGTCATGTACTCACTGTCATGTGAGCAACACAGCAGGGACAGTCCTTTCTGCTGAGGGTCAACCTCCCGCAGAAACTCTGCTCTTAATACACCTCATTCTGTGCCACCCATACTACTCCTACCCTTATTCTCGCCATGAATATGACCTTAGTTGTCGAAATGGTGTTTAACATTCATTACTCACTCTCTCCCTATCCTTATTACCATGCATAAAGTAGCTCCTGTCCCATATCCTGTTCTCATACCAATGTGTTCTAAAAAGTGTTACTTTCACCTATCTCCTTTGAAAGGTAAGGCCAAAAAAAAGGGTTTGTTTCAGGTAACATGGGAGGAAAATGTAGGGTGGGTAGGTCGGATTTTTTTTTTTTTTTAATTTTTTTTTTAACATGAATGTACTACCCAACTTTTTTGAATTCCCCAAAATTGACCAAAAAAGGGTGAAAACATGAGAATTTCTTCAAAATTGCATAAAAAAACGTAGGGTCGGCCCTCTTTTGATAAGGTCGGTCGGGTGACCTGAAACAAACCTTCTTTTTTTTTTGCCTAATTTCTATCTCTAAGAGATAGTCTTTCCCTTGAATGATACTTCAGGCCACATCTAAGTTTGTCCATTAATGCATCATGTCCAGTATCAATCTCTCAATCTTCAGTGTCCTGTCTTGACAACTTGACACAAATTGTTAACGTAAGGACATACAGCAACAATGAGAAACAAACATGTCATATTTATGGACTTTATTTTTAAACAAGGAGATATATGATAAGGGATAGAGAATGATGCAGATAGCTGTAGACATTACGATTGCAGAAACACCATAACACAGATCACATGATATGTATTACACAATTCGTTAAACATTGACAATATGTTTTTAGTTCTGTATACTACGGTTGTATACTGAACTAGAATTCTTTTCAAAAGTATAGCCCTATATCAAATAGTCTCTTTGAATTGGAAGAGAAATAGCGAACACATTTTTAAGGTTCAGATTCATGGATATAGTCATACATGTCCAAGAACATTTGTGGTGCTTTATGAATTCTCCATATCATCTGCAACCTGAGCCCCATTTTTCTAGCACAGCCTTTATTGTATACTGCGGACGTAATTTATTTCCATGTGTATATTTTTTATTTTTTATTTTACAGAATTTCTTTTGTATATTACAGTATGCATTAAATACATGCCAATTTGCAGATTTTCACTCTTTCGCAAAAATGAATATACAGTGGGACATTTTATATATAGGTGTGAATCAGGGAATGGTGTGTGGAGGACTAATAAATATGGGAAGATCACCACTAAAGGTGATCAGACACCAGGTTTATACTGATAACACTGCCTCTTTTTTCCTCATCAGTTCTTATCTATTAGTTTATTGGGAGGGTCTGTGCAGACCCCCAGTATCAGGACCTGATGACATTGTCAAGGAGGGAATAAAACAATTGCAACAACCTTATTAGCGATTCAATAAGCTTCAGAATCAGTACTTTATATTTATTACTACCAATCTCCTAGGTGCTAGTCTCCTATCACAACAAGTGTCAATCAACCACTGCTTGGCACATTTCCTTGGTGACAATACTCTAGTGCCTGCCCCTCAGGTGAGGGTAGTTTTAGCGACAATGACTCTCACTTTTCTGTGTGTGTAGCTATCTGTTTTCTATGTGTGTAACTCTGTCTGCATCGTAAAAGACAGTTACTATAATACTATACTTCCCTATAAATCTCTGTCCGTCTGTTAGTGTTTATGTAGAAGACTAGTCTTTATTTTTTGGAAATACAAGATTCACTATGCTTAAGTATAGGAAGGGCAATATTCAATGCCCCCCTCCCATTGAATACAATGTGGCCGTATTCAATTGCCTCCAGAAAAGGCTGTCTTTCCTTCATGAAATGCCTTCAAATACAAAAATAAATGTAAAGGCCAACATCTCTGACGTATTTCACTCATGGGGGCTGGGGCATATCCCACTCAGCCTGCTGCTTCTAGTGATGTCATGTATCCCTTTCACGTAGTGATCTGCTTGAGTACTACAAATGATACTTTACACCCACTGCACACTATTCTAAAGTCCTGTATATCTCCCTACCCATAGCCATTTACTAGGCCCCCGTCCATGCCTCTCCTCCAGATCTCTGTATCCCTCTTGGTTTGTCCATCTCTCCCTCCTCAGCACTGCCCCCTCTATAAACAGCCCTCTAACAAAATGTGCATGCATACGTCTACCCCGATGGCCATACCAATAGCTCATCACACCAGTTCTCACAGACACTGACGAGACTGGGTGAGGAAAGGAACTCAGGAGAATGGAGAGGCTAGTGTGTAAGGGATTTTTGAATCCTGTATAGCATTCAGGAAGCTTGTTGTTGCTTGTCTGATCGTTGTAACATATTTAGTAGTCTGATTCAGAGTTGGTAGCGTGTAAGTTTTATTCAAAAGTCTGTATACAGGTCCGGGAAATGAAGGGAAACCCTCCCCAGAGCCGTTATTTACACCAGTGTTAATTTTGACAACGCAGGTAGGTGTGAAAACACTGCAGGGCTCACTACCTACTGGGTGAAGTGGAGGAGCAAAGAGGTAAAGTCTATAGAAAAGGCTTATTTATATGTGATTTCATGGCAATCCCATGTATGATTCACTATTCTCCATGTATGATTCAAGAGCATACACTAATCTATCTTATGGGATATATAAATTTAACAGCAAATTGATAGAAAATTCAGCAAATGGGTTATAAGAAAACCATTGCTAATTTTAGCCCTGTAGTGTTTATGCTACAAGCAAAACCGTTGCTAATTCTGGCCCTGCAGTGTTTTCACACCTACCTGCGTTGTGAAAATTAACACTGGTGTAAATTATGGCTCTGGGGATGGTTTCCCTTCATTTCCCGGACCTGGTATAGTACTCAAGAGGGTTGTTGTGATAACACTCAACGATCCCCTCTATAACATTCCATGTTTCTTTTTCACATATCCTGCTGTTCTGTGTTTCTCATTTTACTATATGTACTTAACTTTGTCTCATAATTGTCTACAGATTATTTTACAGTTGGATGAAAGTAGCTTCTCTACTTTGTACACAATGCATTAAGCTGCACATCAACGAAAAGTGTACACTGTTAGATGTAAGTAATGTTCCTGTACAGCAAATACTGGGGCAACTTTGGTTCCAGTAGATTGTGTTGTAGACCTACAGCAAGTCAGCTTATGGATATGTACAGCAGAATTACTTGTAAAACCAAATATAAAGGTGCCGGGTTCACTCTCTAGTGCTGGTGATATGTTGGATCATCCATGTGAGGTAAAAAACAAATTTTAGGTGGATGTAGGTAAAACAAGAGAAGTGGCTCCACCAAGGATTGAACTCACAACCTGGGGTGTTGGAGACGGGCCCTGAACCGTTGCGCCACACAGCTGGTGTTACAAATGGTCATATTGGGATATAAGCTACCTCTGCCATATCTGTATTAAATGAGCTACAGCCTTGTTGCTAAAGATCCCAAATGAGAGGTGGCTAGACCAACGATCGATCCCACGACCTCTCGTGTACATATTACCGGGAGAAGTGCTGTAGATCTACAAGTCACTACCATAACCTGCACCTACAGTAACAGAATTGTACATGTACAGTAAAATTTGCTGTATTATTCTGTACAGCTAAAATACTGTACATGTGCAGCAAACGTTGCCGTGCACGAATAACAACTTTTTACAGTGTACACGTCACTGAGTAAGGCCATTTCTATGTCCAACATGCTTTCTATTGTTTCCTTTGTATCATTGTACAACCACGAGACAATGGACATAGTGGGTAAGGTGATGTATAGGCCTTAGTCCTTGAATAGTTGGTTTAGTGCCCACATTGTTGTCTTGTCCGTGTCATTCATATTAGTAAACCCATCACATTCTATAACAAAGGCAAGATATATTAACCCTTCAATCATATTATATAGACTCATGAAGTAAAGCACGCCCTTCTGGGCTTGCTTCCATTAATAATATGGGGCTTTGATTATGACAGATTATTGGTCTGTATTGTCCAATGTTGCATAAGATTCACTTAGCTTGCTGCAACATACAATTCCAGGGCGACTGTGTTACTGTCAGGCAAATACAAAATGGTGTTTTGCAAGAACTAAGAAACAAGTCATGTAGTCAACTATGAAACCTTTACCAACACATCAGAGGCGAAATGCCCTGTAATGCACTGTATGTGATACGTAGACAGGATCGGTGAAACTGACTTTGGGGCATCTGTATCTGGTATCAATTTTTAAGTATCAGGCTGCAGGCCCTTACAGGCATTTTCTGTGTGTTTACTGACTGGCTTGAAGCAGATGATGACCATAGTACTTCTGGTCTTCTGAATACGCAGAAAAAAAGAGTCCCCCCTCCTAAACATATATATTCCCTTTATTTATACTATTTGGGCTTGCTGTTCGATTCAAAAGTGTTAATTATTGAAAAGGTATGAGAATCTGCTCAGAATAACCGAAACATAACCCTGTTTTTCGAGGATTTAGTCACACAACTGGGCTCTACTTTGATTGTCAGTGTACGAGGAGAGGGGAGGTAGGTTACCACCCCGGTTCCCATATGCAGTAGGGGTCAGCAGGTATGAGTGCCAATCTACTTATAACTGTTATGTAATGGCTTGTGGCGGGGTAGGAGAGAGTAGGCCTACTGCAGAGTTTGGGTGTCTCTGTGTGGAGGGTAAGTGTGTTGCCCGGTCCTGGACAAGATGAGGGGGGTGAGGGTGAAGGTTCCATCAATCATAACATCAACAATGGCTATGTATACAACATATTCATGCGCCAGTGCTAAGGCAGGAAGTCATCTGATACAGGGACCTTGATATGAGCCTCTTTCTGAGGAAGTGCACTGATACAGGAGTGCTGCTTTAAGCCTATGGGATCCCGTATCTAACCAAAACCATTTAATAATAAAAGCTATTTCCCAGTCCAGGCACTTATGCATTTAACTTTTCCTTCCAATGTGGTGTCTATTCTATACCTTTGCTGTTTTTTGTATTATTCAACACAATTATGCAAATATCAATACACTTTATGATTAATGCATTCAGTCTCTCTCATCCATTCTTGTTCTACAATGATTTGAGAGTTTGTGAGGCTTTATTTGACTCGAGAAAGGGTTGGGTGGAACAATTACTACAAAAATGGTATACTGCTGCCACCTAGTGGCAGAAATCTACAGCACAATGTACTGTAAATGTACATCAACATTGCTGGAGACCCAACTTACAGTACATAGTGCTGTAATTATACAGCAAATAGTGCTGTAATACCAACTACAGCAAATATTGCTGTAAATGTACAGCACATTGTGCTGTTTAGATACAGTAACTTTTTACAGTGTAAGTAAGGGGGAGGCAGATAAGCCTTACACAGTGTATAACAGGGTGTAAGGAAAGGACAGAGGACGTGGAGAGACAGATAGTGATAGTGATAGAGAGACAAAGTCCCTCTTAACCCTAATGCAGTTGGAACCACTCTCAGATCCCACCCTAAATCACCCCTCCCCTCCCCCCCCCCCCTACGTAACCTCCACACCACCCAACTACTCCCAAAACACCGAGCAGCTCAGGGTGTAAGAAACCAGTGGAGTGTGGGACAGCATTTTGCGCCTTTCTTGGCAGCAAGCGGATCCAGCTTCCCCAAGGGTGAAAGTGAACACCGCTCGGCAACCAGCAACTGATAAGGGGCAGGGAAGTGAGGAAGTAAAAAGGGAGGGCGGAATAAAGGGAAGTGACACAATAAAGGTAAAAAAGTGAGCAGAAGCTAAATAACTCTGTGTACATTGCTTGGGTTGTCCTGGAAACATTACAAAGTTCTGTTTATCCATGTTCAGTGAATTAGCTCAGAGACCCTTGGTATGCTATATCGTTGACTGTCTTTTTGATATTGAGATGTCTGGGTGTTATATTGGGGTCTTGGGTAATATTGATGAGAGATCAAAAGGAATTGTGGAATACTGAAGTCTGAGCATGAGTGTTTTCTCCCAAAAACTTTACATGAGGTTTAAAAGCTGGCAGGTAAAGATGTCAAGACTCAGGGGCTAGGTCTGCGGATTTTAAAATGGCAAATTGTAGGTGGCCTTTTTAGATATCGTTTAACTCAATGGAAGTAACATTTTAACCAGAGGGCTATAGCCTACATTTATACATAAAGAGGAAAACAGCTATCTACATGTAACTATTTAGAGTCACCTTATTCTGTCATAATTAAGCATTTCTGAAGGGAAAACACTTGCAAGCCTTCTTTGCACAACTGAAGTGCTGGCCATAATTTCTTTCCTATGACACATCAGTAACCCCTTTGTCTATCACTATATAATCATGATGCCAGTATTACACATGTTTACAGTCAAGTGTATGAAGAGTAACAACATCTCAGCTTGTATCTGGCAGCTGCTTCATAGTAAGTTGTGGGTTCGCGAACGGTTGACCCACAATCCGCTAACCTATTCTATGGTCAGGCTATGGCCAACACAATTGAATCATAGGCTTACAAGGCAGCAGCTAGAACCCATAAACCACAGCAATAATGTCTGGGTTACTAGGCTAACAACCCATTGGCAGCCTACTGCAGGCCTAAGTGAGTGTAAAATATGATCAGTTTGTACCATGATAGGCTGTAATGGCAAGAGGAGCTTCGGGTTTGGGGAAGTGGAAGGGCCTAAGGTGTGTAAATATGTAGGACAGGAATGGTATTAGTAAGGAGTGTTCAGGGTCGCTTGTATGGTGATTACACCATGTGTGGGAGTGGGGCATAGGTGTCAGAGAAGGCTAACAGGCATGATGATCATTGGCCCTTATCAAGAGACTTTTGGCCCTTATCGAGAGACTTTTGGCCCTTATCAAGAGACTTTTGGTCCTTATCAAGAGACCTTACTTGTAAAGCATTTGTTGCCAAAATAAAAATTGTTGAACTCAAACTCAAAGGCAGCATTTTAAGGTATTCTTGGTGAGATGGAGAATGCAGAGTTTGGGTGTGAATCCATGGTTGACAATGGTTTGCTGGGATGCTGAGTGGAGGAGGGGTCAGTACACTGCTGGTATATGGGTAGGTGAGGGTGGAGGGATGAGCTGCTCTGTACTAGGCTATCACATATAACACAAAGTTAAATGGATGGGCTCCATGTTAGAAGGCTGGTACACTCTGGGTCATAAGTTGAGGGCATTCCCGAACAATGGTACTGCTGTTGAGATTGATTTCTAGTATTTGAATGGGAATGATGGGGTTGTGGTTACTGCACACTGAAATCATTTTATTAAATCTAAATGTACAAAAAGCTATGGTGGATCAGTCACATGTTCATGTTGAGAGCAATATTGTGTTAGAAAAGTAATATTATCGTGTAGTGCTACTTTAAATCCTCCTTTAATATCATATACTTCTGTTAAAATGTCATATCACTTATCAAAATGAGCGGTCGTTTCCATTTGAAACGCTTCAGATTGGGAAATTGGATTTTTTTTTAAATTGGTCTCTATAGATACAATAATTGGAGAAAAGAAAACATCAAAGTTAACATCTGCAATCTGTACCAAAGAATTCTGAAGTATTTTCAATAATTAGCTTAATCTATACTCTTATAACTATTTTTCGTGTTTTTGATTATTCTAATTATATTGTCCCTCATATAATATAAGAATGAGTTTCAGTTCCTTTTGGAAATAGTATGCAGTAAGTCTGTGGGATAGTCTGCAGTAAACACCAACCGCATCCCTATAATATAGGGAGAGCGATATACACATGTCGCCTTTATGGCATGGATGGACATGAACCAGAAAGTGATAGCCCTTATGCACAGTAATGAATAACCAAATTAATGTGATATACATCCCCCTCACAAACGAGGCTAATTAGGAAAGCAGCTACCGGTATACATATTGGGTTCTAGGAGATGCAGGGGCGGGGGGGGGGGGATTCAGGACCCGTGGCACATCATCCAAATACCAACACCCTTTGGGTTATCTAAACAATGCTTTTAATCGATCAGTGATTTGAATTATTTTTGAATATACATTTCATGTAAACTTATGCATCTGTAAGAAATTAAAATATTTTAAAAATAATTGTGATGTAAATTATTATTACAATTTGTTTAAAATAAATGACACATGTTTGTATATAATTATGGTTCTTTATACATTCACTGACATAATATTATTCACCAACCCTGGTGCTTTAATAATAATCATGTTCTCACTGTCATGTGAGCAATACGGCAGGGACATTACCTCTACTTAGGGTCAGCCTCCGATAGCATCCCTCCCTCGATTGCACCTCTAATATACTGCTGCCCCCTATTGCCCATCTATTTATCTATGGATCATACCCAAACTCAATGAGCCTATAAAAGCACATCTAGAAATAAACATAACGTTTGCCAGTATATAAAATATCGATATAGATACAGATAGGGACTCTAATAGCAAGGGATAGAGATTGACACAGAGGGTCCTAGAGATATGACTGTGGGAATAGTTCTGGTACCAACAGCAGCCCTTTTATCTAACAAGTACAATTCCTATTCCTTCTGGAAGATCTACTCTTCACCCTATAGCTCAAGCTTCACTAGGGCGCCACAAACACCTGCTAACATGGCGTTCTTTTCAATCCTTTGTTCCGGAAAAGATCACTACATTCCGCCTAATTTCGCGACAGTTTCGCCCTGATTATCGCGAGGTGTAGGGCGATACTCAAGGTGAAACTCAGGTGAAACCAGGCGAAACATGGTGAAACGAATTGTAAGAAAATATCGCCATGCTTCGCAGCTAGTAGTGTCGCTCTAGTGGAGTCTGGCCTTATCCTACAACCTTTGACCCCCTGCCTGACAGTAGCCACATGACACATGCACACAGGACATGTGAAGGACATACAGCCCGTGTAGGTTACGTATCATTCTGGGTGTCAGGGGGTGAAAGTACACAGAGAAAAGAAGTAGAACCACCGTGACTCTCAAATGAGGAGTCTTAGAATAGGAGTCATTATAGTGTTATTATAGAGTCCTGCTAATGTAAGCGAGTCACTTTAGAGTCCTCGGGAGAGTTACCTCAGTGATCAAGTCGTGAGTCATGGTGATTCTACTTCTCTTGTCTGTGTGATCCATTTTAAACACCAGAAGGGTGTAAGTCTTTTGAAACCTTTTGAAACAGGAACCCTGTTGGTCATAGTTGCTGAGTTATAAATTTGTGTGGCAATGGTCTAAGCACAGCATATCGTTAGCACTGCTATAGCGAGACAATGCGTATAGTAAAAGTTAAAAGCCCCCTGAAAGCCAAGATTTTGCGTTTGCATTGGAAACAAGACGCTATGACAATGCGCCTCTAGAAAGTATGGGCAGTCCTAAGGATATGCAGCCTTTGTGGGATATGCAGCACTCTATTTTTGGGGTTTGATAATGATTTTCATTAAGTCTGTGTGAATAATACATTCTCTTTACATTCAAAAGCAGCTTAAAGTTTGCCCTGGAGGTAAGCCCTATATCAAAATTTGATAGACTCTTTACATTGAAAGAGAAATAGCAAATGAATTCTCTAGTCTCAGCTTTATTTACATAGGCATACATATCTGAGAACCATTGTAGTACTCAATGAAATCTCCATATTATCCATAATCTGAATCCGGATGTAAAGGATGTTCCAAGTCTGCCTTTGTTGTATAAGTAGTATATAGGAGCATATTCAGCGCGTAAGAAACGGTAGCAAGTAGGTCAGTTGACACTTGCAGAACGGAAGTGACCTTTAAGAGCCAATCAGAAGCCTCTATATGACAGGAAGTGACGTCACTGACCTAGATTAGAGGTCATGACATACTTTACAAGCTTCTGATTGGCTAATATATGTCAATATGACCTACTAACTTTGTAAATACAAGGTACACGTGCTATACACCACGTGGCTTTCAAATGTCAACAATGACATTTCAGTAATACCGTCACATGCAGATGGAATACTAACTTTAGTATTCAATAAATACCGTTGGTATATACACAGATACACGACACAATTTGTTTTTTTCATTCTTTTTTATTTCACACAAAGCAAAAAGCAAAGCAGTTACAAAGTGAATGAGTTATTGGCACAGTTCAACCCACACCCTCCTCCAGTTTTAGTTTTCTCCACTTCTGCCTTGTCTTGAACTTCTTCTAGTTGCCTCACTCTGTACATGAGCTGACTGATCATATCAATTATTTTATCCATGACATCAGCGTTACTCTTCAACCCGTCGATCACGTCTAATTCTCTCTGAGTGCTGTCTGCAAGTAAGTTGTGTTTAGTACTTGCAGCTTCTTGCTCTAGAGACTTTAGTATAGACTCATGTATGGCTCTACCAGGCGATCGGTCAGGTTGGTTGGCAGTTGGAGAAGGTTGTGTAGAGTGTGTTGAGGGTCTTGGGTTCGACATGTTTCTATCAAGAAGTTGATGCAATGAGCTCCACAAGTCTTAGTGTATAAACTTTGTAGTTGTTGCTTGTTGAACGTCCCACGCTTGTCTGACGATTTCTTCAAGAACGCTCTGTGATATACACTCATAGGGGGTAAACCATAAGGATCGAAATAGTACACTACTCCATCACTCTGAACATAGAAAGCTATCCAATGTTGTCCAGGTTGTGTGTGGGGGTGTGTGTTACTGACAAAGCAAGTCAGAGGTGTTGCTTCAGCAGGGCACTCATCACTAGGGAAAGTACCTAGGAAGTATCGTCGAGTGTGAGGGTGTTGGCTAAGAACAGTGTTCAGTTGTGAAGTCTTCATCTTCTCAGGCCATGTGGTAGTCTGTGACTGGTAGTCTGTCAGCTGTGAGTTGGATGTTGTTGTCGTAGAAAGCACAGATGACAGCTGAGATGGCGTGATTTGTAGGGGCGTTGAACCTCAGAGACACAGTCAACTTCCCTTGCTTCACTAAGTTGATGCGTGGGCATTCAGGAGTCCTGTCTGGAGTCAGGTCGAAAGCGAAGACTGTGTACCCTGATTGGAACTGTTCTAAAGTGAGACCACAATCTTGACCTACAGCTAGTAGACCTGTCTCTCTGAACAAGTTCCTGTAAGCTTTCACACAGTTCCCTGCAGCAAAGTCAGTCTTCACTTCATATTTATGGTCATCATACTTCAGACCTACTTCTCTCACTGAGTAGTTCTGGAAGTTGAACGGGTTCTCGCTTTTAGTGCCTGACGCTGCAGTCTCTTTGACTAAAGCTAGTAGGACACGGGTCGGGATCTGGCTTGTGTCGGGTTGAGTCCAACTGTACTCTTGTGACCCTCCGTCTAGAGTGTGTTTAGTGACTCGACACCTCGTCAGAGTGTAGTTGAATGGCCCGAACTGAGGGTTCATCACTGTTTTATTGTGGACTTCAGCTACTTCGTCTCTCACAGTCACTTGGCGCACGCTCATCTCAGCTTTAGTGATCTTCACTTTGAAGTCCAAGTCTGCAGCTTGCATCATGTAGAAAGCTGGAGAGCTACGTTCATATATGAACTTGAACTCACAATGTGAAGGGAAGAGCTTGCACTGCTTGAGGAGGTCGATGTGGGGTCTGATGATGACTCCGTGAGTCCGTCTTGCACTGAACTCTTTCCGGCGAGCAACGAAACCAGTGTTAGCAGCAACTCGTCCTTCCATGTGGCCAGCTGTGTCCATCATCCACTTCTGTAGACCCTTCAACCGAGTAGTCTTGTCGTTCACTTCAGTTCCTACTAAGTCTAACAATGTCGATTTCAGTGCATAGTCTTCATTGTTCCCTGTCACTTTCTCTCCGTTGATCAACAGTTGAACAGAAGAGCAGAGGGAGTGGCCTATGTTGTTCACAGGTGCAGCTTCGTCACCTACTGCTAGAGGTGTCCCAGCAGCATCTACAACTTCTATTTCCAAGTACAACTCTGCTTCACTCAAATCTGTTACCAGAGTAGTTGGCTCAAAAGTAAAGTCGAAAGAGTCAGTGTGGTCAGTCAAAGCATTGTTAGTTGTCTTAGTGACTGTCTGACTTTTCAGAATGTCTTTTTGAGTCACTCCTACTGCATGGAGATCTAACTCTCCTACAGCACATGTCTGGCCATGAGGATGTAACAGACTCATGATTAGAACAGTAGTGCTTTATTGCTAGCACGACTCTGCTTCTTCTTCTTGCGCCCTTTGCCTGTCTGCTGCTTAGTACGTCCTGCACGTCGGACTGTCGCACGGCATTTGGCTGGAGTCGGTTGAGACACTCTGTTTATGTAGTTCTGAGCTGAAGAATGAGCTCTCTTCAATAGAGCTTGGCTTTGACCTCTGACATGTTTGTTTACACTCTTCTTGAGTGGTTTTCCAGCCATGACATCTGAAAGTACTCCTGCACCTGTAGAGAGTAGTGCTGTGCCAGCTGTCTTAGCAACTTTACGACCAATAGTGCTCAAAAGGGGGACAGCTCCTCGCAGTAATCCTGATATGATAGATCCAATACCATGACCACGTTGCCTAGCTACTCCACCGAAAGCTGGTAGAACACCGTGACCAAACTGAGATTTAGCATAGTAAGCACCATACTCCCCTCTAGGGGCTAAGTATGGAGGTGGGCCAAAGCGCTGAAGCATACTGTTACTATATGTGGTTGCTTATAGGCTTAAAAGCTAGTACTACAGTCACTGCTCCACGTTCAAATGGTAAAGGACGACCTGTGCTGTCTCTTAAGTAGATCGCGATCTGTCTGAAGCTGCTCTTACTCACAGGTTGGTACATCAAAGGTTGGAAAGTGACAGTCTGTGTGTCACCTAGCAGTGGATTAATGTTTACAACTCTCAACAGAGGTGCTCTCTTGTCTCCAACGATGTTATGTTTCACTATATCAGAGTATACATAGACAGTCTGAGCTCTGAACTTCAAGTCTACTACAGCTTGACCTTCAGTCTTATTCATCAAGAAGACACCACCTCCGAACCCTAACTGCACACCCAAGTTTACTGGTAGTTGTATCACAACATCAGGAGGTAGAGCTACAATACACTTCATTGTATACCTGTTGTATGTGAACACGTTAGATTTATTGTTCTTGTGGTGTGTCCTCAGTTTCTTGATTATACTAGGGTGTTCCCTGTTTATACACTTGTTCAGATAATTTATGAAGTCAGAGTTGTCTTGTAGATATGCACCTTGCAGAGAGAAAGCTGTATACGTCCGGACTGCTGGGAATTGAAAAGTGTTGACTAGTTTATCTAAATACTTCAACTTTAATTCTATTTTCACTACTCTGAGTTCTTCCTCAGTCAAAACTTCTGACTCTCTAGTAGTAAGCCCGTTTATGAATGCTGCTTTTTCTGTGTAATTTAAGCTGAGTGAATCTCTCACAGCTGAGACTGCTGCACTCGCACGGTTCTCGGGGTTCAAACCGCGTACTATTCTGTAAGTGATACTGTCTGCACCAGATGGCGGCACTTCTGCTAAAGGGTCTGGTTCAGTTTCGGTTTCGCTGTCCGATTCGACACTAGGTGGCGGCGCAGGTCGCGCTACTTCTCCAGAGCTTGGGTCTGATTCTACACTAAGTCTCGCTGTAGGTTGTCGTACTGGTACTTGTTTAGAGCGTTTGATCTCTACACCTCGCTGTAGACACTTCTTAGCTACGCTGTCATGTATACTTGAACTTTTCCTATTCAACACAGGATCGTTCGCTGTGTAAGGAAAAAAGTCTGAGCTTCGCTTATGTAGTGCTTCTTGTAGTCTTTTAGCACTCATGACGCTCTTGGGTATAGTTGAGTCTGTTTCACCTTCTATGAACAACAATGTCTCACATTCTACGTTGTACCAACTAGTAGGACACGTTATTTCTTGCAGAGCACACTCCATTGGAGTACTAGAAGATACATACTCAGGTAACAATGTGCTGTAAGTTGTCAGAGTGTTGTCTGGGAAAACTTTCATAGACGAGTTGCTAGGTAGTGTCATTGTGAACGCCATTTTTTCACGTTCTTAGCAGGTTCCCACGTGTTGAACTTATCTCCGTAACCTTTCCACTTGACGTATGCTTGACGCTTACGACCTGAGCCTCTGTACTTCACTACTTCCTCTATGTCGTACCGCTTCCCTTGACGGACATGGACCTTTTGAACTTCAGGCTGGTAGAAAGTTCCTTTTATCTCTTCTCCTAGTTCATCTTTCAGTTGGTATCCTTTAGGTTTGACAGAATCTATGGTGTATACTTCTTCAGTCCAGTTAGGTTCGTAACCTCTGTTGAAAGCGCGCTTCTTAGCAAGCATGCACACTTTAGATCCTTTCTTCAAAAGTAACTTAGGCACAGTTCTCTTGTCTGGTGGTTGTTCATATAACCTGTAGAACAGAGCATCAGAGTTCTTGTCTGTGATGTCTACTGGAGCTGCACCTATTGTCTTATGCACAGTACTATTGTAAGAGTGGACTAGATCTTGAAGTATACTTGTCCACTTGTAGTTGTTGAAGTAAGCAAAGCAACGCCACAGCTTACCTTGCAGTGTAGCGTTAAATCGTTCAGCTATAGCGCATTTCACGTCATCGTTCTCTCCAGTGAACAATTCCACACCGGTTTCTTTTAAATGACTTCTGAAAGTTTGGTTCAAAAATTCTTTTCCTTTGTCAGTCTGGATTTTAACAGGTTGTCTACTCTCAGTCATTTTTTTGTAAGCTTCTAATACATCTACAGCTTTCTTGCTCTTGACAGGTTGAGCAAAGCCATATCTTGAGAAGACATCTATACCAGCTAAAATATACTGGTACCCCTTGTTCTCACGTGAAGACTCTCTCATGTCAATAAGATCTAACTGCCATTGTCTATCTATACCCCAAGTCTGAGTGTTGTGTCTTGTGAACCGTCTCTTGTAAGGTTTGTGTCTAGTGTAAGCATCTACATCTTCTAAAGCTTCAGCAATGTTTTTTAAGTCAGTCTTTTTGAAGTGATGGTGTCGCAACTTACTCACACTAGTGAAACTTCCAGGTTCTCTGACTGAAGTATACCGATCGACTACAGCTTTCTTCAAAGCTTTGTCCGCCATAACTTTGCTAGTTGACGAGGTGTTATACCAGTACCACTCTGTGAAGTATTAGCTTTACGTTTACGACCTGGTGTTATACTATATGAACGTCTTCTGAAGGGAGAGACAGTCATAGAACTACCACTCTTGAAAGATTCTTTGTTTCTGACGAACTTCAAGTCTGGGTTCAGCCTTTTAACAGCTGCGATGAAGTGCTTTTGTCCTATGAGAGGTTGCTTCTTAGTTAGACTATTTTTCCGAGCTGCATCACCTAGTAGATCAATGATGTTACTCCCTTCTATACGCCGCCCGTGCACTACTAGTTCACCACTAGGAGTCCAGTTGATAGTACCTCGACCTTTGTCAGAGTCTGCCAAGTGTCTATACAGATTCATAGCAGTCTTCTGATAAGTATTAGGTACACGCCTTTGAATTAAAGTATCCATCACCATGACACCTTGTCTACCTATAGGTCCTGTGTCTTCTTCTCCTTCTTCTTCTTGAGACTCATATTCATCGTCTCCACTACCCCCAAGTAAACTTGGAGTTGGAGTTTGATGACTAGTAGTAGAAAACATATCATCATCCTCGCCTGAACTAGCTTCATCGTCTGCTTCTTCTCCTCTTCTACCTTTTCTGCGACGGTGTGGAGTAATATTTCTAGGGTTCATGGAAGAAGCAGCTCGACTCACAATTTTAGCTTTTTTGTATAGTATAGAAGATTTAGTCATGAGCTGGTTGTATCTACTGAGTCTCTCACTACTGTTCAACTGAGAGTCATTCAATACTCTAGTTGCTTCTTTCTGTAAGTGACTCAATATCTCCACTAGACTACTGTGTGGGGATAGTTTTTCTCTGACTAGTTGACTCTCATAAAACTGAGTTTGAGGGTCTGGTAGCACAGCTGGAGCAGAAGACGCGAGTGTTGCACTAGGTAGCGAGTCAGTGTTAGTAGTAGAAGAAATGGGGGTGTCGCTTCTACCCACTAAATCAGGTCTCACTAAAGCCATACGTGTGTAAGACATGACTACCGTTTGACAGCTGATCCTATGAGACTAGTAATAAGAGGTAGTGCTACACCTAGCAGTGCACCTATGAAACCACCTTTCTGCTGTAGTATTCGTCTCTTAGCTATGACAGTAATCTTAGGTTTTGTTATAGCCTTCAGTTGTTTCTTGTACGGCGATAACTTCTTGACTGCGTGAACTGAGTTCGGTGTCAAGGTTTTGTTCATTACATTGACACATATGACACTCATTAGTCTGATCACTTCTTCACTGAGACCTCTCACTAAATGTTGACAGTCTGTAGTACTACATTTAGCTATATGTTTCAACAGAGAGTAATGACGACGTAAAGAAACTAACTTTTGGTAGTAAGCACTTCTCTGACGGCGCTTAAGACTCTCAGCACGCTTACTCTTAGTACTACCCTTCATTTCTTCTGCTTTTTCCCAGTAGGAATGAATACTACGCTGTTCCAAGGTGTTGTTATACTGTTCCTCACTCGCAAGTTGTCAGGTGTGCTCTGCTTACAGTCCAACACTATGTATGAGTGCTTAGCTGTAGTCTCTTTGTTATATACCTGAGTCAAGAAAGATGGTTGTGCTGGGAAAGCTTGTCTAGATATATAACTTATCTGACTCATATCTCGAGGGTTCTTGAAAATAACTAGATAATGGGTGTTTAAACTGAGAGTCCTGAAGTCTTTGTTAGCAAAGAATAAGTTCTGAGTAATGAATATTACATTCATGTTCAGATGATGAGAACCTTTGATGAAGAGGTCTTTAGCTATAGGTGCATATTCCGGGTCTAACAAGTCGTCTATGATGAGCATAGAGTGTTTAGTAGTATCTCGACTAGAGTTGAAAAGTTCATCTCTTGTAAGAAGACCTTCGTTGAATTTCACACCTGCACTTTTCAACTTTTCAAACTCTGGTTGCCACTGGCTGTAGCAGTAAGTTATATCGTGTACTTCAGGTGTGACGAGAGTCTTCACGTTATTTATCACTTCGAATACTAGACGACTCTTACCACACGATGTAGGTCCTGCTATTAGCATAGTAAAAGGTGACTGTAGTCTAGGATCGAATTCAACAGATTCCACAGTGCTAGAGACGTCCATCTTACTGCAGTGATCAGACGAGAGTGGTCAACACTGGAGTGACACAGCTCACTTTTATGTCTTTGGGTACAGCTGCATACAACCCTTGAACATACATTGCGACGTCGCTGCGACCCATGTCGTCTTGCAACACTTTCATAAGAGCCATAGGCTCAGACGTCTCGTTGTACTTCCAAGCTCTCAGCACTTCATAGACAGGGTTCTTGACAGTCCTGTCAGAAGGCACAGGTTGAGAGATGAAAGCTAGTTCATGAGAAGTCAACCCTAAGTAGATCCCTATGGTCTTCCAGTCTCTAGGGCAGAGCTCAGCTAAAAGAGAGAAATATTTCTGCACTTTCCACTCCATGTCTCCACTCTGTAAGCCATCCCACATGTCATGCTTGTCCATGTACTCACGTGAGAATTGGATGAGGTCCATACGGTAAGATTCTTCCAAGGCGTCTGCTAGTTCCTTCCACCTAGTAGTACAACTTTTCTGGTACCAAGTAGTGAACATTTCTCTAGCTTGAGTTATGACACTTCTCTCACAACTGAGATATCCCATGTCCTTCAAGTTCACTTTGAGGTATGAACCTAACCGTATGTAATCTGATGTCGGCAACTTACTACTTATTTTCAGTAGCATAGCGTCTGGTAAGTATCCTAACGGCTCTCCTTTGAAGAATGATGATACAGGTACTACTAAATTGAAATCTGCCATGATGAGTGAGTGTGTGAAGGAGTAGACAGGCAGGTAGGTAGGTAGAGCGTTGTATGGGGTGTTGTAGGTTAGGAGGAGCTTTTATATAGCTCTTTAGACTAGATACGTAGGGAAATCGTGTAAAGAGCATGCAAAACGTTCTGAGTTCGAACTCCTCGCCCCCCTATCCATTTCACACTAGAGGGGTGCCTCCACCCCATACACCCTATGCTAATACTATACACACCCCCCACCCCACCCAACTCTATACGATGCACTAACGTTTCACTTTTTTATCAGAGTGTTTACAATAACATTCTGAGCGCTAAACCACTACGATGAGGGGACGTTGTAATATCACGCTCCCACTGACCTAAATAAGTTTTAACTCTGTGTCTGTCTGCTTCAGTGTAACGTTCTAGATACGTATCTGGGATTTTGAAAATGTCTTCTACTTTCAAATCTGAACGACCTGCTAAGTTCCTTTGAAGCCGACAACCTAGCATGTCTATGATACTCTCTAACAAGTAATGTGTCGGCATGTCTTGATTAGAGTGGTACTGAGGATGATGAGGGTTGTTTGCGTAGTGGTGTTTCAGCCCTGATTCCCACATTGCAATGTGGTCAGAGTTCTTGAGAGGTTTTGAACTCTTAAGGCGGCCAAACTTCCAGCCGTATCCAACAGCTTCTACAGCTGAAAACTTAGACAAGTCGTGCTTCATTATCAACTTGTCTATACATTTACCTTCACTCTCATTGAAGCTATCACTTAGCAGAACCCAAGTGTAATACAACCATTTCCTATGCTCTAAAGTCTGTTTGAAATGATTGAAAATGTACTGTAAAGTTTTTACAGTGCATGTGACAGACTCTTTTCTTTCACACACATACTGTAATACTAACTCGTCTTCAGGGTATCTAGCTTTAACTAGCGTGTAGAGGTCGTGAGCTGTCTTCATGATGACATTGAAAGGTCGTTTGAATGAGTGAGTGCACTTACACGACCCTATATACTCTGAGTGATTTATGACTTGACAACTAACCGTTTAAAACACAGTGTGCATGGAAAATATTTTAAGAAGTAGAGTGACAGTTTGAAAGGGGGGTCTCTCAATATATGAGAGACCAGAGTTAGTTTGTTAGTACACCTATACTTTTTTTTCACTTTTATTTTTTTTGTGAAGCATCTAATAGACTATTTTTTGAGAACAATTGAACTTTATTTGGCGTTTTTTGAGATTACAGTTACATTCATCCCTTCGATATATATATCGGGTATCCATACATTTAATAAATACATTTTGTCTTCGATATAAATATCGGGTATCCATACATTTACTATGTTTTTTTTCATCAGTTAGGGGAGAAGGATTGAGTTGGAAAGGCTGTCACCAGTTCATACAAGACTCCTTGGCACAGTAGAGTAGGGTTTTGACAACGTTGTACAACTACTCTTACAACGTGACAACACCCATTTGCATTGTGTCCAATCTCAGTCTTGTATGCTCTTTCATACAGAAACCGATCTGAAGAGTATTTAGCACGTGTTATCTTGTCAGGAGCTGATACTGTGTGCTTGATTAAGCCTTGTACCATACTCGTAGAGATGAACACGGAATTTCCCAGCTGCTGTGATTCGAGCTGATTAATTTTGAAGTAGGGTTTCATCCTACATTTTTGAAAGTTAATAGCTGAAGCTACTACACTATGAGAAGTTACACTGTGTTGTAACTTAGAAACTAGCAGTAACACGCTGCTCACTACTTCAGATTGAGTAGCTTTCCCAGTAGAACTAGTTATGAACTTCTTGAGAGAAGGACTACTAGCATTTATGGGAGTCGTGTTGTTATGCAGAAAACAATTTGAAAAATCTAGATTTGGAGGTATGTAACTATCTCTGATGTACTCTTCAGGACAATATCTGAACAACTGCTTTTCCTCACCAGTCTCTACTCCACTCTTGACGTCTGAAATGAACTCCCAAACTGACCGCCGGTCTTTAGTGCTGAGTGAAATCGGTAGAGGTGTACAAGCTGCACTGGACATGTTGTCTCAGAGCTGCTCAGTTTGAATCTAATCACAGCCGGTTGTTTTCAACGTACACTAATCGTTTCCCCCACCCTCTCTAGAAAAGTAGTGTCCACAAATTAACTCACTTGAACGAAAATCTTTCAAATAAACGTCAAGAAGAAAATGTAAACTGCACCTTCAAACTTGTCAATCATATAATAAGTTAAAAAAAAATTTTAGACTGTATTTATATTTTTTCATCTTGAAAAGTGTAGTATAAGATACATCATTCATGAACGTTCCTTTTATGTTGCAACGCCTCATCCAGCTGACAGCCACTGTGCTATCTGAATAGAGTTCACATTTCCAACTGTTGTTTTTCAACTTTTTGTTTTGCTCTCCGCAGAAGCACCAGTCTGTAATGGGTTATCCAGTGCTTATTTATGCAGTGTGGTTGATAAAGATACGTTGTATCCAAACTCAGCCTAGTACTTTACTATAGTGACACATGCTTATTATTGTCGTACAATAACAATTAGAGATGAAATATGAAAAAAATGTCAGACGTCAAATGTTCGTCTATTGTCGTTCAACAAACGTGTGACAACGTTTGACAATCGTTCTCAGTAAAATTAGTATATATACCCGTTGATTTGCTCAGTTGAAATCAAACTGCTCCTGAGCTGCTCAACTGTGACGACTACTCTACTCCTGCCACTCTACACGCTGCCTCTACTTTTCAACTTCTACAAACTAACTGTTTTAGTTAAGATGCGGTCTGCTGGCAACAAGAGCTCTAAGAAGAGTTCTAAAGTAGCTAAGAGCAAGAACTTAGTTCTGGACGTTTCTGTGGAGATACCTCCTACAGTAAGCAATGAAGTACAGTGGATTCATCGTCCAAGTACACCTGAAGAGCAGAGTGCAGCTATCTTGGGGTTACATCACGATCTGGACTGCATGCTGGCTCCTTCCACTGGCGTACTGGACCGTGATGTATCTACGTCAGCACCAGCTTTGAGCTCTACAGACTTCAGCAACCCTGAACCGCCTCAAGATGTCCTCACTTACCAGACCCTGTCACACGTCATGCCCGTGGGGCGAGGCAATGGAGCTCTTCCCACTGCAGCTACTCCTCCAGTCATCATCGACTTGACTGGTGATGAGCTACTTCGACCCACTACGCCAATCGTCATCGACTTGACAGAGGACGAAGTAGAAGAAGGTGAAATCATCGGGCACGACTTGAATGAAGTACTAGATGAGTGGTTCCAGAGAGCTGAAGCTGAAGGACGCTGTGCTCCACCTTCCTCACCTGTCACTACAGCTGTACCAGCTGACATTGTAGTGAGGGATAGTGCCGGGGCCGTCATCACTCCTGGACTGACCGACACTGTTGTCGTCATCAACGGGGAAGCTACAGTAGTCACAGATGAGTACTACTAAAGAGTAGTAGGTGACACAAGTGGTGAAGTGAATCCTCCCAAGGGCGTGACGACAGCTACTAAAAGAGGTCCATCTCCACAGATTCAGCCAGAAGCAGTTGTTGAAAAAAAAAAGAAGCGAAAGTACACCAAGAGTGTGGCTACTGTAGCTGCAGCTGCTGCACGTGCTGCAAAGGCTGGTGTGGGAAGTGTTACTTCCCAATCGACGGTTGCTACTCATGCTGTGACACCGCTTCCGCCGAGGAACGGATCCAAGAAAGCTGGGTCTAAGCTGGCTAACTTCCGCATAGTCCCTTTGACTGGTGAGAAGTGGCCTAGTCGGTTTGGTTTCCCATCTCAGCAAGCCGAAGGTAGCATTGTTCCTGACCAGCTGTTCTACCCACCTGGAGATACATGCACGCTGCTTGAAGTATACAAGCTCCCCTTCATCAGTGGCGTCTCAATAAGGCAATATTTGAACAAGCCTTATGAGAGGCGCGTCAACTTACGGGCAAACGACTTCAGAGAGCTCTTCTACCAGAGCGAATCTATCATAGAGAACTATGACAGGATTAAAGAAGAAGCCAAGAAAGGAGCGCCAGCAGTCAAGAACTATCTGAACTACTTAGACAACCCTGTCAAACACACAGGTGTGTTAGTCAACCTCTACAGGGGGCAACCTAAGATCCACATCGGAACGTCGTCCTACGTGGAAGAAATGGATAAAGCGCTGCCAGCAGGTCGAGCAACAACAAGTCCAATACACTGTGGGTACACGGTCACTGTCAACACGATCAAAGACATCATGGAACGTGTTGGGCCGATGCTGGAGAGTGACAAGAACTTTTACAGAGGTGTTACCACTTGCGATGAGACTGATTAGGTGAGTGCTCAACAATTAAATTACATCAGTTGTAAGGTTCCTCAACACTGTATTGATAGGGTTGTAAATTCTTTGCATTATGTGTCTGTCTGTCTGTCTGTCTGTCTGTCTACCTGTTTGTTAGTGAGTATGTTTTAGTGGAAAAAAGGAAAGAAAAAAAGAAGGAGAGAGTGTATATCTGAAGAGTTTTTAAAATGCATAGACACGTGAATACTATCAGTTGTATTCGGTGTAATGCACCTAGAATACCTAGACAAGTTACTATACATAACAGTAGTAAGAACTTGTGTACTTCAGAGACTTGCTTGAGAGAAGTCTTCTCTAGTGAAACAGTTTTACCTGAAGAGATTGAGAAAAACTCTCTTTTCTTAGAATATTACAAATCAAATTTCAGATCGATAGGTCAAGGTTTAGTTGTGTTAGGTTGTGTACAAGCTATATATAACGTCAGATTAACTACTTTTGAATCTGATCAAGGAGTGAGTGAGATAGTGACAGCTCTCAGAGCTATACATGAGAATCAGTTATACAGTTATAGAGTAGCTGTGTCTTTTGGTCGAATTTTGACTTGCACTGAAGACGCTGAGCAAAGAGTCATGTATTTTCATGCTTCAGCTAACAACTCTTCAGTTTTTTATGACAGTGAAGACCATCAAGACCCTTACTTCTTAGTTAAGAACTCTGAGAGCTTTGAAAGTTGCATAGATCTATTGAAAAGTAAAGTGAAAGTTGACACAAGTAGACCTGACACAAAGTGGACTGTAGTAGGTAATGTGAATGTGAATCTGACTTATATTAGACCTACAAATGTGTTATTAGGTAAGTTAGAGAGTGTCCCTGCTAGTTTCAGGAAAAGAGGTATGTTACACTTCCACCGAGACTGTTACAGTAAGAGAGTGTACAGAGACAACTTGTGTTTCTTTAGATGCTTGTCACACCACTTGTATAAAACATTAGATTGAACTGTAGAGCTTTTCAAAGAAGCTTATCCAGACACTTGTCAGAAAAAGTTCAAAGGTATTCTCTTAAGTGATTTAGATAGATTAGAGGAAGTATTCAAAATAGACATACGAGTGTTCAAGCTGTCTAGTACTAATAAAGTGACTGTAGTGCGTAGCAAGCTTTGTAGTAGCAAGAAAGTATTGAATCTCAACATGTACCGCAACCACTTGAGTCTGATAGTAGACATGTGTAAATATGGACGCGTGTACAGTTGTGAAAAATGTTACAAAGCATTCTCTTCTAATTACAACTTGAAGAGACACACTGCTGTAACAAAAGACTGTACTAAAGTACGATTTATATACAAAGGAGGTGTGTACAAACCTAGTAGAACTATATTTCAGAAGTTGAGTGAGCTAGGTGTACATACACCTGCTCACTTAAAGATATACCCATATAAGATTGCTTTCGACTTTGAAAGTTATTTTGTAAAGAACGGTGAGAAAAGTTGTAACACAACTTTTGAGTTAGATCATGTACCACTGTCTGCTAGTGTAGCTAGTGACTTTCCAGGGTATACAGAACCAGTGTGTTTTGTCAGAGAGAGTAACAGGGAAAATGATGACTTAGTCAGTCGTGTATTAGGGTACATAGATATGTTAGCTTGTGAAGTAGGTGAACGTGTCAGAGAGCGTTTTAAAGTAGTGACAGATCAGCTAGATGCTCTGCAAGCTGAAGAGGAAAGGTTAGAGAGTGCAGCTTTGAAAGCTGCTAAGTTAGAGAAAAGTAAGTATAATTTATCACCTGTCGTCAGAGCTAAACAAGCTCTGACAGCTTATATGAACAGAGTACCTGTAGTAGGTTTTAACTCAGGTCGATATGACTTAAATCTAATAAAGAGAAGCTTCCACACTTTCTTCTCAGAAAGAGAAAAGAAACCTATGACGACTATAAAAAGGTGTAACCAGTACATTGCTGTATACACTGAGCACTTAGTGTTCTTAGACATGGTGAACTATCTAGCTCCAGGTTATAATTACGCTAGTTATTTGAAAGCTTTTTTGAAAGACACAGAGAAAGGTTTTTTTCCTTATGAGTGGATGGACAATGTCCGAAAATTAGATAACACAACTCTCCCACCTAGGAGGAGTTTCTATAGCTCTCTGACTGGGAAAGGTATAACTCAAGCTGAGTATAGAAGCTGTAAAGAAGTGTGGGTGAAAGAAAAAATGAAAACAATGAAAGAGTACTTAGTGTACTATAACAATTTAGATGTAGCTCCATTTGTCAGAGCTATAAATGAACATAGCAAGTTCTTCATAGAAAGGAATGTTGACATGTTCAAAGATTGTTTGACACTTCCAGGTTTGACTTTGAAGTTCCTCTTTCAGAACACTGAGTTGAATGCGACACCTTATGTTCTCTTTTCACATCATGAAAAAGAAGTCCACAACTTACTGAGAAAGAATTTAGTTGGTGGACCTGCTATAATATTCCACAGACACCATCGTAGTGGTATAACTAGAATAAGAGAGCGTAAGTATGGAGTTGAGAGTAAAAAGTGTGATCACATTTTAGGAGTAGATGCAAATAGCTTGTACTTGAAATGTATGGGTGAAGCTCATTGTACAGGGTTCTATGTAGTGAGACGTCACGAAGATGATTTCAAGCCTGTTCTCAGTCAGCAAATCAGTTACTCAGCTGTAGAATGGCTCCGTTACAGAGCTATAGTAGACAAAGTACCTATTTTACATCAATACAACTATGGTGAAGTCAGTGTAGGTAGTCAGCGTATAAGAGTAGATGGGATAGTCCCTGATCGTAAATTGATATATCAGTTCCATGGTTGCTATTGGCATGGTCATACATGTCAGATCAACAAGACATTGCTGACTAGTACGAAGGGTCGGGAATGGATAGAAGAGCGTTCTAGTAAAACAGCTGCTGTAACTCTGTATCTGAAAAGTTTAGGTTACACAGTAGTAGAACAATATGAATGTCAGTGGATCAAATTACGAAAAAACACTCAGTGTTTGAAACTGAAACCTGAATGGAGTGTTAATAGACCGTCTTCAGCTGGTAAGATGAGTCAAGCTGAGATAATAGAAGGTGTGAAAAGTGGTTCAGTGTTTGGGTTGATTCAAGTAGATATTCACACACCTGAACATCTCAAACCATATTTTGCTGAAATGACACCAGTTTTCAAGAACATTCTTGTCAGCAAAGAAGATGTAGGTGACCATATGAAAACTTATCTAGAAAGTGTAGGGAAACTGCGTCAACCTCAGAGACAGTTGATAGGTAGTTTCCATGGATCAGGTCTTCTACTAGGTACTCCGTTACTTAAGTGGTATCTAGAGAAAGGTTTAGTAGTTAGCAAAGTGCACTTGTTAGTTCAATACACACCTGAAGAAACTTTCAGACCTTTTGTGCAAGAAGTGACAGCAGCTAGACGGAAAGGAGATGAGAATGTTGACTGCAAGATCCTGTCTGACTTGTATAAACTGTTAGGTAACAGTTCATATGGTAAGACTATATGTAACAAGCAGAATTTCTTGAATACTAAATATGTAAGTCCAGATTTTGCTAGTCGACATTGTCTGCACTGGTCAGTACAACAAGTGCATGACATCAGTGAGAACACTGTAGAAATGTCATCTCTCCCGACTAGTATCACATACGACTTACCTGTTCAGATTGGGTTCATGGTATACCAGTATGCTAAACTGAAAATGTTAGCGTTCTACTACGACTTCTTGTTGAAGTTCATTGACTCAAAAGACTTTGAAATGTGTGAAATGGACACTGACAGTTTTTATTTTGCATTGTCTAAAAAGAATTTAGACGAAGCTGTCAAACCTGAGATGCGTGAGCAATACTTCAGAGAGCGTCACAAGTGGTTACCTTCTGAATCTTGTGATAATCCTCAACATAGAGAGACGTACATTCAATGCAGAACACACAACTACCCATGGGTACAACCACCGTGTTGCTATCGCCGCCTGGTGTTTGACAAGCGAACTCCAGGTCTGTTCAAGATAGAGTGGGAAGGAGACGCTATGACATCTTTGAACCCTAAATGTTACATGTGTGTCAGTGAGACAGGGAATAAGACTAGTTGCAAAGGAGTTATCCAGAGGCAGAATAATCTTACTGAGACAAATTATCAGAATGTTTTGAAAACAGAAAAGACTCATGTTGTGACAAACAGAGGTTTCAGAGTTATAGACCATCACGTCACTACATACTCTCAGAACAAGCAAGGTCTAAATTACCAGTACATTAAGAGAATAGTATGTGAAGATGGTGTCAGCACTGAACCTTTAGATATATGACTCTCTCTTTCTCTGTGTGTGTGTGTGTGTGTGTGTGTATGTGTGTGTGTGTGTGTGTTTGTGTTTGTGTTTGTGTTTGTGTTTGTGTGTGATAAAGACAAGTGAGTTGTATCACTCAAAAAAAGTAAAAAAACAAACAGTATTTTCCTACAGTAAAAAAGAAAAGAGAAAATAGTTAAAGAGAAAAAGGAAAATTTTCTGTGAGGAAAAGAAAATTTCCACAAATGGAAATTAAGTAGTACTAACTATATAGTAAAAAAAAGAAGGAGTAAAGGAAAATTTTCTGTGAAGAAAAAGAAAATATTTCCATAATTGGAAATTAAGTAGTACTAACTATATAGTAAAAAAAAAAAGAAGAAAAGAGAAAAATTTTAATGAAAAATTTTCATAAAAATGTAAATAATACAGCTTCTATAAAGAGAAAGAGAGAGAAATTATAGTTGAACATTCGAGGAAATTATCCAATTTCTCTCCGAATGTTTCACCTCAATTTCTCTCCTAGTAAACTATATCGCTAAAAAAAAGCTCGTAAAATAACAAAAAAAAGTGAACTGTATCACACCAAAAAATAAAATCAGGCGTGAAAAGAGAGTTGTTACAAAGACGCCACTGACTGATTTCAGACTACTTTACTAAACTCTCTTTGTCCGTCAAATTCATCAGAGAAATTTTTTTTTCTGATTAGTGTCAAGAAATATATACAATGGCTGACAGCAAGTTGACGTCAAAAATAGACGATATCCTTGACTCTGTCAGTATGTACAGTTCTATATATGGTAGTTGTAGTTCTAGACTTGATGCTTCAGCACCAACTCTCTCAGCACGTGAAAGTGAGAAAAATGTTCATACACCCCCACGCATTACAACTCATGTAAGACCAGTGTCACCTCGTAACTTCGACACAGCTTTGACTTGTGGTTGTAAAGGTCATTTCTTCTGGGAGTTCATACCTGTAAATAATATTAGCTATTTTAGAGGAACCTTACCTGATGTTGTTGAGCGCTGTTTTTCCAGTATACATGTGTACAGAGATTTCCATGAAGCTTTCTGGGACGCATACACTCAGTGTATAGAGCAATCCACATTGAATCTGCCTATATTCGTTGCAGATTTCGCCATTGCTGTGTATCAAATGCATAACTCTCTGACTTGCCCCAGACACTATGCTAGATACACTCTAGGGAGTTTCAAGAGCTTCATGGAGTTCAACGAAGTCTTACGTGAATCACCTATTATAGGCGCATTCTGTAGGTGTAATGTTCCGATGAACCCTTCAGATATCGCTTACAATGTGTGTTTCACGTGTCTGCAAGCTACTCTAGAGTTGAAAGCTTTGTCTCTCACAGCAGTGTTTCAGCATTTCTCGTATGAAGTCAGTTTCAAAACTGATTACTTGAATGCTCTGACTCCAGGTGTGAGAAACAATCGCGAATACTTTCTAGCTCAGTCATTGTTTGATGTGAAACTATCTAAAATTGTGAAGATGGGGACTGGTTGGGTGAGTACTTGGAATACTCGAGGTGTTTCTTGGAAAGGCCAGAAAGGTTCCACAACCAATCGTTCTTTCTGCATCATGTGTAACATTGCAGGGAATGGTCATGACTTGTTTGTGTGCAAGAACTGTACAAAGTATAAAATGTGAATAAAGTAACCAAAATAATATTTCTTGCCTTGTGTTTGTCTTTAGCATGTGACGGCATTACTCAATGTCATTGTTGACATTTATTTCAACCACGTGGTCTTAAACACGTGTCATTGTTGACATTTATTATAAGCACGTGGTCTTCAACACGTGTACAAGTGAAGTAGGTCATGTTGACATTGTACTAGCCAATCAGAAGCTTGTAAAGTATGTCATGACCTCTGATGACGTCACTTCCTGTCATTTAGAAGCTTCTGATTGGTTGACAGAGGTCACTTCCGTTCTGCAAGTGTCAACTGACCTAGATGCACCCGTTTACTACGCGCTGAATATGCTCCTATATACTACTTGTATAGGATATGTACTGTATTAGGTGTGAATCAGGGAACGGTGTGAGGAGGGGCAATAAATGAGGAAAGACGCCCATCAAAGGTGATCAGACACAAGGCTTATGCTGATGACACTGCCTCCATGACCCCCATTACTGCTTATTTATTGGTGTATTGTGGGCCTCCAATGACTACCATGCAGACCCCTATTATGAAGATATTGCAACAATGATAATAATTGCAACAAGCGTATTATCAATACAATCGGCTGAAGAGCTATATCTTACCTCCTTTTGCAATGAGTGGAAGTCGACCAGTGCACTGATATTATTTGGTTCCCTATACGACCAATCTCTCAGGCACTATAGTGCCTAACCAAGTTATTTATTTTCTGGATCACTGTACAACCAACCTAGGGTAATTAATATTGTTAATATTGCTTTTCCATTTTAGGCTAAGTCCTTTGGAGTAAGGCATTAGTCATAAAATGTTGTTCAGCCTCAGTCATTCTTAAATAGCACTTTGTCATGCCTGACGAATGTCCCTATGACCAACTTGGAATGGCCATTACAACCAAAGGCCCGGCTTATAGAGTATCTGTGTGCTACACTAATGTTCCTCTGTTATTAATCTATCTCTCTAACTGTCTGCTCTGTATCTTGTATAGTCACTGATATACATGCTTGTTTCTAAAGCTTATAAAGCAGAACTATACATCCTCTCAACACTGCTCTATAGATATATGTATCCCCCTTCCCATAGCCTCCTGCTGCCTATTATCAGGCCACCATTCACACTTCTCCCTTGGATCTCTGTATCCTTCTCATTTGATCCCTCTCTCCCCTTTCAGTGATGTTTCACCTTTCACAGATGCCCTCTCTATGGCCGGCTGTGTAACCCAATTTGTGCATATCTACCTGCAGGGGCATACAAATAGCTCATCACAACAGTTCTCATAGGCAGAGCTATTGTGCCTGGTAAAGATAGGGTACTTAGATGATGGCAATACCTGTATCAGAGACACTAGAGTGGAGAGGGTAGGGTTTCATGAGTGTAGTACAAAAAAGTGGTTATCCAGAATGGTTGTTGCAATAATGCTAGACTATAGACCAATGCAACAAGAAAGGGTGAATTTTCAGCAAAGTTGTTGATTAAGATTTTTTATGCCGAAGTGGTGGCGTAGCCACCTGGTGGTGCCGCCAGGCACCACCAGAACGAGGTATATGATGTTTGCACTTTGCCAGAAGTCAGAACGGGAGCCGCCATCTTGGATTGTGCCGCCATCTTGGATTAAGGTGTCACAACACAAATTTATGCTATGTGATAACAATAATATAAATCAACCTTTGATAGTTCCTGAGGTTGATTATAATCATACCTACCCCCTCTAATATGGACCCAAGGAATTCAATGGTTCTATTGGTTTGTTGCTAATACAGCTGGTTGCCTAGCAATGGCTATTCTAATTGTTTATCTGCCTAGCAACACACATTTCCATGGTCCTAAGGTTGATTATAATCATACCTACCCCCCTTAATATGGACCCTAGAAATTCAATGGTTCTATTGGTTTGTTGCCTAGCAACGGCTATTCTAATTGTTTATCTGCCTAGCAACACACATTTCCATGGTCCTGAAGTTGATTATAATCATACCTACCCCCCCCCGTAATATGGACCCAAGGAATTCAATAGTTCTATTGGTTTGTTGCTAATACAGCTGGTTGCCTAGCAACAGCTATTCTAATTGTTTATCTGCCTAGCAATTACCACACGGTGATTACCACACGGTATCCCTGTGCCATGGCAAGGCCAAGGACACTCCAAAGTGACTCTCTAATCTAGATCATTAATTCATAACTTATTATCACATACTCATATCTATAATTCATATCTAAATTAATCACAACAATCATGTAACCCCATGATAATATGCCAAGGTATCCAGACGTAACTAAAGTTACAAGTCGAATGAATATCATGAAAATGATTCTGATTTGTGCTAAATAAAAAAACACAAAAAAAACACACACATTTCCATGGTCCTAAGGTTGATTATAATCATACCTACCCCCCTAATATGGACCCAAGAAATTCAATGGTTCTATTGGTGTGTTGCTTATACAGCTGGTTGCCTAGCAACGGCTATTCTTATTGTTTATCTGCCTAGCAACACACATTTCCATGGTTCTGAGGTTGATTATAATCATACCTACCCCCCTAATCTGTACCCAAGGAATTCAATGGTTCTATTGGTTTGTTGCTAATACAGCTGGTTGCCTAGCAACATCTATTGTAATTATTTATCTGCCTAGCAACCCACATTTCCTTACCCCCTAACATGGACCCAAGGAATTCATACGAAATGCCATATTTGAAGTAATATCATCCTTCCCCCTGATAACCCCTTCCCGGCCCTGCTTTTTTGGTGTCTTGAATGGGTTCCCTTCAAACATACCAACCATGTAGACATTATGTTTCTTCGAATGCAAGAATTGCGGTTGTTGCCGCGTATAAAAATGCCTCAGGCATTTTTTACCCGGCAACAACCGCAATTCTTGTTTTAAACATTTTCGAAGTCTGACCTACAAATACATAAATATAACTTCAAAACACTGTGCTCTTCTACACAGTGTTTGAGCGATAATTGCCTTGTGAATCTCCTGATATGAGATGTTTGGAAATATGGCTTGAAGAGAATGTTATGAGTATTCAGCTATTAACCAACGTAAACACAACTTTATCATGAAGAAGTCACCCTCTCATACTGCATTGGTCTATAACCATGTCAGCTGTCCTATCTTTAGAAGTCCATATTGAACTATCCCACAGTTCTGTATTTTTTTCATTTTACTTGACATCATTGTACATTGTAATCATTTTTATACTTATTATGGAAAAACCTGAACAATATACGGCATGTCATGTTATCATGTATAGACACGACACTATATTTTTAGTTCCAATAGTCAATGCTGATAGTGTTTACTTTGTATTGCTGTACAACTAGGAGACCATGCGCACAGTGGGTCTACTTGATGTCATATTATGTTGTAGTGCATTTGGTTAGGCTAGGTTTCTAGGCAGATACCGAATGGTGTAATTAAAAGGCTTAGAAAGAAGTCACACATTCATCCTTGGAAATTCCAATAAAGAGATTATACATGCAGAGCTTGTAGTCAGAAAGTCATGAGGCAAACAGCACATTCTGTCAAAAGTCAAGATGTACATCTCAACAATAAAATCCAAATGCTGCTGCCAGGCAGGGAAAAAATGCAAAGAAATGCCAACTCAAACAGGAAAAGAGTGAAAGATAACCTATAGACAGAAAGGAAGATAAGATTATGCTTTAAAGGAAGAGGAGAGACATTTGAGAATGGACATAGTAAAGGGAGAGACATTGAAGAGATAGGGAGAGGAAGACAGCAATGGTGACTGAGAGACTCTCCTCAACCTAGTACAACTGAAATACTGTCAGATCACTCTCCCAAGTCCCCATCTCTAGCCACTGCACTACTCAGTCCCCTAACAGAGAGCAGCTCAGGGTGTAGGGAACCAGTGGACTGTGAGACAACATTTTGCGCCTCTTTTGGCAGTGAGCGGACCCAGCCTCCCCAAGGGTGAAAGTGAACACCACCCAGCGACTGACAACTGATAAGGACCAATGAAATCATGAAGAAAAAAGGAAGAATAAAGAAAGTAAAGGGACACAATAAGGAAGCAAAAAGCTGAGAAGATGAAAAAATGCACTCTGTGTACATTGCTGGGCTGTCCTGGAGACCTTTCAAAGCTTCTGTTTGTCCATATGCAGTGAATCACCTCAGACAGGCTCAATGACTTTGGTAGGGACCTCAAAATTTGAGGTGAATCTAGTTTAGAACACAATGTCTCTGGGGAATTTAGAAACTGATATACTACCTAATTGTTTGATGTATTTACATGTGTGGACAATGCAGAACTATCCATATGTTTGGAGATGTTTCAAATCCTCTCCATACGAGTGATGGGTGTCCAGGGGTTACTTTTCCCTCTTCCTTTTCAACAATAGTGGTCCCTCATACAGGGAATTCTCGGACTGGGAGGGGAGATGCATACATAGACCACACCTTATGCAGTGTCACGGATCTAGGTAGGAGGTGTATGGTAACCAGTGCAGTGGTATAATTAGGATAACATTTACATTGGTGATTACCCATAATGCTGTATTACCATGACCTGCCTCTGCATTTACACTGGCCCAATCTTAGATTAGGCCCAGTATGAAGAAGTGTAGTACCGATATAGATTTGAATGAGGCAATAGGGAAATGAAGGTGATAAGTAAATGGTGTGGTCATTATTATTTCATAGTTGAGTGTGAAACTATAAATTAAAATTGATGAACGGCATGGCAAATGAAAGTTATAAAATAAACAGTAATTGCATGTAGACCAACAATATATTGGAAAAGGGACCTAACCCATGGTGGTATGCTTATATGTGTACACTTTAAGGATTGCCACTGACCACTACCTTTGCTCAGCATGCTGCTATATATGGGTAGGTGAGGGTGGAGGGGATGAGTCTTTCTCTACTAGTCTATCACATATAACACTTAGTTAAATAGATGGGGGCTACATATTGGAAGGCTGGTACACCCTAGGTCAGAGGTGTTGGGTATAGTGAAGGTTGGTGGTCTAAAGATTGATGTTTAGCGTTCAAATTCTATTTTTTATAAGGCCTAATTGCTATAGTAGGGGAAAGGGAAGCCTCAAATGAGAGGAAAGCCTCAAAGGAATACACTTGCACTGCATGAACAATCCGATTTAACCTTTTAGAAAAAAAAACGATAAGAAAGAAATTAAAGTTAATGAATAGCCTTCTATAAGCAACTTTAATCAGTTCTAATTTTCTTTTTCGGGTTGAAGTTGCTCAAACTTGCTCCAAGTTGTTTCAAGAATGCCATTAATGAGCTTTAATTATTGTTTGACATCGATTAAATCGGATGATTTATGCAGTGCTGATTTCCTATTATTGAAATGAAGTGCCTTTGATATCTTTATGAAACTTCTATCATTTTCTATGCACTCATTGAGTTATTCCCAATGTACTCAAAATCCTTTTAGAATAAGTTTTGGTATATGGAAATTCGGGGTCACCTACATCTAGCACATTATGTCTATACCATGCAGTTAATTCTACCTATATCATGCAGTATGTTCTTGGCAGTTATACACAGGTTCCCGAATATATCACTAACAAACTATACACATGATATAGTTGGACATGAACCTGAAGGTGATACCCCTCTTGCACAGAGATGAATGACCAAAGTAATATGATACATCCCCTTATCAAATGAGGCTAATTTAGTAAGACAGACTTACATGTTATGTTCTAGACTTAGCTGCACAGGGGTTCAGAACCTATATTGAACACGGCAAAGGGTACATTATTATAGCCAAAACCATTTAGAATTGTTATGACCAAAGTTACAAGAATAGATACATGTATGATTTTGTGTGTAATGGGTAACTAGTTCGGATGTATTTCATGTATGTAATTGATGAGAAATTTACCATGTGATAGTGATCCTGAGTGCAACAGAAGAAAAACGTGAGCCCTATAATCCTTGTATTAAATGAGACATATTTCACACATGCATCTGATAAGGTAGCTACGTGTTGGTACATATGGGTTAATACTATTAAAGCAATGTGCATCGAGGCAGTGGTAAGGGTTTATGAACAAAGTTCTTTATGCACACACACTGACATATTCAGAGACCCTGGTGCTTTAATGAGACAGCTGTCATGAACTCACTGCCATGTGAGAAACACGGCAGGGACAGTCCTTCTGCTGAGGGTCAGCCTCCTACAGTACACCCTGCTCATAATACCCATCACTCCCTGTCACACTGAAAACCTAGGGGGCTGAAAATAGTCATTAGTACTGACAACTTTAGGTGTTCAAATTGACAAGACCAAAATAAACAACCTTCCCAGTGAACAAAAGACGTTTTTAACGTTCTGAAACGTTATAATGAATAACGTTATTTAACGTATATGTAAAGCGTTATTTTACATATTCATAAGGTTCACAAAAAACGTTTATATTTACAATTTTATTTAACGTTATTTGACGTTTTTATATCGTTCTTTATCGGAGGTGGTAGGGTGAACTAGTGAAGAGCTCTGGTGAATATTTCAAATGACCCTACCTAGGGGCCTATACGTCTAATGTGAATATTCCTAGAAACCGTAATGTGTGGGAATATAATTATAATGACTATACTAGATCTAGGTTAAATAAAAGCAATGTGTACCACCACAAAAAAATTTACTTGTGCCACAGGTGAGGATTGAACTCACAACCTTCTGATCTGATATCCTACGCCTTAGACGGAAATGCCACAGATCTTGGTGATGTACGGTAGGATAGAGTGTAGCACTAGGGACCTTTAGCAACCATGTAAAAGCTCATTAAACACAGACATATCCTACCCTTTCATCACTGCTACGTCTGCGTTTAGCTTTTACGTTTTTCTACTTTGACAGTTTTGCGTCAATTGGCCACAGTTTCATGTCAGAATAGGCCCACTACCCTTGCCATACCTAGGATAGTGTTAGGCCACGGGTTTTTAGGCTCACTTTTTCTAAGGGAAACTTCCAATTCTAATAATGTCTAAATGGCCTAGATCAAAATTATTCATTCGCCATGTAGAAGGAGGTGAGTGAAGGGTGGTTGTACATCATGGAGATTTGATATTTGGCAGGAAATATTTGTTATGTCTAAAAAGAGATGCCATGGCCGAGTGGTTATGATCTTGGACTTAATCATAAATGGGTTGTGCACTCTCCTGGGCTCGAATTTCTATATGGACAGCCTTTTCTATCCCCCAAATACTAAAGCTTCTACAGAAGGTTTTCCGTTACAATTTTATAACGTAAAATAACTTTGTAAAACGTTATTTGAAGTCAAAATCCATTTAAAAAAACGTAAAATAACGTTATAAAAAAGTTGTATGTTCTAACATTTTGATGACGTTAATATACGCAAATTGGAGTCAACGAATTTGCATTAAATGAGATTATATTCCCGTTTTTTTTCAAACGTTTTCCACACCTTTGGGAAACGTTTTCCAAGCGTTATATAACGTTTTCTTGTTTACTGGGTTAGGTCGCTGTTATTGCGACCCAAAGCCAATAAGGTGAGTTCCTTAGGTATATATTCACACAGAAAGTAAAGGTGTCAATTGTGTCTCCCAAATGGTTCTGGTAAAATAAAGAGTCAAACTGCTAATGCCTCTGCTTATACGCAGGGTCAACTTGAGTTGACACTGATAGTACAGAGTCAATTAGAGTTTACACTGATCGTACAGAGTCAACTAAAGTTGCCCCTCCATCTAAGGAGAGTCATTAGTAGTTTGACTCTCTATATTACCACAGCCACGTGGGAGACACAGTTGACACCTTTACTTTTCTGTGTGTTGTAAACAGTTCCTCTATTCCAAGCCTTTATTACTATAAACTGTCTGAATTATATTTTGATCCCTCTGCAAAGACTATTCCAGTTTAGCCTTTGTCGTATAGGACATATTTGCTTGAATTGTAGGAAGTACATTGATGCCACCATAATTCTAGTTCCAACAATCAATCTTGATATGATTTCCTTTGTGTCATAGTACAACTAGGACTCCATGTATAGAATGGGTTAGCCTGATTTGATGTATAAGCCTTGAATAGTTGGTTTAGGGCCAAAATGGTTGTCTGCTCTGCGCCGTTTCTATTAGTAAACCCTGCACCTTCTACAAGAAACTAGAAAGATATATATTAAACCTTCATTTGTGTAAAGGACACCCTATCTTACTTGCTTTCTCAAATAAAATGCTTCTTTTACGACAGATTGTAAGAATTTATTATCCTATGTTGCATTAGATTTGGGTAAGTTGCTGCCAATCTAGTGAAGTTGTATATCGTTGGATTGTTGTCAGGCAAATTCCTAGTTCCATGTGGCAAAATGCAAATTATTTATTCTGACAACAAAATGTGAATGGTTCAGGCAGACAGGACAATAACAAAGGTTGCAGTCTGATTGACCAATGCCAAATAATGCACGTCAACAGGCGAAATTCAAAGGGTAGTCAGAAGAGGATGAGATAACAGAGGAAGGGGAGAGAGAAGCAGGAAGATGGAGACATGGCAGAGGGAGCAAGACGAAGAGGCTGATGAGCTTTACACATGGTACAAAAGGAATTATAGAATGGACAGATAATAATGTGACACACTCTGCAAAAAGAAACCTTGTCCCACAAACCTTAGTGCAGGGTAAAGTAAGGTCCCTTTTCCCAGTACAGTCACTATGTTGCAAAGACAGCTACAGTGGGTGGGAGACAAAGTCACTCTCCGATCTAGTGCATGTGGAAGCACTGTCAGATTACTCCCTGAGTTGTCTCCCCCAGCCTCCTCCCACCTCTACACCACCCCACTACTCAGTCCCCTAACAGAGAGCAGCTCAGGGTGCAGGAAACCAGTGAAGTATGAGACAACATTTTGCGCCTCTTTTGGCAGCAAGTGGATCCAGCTTCCCCAAGGGTGAAAAGGAACACTGCCCAGCACCCAGTGACTGATAAGGACCAGTGGTAATAAGGAGGTAAAAATGAGAGAGGAAGAGAGTAAACTGCACCATTAAGAGAGAAAAAAAGAGGATGCAAACACACTCTGTGTACATTGATGGGGCTATCCTGGAATCATTACAAAGTTATGTTAGCCCCTGTTAAGTGAATCTGTTCAGAGGAATCAACGTTATTTGGTAACTTATTATGCTACATTGTAATTAAATAAAGTCATAATTTTCTCAATGGGGAGGCTGAAGGACTATATGTATATGTATGCTAGATATGTTTCAATTACCCTCCATATGAAGGTAGTCTTTGCCCAGAGGTTACCTTTTCAATGGCTCCTCATGGACAGAACACCCGGACTGCGTGTAAGATTGCATACATAGACCACACCTTATGCAGTGTCAGGGATTGAGGTAGGGAGTGTATGGTAACCACTACAAAGGTATAATTAGGATAATATTTACATTGCTGATTACCCATACTACTCTATAATCATGAGCTGCCTCTACATTTACCCTGGACAAAATTTAGATTTAGAATGAGGAAGACAATAATGGGAATGTCTAATCTGAATATATGATACTGAGATAAATGTGAATAAAAGCAACAACAAAAGTAAAGGTAAAATTTAAGTAAAGATGATCAGAGGAATTAAGGGCTTTTAGTGCCTTTTGTATTTTGTATTTGTTTTGTACAGGACTTTTATTAAAGACAGCAAGAGGCATCTCAGAGAAAATGTATTGTGTAAGGTACAGGTTATATTGCTGACAGGGAATGGGGGAGGGGGTGATGTACTTGAGTAGAAATGAGATGGGGGGGGAGGGTATGTACCAGAGTAGAAGCTCTGTAAGTCTAAGCCCACTGCGGCTGTCAACATAGAGCTTCACATGATCTAGGATTAGTCAGAGCAGACGCCATACAGTGTGGAAGGATAGAGTGACTCTCAAATAGACAGGGAGCACCGCCTGAGCAGCCAGCAATGGCTAAGCACCTCACAGAGTACCAAGAGCCAAATAGAAGGCAGGCCTAGGCTTATTCTAGGTCTTCTAAGCCTATCTGGGGTACGATGAAACAGCCGTGAGATGTATTAACTTATGTTATAGCTGGCTATGATGCATTTAGGTCAGACTTCTAAATTCTGGCAAACTATATTGTCTTGATTATAGGTGGGGGGGGGGGGGGAGGGATTCAATGTTTGAAAAAGACCCAGTTGAGTCACCGAAATAAACTATTATGCTTTGCTTTCAGTGGTTGCTCTCTGTGATTGCAGTAAGCCCAACAGAGGAAATTTAATTGCAACTAAACCCTACTTCAGAAAAATAAGCGCCCTATGTTGATTCTCAGCTTACAGGCAGAGCACTATAGCCAGTCAGCCATTATTGTGTCATCTTTTACTTCATCATTTAATAAGATACCTTATTTACAGGAAACGCTAACGTTCCCTATTATGGTGTAAATGATAAAAAATGTCAACGCAATAATCACATATGTTAGATCAGGGTGCCAGTTCAGAGTTTAATATGGTATATTGGGTTTCACAAAGGAAGACAAGTGAAAAACCGAAGGTCAGCTTTGGCCGACTGCTTTACTGTACTAAAATGTACAGGAGTGAAGGGCTGACCATCATGTCATCTACATATCTCATCAACCGCTAACCCATACTAGGGACAATCTATAGCTGATACAATTCAATAAGCCATAGGCCTACATGACAGATGCCACAACCAATGATGCACCAGGATAAAGCCTGTGTCACCAGGCTAACCAAGTATTGGCAGCCTAGTCCAGGCCTAATTGAGTGCAACATATGGTCTATTTGTTCCATAATAGGGTGTATTGGAAAGGGCAGGGCTGGACTGGGGGCATGTTCATGGGGTTAGGGTAAGTACAATGTAGGGTACGGCTGGTATAAGTGGTGTGAGAAAACCGAGCCCAGTGAAATGCTACAAAAACAAATAGAGCCTGTCCATGGTAATATAATCCTAGTTAACAAAAAGAGTATGTATACAACGTTACATAACGTTTCTTCACGGCTCCTTACTGTGGTAAAACGTTATATAGTCTTAAAAACGTTTTTTTGACATAAGATAACATATTTTTGTTAGTTGGGATGTTCTAAAAGTTCACTGGGGAACTGATGTATAAATTGAGCTGATGTCATATTACAACTAGCAAATGCAAGTTTTAACTGGAGATAACATGTGACTGTACACTCCTTGGTAGATTTTGTCTGACCTGTGTTGGTGTGCCTTGGTGTGTACCTGTGATGGAGACAGTCAACAACTGACCACTACCTTTACTCTATACTGCTGATATATGGGTAGGTGAGCATTGAGGGATGAGCTGCTCTCTGCCAGGCTATCACATATAACACTTAGTTAAATGGATGGGGGCTACATATTGGATGGCTGGTACACCTTGGGTCATAGGTGGTGGATGATGCTGACAGGGGGTGCTGTGGCATGTACTGGGAAAGGAGACCTCAGGTTCACCCTGCACTAAGGGACCTTTTCGAAGATCGTGTCACATTTATGCAGGGGTAGACACTAGCGCTGGCCTGGGAGCCAATGGCCCATAAATCTAGGTCCGGTCCCGTAGTTTCCTCAGAAATTACCTTCCTGTGGGCCCAGGTTGCCCATGGAGGTGGACTCATACATTTCTAGAAGAACAAATCTATTCAATATAAAAATGTTATATGTTGTTGAAAAGAGAACATTGATCAGAGATCCTATGGTCTGATTGATGTATATGAGAAATACAAAGAGTTTAACAGACAAGCTATGAACTATTTGTCTCATATCAATATCACTCTACTAACACTATATATATGCAATTACTGGATTCTGGTATTGGCTTTATTGACTTATATTCGCCAACTGTCCTTGAAAACTAACAGGTATGTTGAATATTTTGATCTATACTCCTGTATTTGCTTCTCATGTATTTTGGTTATTGCCGTCACTCTCAATCATGTTGGAATTTGTATCAGTATCTACAAACATGTGATGCTATTTGTAGTATTATATTAACCACACCCCTAATTTATTACTAACATGACATGACTGGACAAGATCCAGAAAGTAATAACCCTCATGCACAGAAGTTAATCACAATAGTAATGTGATATATCTCCCCCACAAATGAGGCCAATCTAGTAGGGTAGGATTACACATTGGGTTCCAGAAGTTGCTGTGTAGTGATCCAGGATCGAGGTTTAACATGGCACGAGAGCCAAATGATGATAACCCATTACGTTATTCATAATAAAGGTTCCAAAAACATTATGACATTCTCTGGATCTTTCAAATTTTATATATATGCATTTTGTGTATATAGCAGCTAAAATAATAAGTGAGATTTGGTAGGTGTACTACTATGACGATCTGTATGGCACTGCTAAAAGTTTATATACACAGTTCTTTACACAGTCATATGTCTATTGGTATATTCTCAGACATATGCTGTAATAAGACAACTGTCATGTACACACTGTCATGTGAGCAACACTGCACAGACATTCTGCTGCTGGGAATCAGCCTCTCACAGCCCCCTAATTCTATTCCGGCCCTTCCTGTCGTAAACCAGTTCTTCTCCAACCCTTATTTTGGGGCATACACTATTCCCTCTATGTCTCTCATTCCCATTTTCATATTCTAATGACAATGCATTCTCTAAAGCTTCCCCACTTTGTTGCTTTGAATTGGAAATCTCATCTTCTTTTCCCTTAAAAAAATATTCTTTCTGCTGAATATAACAATTATCTAAACCTGAATCTTCCATCTTTGTTTGCTCACCCATGTATCCAGAATGTAATCTTTCCATCTAAATATTCCTCTTCCCTAACCACATTAGGGAAATTGTGATGGATAAAAGCAAATCAATAGAGGAAGGGAGGGGTATACAACCACACATCAACAGGGAATATATACCCCTGACGGTGGCAGGGACACAAATAAATAATGACAGGAAGAGAGCCCTGGAAATATCATTGTAGGAACAGGACTCTAAATAGTTATGACACCAACAGCACTCGGCTCATCTATTGCACAGGCATTATTCAGACCCCCTCTTGAGAACAAGTCACTGGAGGGGAAATTCATCACCCTTTACACTGATGGGGGAATTGACCCTAAGCCTGACGTCATGTCACCTGACGCATATACACAGGACTTGTGATGGACACGGTCTGGGTGCTGCACGTGCACCCCTGGTGGGACATGTATCTCTGTGGGTGTCAAGGGGGATGGAGTGTACTTTTTATCACTACTACAGACTGTTAGGGATCTAACTAAATTCTGCTACAGACTACCCAGTGCCATCCCCTTAGTATTTTGTGTGAGAAAAACTATCTAGGTCTATGATGTGTTTACAATTGTCCTCAGGCATTGGTATCAAAGATGATGAGAGTGGTGTTGTATCCGGTCAAGCATGGGCAGATACATGGGCAATTTTCGTTGGTGTGATTAATGCACAACTACTAAACAGCAACTTAGAAATACTTCAAATTGAAATTAATATTGTAAACATGACTCTATTTTAAGCTTTTATCAATAGTGACGCCTGCTGATCCATTTTATCAATAGTGATACCTGTTTATAGTAGTTTGTAAGCGGCCCATATTAAATCCGAACCTTATTGAATCCGTACCCAGACATAGAGGATGTTCTTTCCATCTTTGTTGTATACAGCATGTACTGTATTAGATGTGAATCAGCAGAGAGTGTGCAGGGGACCATTAGACAAAAACAACACCAGCAAAGGTGATCAGACACCAGGTTTATACTGATAACACTGTCTATATGACCCCTATCACTGCTCATCAATGCCATATTGTGGAGGGCCTACCATGGCATCAGTGCAGGCTCAGAATATCACCACCTTTAATAACATAGCCAGCAGGTAGGGGACAGGAGTACCTTATAGGTACGTACTATTATTGTGGTACAGTCCAGTCAACTAGACCATACTAGGGTTCTGGTACTGTGCATGGTTCTGGGCCATACCATTTAATTGGTACAGTTGGTGTGATCATTAGACCATGACCATTAGCCCATGGCTATGTCTGCACCCCCCTCAGTGCCTTATCTGTAATCATATAACAATGGGTATAATCTATACCAATATTGGGAGCATTAGGAGGCGAGAAAATCCCACATTTTCCCATGATTTTCCCCTATTTATGACCTTACCATCCTATTAGCAGATAAACCAAAACGTAGAGTCATAGATCAGTGTCTAGGCTACCCCTCTGTGTATTTATATTTATCAGCAAATCTAACAAAAAATACGGAAATGGATTTTGCTGGGTCTCTATACAAGTATTTTATGAATGTGGCATGTTCAATGCATGATATCTAAATGAAGATAAATGGTTAGAGTTTGTAAATCAGCTAGTATATATAGATTGAGATGTCCTCTTTCCAATGATACCATTCATGATATATAATATATATGGATTATGAGAGAAATCTCATGTATATGCTTATATGCACTGATGCTACTAGGTAGGCTATTATACTAGGACGCCCTAAATGGTGAGTACAAGTACAGCCCATTTAGGGCGTACTAGAATAGTAGTTGTGGCCCCAACCTGGCCAGGGGGGGGGGGGATAACCAGCGGCAATAACCCTATAAGCAATTCCAAACATTATCAGATCTCTGCTCAGAATTATTAGCAGTCTTTTAAATTGATTATGATAAAAACATATATCCAAGGGGTCGAAACCAATGTATTTTTGCAATGAGTGTAAGTTGACCACTGTACTTTGTTGCTGTGCTTGCCAGTCAAGCTGCCTCACTATTGTACTAGATCTCTGTTTCTTCATTAGTGGGGCTCCTTAGCCTAAAATAGAGATTCAATCGTTCAGTTTGTCTAAGGTCTAAGGAGCCCCACTACATTGGTGTCTCTCACAATCACTTACACAGAGAGAAGTAAAGGAGTCACTACGACTCTGACAGCCAGAGTCACAGTTTGTCTCCCATGCGACACTTGTAGAGGAGAGTAAAATGAGTTTGATTCTCCATTCCTGAAGAGTCAACCACAGTTGACCCATCAAAGGAGGAGGAGTCAAAATTGATACTTGAATACTTGAGGGCATGCAGTTCAGGTGGATTGTGTAATTATGCCAGGCTAGGCTGGGGGCAACAGGTGCATACAACAAGTGGACAGGCCAGGTGAGGCCTGTGAGAGAAGTGAGTAGAAGAAGTTATGTCCACCACTTCTCCTTATGTGAGAGGGCTATGTTATATCTGCCTTACACTACACTCTGCCGACCATTGGCCACAAACATCAAATTAGATGCCAATATCATAGGTCTATGTATAGTTTTGAGCAGTGCCATATATGATATCTCTGACAGTTAGTGCTAAGCCTTATTTTCATTTCCCTTACCCACTATTATGGTGGCTAAGCTCTATACTATTGATGTTCTTGGAATGTATTGTAAAGTTTATCATCATATTTGATTCAAGAAAAGCTTTTACATTGACATTCCTTAACTACATTATTTAGACAAATAAAGACATAGTGTACTATTCTATAAAGGACCAAACCTGTTTGGCATGTGCCAAATGTCTTAACCCTTCAAGAATGGCCAAAAATTGTTATAGCTAGCCATGGGGGCGACCATTTTTGCAGGAATTTTCTCTAGGGACGAGGCTTTGTTGAATCCCATAGAGTTATGATGACCATAGTCGATGCTCGCCCTGCCATGGCAGCAACTATAGTCGATGCTCGCCCTGCCATGGCATCAACTATAGTTGATGCTCGCCCACAAAGGGTTAAGTAGTGATAGTGGCTCTAGCCTGTGGTTGCCACTGGTACCAAACTAGTGCAGGTTGCCCCATCATGTGGTTTCATATACAACTACTATCAGAGTCAACTTTTTATTTGACGCTTCATGGAGAGTCAATCTATATATGACTCTGCTGTAGGCAGAGTCTTCTCCACTTAACTCTACACTGAATGTAGAGTCAATTTGTACAATATCCAAGCGGTATGACTGGAGGGGCTGTGACACCTCCACCAGAGTCATCATGACTCTGCTACAAGAGTCAACTAGAGTTGGCTATGGTAAAAGAGTCATGACGACGCCTTTACTTCTCTCTGTGTACTAAAAGCATGTACACTGTACACTGCCTGTCTGACTTTTTGTATGTCTTAGTGCCTGTAAGTGTGTCTGGCAACTTTTATTTATTTGTGGTTTCCCCTATTTACCTGTCTCCTTCTTAAATAGTCTCTTTATCCCGTTACTAGCTTTTCAGTGCTGTTCCACCTCTCTTACATACCCCTCTATAGATGACTGTGTAACCAAATTTGAAAATCCGTACCTCCAGGTGGCATTTGGTAAAAGAGTCGTGGTGCTCAAAAAACAAGCTCACCGTCAACACTGCCAAAACGCAGGTGTTGTGGTCGTACTCCCAAAGACTGCCACCAAATCTCGACAACGCGACCCTCTACTTGAACAACCAGCCTTTGGACGTGGTGACCCAGTTCTCCTACTTGGGAGTCACCATCGACCGCTATCTTGGCTTCGGTCAACATCTCAAAAAGAGAATTAACCTGGTGCGTACCCGTCTGCAGCAGCTAAAGCGCATAAAAAGGGCCTCAGATACCAGGACCACTGTCCAAGTCTACACAACAATGATCCGTAGCATAATGGATTACTGTGGCTTTGTGGTCGACGGGGGCCCTGTTTGGGCGGTCAGGAAACTGCAGACACTCCAGAATGACGCCCTTCGCCTTAGCGAGGGTATCAGAGACCCCCGAGGTGTCGACATTGACGCCCTGCATACAAGGAACCATGTCCCAAAGCTGCTCCCGGTGAGGAACCGGTGCCTACTCGCCTACTTACACAAGATGACAAGATCTCATGACAACATTATCATCCCCACTAGAGCGTTGCGTGGTAACAACCAAGTACGACTGAAGATTCCCAGATCAAAGAAAGGAATCTTTGACAAGAGCCCACTGTACCGTGGTGCCCCTCTGTGGGACGAGTTACCAGGAGAGACTCAACGACTGCCATACAAAGACTTCATAAAAAAACTCAAAGCTGACTTATAGAGGTGTACTAAGGCACCCTGAAGGGACTAATGTGATAAACAATTGTCGATTTGTAAATAACTGTGTCTGCTCGTATCTCCTACAAGACATATTTCTCTCATCTCTGGCTATTAAATGAAAAAGTTCCCATGTAACATTTTTTTAATATGCCAATAAAAAAATATCAACAACAACAACATTTAAAATGCTGTTCTCCCCCGTAGTCACATACACTGATGAGACTGGGCGAAATAGGGTCCCTAAGATATGGTTATGAATGCAGCAGAGAGACTACAGTGGACAGGGTACAAGTCTTATTGAATGTGATCTGGGAAGGGTGGGCACTTGGAAAGCCACCTCACATATCTGCCTTTTTAATAAGTGACACAGAGATTATGGTCTAGAAGCATCTTAATTTGTGTGTGAATCTGCTTAATCATTTTATAATCCTTTTGTTTTTCTCATTCAATATTTATAAGGTTGTTCCGCTGTTCTTCATTTGTAGGTCTTAGTTAACTAATGCAGTAAGACAGGCATAACATGCAGAGAGAAAGGCAAAGAGTGAAGTCATACATAATGACAAAGGTAGCCCTAACAGAGAATGGAGAGAAACAATCAGAAAATAGAGACATACTGGAGAGAGAGAGAGGAGCTGTTTTAAATGTTTTAGATAGGGCAGGGTATACTTAGGGTTTCTGGAAAGGTCCTAGAACATGGCAGTACTGGGACCTAAGTCAGATCACTGCCTGGGTAGCTCTCCCACCGAACCACAGAGCCCTATACCACCACATCACTCCCCACTCAGACACTAAACAGAGAGCAGCTCAGGGTGTAGGTAACCAGTGGACTGTGAGACAACATTTTGCGCCTCTTTTGGCAGGGAGCGAACCAAGCCTCCCCAAGGTTGAAAGTGAACACCACCCCGCCCAGGAAACTGATAAGAAAATGAAAAAGGAAGCAAAAAAAAGGGTGGGAAGAAAGTGAAGTCACACAATAACCACATTGCTTGGGCTGTCTTGGGAAAATTACAAAGTTCTGTTAGTTTGGGTTCACTGAATAAACTCAATGGCCTTTGATACAATAGTCCTGGGATATTTGGGTACATATGTTACATTACAACTTTTCTTAACAAAGGAGGTTCAAGAACTATAGTCCTTTTAATTCCCCTGGCATGAAAGGGGCACATGTCCATAGGTTATCTATTCCCATAATGGTTCCTCAAGAGCCGGAAGCTTTGACTTTCAGGCACATAGACCACACTTTATGCAGCCTCATTGGACAATGGTACTTACTGGACGTTAACCAGAGAAGTGCTATAGTAGGATAGTATTTACATTAGTTACCTACAATGCATAGAGATAATGTTTTTATTTACACTGAACCAAGTGGCTGATATGGACTGGCAAAGTAACAAATAAGTTAGAAAGGAAGTGCAACAAGAAGCGGGAACAAAGATACGACGATGCAAATAAAGTCTTCTTACATTGCTGGGGTTATCTTGGAAACCCTACAAAGTTATGTTTGGTCATGATCAGTTATAAAATAACCAAATGGATAAATAGGTCATGGGAAACGTTGAGAAAGTTTCTGAGAATGGAAGTAACACAAAAGATATACAACCAGTCTATTGTAAAGAGGTGGCTGATGGTGGATGTTGGGTAGGGTTAGGAGGCTACCCAAGTAGACAGTAGGGATGGTTGGAGGGGGAATATGTACAAGTGGAGATGCTTTGTCAGTGTAAGTCCACTGTGCCCGTCTGATGAGGGCTTTACACAATCCAAGGATTTGTCAGTGTAGACACTGAACAGAGTGAAAGGATAGAGTGACTCTCACACAGACATGTAGCACTCCCTAGGCACATCTTAACAGCACAGAGTTACAATAGTAGCTATGACTAAATAGAAGGCAGGTCTCACATATATACTATGGTATTGAATGCGTCAAAATGGGGCATAATTAAAGGCATGGCTATGATCTATACTCTTACAATACAAACTAGCTGATTATGTGATGCAGACTTTGGAATACAATAATCTGGTTAAAGTCTGCTGGCTTCATGCGTCAACTGCATATTTTAAGGGACATAGAATATCTGTGTGATTGTAGTGATCCCACTAATGGTGTTTTTTGATAGATACAAAAAGATTCTGTGGTTGCTACAATGCAAAATCAAATACAAATATTTCCATTGATCTCAGAACACAAGAAGGCCTATAAGTAAATGTGAGTGTTCATGCAAAGTTCAGAAAGTTATATGGAAACAAAAACAAAAATGATGTTAAATCTAAAAAAAACACTATAGTGTGGGATTTCAGCCTCTGTAAATTGGAACAAAAGATTGGATATTAGCCTTGGTTCAGAGGAGAGTACTCTTTGCAACAGTTTACGTTCTTCTCCCAATAGCCACAGTCTGGGCCACCCCTGGCATCCCTCACTATTACACACAGCTGTTCTGTATGCTATAGGGGGCCCTCGGGGAAATTCCAGAGTCAGCAGTATAGCCCTAAGTCACTGGACACATGGACTCTGCACCAGTTCTTCAAGGTTTGTCACAAAGAATAATCTGTGCATTTGCATTAAAGCAGGGGTACTGATGGGCAATGATGGGCATGGCTGGGCAATGCCCCTTGGAATTTATTTCACTTTCCATGCCGATAAGTTTCAAGTTTGCTACTTTATTACTAACTGATCAGGTCATTAAGTGGTTAGGTTTTTCCTATTTGCTTTTGTCATATATCCTCTTCCCTATTATGTTGTTGTGTTTGTGTTTATCTATTTGTGGACGTCATATCATTGAATCAACGTTGAAACTTGAACCAACCTTAGTGTGCACCATTACTTTGCCAACAAGGTTGATTCTGATCAAACAAAAAATGCTGCATAGTCTGTCCTGGCACCAGAAGCTTACGTATTTTCCTTATTTCTTATGACCAAACATAGTGCAATTGGTATTGAATAAGTTTTGTCAAGTTCAGACTGTGACGTAACTAAAGTAAGCTAAACCGAACCTGAGGTCTAGGCTACTTGAAGCAGAGGGTATGCTGATGCATTACAGCGGCTGATAGTTTCTCAATACAAAGTTGTGAGGTGTTGAAGAATTCACAATTGATCAGGTCATGTACATCTCCAACCATCCGCTAACCTATAGTATGGCCAACCTATGGCAGACACAATTCAATTAAGCCTACATGGCACCATCCAGATCCCATAGTGCACTGGATCACTAGGCTAACCAGCTTTTTTCTTTATAGTGCAGGCCTAAGTGAGTGTAACATATGGTCTATTTGATACACATTAGGATGTATTAGCAAGAGGAGAGTTTTGATCTGCAGACACAGACAGGGGCAAGGGTCATACATAGTTTGAATATGGACCCATACCGGCCTATGCTTGCATCATGTATAGAAGTAAAATGAACAGTATAAAGTTGTTTCTATAAATTGATGGCTGTAGAAGTGGGGGAGTGTAACTGACTGATATAAGCAGGCAAAACATACTGCTGGGAAGTTAATTGACAGGATATTATGTTTCTAAAATCAATGTTAGAATATTAATGTTCTTCCCTATGATTGTGCGCCAGGATGTGTTCATGAAATAGATGGGGGTCAGTCACTGACCACTACCTTTACTCTATACTGCTGATATATATATGGGTAGGTGTTGGTGGAGGGATGAGCTGCTCTCTACCAGTCTATCACATATAACACTTAGTTAAAAGGATGGGGGCTAAATATGGATGGCTGGTACACCCTAGGTCATAGGAGGTGGATGATGCTGACAGGTGGTGCTGTGGCATGTACTGGGAAAAGAGACCTTGGTTCACCCTGCACTACGGGCCTTTTCCGTTGATCATGTCAGTTATGTGTATGATGTGGGATGACTTATGTGACAAGATCTACAAAACAATCCCTGCAGTGCAGGGTACACTAAGGGCCCTTTTGACAGTAAATGTATGTCACATATGCTGATTAGGTCTCAGGCTGATGTTTGATATTGATAATGTTTGAGTAGGAGCTTGTTCAGCTAGACAAAAAAAGACACTTATAGTTTCCTATGGTCTGGTTGATGTATAATAATATGAGAAATAAAAACAGTATTACAGTCCAGCTAAAAACTATTTGTCTCGTATCAACATCACTCTTCTAATACCATATGCAACTACTAAATGTCTGGTATTGGCTTTATTGGCTTGTCAACTGTCCTTGGAACTATTGCCATCACTCTCAATAATGTTGGAATTTGTATTAGTATCTGCAAATATGTGATGCTATTTGTAGTATTATATTAACCACACCCCTCATCAATTTCTAACATGACATGACTAGACAAGAACCAGAAAGTAATACCCCTCATGTACAGAGATTTATGACCAATGTAATGTGACATATCCCCCTCACAAATGAGGCCAATCGAGTAAGGTAGCATAACTTATTGGGTTCCAGAAGTAGCAGTGTAGGGATCCAGGACCGAGGTTTAACATGGCACCAGATCCAAAAGACGATAGCTCATTACATCATTCATAATGAAAGTTCAAAAAACATTATATTTATACAAATATAATATATACACATTCCCGTCATAAACCAATTCTTCTCAAATCCTTATTATGGGGCATCGACTATGCCCTCTATGTCTCTCCTCCCCCTTTTCATATTCTAATGACAGACATTCTCCAAAGCATTCCGACTTTGTTGCTTCAGAATTCTTAATCTCATGTTATTTTGGCCTTGAAAAAGAAAATCCTTTGTGCTGTATGTAACAATTTTCTAAACCCACATCTCCCATCTTTGTCTGCTCATCCATGTATTTTTTTCAGAATATATTTTTCTATTCTAAATTTTCCTCCTCCCTAACCACATCAGGGAAATTGTGATGGACACTGGCAGAGCAAGAGAGGAAGAGAGGAGTATAACCATACATAAACATTGCAAAATGGAAATATATGTATATAGGTAGATATATACACCTGGCAGTGATAGGGACACAAATAAATAATGACAGAGAGAGACACAGACAGCCCTGGAGATATCATTGAAGGAACAGGACCCTAAATAGTTATGACACCAACAGCACATCAGCTCATCTTTTGCACAGGCAGCATTCCTACCCCCTCTCGAGAACAAGTCACTGGAGGGGAAATTCATCACCCTTTACACTGATGGGGGAATTGACCCCAAGCCTAACATCATGTCACCTGACGCATATACACAGGACTTGCGATGAACACGGTCTGGGTGCTGCACGTGCACCCCTGGTGGGACATGTATCACTCTGGGTGTCAGGGGGGATGGAGTGTACTTTTTAGCACCACAAGAGACTGTTAGGGATCTAACTAAATTCTGCTACAGACTACCCAGTGCCATCCCCTTAGTAGTTTGTGTTGGAAAACTATCTAGGTCTATGATGTGTTATTAATTGTCCTTGGGCGTTGGTATCAAAGATAATGAGAGGGGTGTTGTATCTGGTCATGCATGGGCAGAAACATGGGCAATTTGGGTTGGTGTGATTAATGCACAACTACTTAACAGCAACTTAGAAATACTTCAAAATGAAATAAACATTGTAAACATGACTCTATTTTAAGCTTTTATCAAGAGTGATACCAGGTGATCCATTTTACCGATAGTGATACCTGTCTATAGTAGTTTGTAAGCTGCCCATATTAAATCTGAACCTTATTAAATCTGTACCCAGACATAGAGGATGTTCTTTCCATCTTTGTTGTATACGGCATGTACTGTATTAGATGTGAATCAGCAGATAGTGTGCAGGGGACCATTAGACAGAAACAACACCATCAAAGGTGATCAGACACCAGGTTTATACTGATAACACTCTCTCTATGACCCCTATCACTGCTCATCAATGGCGTATTGTGGAGAGCCTACCATGGCATCAGTGCAGGCTCAGAATATCACCACCTTTAATAACATAGCCAGGGGAGGGATAACCAACTGCAACAACCCTATAAGCAATTCCAAACATTATCAGATCTCTGCTCAGAATTATTAGCAGTGTTTTAAATTGATTATGATAAATACATATATCCGAGGCGTCGAAACCAATGTATTTCTGCAATGAGTGTAATTCAACCACTGTACTTCGTTGCTGTGCTTGCCAGTCAAGCTGCCTCACTATTGTACTAGATCTCTGTTTCCTCATTAGTGGGGCTCCTTAGCCTTAAATATAGATTCAATCGTTCAGTTTGTCTAAGGTCTAAGGAGCCCCACTACATTGGTGTCTCTCACAATCACTTACACAGAGAGAAGTAAAGGAGTCACTACGACTCTGACAGCCAGAGTCACAGTTTGTCTCCCATGCGACACTTGTAGAGGAGAGTAAAATGACTTTGATTCTCCATTCCTGAAGAGTCAACCACAGTTGACCCATCAAAGGAGGAGGAGTCAAAATTGATACTTGAATACATGAGGGCATGCAGTTCAGATGGATTGTGCGATTATGCCAGGCTAGGCTGGGGGCAACAGGTGTATACAATAAGTGGACAGGCCAGGTGAGGCCTGTGAGAGAAGTGAGTAGAAGAAGTTATGTCCACCACTTCTCCTTATGTGAGAGGGCTATGTTATATCTGCCTTATACTACACTCTGCAGACCATTGGCCACAACCATCAAATTAGATGCCAATATAAAAGGTCTATGTATAGTTTTGAGCAGTGCCATACATAATATCTCTGACAGTTAGTGCCAAGCCTTATTTTCATTTCCCTTACCCACTATTATGGTGGCTAACCTCTATACTATTGATGTTCTTGGAATGTATTGTAAAGTTTATCATCACATTTGATTCAAGAAAAGCTTTTACATTGACATTCCTTAACTACATTATTTAGACAAATAAAGACATAGTGTACTATTCTATAAAGGACCAAACCTGTTTGGCATGTGCCAAATGTCTTAAGTAGTGATAGTGGCTCTAGCCTGTGGTTGCCACTGGTACCAAACTAGTGCAGGTTGCCCCATCATGTGGTTTCATATACAACTACTATCAGAGTCAACTTTTTATTTGATGCTTCATGGAGAGTCAATCTATATATGACTCTGCTGTAGGCAGAGTCTTCTCCACTTAACTCTACACTGAATGTAGAGTCAATTTGTACAATATCCAAGGGGTATGACTGGAGGGGCTGTGACACCTCCACCAGAGTCATCATGACTCTGCTACAAGAGTCAACTAGAGTTGGCTATGGTAAAAGAGTCATGACGACGCCTTTACTTCTCTCTGTGTACTTATAGCATGTACACTGTACACTGCCCGCTGACTTTTTGTATGTCTGTGTGCCTGTAAGTGTGTCTGTCAACTTTTATTTATTTGTAGTTTCCCCTATTTACCTGTCTCCTTCTTAAATAGTCTCTATATCCCGTTACTAGATTTTCAGTGCTGTTCTACCTCTCTTACATACCCCTCTATAGATGACTGTGTAGCGAAATTTGCAAATCCGTACCTCCAGATGGCATTTAAAATGCCAGTTCTCCCCCGTAGTCACATACACTGACGAGACGAGGCGAAATAGGGTCCCTAAGATATAGTTATAAATGCAGCAGAGAGACTACAGTGGAGAGGGTACAAGGTTTATTGAATGTGATCTGGGAAGGGGGGCACTTGGATAGCCACCTCACATATCTGCCTTTTTAATAAGTGACACAGAGATTATGGTCTAGAAGCATCTCAATTTGTGTGTGAATCTGCTTAATCATTTTCTAATCCTTTTGTTTTTCTCATTCAATATTTACAAGGTTGTTCCGCTGGTCTTCATTAAATTTTGTAGGTCTTCTCAGAAATACACATTCTTTTTGCCAATTTACAGAAGTATCATGGGAGGAATATTGCATTGGAATATAGCTTTACATCCTGAATAATAATAGCATTTCCCGAGTCCAAGGTAAAACCAGGGGATCATTCATGCAGGGGGCCTTGTGATATATGAACCATAGATAGTTTGTTTATTGCTAAGATGGTTGCCTGGTCTATGTCACTGTGATTAGTATTGTATTGTCCTACAGTATGGATCTACACTAATTATTGAAGAAGATGTACATTGTAGATACAAAACTTTTGCCAGCACAATCTTTAATTCATGAAAGTCAAAGGCAGTCTCGCTTTAAAACCCCCAAATGGTGAAGTCAAAGATGCGAGTCAACTAATGCAGTAAGACAGGCATAACATGCAGCAAGAAAGGCAAAGAGTGAAGTCATACATAATAACTAAGGTAGTCCTAATGGAGAGAAACAATCAGAAAATAGAGACATACTGGAGAGAGAAAGAGAAGCTGTTTTAGATGTTTTAGATAGGGAGGGCAGACTTAGGGTTTCTGGGAAGGTCCTAGAATATGACAGTACTGGGACCACTGTCAGATCACTGCGTGGGTAGCTCTCCCACCCATCCACAGAGCCCTATACCACCACATCACTCCCCACTCAGACACTATACACAGAGCAGCTCAGGGTGTAGGGAACCAGTCGACTGTAAGACAACATTTTGCGCCTCTTTTGGCAGGGAGCGAACCAAGCCTCCCCAAAGGTGAAAGTGAACACCACCCCGCCCAGGAAACTGATAAGGAAATAAAATAAAGAAGCAAAAAGGGTTGGAAAAAGTGAAGTCACACAATAACCACATTGCTTGGGCTGTCTTGGGAAAATTACAAAGTTCTGTTTGTTCGAGCTCAGTGAATATACTCAGAGGCCTTTGATACAATAGTCCTGGGAAATTTGGGAACATATGTTACATTACAATTTTTCCTAAAAAGGGAGGTTCCAGGACTATAGTCCCGTCGATTCCCCTGGCATAAAAGGGGCACATGTCCATAGGTTATCTATTCCCATAATGGTTCCTCATGAGCCAGAAGCTTTGACTCTCGGGGGAGATAGAACACATAGACCACACTCTATGCAGCCTTATTGATCTTGGTACATACTGTATGCTAACCAGAGAAGTACTATAGTAGGATAATATTTATATTAGTGATAACCTACAATGGTCGGAGATAATCATAAGGTTGTTTTATAGTTGACCAAGTAGCTGGTAAGGACTGGCAAAATAAGAAATAAGTAAGAAAAGAAAGTGCATTGAGAAGGGAGAACAAAGATAGGACAATGTAAATGAAGTCTTCTTACATAACTTGTCTTTGAAACCTTACTTATTTATGTTGGTTATGATCAGTTATGAAATAGCCAAAAGATTAATAGGTCATGGGAAACATTTAGAATTTAAGTTTCTGAAAAGGGAAGTGACACTAAAGATATATACAACCAGTGTAAGCATGTAATTCCTCTAGAAAAAAAGATTAACCATTTTACTTACATTAGATGACCACAGAAGTTTATAAAATACATACATATATATATAGGCCCAGTTGATTGTACAGTCAAGGGCAATCTTTGGCTAAGAATACTAAACATCAAGAGGAACTACTCTAAAGAGATGGCAGATGGTGGATATTAGGTGGGGTTAGGGGGCTACCAAAGTAGACAGGAGGGATGGTTGGAGGGGGAAAATGTACAAGTGGAGATGCTTTGTCAGTGTAAGCCTACTGTACTTGTCTAGTGAGGGCTTCACACAATCCTAGGATTTGTCAGTGTAGACACTCAGCAGGGTGGAAGAATAGAGTGACTCTCACATAGACATGTAGCACTCCCTAGGCAAATCTTAACAGCACAGAGTCACAGTAGTAGCTATGACTAAATAGAAGGCAGGTCTCACATGTATAGATACTATGGTATTGAATGAGTCAAGATGGGGCATAATTAAAGGCATGGCTATGATCTATACTCTTACAATACAAACTAGCTGATTATGTGATGCAGACTTTGGAATACTACAATCTGGTTAAAGTATGCTGGCTTCATGCGTCAACTGCATATTTTAAGGGACATAGAATATCTGTGTAATTGTAGTGATCCCACTGATGGTGTTTTTTTGATAGACACAAAAAGATTCTGTGGTTGCTTCAATGCAAAATCAAATACAAAAATATTTCCATTGATCTCAGAACACAAGAAGGTTTATAAGTAAATCTGAGTGTTCATGCAACGTTCAGAGAGTTATATGGAAACAAAAACAAAAATGATATTAAATCAAAAAAACAACACTATATTGTGCGATTTCAGCCTCTGTAAATTGAAACACAAGATTTTAATGTTAGCCTTGGTTCAGAGGACAGTAATCTTTTCAACAGTTAACCCTCTGCTCCCTATCACCAGAGTCTGGCCCACCCCTGGCATCCCTCAGTATAACACATAGCTGTTTTGTATGCTATAGGGGGCCCTAGGGGAAATTCCAGTCAGCAGTATACAGTCCTAAGCTACTGGACACATGGACTCTGCACCAGGCCTCCGAGGTTTGTCACAAAGAATAATTTGTGGACTTGTTTTAAAGCCGGGCCACTAATGGGCAATGATGGGCATGGCTGAGCAATGCCCGCTGGAATTCATTTCACGTTCCATGTGGCAAGTATTAAAGCTTGCTACTATTATTACTTACTGATCTGGTCATTAAGTGGTTAGGTTTTTCCTATTTGCTTTCGTCATACATCGTCTTCCCTATTATGTTCTTGTGTTTGTGTTTTTCTCATTCAATTGCTACATTTCTCTTTCAGTTTAAAACGTGCCCTCATGTACCTCTGCCTAAAAAACCTCTTCTCTCCTCTCTCATGGCCAAACAGTTTATTGTTGTCCCTGTCTCGCTATTGCTATGTCTATTTCTTCATTATCCCTTATTCTCACTGATTAGTCACAACATCCTCTCTTTCCAGTTTAAACTCACTCTGAATGCTTCTTCTGTCTATCCATCTATCTTTCTATCTATCTATTTGTGGACATCATATCATTGAATCAACGTTGAAACTTGAACCAACCTTAGTGTGCACCATTACTTTGCCAACAAGGTTGGTTCTGATCAAACAAAAAATGCTGCATAGTCTGTCCTGGCACCAGAAGCTTACGTATTTTCCTTATTTCTTCTGACCAAACATAGTGCAATTGGTATTGAATAAGTTTTGTCACGTTCAGACTGCTACGTAGCTAAAGTTAGCTAAACCTAACCTAAGGTCTAGGCTACTTGAAGCGGAGGGTATGCTGATGCATTACAGCGGCTGATAGTTTCTCAATACTAAGTTGTGAGGTGTTGAAGAACTCACTATTGATCAGGTCATCTACATCTCCAACCATCCGCTCACCTATAGTATGGCCAACCTATGGCAAAACAAATTCAATTAAGCCTCATGGGACTGTCCAGATCCCATAGTGCACTGGATTACTAGGCTAACCAGCTATTTTCTTTATAGTGCAGGCCTAAGTGAGTGTAACATATGGTCTACTTGATACACATTAGGGTGTATTAGCAGGAGGAGAGTTTAGATCTGTAGACACAGACACCGGCAAGGGTCATACATAGTTTGAATATGGACCCATACAATGATTTGGCCTATGCTTGCATCATGTATAGGAGTAAAATGAACAGTTTAAAGTTGTTTCTATAAATTGATGGCTGTAGAAGTGGGGGAGTGTAACTCTGATATAAGCAGGCAAAACATACTGCTGGTAAGTTAATTAACAGGATCTTGTGTTAAATCAATGTTAGAATATTAATGTTCTTCCCTATGATTGTGTGCCAGGATGTGTTCATGAAATAGATGGGGGTCAGTCACTGACCACTACCTTTACTCTATACTGCTGATATATATATGGGTAGGTGTGGGTGGAGGGATGAGCTGCTCTCTACCAGTCTATCACATATAACACTTAGTTAAAAGGATGGGGGCTAAATATGGATGGCTTGTACACCCTAGGTCATAGGAGGTGGATGATGCTGACAGGGGGTGCTGTGGCATGTACTGGGAAAAGAGACCTGGGTTCACCCTGCACTACGGGCCTTTTCTGTTGAGCGTGTCAGTTATGTGTACGATGTGGGATGACTTATGTGACAAGATCTGCAAAAGAATCCCTGCAGGGTACACTAAGGGCCCTTTTGACAGTACATGTATGTCACATATGCTGATTAGGTCTCAGGCTGATGTTTGATATTGATAATGTTTGAGTAGGAGCTTTTTCAGCTCGACAAAAAAAGACACTTATAGTTTCCTATGGTCTGGTTGATGTATAATAATATATGAGAAATAAAAAGAGTATTACAGTCCAGCTAAAAACTATTTGTCTCATATCAACATCACTCTTCTAATACCATATGTAACTACTAGATGTCTGGCATTGGCTTTATTGGCTTGTATTTTTGTCAACTGTCCTTGGAACTATTGCCATCACTCTCAATAATGTTGGAATTTGTATTAGTATCTGCAAATATGTGATGCTATTTGTAGTATTATATTAACCACACCCCTCATCAATTTCTAACATGACATGACTAGACAAGAACCAGAAAGTAATACCCCTCATGTACAGAGATTTATGACCAATGTAATGTAACATATCCCCCTCACAAATGAGGCAAATCGAGTAAGGTAGCATTACTTATTGGGTTCCAGAAGTAGCAGTGTACGGATCCAGGATCAAGGTTTAACATGGCACCAGATCCAAAAGACGATAGCCCATTACATCATTCATAATGAAAGTTCAAAAAACATTATATTTATACAAATATAATATATACACATTCCTGTCATAAACCAATTCTTCTCAAACCCTTATTATGGGGCATAGACTATGCCCTCTATGTCTCTCCTCCTCCTTTTCATATTCTAATGACAATACATTCTCTAAAGCATTCCGACTTTGTTGCTTCAAAATTCGTAATCTCATGTTATTTTCTACTTGAAAAAAAATCCTTTGTGCTGTATGTAACAATATTTTAAACCCACATCTCCCATCTTTGTCTGCTCATTCATGTATTCTTTTCAGAATATATTTTTCTATTCTAAATTTTCCTCCTCCCTAACCACATCAGGGAAATTGTGATGGACATGGGCAGAGCAAAAGAGGAAGAGAGGAGTATAACCATACATAAACATTGCAAAATGGGAATATATGTATATAGGTAGATATATACCCCTGGCAGTGATAGGGACACAAATAAATAATGACAGAGAGAGACACAGACAGCCCTGGAGATATCGTTGTAGGAACAGGACCCTAAATAATCATGACACCAACAGCACATCAGCTCATCTTTTGCACAGGCAGCATTCCTACCCCCTCTCGAGAACAAGTCACTGGAGACGAAATTCATCACCCTATACACTGATGGGGGAATTGACAAGCCTGACGTCATGTCACAGGGCGCATACACATGGGACTTGTGAGGGACACAGTCGGGGTGGTGCATGTGCAACCCTTGTAGGACATGTATCACTCCAGGTGTCAAGGGGGAGTGTTCTTTTTATCACCACTAGAGACCGGGATCTAACAAAATTCTGCTACTGACTACCCTGTGCCATCCCCTTAGTAGTTTTGTGTTGGAAAACTATCTTGGTCTATAATGTGTTCACAAATTTCCTCGGGTGATTGTGGATATCCTATCAAGGGTAATGAGAGGGGGTGTTGCATCTGGTCATGCATAGACAGCAACATGGGAACTGTGGGTTGGTGTAAATAATGTAATACACAACTACTTAGCAGCAACTTAAAAATACTTCAAATTGAAATAAATATAGTAAATATGACTATATTCTAAGCTTTTATCAATAGTGATACCTGCTGATCCATTTCATCAATAATGATACCTGTCCAAGTACTTTGTAAGCTGCCTACATTGAATCTGAACCCTATTAAATCTGTACCCAGATGCAGAGGATGTTCAATCTTCACCTTTGTTGTATTACTATATACGGCATGTACTGTATTAGATATGAATCGGGGGATAGTGTGTGGAAGACCATTAGACAGAAACAACACCAGCAAAAGTCATCAGACACCAGGTTTATACTGATAATGTTCACTGTCTCTATGACCCTATCACTGCTCATCAAGGGTGTATTGAGGATTGCCTACCATGACATGGGTGCAGGCTCAGAGTATCAGCACCTTCAATAACATAGCCAGAGAAGGGATAACCAACTACAATAACCCTATAAGCAATCCCAATCATTGTCGGATCTCTTCTTAAAATAATGTGTATTACCACAAAAAGCAATCTGTTATATTGATTATGATAAATACCTATATCTAAGGAGTTATAACTGATGTATTTTTGCAATGAGTGTAAGTTAACCATTGTCTCTCACAATCACTTACTTGTAAATTGTACACTGTACACTGCCTCTCTGACTCTCTGCACTGTAAATAGATGGTGTAGGTACGTCCTTTTTCTCCTCATTAGATATAACATCGCACATTCTGTACTGTATTAAAGACTATATCAACCTTTCAATCATGAACGCACCCACGAAATCAAGTGTGCCCTGCCCTGTTTTAGCATATTGCACATGATTCTCCTGTTATGATTGATGTGATTAAAATGTGTTGTCCTACAGTGTGGATCTACACTTATTATTGAAGAAGATGTACATTGTAGATACAAAACTTTTGCCAGCACAATCTTTAATACATGAAAGTCAAAGACAGTTTCGCTTTAAAACCAAATACCAAATGGTGAAGTCAAAGATACGAGTCAACTAATGCAGTAAGACAGGCATACCATGCAGCGAGAAAGGCAAAGAGTGAAATCATACGTAATGACTAAGGTAGTCTTAACAGAGAATGGAGAAAAACAGTCAGAAGATACAGACATACTGGAGAGAGAGAAAAGCTGCTTAAGATGTTTTAGATAGGGTAGGGCAGACTTAAGGTTTCTGGAAAGGTCCTAGAATATGGCAGTACTGGGACGACTATCAGATCACTGCCTGGGTGGCTCTCCTGCCCAACCACAGAGCCCTTCACCACCCAATCACTCCCCACTCAGATGCTAAACACAGAGCAGCTCAGGGTGTAGGAATCTAGTGGACTGTGAGACAACATTTTGCGCCTCTTTTGGCAGCCAGCGGACCCAGCCTCCCCAAGGGTGAAAGTGAACACCACCCTGGCAACAGGAACTGATAAGGAAATAAAATAAGGAAGCAAAAAGTAGGGTGGGAAGAAAGTGAAGTCACTAAATAACCACATTGCTTGGGCTGTCTTGTGAAAATTACAAAGTTCTGTTTGTTCAGGTTCAGTGAATGAACTCAGAGGCCATTGACACAATAGTCCTGGGAAATTTGGGAACATGTTACATTACAACTTTTCTTAACAAGCGAGGTTCCAAAACTATGCCTATCCTATAGTCCTTTTAATTCTCCTGGCATAAAAGGGGCACATATCCATAGGTTATCTATTCCCATAATGGTCCCTCAAGAGCCGGATAGAACACATAGACAACACTTTATGCAGCCTCATTGATATTGGTATGTACTGTATGTTAACCAGAGAAGTGCTATAGTAGGATACAATTTGCATTAGTGATAGCCTACAATGCTAAGAGATAATCATACATTGTATATTTTATCATTTACACTGGACTAAGTGGCTGATAAGGACTGGCAAAGAAAGAAATAAGTATAAAAAGAAGGTGCAACAAGAAGGGAGAACAAAGATGACATGCACCCATGTCATGTTACATTACAACTTTTCTTAACAAGCGAGGTTCCAAAACTATGCCTATCCTATAGTCCTTTTAATTCTCCTGGCATAAAAGGGGCACATATCCATAGGTTATCTATTCCCATAATGGTCCCTCAAGAGCCGGATAGAACACATAGACAACACTTTATGCAGCCTCATTGATATTGGTATGTACTGTATGTTAACCAGAGAAGTGCTATAGTAGGATACAATTTGCATTAGTGATAGCCTACAATGCTAAGAGATAATCATACATTGTATATTTTATCATTTACACTGGACTAAGTGGCTGATAAGGACTGGCAAAGAAAGAAATAAGTATAAAAAGAAGGTGCAACAAGAAGGGAGAACAAAGATGACATGCACCCATGTCATGTTACATTACAACTTTTCTTAACAAGCGAGGTTCCAAAACTATGCCTATCCTATAGTCCTTTTAATTCTCCTGGCATAAAAGGGGCACATATCCATAGGTTATCTATTCCCATAATGGTCCCTCAAGAGCCGGATAGAACACATAGACAACACTTTATGCAGCCTCATTGATATTGGTATGTACTGTATGTTAACCAGAGAAGTGCTATAGTAGGATACAATTTGCATTAGTGATAGCCTACAATGCTAAGAGATAATCATACATTGTATATTTTATCATTTACACTGGACTAAGTGGCTGATAAGGACTGGCAAAGAAAGAAATAAGTATAAAAAGAAGGTGCAACAAGAAGGGAGAACAAAGATGAGATGATGCGAATAAAGTCTTCTTACATTGCTGGGGATGTCTTGGAAACGTTACAAAGTTTTGTTTGATCATGATCAGTTATAAAATAACCAAAAGGATAAATAGGTCATGGGAAACGTTGAGAAAGTTTCTGAGAGGGGAAGTAACACTAAAGATATATACAACCAGTCTATTGTAAAGAGGTGGCTGATGGTGGATGTTGGGTAGGGTTAGGGGGCAACCCAAGTAGACAGGAGGGATGGTTGGAGGGGAATATGTACGAGTGGAGATGCTTTGTCAGTGTAAGTCCACTGTGCTCGTCTGGTGAGGGCTTCACATGAACCGAGGATTTGTCTGTGTAGACACTCAGCAGGGTGGAAGGATAGAGTGACTCTCAAAAAGACATGTAGCACTCCCTAGGCACATCTTAACAGCACAGAGTTACAGTAGTAGCTATGACTAAATAGAAGGCATGCCTCACTATGGTTTTGTTTGCATCAAGATGGGACATAATTAAAGGCATGACTATGATCCATACACTTGCAATCCAAACTGATTATGTCAAGCAGAATTTGGAATATTTAACCTGGTTAAAGTATGCTGGCTTCATGTATTAACTGCACATTTTAAGTGGCATAGAATATTTGTGTAATTGTAGTTAAAGAACTAATGACCTTTTTTGATAAGCACAAAATATCTCTGTGGTTGCATCAATGTAAAATCAAATGAAAAAATACCCTTTGACCCCAGGACACAAGAAGCCGTAAAAGAAGAGTGAGTGTACATAGTTCGGAAATTCTATATATCGAAACAACATTATATCAAATGAAAAAGATCTCTAATTTCAGCCTCTGTAAAATTTGTACACAATATTGGATATTAGCCTTGGTTCAGAGGACAGTAATCTTTTCAACAGTTTACCCTCTGCTCCCTATAGCCACATGTGATCTGGGCCACCCCTGGCATCTCTCATTAATACACACAGCTGTTCTGTATGCTATAGGGGTCCCTAGGGGAAATTCCAGAGTCTGAAGTACAGTCCTAAGTTACTGGAAGCATGGACTCAGTCCTTCAAGGTTTGTCACAAAGTATAGTTTGTTTACTTGTATCAAAGCAGGGCGACTGATGGGCAATGATAGGCATGGCTGGGCACTGCCCGCTGGAGTTTATTTCACATTCCATACCAGGAAGTATTAAAACTTGCCACTATTTTACTTGCTAATTAGGTCATCAATGGGTTAGGTTTTTCCTATTTACTTTCGCCATACATCCTTTTCCCTATTAATTAACCCCTTCACCACTGGGTTTCTTGTAACTCAATGCAATTTTGTGCAATATATTGGCTCACCGCGTGGAATGGGTAATGAAGTTGATGTGTTTGTGTTTTTCTCATTGAATTGCTATATTTCCCTTTTACTAACAACCTTGCCATATTGCATCTCTGCCTAAAAAACTTAATCATCTCCTCTCGCATGTCCAAACATGTTCTTGTTGTCTCTGTCTCACTATTGCTAAGTTTCTCTCTTCATTACCCCCCATTCTCATCAATTAGTTATAACTTCCTCTCCTTCCAGTCTGAACTCACTCTAAATGTGTCTTCTGTGTATCTATCCATAACAGCCAACCGGATGGCAATCCTGTATCAACTGCGGACATTATATAATTATTAAATAAATGTTGAAACTTGAACCAACGTTAGTGGGCACACTTATTTGGCATCAGAAGTTTACATATTTTCCATATTTATTCAGTTATAATGCAGTTGGTATTGAATAGGTTTGGTCAAATTCAAACTGCGACATGGGCAGAGTTAGCTCAACACAGCCATAGATACAGGGAGAATCCCAACATCAAAACCGCACAAGAACCCCCCCCCCCCAAAAAAAAAGAAGTTAATTAATAAGGGTTATGGGTTGAAAGTGATAGATCTTCCATGAAAGGTAAAGATAATAATTCTCAGCCTAGGTATAATTGGTAGGCAGAGATGTGTGGCCATATAAAAATCATTTCAACTATGTAAGTATCATTTTATTCAAAGGACTATAATTGACATACATAAAACAGCATTGAGTGATTTGATTTTTATAACCACTGCTTCCTTCAGTGAGAAGTCCCCATTTGCAAACTTTCATATCCAAAACCAAGTGGCGGTCATAATATTTTCCCAGCTATCATACTGCTGATGATGGCAGGTGTATTTGGCCAAGACACCAACTATTGATCAACTAGGTCTAGGCTACTTGAAGCCGAGGGTATGCTGATAAATTATAGCAGCTGATAGTTTATCAATATTAGGTTGTGAGGTGTGGAAGGAGTCACTATGATCAGATCATCTACATCTATAACCATGCGCTAACCTATAGCATGGCCATCCTATGGCAGACTGAACTCAATTAGGCCTACATGGTACCACCCAGATCCCGAAATGCACTGGATAATTGAGTGTAACATATGGTCTACTAATTGTTCCATAATATGGTGTAAATGTAGATATTTTCGTGTGTATAATTTTTTCGCGAATTTTGCTAAAAAATACATTTTCACTTGTACTTAAATTCGCGAATTTTGTTAGAAGGTAGTAGTATGGCTTTACTGAAGAAATTTTTGCTCTGTGCATATTTTTGTGGACATTTCAAATCCGTGAAATTCACGAAAATACGTAAAGCGCGAAAATATCTACCTTTATAGTATTAGGAAGAGGAGAGTTTAGATTTGAGATGCAGACAGGGGTAAGGGCCATACAGGTTATGCATAATTTGAGTATAGATCCACACAGTGGCTTGGCCTATGCTTGCATCATGCGTAGAAGTAAAATCAACATTTTACAGTTGTTTCTTGAAATTGAAGGCTATAGAAGTTTGGGGAGTGCACTGTAAGAAGTAAGTACTGTACACATACAGCAATAGTTGCTGGGGACCTTTGTTCGAGTAGATTTTGCTGTAGGTGTACAGCAACTGACATGCTATAAATGTACAGCAACTTCTGATGTACATCTACAGCAAAAGTTGCTGGTAACTTTTGTTCCAGTAGATTTTGCTGTGCATGTACAGCAACTGGGTGCTGTAAAGTTACAGCAACTTCTACTGTAGGTTTCGTATTGTTATTGCCATCTATTTATATCAAGTGATATGCATACATGGAGAGTTCTTTCCTGCATAACAGTTCAATTTCAGCTAGGATAATACACCCTACATAATGTAATGGTTTAATCCTGCTTTAATACAGCTGAACCGTATGTGATACCAGCTTTTTCCCAGTCCAGGCACTTAACCCATTGAGGGCGATTGTCGACTATACTCTACATCCATCCCAGGCCGAATGTCGACTATTTACTACACCATGAAGGGCCGGATGTCGACTATAATTGACTTAACTCAATGGGATTTAGGAAACCCCCGGCCTCAGGGAAAATTTTTGAAAAAAAATCCGGCCCCCTGGCTAAAAAAAAGTTTTCTTTGGCCGGCCTGAATGGGTTAAGCATTTAACTTAAACTTTTCCCACCATAAAATAATAAGTAAATGTACATTGTGTTACTTAAATGCAGTCAATTTTTAAATGGTAGAACTGACTGACATAAGCAGGAAAAACATACTGCTCGCAAGTTAATCACTATAATATTGTGTTGCTAAAGCCCTATGATAGTGCAACAGGGTATGTTCATGTAATAGATGGGGGTCAGCCACTGACCACTACCTTTACCCTATACTGCTGATATATGGGTAGATGTGAGTGGCGGGATGAGTTGCTCTGTACCAGGCATTCACATATAACACTTAGTTAAATAAATTGGGGCTACATATTGGATGACCGGTACTGGATGTACTGAAAACATTAAAAACGTTAATTGTTGGGCAGATATTTTTGGTGGATAAGTCACAATGATTATGTTTGAGAATACAAATGGGTTTCAATCAGTTGTTAAGTTGCTGTTTTGCATTACTAGGTGCAGCACGTGCAACCATTGTAGGAATTGTGTAGGGGGGGGGGCAAGTGTTAAATGTTTCACCACCTGAGAGCATGAGGGATCTAACTAGAGTCTACTCCAGAATGCCCAGTGTCATTTTTGTAGTTTGTGTAGCAATACAATCTAGGTTTATGAACTTTCCAAAATTGTGCTTGAGCAAATTTGGGTATCATACCAAAGGAATGTCCTTCAGTTATGAAATGAGATTATTTCTTGGCTCATGTTAAATTCTTTTACAACATCATTGGTTGTGTGTAGATACACCAAACTATAAATGTAAAGAGGAACTTAAAAAAAAAGAAAAAAGGAAATAAATGTTGTAAACAATCCCTCAGACCCATGCGTTTACTAAATAATGACACCTGTTCATGAACCAGCATATCTGTTTATAAACTGTCAATATCAAATCTGCATTGATCAAAATATAAAGGGTGTTCCATGTCAGCCTTTGTTTTATCCGATGTGAACAGTATCAGGGGTGTGAACCAGGGAATGGTGTGTGGAGAACCAATAGATAAGGGAGGAACACCAGCAAAGGTAATCAGACACCAGGTTTATGCTGATAGCATCGCCTCCATGACCCTTATCACTGCTTATCTATTGGTGTATTGTGGAAGCCAAGCCCAGATAGCGGTGCAGACTGATATCAGCACATGCAATAACATTGTCAAGGGAGGAACAACACAATTGTAACAATCCTATTAGCCATCCAACACACTGTCAGATCTCGATCCGAAATGTTATTTATTATGATAGATAGCAATCTAGAGGCCAGATCCGTCCTTAGCATATATTTTATTACGACAATGTTCTCTCTCCATGGGGCTATAAGTAATCTCCTCAATTCCGTTCAAATCAATAATCTTAATCCTGCTATGAGTATGAATCAAAATATGTTCTTTGGCCTTCTACTCGCCTGTAAAGCTCATTATACAATAGTTGTCTGTATTGCTGTTAGTATATCTGTTTTGATCTATTAATTACTCACATTTAGCTTGCATACTGATTTGTCCATCTATCTATCTGACTGGCCATATACCTATCTCTGCACCACTCCTTCTCATCTATCACGATTACTTAACTTTGCTTATACCTTTGCCTATGTAGCAAACCTAATATCTTCCTACTCGCTGCTTCCCTAGCTATGGACCTGTCAGCTTCCTGAAAAGTGCTCTGCCCTGGTTGGTACTATACACAGTCTCAACAAAAAACAATATACCCATGCAATAAGTATCACCCTGCATATCTATCTCTCCTTCCATTATTTTCTCTCTAATATCTTTACCCTTTATATGATTTTCATAAAGCATATTTTACGAGTATATAAGGTTTTAGAGCCAAACAGCTGTCCTTCTTGTATAGAAACAGTTGCATGTCTCTATTCCAAGCAGTGAAAATAAGGGACCAGTGATATATAGGACCTAAGCCATAAATACTTGGTTTATTGTCCAGATGGTTGCCTGCTCTGTTTCACTGTCATTAGTAAACCCTCCACCTTCAACAATAAACTCTTGATATATAACCCTTAAAGTATACTTGCGCCCATAAAGTCAAGTACATCCTACCCTCTCTTGCATATTGCAATTGATGGTTCTGTTGTGATAGAGATGCATAGGGTATACTTTATTGAATTAAATGGGGATTTGCACTGATAACTTGAGATGATGTTTACCTTGTTGGAGCTAATTGTCTATGCTTACTAATAGTCCTGGACAATTGTGTTTTGTTCAATGATGCTATGAAGGCAACAGCCTAATGGTTTTGCTAAATACTAATGCTGTTAGGTTGTCATAAGATGAGCTCAGAATGGCAAAGGATAAAGTCAGTCAAGAAAGATAATCCTAACAGGGAAAGAAACAATCTTACAGAGGGAGACATGCGGGATGGAGAAAACATGGGCCAGATGTTTTAGAGAGAATAGGGCAGACTAAAGTTTTGTGCAAATGACTTAGAATATGGCAGTACTGGGACCACTGTCAGATTGCTGCTTGGACAGCTCCCACTCCCCATCAGAGCTCCCAACTTCCACAACACTCACTACACACCTACTAAACACAGAGCAGCTCAGAATATAAGAAACCAGTGGAGTGTGAGACAACATTTTGGGCCTCTTCTGGCAGCAAGCGGATCTAGCCTCCCCAAGGGTGAAATGGAACACCACCCGTCACCAAGCAACTGACAAAGGGCAGGGGAATAAGGAGACCATGTGAAGGGAAGGAAGAAAAGCAAAATCACACATGTACAGTAACCACATTGTTCAGGCTGTCTCGGGAAAATAAGAAAGCTCTGTTTGTTCAGGTTCAGTGAATAAACTCAGAGGCCTTTGACACAATAGACCTGGGAAATTTGGGAACATATGTTACATATAACTTTCCTCCTCAAGGGAGGTTCCAGGACCCTGCCTATACCAGAAGCCTTTTTATTCCCCTTTGCATAAAAGTGGGCAGGGGTTATACATTCACCTCTTCCTATCAAGGATAAGAATATTTTCCATCATGGCTCCTTATGAACTGGAAGCTGGGACCATGTGGGCACATTCATACATAGACCACACTCTATGCAGCATCATGAATCTAGGTATTGGGACTGTATGCTAACCAGAGAAGTGGTATAATTAGAATAATATTTACATCAGTGGTGACCTAACACTAGCCATGATAATTTATCTATACTCTTCAGCTGCTTGTTCATATTCACTGCACGCAGTGACCCATAATGACTGACAATTTGGTAACCTATGTTTCTAATGATTAGTTTAGACAAATATAAATATGCAGCTTATAGATAAACTGATTTGCTTTATAACCTATACTAATAGTGCCAATGTCTGTTTAGGTGTTGAAATAGAATAGACAGCAATAGGCAGCTCAGAGGGGAGCATAGAGTGGAGAAATTTGATAGTGGATGTGGAGAGGGCGGAGTCTGCCTACTGCAGTACATACAGGATCGGTTGGCGGAGAACATGTACAAGTGGAGAAGCCTTGTCAGTGTAAGCCCAATGTGCCCGTCTGGTGAGGGCTTCACACAATCCTAGGATCTGTCAGTGTAGACACTCAGCAGAGGGGAAGGGTAGAGTGACTCTCACACAAACATTAAGCACTGCCTGAGCAGCTCTTAACAGCACAGCACTGCCTAGAGTATCTAAAGATGAATACATGGCAGGCCTAAGCTATACTAAGGTGTTGTTTCAGCCTGGCTGAGGTATAATTAAAAGCCTGCTAGATGTATCCACTGCATTATGGCTGGCTAAGTATGATATGTTTTAGTTGATCAAATAAAGTCTGGCAAAGGTATACCGGCTTCATGAGAAGTATATAAGAAGTACTTGTAGTCACATCAATGTTAAAGCAAAACAAGAATACCTCTGCCCTGACAGAAATATCCATCAATCTGTATTCCCTGTATTAATCTCAGATCACAGAAGCTCTCACAGAACAACACAGTGTCGGTTAAACACACATCGCTCTCTCATGTCCCTCGGGTCTAGGGTAATAGAAGAATTCATTTTTCATGTAACATGCAAGACACCTTTTCCTTGGTTTCATCAATTCCGTTTTCCTATGTATAATGCATCACAGTCAGATTTGTAAGGTGAGATCTAGCTACCAATGACTATAGTATACTTGAAAACAAAACTCCTAAAACAGGATATAGCATATATGTATGTCTGCTAAGGAGAAATAATATCTTTGCTCTAACAATAGTCAAAATACCATGGTGATCTGCGAGGACGAGAAACTGATCTAGGACTATTTCCTAGGGCTATATATCTATGACACATCACAAATGCACTTGTGTATAGTAGTCCTGTATATCCTGAGGGAGAAATATTCAAACACATTGAAATGCATTGGAATCCAACAGCCATAAGCCATGATTTTTCCTTGTCGGCATTTCTTATTGCAATAATTATATTTATGGCATCAGTCAGATAAAGTTTAGTGCAGGAAACATATATCAGAACTGTGAAGGAAAATATGGACCACATGAATTTATCGGAGACATCCCAATAGCTTAACTGTTTGTAAAAACTTGCAGACTTTGCCTGAAATAATTTTAGTGAACTTGTTTAGAAAGTAAGGTAGGGCACATATACAATATTGATGTTGAATAAGAAAGTCCCCCTTGAACAAATAATGGCACATTGATTTAGAACAAAGGTAAAGGATAAACAGCAAATGCATAGGATAGTGAACTTACACAACTTTAAGGTTGTATATTTTCTGAGGTCCACACTCTGCTCCCGATACACCCTTGGCTATCCCTGCATCCCTCACTATAACACACAGCTGTTTGGTATGCTATAGGGGGCTCTAGGGGGAACTTCCAAATACAGTAGGACAGTCTGAGGCTACTCAATACATGGAACTGGGTGTTTGCTCCTTCACAGTTTGTCCCAAAGAATTCTAGAATTCCTACCGGTATTGGAGCAGGAAGCTCTGATATAGGCCTACCTTATGCTTAGTACAGTGTGGGAAAAGATGGACACTGTGCAAATGATAGGCATGGTCCTACTCTGATCTTACTATTTCCATTCATTGGGTGTAGTAAAATGGAACTGCAAGCCCTGAAGCAAAGTTTATCATTTTTGTAGTTAATAGGTTCTCGCATTGGCTGGGTTTTACTGTTAAGATCAGTCATATGTTGTTCTGTATAAAGTCCTACAATAGCTTTTAATTGCAGCGGAAGAGTCTTTAATTACACTGTGCAACGACGAAAAAAAAACCGGGGGCACACCTATCTGACTAGACTAATTTGAGGTCACTGAATCCAAAAATGATGGTAAAAAATGCCTAATAAGTCTCAGTTTCAAGATATTCCAACCATGATTATTTGTCGGTCTACTACTGAATATATAGTCCGACCAATATACAGCAGGGACAGCATTCATAAAAAATTGTCAATTTTGTTTGCCTGGCAAAGATAACATGACTCTGAAGCACATTTAGTGGTAACATTTCATAAAAAACAGGATTCTACACTGTTATGAAGCTAAATTAGTGATATTTTACCGATATTAATTGAAAAAATACCAGAAAATATATAGATTCATCTGAGAGCGATATAACATTTTTTTAAGCTACTAAGATCAGGATTGTGACCCGTTCTGACAAGAGGTACCTTCAGGGAAGCTATTATTATTGTTTTTAGCCCCCACCAGTGCCAGAATCCCAAAAAGAGTAATGAATAGACAGAAATTTGCTCGGATAACCCTTTATGCAGAATACAATGATAGATCACTGGTGTTACATCTTTAGGATTAAAGTTCTATATCTATAATGGTTTTTTTTAGATAAAAATAGTACAAACGCCAGTTTCTGGCTACCATGGTAGCCATTGACACAGTCAAAATATTGGATATTGGCTCTAGAATATTGGAAATCTCATCAATATCGCAAACCTCAAAACAGGCCTTGCAAATTCCTTTCAGAATGAATTTTCTACTAAAAGGTATCCTTGTATGAGGATATTTGACCATCAAACCTAATTTTACATAAAACATTAGCCAGGTACATTGCTGAAATATGGTCAGAGGTGGTCCTTATGGGGAATACAATAGGAAGACAAAGCGACCTTTTTAAGCACTAGTTATATGTTTCAAAGTGTTATTTTGGACCTATTTATTCACAAAGAATATTTATTTCTATAACAGATCAGTGATATATTAACAATGTAACTAGTTAAAAATTAGTTTTACATGAAAAGAAGCATTTTCCTACTTTTTGAACAAATAGTGTATATATAAGCTCTAACTGGGTATACAAATAAGACCATGTGAAAATCTGAAAACTGAGACTTACCACACAATTTTGAGTGCTATTTTTGAATTCCCCAGGTCAAAATACATAAGAATAATTGAGTCTGGTCCCGGTTTTTTTCAATTTTTGAAAATTTGTTGTACAGTGTTATCAGATGCTGGCTGCATTATTAGGAACAGCACCTCTATCCATAGTAGTCATATATTATTGTCATTACAATAATACAATCAGAATATGCCTTGTAATCATCACTAAGTATACATTATTATGAAGTAAATTCATGAATCAAGAATGTATCTGACTTATATCTAAGCTATACTGTGGGAACATCCAATTTGCATAGACGTTTAACGTAAGAATTATTCAAAGGAATATTGATGCCCAATTAGAGGATCCATTGCTCACTCTACACCCAATATCGATCTAAAAACTACTGTTCAATATGTATAATCTAGGCAGTTTCAATGCCATACGTATTTATATATTACATATATGTCTGGTACTATAAATCTATGTCAACATGGCTGTGTTGAACATAAAGTATTTAAGAATACTAGCTGGTGTCAATGTAAATATAGAAGTCTGGCAACCTCCCTAGATTATCAATGTTTCCCTATTGTTAGCTTCTGTTAATTATATATAGAGGGAAAACGCTGCAATATTGAAATGTTTAAGTACAAGTATACGGCAGGGAAGGGAGACACCTCGCCATGCAAGAGCAATATGTAAGCAATTAGATACTAAAATGATTATGATGTAACATAGCACCATTGAACATTCTATGGAAATAGTATTGTCATAGAATTAGGCCAAAAGAAAAGTTTGTTTCAGGTAACATGGGAGGAAAATGTAGGGTTGGTTGGTCAGATCTTTTTTTGATTTTTTTTAGGGCCGAAAGGCCCCGGAGGGGCCCTGGTGGTGAGCTTGCGAACTACCAGGTTGAGGCATTATATTGTTTTTACTTGACAGGAAGTCAGTACGGGTGCCGGCATTTTGTTTTAAGGGGTGCCGCCATTTTGTTTTAAGGTGTCACAACACAAATTTATGCATATAATGATAAAATCAATATTAATCAACCTTCGATCCTGAGGTTGATTATGATCATACCTATGCCCCCTAACATGGACCCAAGGAATTCAATGGTTCTATTGGTTTGTTGCTAAGACAGCTGGTTGCCTAGCAACAGCTATTCTAATTATTTATCTGCCTAGCAACACACATTTCCATGCTCCTGAGGTTGATTATAATCCTACCTACCCCCCCTAACATGGACCAAAGGAATTCAATGGTTCTATTAGTTTGTTGCCAAGACAGCTGGTTGCCTAGCAACAGCTATTCTAATTGTTTATCTACCTAGCAACACACATTTCCATGCTCCTGAGGTTGATTATAATCCTACCTACCCCCCCTAACATGGACCCAAGGAATTCAATGGTTCTATTCGTTTGTTGCTAAGACAGCTGGTTGCCTAGCAACAGCTATTCTAATTGTTTATCTGCCTAGCAACACCCATTTCCATGCTCCTGAGGTTGATTATGATCATACCTACCCCCCCTAACATGGACCCAAGGAATTCAATGGTTCTATTGGTTTGTTGCTATGACAGCTGGCTGCCTAGCAACAGCTATTCTAATTGTTAATCTGCCTAGCAACACCCATTTCCATGCTCTTGAGGTTGATTATAATCCTACCTACCATCCCTAGCATGGACCAAAGGAATTCAATGGTTCTATTGGTTTGTTGCTAAGACAGCTGGTTGTCTAGCAACAGCTACCCTTATTGTTTATCTGCCTAGCAACACCCATTTCCATGCCCCTGAGGTTGATTATAATCCTACCTACCCTAATCCTACCTACCCCCCCCCCCCCCCCCAACAAGGACCCAAGGAATTCATAATAACTCCCATATTTTTGACGCAACAGGGGAAAACGTAGCATAGCGGGGATTCAGTGACATAAACAGCCACTAGGTGGCCACTACCCATATAACAAAACCCTACTGACTTATCATAGCACCTTATCACTGGCCACTTCTCCTTTCCCAATTCTGGCGATCCTACCCCCAAAAATTCAGCATCAGCCTTTCTTAGCAACACATATGAACTTGTCTCTGTGTTAAGCACTGACAGTGCTAGTCCTACTTAGTAGGACTCAGAACATTCTCCATAAAACTACATCTAGTTCTTTAAGAAAGCTGTTGGTGTACCCAAAATTAGATAATCACACAAATACATGTTAATGTTTATTTGGAAAAGAAGGTCATAGTGATCCTTTAAGTTATGATTATCAAAATCAGGCAAAGAAAAGTTTCCATAAGTTCCATGATAAATCGCTAAGATAATGGTATGCTGCTGCACTGGTGGCCACCTAGTGGCTGTATATAACACTAAATCCCTGTAATGGCACGTTTTCCGCTGTTGTGTCACATCTGTCAGTTATATCATCCTCCCGCCCTGTTTATATGGTGTCTTGAATGGGTCCCCTACAAATATACCAACCATGTAGACATTATGTTCCTTCAAATGCAAGAATTGCGGTTGTTGCCGCGTAAAAAAATGCCTGAGGCATTTTTTTACGTGGCAACAACCGCAATTCTTGTTTTAACATGAATGTACTACACAACTTTTATGAATCCCCTAAAATTGACCAAAAATGGGTGAAAACATGAAAGTTTCTTCAATTGCATAAAAAAATGTACGGTCAGCCCTTTTTCATAGGGTCAGTCGGGTGACCTGAAACAAACCTTTTTTTTTGCCTAAATAGCTTATTGAGTTTTCACAGCTTACAATGGTTGTTCGAACCCCTTAATATGTAATATGCAATTTTCATTATAACCTGCCCGTGCCAGATTTGCTGCATGTCAACACTATGTAGTCAATAACCAACTAATGTGAGGGAACTTTCTCCCGGGAATACCATGTGGTCGCTGGTACAAGCAGTTCCCATGAAAGTTTGGTTCTGTCCATGTAACATACTTGTTCCTAGCAAATAAAAATATAGTCTACGTGAGTCTGGTACCAAGCGTAACCTCGGGAGAAATTCTGTGGACAGAACTAAGAAGGCTTCCCATATGGGGCAACCGGAGTAATCGCTATACTGCATGATGCACAATTGCTATGTGAATCAGTAACTCACGACCACCACATGGTGTAGCACAGCTACAAACAATGCAAAGCTTTCAGGCATGCTGCCATCCTCAACCCTTTAAGGACCCATGTCGCTAGAATATTACATCTGTCGTTATGAGGCACCAATGCAGCTCCAGCAAGTGACTCGCCGGTGCTACACTGGTGCAACATGCCAACGCTTGGGGAATGCCTCAACCTCAAAGGGTTGGCTTTATGCTTGAATGCAGCACTGGTGGCTTACTCACCAGGGCTGCATCCATGCATCAATAAGACCAAGGCATGATGCATTAAGGCATGATGCCATTCTTAAAGGGTTAAAGGGTTAATGGAGTGCTGTGTAGTGGGAATAGAGGCACCTGTTATAACCCCATCAAGTAGGTGTGAGGCCAGGTAGCACCCTTAGTTACTAATTAATGTATGGTGATTGGCACGCCACCTATGTGTGAGGGATGTAACACCCCCAGTGGTCGACACTGCTATTGACTTGCACTCACAGGATTCCCAGGTACTCCCAGGTGACCAGGGTCTCAGCCTATTCCAGGCTATTGTTTGGTACAATTGCCAATGGTTCAAAGAAGGTTCATGTTTTTATTATTAAACATGAGTTTAGCAATAAAGCTAGGCTTTTTTCGTGGTTTAAAATAGTCTTCATTGCATTAGTTTGTAAACTGAAGTCAATAATTTAGGTTCAAACTATGTTAGCCATGTAGATTATTCCTTTGTAATCTTTACTGTGAATGCTGTAAAACGTTATGTGAAGACCTAAATGGCTTTAAGTTTACTGGGGTTAAAGCCCCTTGTGGAATTGGCTCTTGGTAATAAGGATATTATGGCAAAATTCGTTTAAATTCTTCGATTATTATTTCATTTAATCTAAATCGGTAAGGTGTTTTATTTCGAAGTACAAACCATAATCATGCTGTTTTTTATTTTCATTTGGAAGTAAAAGAAAAAGATAAGGCCACTCAAAAAGAAAAAAATGGTTTCTCATCACCGCTCGCATCATAATAATCACCTTTTTGAGGAAACCTTTTTTTTTTTTTGGTAATTTTTCATGAAAAATATGATAAAAATGGACAAATATTGGGTTATTTGGTATCAAATCAAAGCTAATACTGCCAGTAATGCAGTAGGATAGAAATAACTTAAATTTTCCCTACTTTTAAAGATCCATAAACTCTTTACTACTAAAATGTGAATTTTGGTCATGAAAAAGGGAAATATCATCCAATACATTTTAACCCGCAAGTAAAAAAAATAAATTTAAAAAGCCTCCCTCGTCAAATTTTTCAGACCTTGGTGATGAGAAACTACTTTTTTTTTTGAGTGGCCTTAGGGTCAAACACAAGCTATGAGAAAGTACATTCAGAAAAGGGAAAGGCTTCACAAAAGCCACCGCAATGCTGTAGGTATTTATTGAAGCCCCTATAGCTGGAACAAAGTAACAAGCTGAAACCCTGCGTCAGCTGTGCCCATTGTTATAAACATATCAAATAAGTTGCCGATGCGCGAACCTTCAGAAATGTCCACACAACTCTAAACTGGGATAGTGTCTCCCCTTTCAGTAGCATGTGATTATATGACAGACTCCCACCTGCTGTAAAAGCTGATATAATGGAGTTTTGCCTGTGGTATGTGAAGGTTTTTATGAATCGCTTAATGATAATGCATAGAGGATTCACTATGATGAGGCTATCCATCATAAGGTCTGAAAAGAACTCCCACACACAATGATACATTGGTGATACACTAACACCTCTCATACAGTCCCCCATGCATGGTGTATACAATACCGAATGCATCATTCTCTTACACAGTGAGGAGTTTGTGACACTTACTGATGATATTGTTGGTAACAAAACAGAAATATGTCTCCCCATGAGGTGGTGAAACCATTCATTCTTTGTGGCTTTGAAAAAGGGTAGTAAGCAGACTATGTGCAATTATCATCAAAGTTAGCAACTTGAATACTTCTAAACATTCTTTAGTATCATTCTGTATATCATTCTGTGCCATTCTCAAATGTACCAAGCAATTAGCCATAAGGATATCACCGATGTGATAGGATAGTATAGATACATACAAGAGCTGTGGCTCATGCTCGATGTAATGAACTATCATCTACTCCCATTACTACTCCAAGCAATGATCCTGCCCTGAATCATACTAATGACCAATTGAAATTCCAACAGTTTACGATCTCTACATTTATCACATAATGTGTGTTGTACATAATTTTTCTTAAGGTGACATAAATTTCTGCATAGTATTATTATCATTATCGTTATTATTACTATTATTATTTCTATCATCATTGATGTACTATCTGAAATGGAATCACCATGAATCATGCCTGTATTGCTAAAACAGCCTAGTCTGATCATAATGGAGGACAAAGAAATATACATTTATCAAGAAGATCACACTTAAATGTAGATTATAAAATAAGGATACAAATACAGAATTGCCTTTGGGACCTTTGGAAAAGGTCTTAGTTCTGCATAAGTTGCTTCTGATACTGTGTCTGTGTCAGGAATGCCATCTGGTGCTGGTTGGTTATACGACTGAGTCAGGCATGTCGTAGGTACTGGTTTGTGGCCTGGAGGAGCGGATGGCTGGTTGTGGTGAGCTGCTCCCTGTGACAGACAGGGATGACGAGCTACTCATCCAGAACTCCTCCTGCTAATACATGGGGCCCGATCAAAGAGGGATAGGGGGGGGGATAAAGGGTGAGGGAGGCGTAGGAAAGAGTCAGCAGAAACACAGGGAGACATGAAAATGTCAGGGCTTAAAAGGAAGGACTATTAGGGATAGGTGGGAAAGTGACTGGAAGGAAGGTGACTAAATAGTCACCAGTTTAGGCAAGAAAAGGTAGGGGCAAGGGTATTGGCTGTGAATTGGCTGTGTGTGAAGACGTGGGTGGGATGATGATAAATGGAAAATGAGGAATCAGATGTAACAAATGACACAATTTTCATTATAATACAGTCATAAAGACAACAACCTGATCTAACAGCGTTCATCTTTTGCATAAAACTAAAAACCTTCGGACCCTCATCTATTCTAAAAGCAAAGCTTATAAACTGCTTCCCCACACTCTAAACAACAAATGCTTAAAGCTGCATCCAAACCCATACCCACCCCCTGTCTATGTGACACAACATCATTACAAGAAAGATCTGGTATCCCTCTCTTTAATCAGCAGACCAACAAGCAGCAGCCTCCTGCCCTCTGACCTCCCACCATCTATACAGCTCACCCACACCCACACCTCACATTCTGCCCTGGTGACTTACTTAGCCTCTGACAGATGGAGGTTAGGACAGGCTTCTTGCCTGTCGGGATGGGTAAAAAGTACATGGAGAGGGGTCAGGGGGCTGGGCTGTGGGAGATGTTGCACAAGGAAGTTTATCTTTTTGGATATTTACAGTCGCTGTGCAGGACTGGTCCATAACTATTGGGTGATTTCTTATATTTAAATGGATAGAATTGCTAGGATTTATATTTGTATCAGAAAAGGCTTTCCCTTTGTGGATGGTAACATGACCAAGAAACATTTCAGCAAAGTATTAAACAGTACTGCAAGACCCTGTATCTGTAAGTAGTATAGAAAGTTTGATTTAGAAATGGCACTTGTTGCAAAATCATTATATACAGTGCACTGCCATTGATCCAAGTAATATCTATCTTGTCTCTTTTTATTTTTATATCTAGCTCCTCTGAGGGTAGACAGAGGGCTTTCGCTAATGTGCCTGACAGACATATATGGCTTCAGTCCTTCCGGGGGAGTCCCAGCACTGGTTGTGATAGATCTTTTTTCTTCAAAAACCATCCCTATATATATTTGTTTTGCAGTCGGTATGAGCAATCCCACTAAAGGCCAAGTACACTTTTTCTTTGGTTGTGACAGTTGCTCTCACGAGGTACCTAGATATTGGATTGAGATCTTGGATATTGTCCTTACTTTGAGGATGGACCCTCAGAAGTATCATCCGAGTAAGATGTAATACTCTCCACTAAATTATTTCCCAGAGATAGTCCCCAGTATGCGCAGTATTTATCTTTAAGAGAATAATGATGACAAGAAGTTGATGTCAAATTGGCATGTATTTACCGTGGAAGATTTCAGCCTATTTCAGCCCATTACATCTGCATCTCTTCTAGTTAACTCAGGATAGATATATGGTACTGTTCAGTTTAAGTAGGGAACTGAAAATGACCTAACCCCAAAGAATACAGCTTGCTTAAAGAGGCCATGCAGTATGAACAGAGCCTTTCTTGTAAAGGATGTTATTTAGTATGAACACCATCTAAGTAACACTGTGTGAACAAGGCTTATACCTTCTGGGGAGATCATGTCTGTTGTCCTGGCTCCTGACTCCAATGTGCCTAGCCGACAGTTGAGGTAATAGATATTGATCCCCACCCTGTGTTGAAGTGTCAGCCAACGGCCGCCTTGGTCAAAGTTCAAAGATCACTATGTCGGCTGTGTGCCATCGCAGCTGAAGTGCAAATAACATCAGGACCAGCACATACCCAGGCCTGTGGTATATTTTCAGGACTAACCATTTTTGTTACTCTTTTATTTATCTCTGATCATAGTTTTCTTCAGAGCCGCAAGAGGGCAACCTGTGCCTTGTCTTAGCAGAACTTCTTGTGGAAAGCTTCTTGTGCAAAGCTTCTTCTGGTTCTTATCTTCGCTGTTTCCTTTTCATTAAGTTAGTACTTTTTAAACCAACTTTAAATGCAATATAAAGCATGCTTAAACAGTGGTTTTCCCTTCCCCCTTTAGATTGTTGATTAGGATAGAGCACATGCAGGTTACACAGACTATTGTCCTTTAACCTTATCAGAAGCTGTGTACTACGGTATGCTGTTTGATGATATTTTATGGCCTCCTACACAGTGAGTTTATTACTGCACTTTCTTTCCTAACTGATAACATTACTGTTGGAAATAAAAATCTTCAAGAATACTAATCTGTGCCCATGCATAACAAAAAGGTTAATGATTAAATAGGATAAACCTCTAATCAACTGTGTACTGTAGATGACCCAATTACCATAAAATATCATGATAACTTGATTCTACCTACATTTTTGACTTTAGTATGATGCTTACAACCAGCCCGACCAACTGAATTCTATCTAATTGTGTGTTACTGCAAGGGTGCACTGTGTCATGCCAAATACAAACCTCCCAGATTCAGGTTTCATGCAACCCTCTTTGAAGTGCCCATCCTCTGAACTCAAAACCAGTGCATATTGATTTTGCTTTCTTTGTTAGTTTTGTTTTCCATCCACTTTCTAAACATAATATTTTCAGACCCCTGTGGGTAATCCTGTTCTTCATTTTGCCATTCTGTGCCATTTTGAACTGTATCACAAAATATACTATGAAGATAATACCCATTTGACTTTTAGAATGTGGTGATTCATGACTTGTGGGATATGAACCCTTGAGGAAACACCCAGTCCTATAATGTTTTAGATGTATCTAAACTCAATCTGCTGAGATGGGAGAGGGTTTGATGAGAAATCACCGTAGAGCTAAGCACCAAGTCCCGTACCACCTTCTGATATAGAGCATTAACCACACTGTACCAGGCATGCTGTGTGGTGCTGGTTGGTGGCCTGGAGGAGCGGGTGGCTGGTTGTGGTGAGCTGCTCCCTGTGACGGACAGGGATGACGAGTTACTAATCCAGAACTTGTCCTGCTCATACATGGTGACTGATCAAAGAGGAAGGAGGGGGGATAGTATAGTATTGATTTATTTATACTGAGTAAGATACAGAGGCCGCAGGCCTGGATTACGTATTTCCCAGTATACCTTGATGGTATTCGGTGATATAATTATAATCTTAAATTATGTAAAGTTACAGAATGAGTTTGTTTGTTTACAACTAGTCAGGGCATAAACATTGAGCGGGTGTAAGCAAACTGAGCCTAAAGGCTTTAGTGGTAAATGTAATAATTATGTAGCAATATAATATGAGGTAAATGGGAGTGGCGCAAGCCAGTCCGGATTACCAGGGGGTTTTGGGTGGATATTGTAGGGGAGGGAGGGGGGTGGGTGTTTTAACTAGGATAAGAAAAGAAGGGGGGGGGATGAGTGGGGTAGGGGGGAAGAAGGAGGGGGTTTTAGGGGGGCAGAAGATAGGGCCGGGGGAGAGAAATATAGATTTGGGGGGGGGGTGAGTGAGATTTTGGGGTTGGGGGGGAGAAGGTCTCCAGATTAGTGGGAGGGTGTTTGGGGAATAACGGGGGGGGGGTGAACGAGACAAGTGGATATATGACCAATAATACTTGGGTTTATTCTCTATGTGAGGGGCGGGGTGTCGTGTTTCAACCTGCAGCTGTATACAATAGGCTAGCAATTTTTATATACTTGTGTATCATATCATGTCCTAATTGGGCATCACTAACTTTGGGAGGGCATCGACTTTTGCCAAGTACAGGTTCTTATTGGCAATTTGAAATTTTGACATGTCATCTAATTCCCTCATAGATATGTCCAGACTGTTCCATGTGTCAGCAAGCCTATACCTATAACTTTTCCTTTATGCATTATTCCATACTCAGTCCACTGTGACCAACTTGGCATCATGATTTCTGGTTCTGATGTTTCTCCTGTCTATATTTTCTTCCTTCATAGCAAACTCAAGGGCATTTTTTCTCATGTGCATGTCCCTTCTGTCAGCCAATTATCCCAATTTCAGGTGACTATGCATTTTGTCGACATTTTTTGGAGCTAGTTTGCGACAAACACTCTTGACTCCACGATTAAATGTGGTTTGTAAAGAGTTCAAACTGTAAACAGGGGCAGTTTTATAGAAGCAGTCACCATACTCACAGGCAGGTAAAATCATATTTATTAGTACCTTAGAGGCTGCCTTTTCATCTAACTTCTCTCAAATTTTTCCCAACATCAGAACCTTATGACCAGTATTTCTTTTCAATTGACTAATGTGTTGTTTGAATGTTAATTCCTTGTCATAACGGGGTGTGGAGAGAGTGGGAAAGTCAGGGTGACAGGAAGGGGAGACATACATGAGCTGGGGTAATTAGGAAAATGGCTGGTAGTAAAGAAGGAAAGGTTGGAAGTCTTAAGGTACTTTATGTAACCCTAGCACCCTAGTGCCAGAGGAGTTCATAGCCACCATGCAAATTCTTTGTAAAGCATGAGCTGACAAACAGACATTTCAGGAAAGTAAAAATGATTGCAAGATCTTTTACTGACAAGTACCATATAACCTGTCCGATAAGCCGACCCTCTAGTTTGAGTCAAATTTATATGTCACATTTTAGCCCAATTAAACTTGATTATGCTAAAATCCATTTGTTGGGAAACCTCTCTTATAAGTAGAGCCTCCACTTTTAGAGAATGCTATAAGCTGAAATAGGCTTCAAATCCTCAAATTTGGTTGGCTTATCAGAGAGATTTTACAGTACTACATGGAAAGGTTGATGAGTAAAAAGCACCTTGTTGTACAAACATATGAGACAGGGGGTATTGAACACAGTAATACCATGGTTGACCCCATAAATGGTAGCGCCACCAATTCACACTATGCTGCGTAGTGTGAATTGGTGGCGTTACTACGATGTGTGATTCAGGCTTATCTGCAACCTGATCAGTGCATTGGGTTCTTGTTTTATTTCCCGTTCTTTGTATCTGATAATGCCATCCATTTTTAGACATCCGATTTTACCTAATGTGTGAAGCAAAGTCTGTGAAGTAATACTGCATTAGATAGGTGCTGTGTATTTATATACAGTACATAATATTCAAACCAACTATTGGTCAAGATGTGTAATTCCTGCCTGGTGGCACTCCATTTGCTTGAGCACAGTTATTAACCCTTTAGTAATGCGCATAGCACTGGAGCTGGCATTATGTTCTACTAACTAACAAACTGACAGTGTACAGAAAATTGTCGCATAGTACTAACTACCTTTGTTTGTCTTTTGTATAGGTGAGTGACTTACCATAGTGCCAAGGAGCAGGACCAGATGAGTATGAAAATGGTCTAATTTGTGATTGAGCATGATTTATTAGAATAGCCATCTACATTGCAGATAGGTTTATGACATGAAGTAACTTCCAGATAATTATGAATCAACAAATTGGCAACTCTCTCTAGCTACACATAGACTTCTTAAATTACATCAGATATAACACATTTCCTAGGCAGCAAACAAAGCAGGGACCCAGTCTTTTAATCTTGTCTAGGTTGACAAAGACCAGGTGGATGACAGTGGGGATGACTATGTCTGAATGCATGTATATCCATACGTTACACATTATTCAATCAACCCAACTATACAATGGTACAAGAGATATCCCCCATTGCACTTTCATTTGATGATTATAACCATAATAGTATTATCAGCTCTTTTGTAGTTTAAACTTTAACCCAAGACTCCAACATTAAAACTACAAAGCTGACTCCAATCAAAGAGTGTTCCACTCACAGCGAGATTTACGTTTGTATATAAATAAACCTATACTGACCCCCCCCCCCCAAAAAAAAAAAAAATAATAATAATTTAAAAAGAATTCCCACTGCAACATCTCAAACCACATGCTAACATGTGTGAGTAGATAAGTCATGCCATGTCACTCTGCCACATCGCATCTGGTTGGGTTTCATATGCCACATTAATGAGCAGGACTTGGGCCTCGCTGGGATATGTGGTGGTATTGGATGTTGTCCTTGTGAGGCAAAGAGCACAGAGGTTGAACGTAAGGCATCTAGGTGCTGGGGAGATGGGAGCAGGAGTTTCCCATGTTGTATTGTAAAAAAGACCTGCCTGCAGGCAATACCTACATCCACCAATAGATAATGCTAAAAAGTAATCCTAATCCTTAGGTACTGGGATGACTATACAGAATAATCTGTGTATTTTGGAGAAGACAAATAGATCAAGGGGATTTGGGGAGAAGAGAGTCAGATGATGTCATATTATGTAATGAACAGGTTGGTAGTAAAGTGGACATTCAAAAATTAAAATTAAAATGTCCTCCTACAAAATCTGGCCGGCAGGTTACTGGACCCACACTGTGTAAGTGCTTACAGGTTTTGCAGGGTAGGGAGGGGGCTCCATATGTATCCAGTAATAAAGAATCACAATGAGGAAAAAGGTGGAGGGGTGGTGTTGATGCAGAAATCAGTCAATAAACCAATACTACAAAATAATTTGTAAGTACAGCTTGTATCGAATAATGACCACTACTTCTAGGTGTGTACCACCTATAGTATGATGTCAAGAACCACCCCCTGTCAACTGAATTCTATCTAATGGTTGTGACTGCAATGATACACTGTGTTATGCCAATTACAAACCTCACAGATTCAGGTTTCATACAAACTCTCTTTGAAGTCCCCATCCTCTGAACTCGAAACCAGTGCATGTTGATTTTGATTTCTCTGTTTGTGTTTTCCTGACCACTTTCTATACATAATGTTTTCATTTTGCCATTCCGTGCCATTTTGGACAGTATCACAAAATATGTTATCAAGATAATACCCATTTGACCTTTAGAATGTGGTGATATTATGACCTGTGGGGTATGAACCCTTGTGGAAAATCCCAGTCCTTTGGTGGTTCCGAAGTATATTAACTCAATCTGCTGAGACAGGAGGGGGTTTGATGCAGAAATCACCCTACAGCCAAGCAAGCAAAGTCCCATACCACCTTCTGGTACAGAGCAATAACCATGTGTTGGTTATAGGTGTGTACCAGGCATGCTGTGTGGTGCTGGTTTGTGGCCTGGAGGAGCGGGTGGCTGGTTGTGGTGAGCTGCTCCCTGTGACAGACAGGGATGACGAGCTACTCATCCAGAACTCCTCCTGCTCATACATGGGGCCTGATCAAAGGGGGAGGGTGGGATAAAGGGTGAGGGGGGAGAAACACATAGACAGGCAGACAGGGAGGGGAAATACATCAAATGGTAGGGCTTAAAAGGAAGGAGTAGCATTGAGTAGGAGAGGGGGTAAAATGTGACTGGACGGAAGGTGATTAGGGAGTTACCAGTTTAGCCATGGAAAAATAGGGGCAGTGGAATTGGCTGTGTGTGAAGGAGTGGGTGGGGTGAGAATAACTGAAAGGTGAGGAAGTAGATGTAACAAATGACAGTATAATACAGTCATGAAGACACACCCTTATCCAACAGTGTTCCTGCACAAAACTAAAAGCTTTCCTGTCATCTATTCTAAAAGTACAGTTGATTAACTGCTTCCCAAACACTATAACTCACACGTGCCTAAAGCTGTATCTAAACCCATACCCTGCCCCTGTCCATGTGATACAACATCATTACAAGAAAGATCTGGCATCTCTCTCTTTAATCAGCAGACCAACAAGCAGCAGCCTCCTGCCCTCTGACCTCCTACCATCTATACAGCTCACCCACACCCACACCTCACATTCTGCCCTGGTGACTTACTTAGCCTCTGATAGATGGAGGTTAGGACAGGCCTGGTGCCTGCCAGGACAGGTAAATAGTACATGGAGAGGGGTCATGGGGCTGGGCTGTGGGGGATGTTGCACAAGGAAGTTTATCTTTTTAGATATTTACAGTCTCTGTGCAGAACTGGTCCATAGCTATTGGGTGATTTCTTATATCTGAATGGACAGAATTGCTAGGATTTATATTTGTATCAGAAAAGGCTTTCCCTTTTAGTTGGGGATCCAAGCGGGCAGAATGTCATTATTTAACTTTGACCTGACATGGAGACAAATACTTGATATGAAGGTTGGAATAGGGTAATTTGAGTATGCTGAATCCGATTCTGCCATGTGTTAAGCTGTATCTAGGTCGGAACAAGGTCATATTTAAGGTCAAAGGTCACAATTTATGTCTAGTTAGCCATATTTCCAAATAAATACCAAATCTATTGTAGATAGGGAATTTAACTTTATAATATTATCATATTCTCATACTGGATACATAGGTCAAGCTGTATCTAGGTCGGAACAAGGTCAAATTTAAGGTCAAAGGTCACAATTTATGTCTAGTTACACATATTTCCATCTAAATATTAAAGCTATTGTAGATAGTGAATTTAACTTTTATAACATTATCATTCTCTCGTACTGGATACATAGGTCAAGGTCAAGGTCACATTATAATTGAGAAAGTAACCAGAATCCAAGCACTCAGAATGTCACTATCTAGTTCAGAACACTGTCTAATACAGTGGTCCAGGAGGGTCAAATCTTTTTGTAAATCTTGAAATTGCAAATTAACTTCAACTTGCAAAAAATCAACTTGAGTTGAAAGTGAAAACTCTAACTTCAACCATTTACTGTCACCTGTCAACTGTCAATTCAAGTAAAGCAACTCGTGACCACTATCTTTCAAGAATAACATCAAACCAAAAACAATGCAAATTTCAAAGTTGAAAGTGAAAACTCCAACTTCAGTCGCTTACTTTCAACTGTCAATTCAGGAACAACAGCTTGTGACAGGACTGTAGGCTTTTAAGGGTCCTGCATGTTGTGTCACACTGTGTGTCGCACTGCAAACAACTGTGTGGTGCACTGTGTGTCATGACATGTGGCACACCATTTGGTGTACCATGTGGCACAGACTGTGGTGCAGAGTGTGGTGCACTGTGTGGCACACTGTGTGGTGCACTATGTGGTGCAGAGTGTGTGGCAGAGTGTGGTGCAGAGTGTGGTGCACTGTGTGGTGCAGAGTGTGGTGCACTATGTGGCACAGAGTATGGTGCAGAGTGTGGTGCAGAGTGTGTGGCACTATGTGGTGCAGAGTGTGGCACACCGTGTGGAATACTTCAAGACAATGTGTGGTGCACTGTGTGGTGCACTGTGTGGTGCACTGTGTGGTGCACTGTGTGGTGCACTGTGTGGTGCACTGTGAGGTGCAGAGTGTGGCACAGAGTATGGTGCAGAGTGTGGTGCAGAGTGTGTGGCACTATGTGGTGCAGAGTGTGGTGCAGAGTGTGTGGCACTATGTGGTGCAGAGTGTGGCACACCGTGTGGAATACTTCAAGACAATGTGTGGTGCACTGTGTGGTGCACTGTGTGGTGCACTGTGTGGTGCACTGTGTGGTGCACTGTGTGGTGCAGAGTGTGGCACAGAGTGTGGTGCAGAGTGTGGCACAGAGTATGGTGCAGAGTGTGGTGCACTGTGTGGTGCAGAGTGTGGCACAGAGTGTGGTGCAGAGTGTGGCACAGAGTATGGTGCAGAGTGTGGTGCACTGTGTGGTGCACTGTGTGGTGCACTGTGTGGTGCAGAGTGTGGCACAGAGTGTGGTGCAGAGTGTGGTGCACTATGTAGGGCAGAGTGTGGCACACCGTGTGGAATACTTCAAGACACTGTGTGGGGCACTGTGTGGTGCCCCTTGTGGCGCACCGTGTTACACACTGTGTGGTGCACCGTGTGCACACTCTGCACCACACTCTGCGCTACACAGTGTGCCACACAATGAGACACACAGTGCACGACACATTGCACCACACAGTTCACAACACAGTGTCTTGAAGTATTCCACACAGTGTGCCACACTCTGCGCCACATAGTGCACCACACTCTGCACCACACTCTGTGCCACACTCTGTGCCACATGGTGTGCAAAATGGTGTGCCACATGGTGCGCCACACAGTGCACCACACAGTTGTTCACAGTGCAACACACAGTGTGACACAACATGCAGAACCCTTAAAAGCATACCAGAGGACACATGGAGTGGCCTACAGTGCTAAAAGATACCTGTCACAAGCTGTTGTTCCTGAATTGACAGTTGACAGTTGACAGTTGACAGTTTACAGTAAGTGACTGAAGTTGGAGTTTTCACTTTCAACTTTGACATTTGCATTGTTTTTGGTTTGATGTAGTGTCGAAAGATAGTAGTCACAAGTTGCTTTACTTGAATTGACAGTTGACAGGTGACAGTAACTGGTGACCCTAAAAAAGTTAGAGTTTTCACTTCCAACTCAAGTTGATTTTTTGCAAGTGAATTTGCAATTTCAAAATTTACTAAAAGATTTGACCCTCCTGGGCCACTGTCGTCAAAACAGGATGAACTGATACTACTGCTTCAACACTATTTTCCTCTTTTGATCATGACCATTCTCAAGAGTTATATAACATAACACAAGTGAGTCCAAAATGCATAATTTAGCAGTGGCTGCTATCTGGGCATTGATTTAGGCAGCTATTGTTTAAGTATAGACATGATTCTATTACCTGTACATAACAAGTATTGTCCATGTAAACCCTGTCTAAATGACCTTGAACCTAATCAAGGTTTACCATAGTGACTCAAGCACTGACACACATACACTTAGATGAATAGCTTTAGTATTTTCCACACAGTGTATGAATGTTTTGAAGATAAACTGTTCAATCCAATATGTGACCTTTGACCTTATTTTTGACCTTGTTCCGACCTAGATATCAATTTACACATAGCAGAAATGGAATCAGCACCCTCAAATTACCTAAGTCCAATGCTCATACCAAGTATTGGTTGCCATGTCAGCTCTTCCCCAGGCTCCCAGACTGGCTCCCCAACTATTTGTGGATGGTAACATGACCAAGAAACATTTCAGCAAAGTATTGAACAGTACTACAAGACCCTGTATCTGTAAGTAGTATAGAAAGTTTGATTTAGAAATGGCACTTGTTGCAAAAACATTATATACAGTGCACTGCCATTGATCCAAGTAAAATCTATCTTGTCTCCTTCATTTTTATATCTAGCTCCTCTGAGGGTAGACAGAGGGCTTTCGCTAATGTGCCTGACAGATATATATGGCATCAGTCCTTCCAGGGGAGTCCCAGCACTGGTTGTGATAGATCTTTCTTCTTCAAAAACCATCCCTATATATATTCGTTTTGCAGCCGGTAGGAGTAATCCCACTGAAGGCCAAGTACACTTTTTCTTTGGTTATGACAGTTGCTCTCATGAGGTACTTAGATATTGGATTGAGATCTTGGATATTGTCCTTACTTTGAGGACGGGCCCTCAGGAGTATCAGCAGAAAGATGTATTACTGAAATATGTTTGCTTTAAACATATTCACAAACAATTGTTTTCACTGATTTCCTGCATGTAATCTTTTCTCTTCTTCTAAATTAGTTCCTAGAGATAGTCCGCAGTATGTAATATATTTATCTTTAAGAGACAGAATGATGATAGGCCTCAGGAAGCAAAGACATGTAGGCTTAGACCCAGGCCTGACCTACCCATGTCTGTGGAGGGGGCTGTTGGTAAAACAATAACAGTACCGCATGTGCTGGCAGAAACTGTAGAAGATGGAGTTGACCCCGCAGGACGTTTATGTCAAATTGACATTTATTTACCATTGAATATTTCAGCCCATTGGCATACTTTGCTTTCATCTGCATCTCTTCCTGCTCACTCAGGATAAACACACGGTAATGTTCAGTTTAAGTAAGGCACCTTTGAAGAAGCTGGCATGAGTCTGCTAAGAGGGGCATGCACGTTTTTTAAAGCTCTTTAATAGAAAACTAACTTGTTACAAGCTACAGGAAAGAGCAAGCTTTGAAAATGGCCTAATCCCAAATAACACAGCTTCCCAAAAGAGGTTATGCAGTATGAACAGGGCCTTTCTTGTAAAGGATGTTATTTAGTAGGAACACCATCTAAGTTACACTGTGTGAACAAGGCCTATGCCTTCTGGGGAGATCATGTCTGTTGTCCTGGCTCCTGACTCCCCTGTGCCTAGCCTATAGCCAAGGTAATAAATATTGACCCCCACCCCCTATGTTGTAGTGTCATCTAACAGCCGCCTTGGTCAAATTTCAAAGATCAGTATGTCAGCTGTGTGCCATCGCAGCTGAAGTGCAAATAACACCAGGACCAGCACATACCCAGTTCTTTGGTATATTTACAGGGCTTGCCATTTTTGCGACTTTTTTTCATTTATCTCTGATCCTGGTTTTCTTCAGATCTGCAAGAGGGCAATCTGTGCCTTGTCCAAGCAGGACTTCTTGTGCAAAGCTCCTTCTAATCCTCCTTTTACTCTTCCCTTTTCATTGAGTTAGTGCTCTTTAAATCAACTTTAAATGCAAATATAGAGCATGCTTTAAACGTGGTTCTCCTTTCGCCCCTTAGTTTGTTGATTAGGATAAGGCACATACAGGCTACACAGACTATCATCATTTAACCTTATCAGAAGATGTGTGCCACAATAGTCTGTGCGGTGATATTTTATGGCCTCCTATACAGTGAGTTTATTACTGCACCTTTTTCCCTAACTGATAACATTACTGTTGGAATTAACAATCTTCAAGAATTGTGTACTGTAGATAACCCAGTTACCATAAAATATCATGATAACTTGATTCTATCTAAATTATTTTACTCTAGTAAGATGTCAAGAACCACCCCCTGTCAAATGAATTCTATCTACTGGTTTGCTACTGCAAGGGTGCACTGTGTTATGCCAAATACAAACCTCATACATTCAGGTTCCATGCAACCCTCTTTGAAGTCCCCATCCTCTGAGCTCAAAACCAGTGTATATTGATTTTGATTTCTTTGTTTATTTTGTTTTCCGCCCATTTTCTAAACATAACATTTTCAGACTCCTGTGGATAATCCTCTTCTTCAATTTGCCATTCTGTGCCATTTTGGAATGTATCACAAAATATGCTATGAGGATAACACCCATTTGACTTTTAGAATGTGACAGGAAGGGGAGACACACAAGACCTTGGGTAATTAGGAAAAAAACAGGTAGTAAAGGAGGAAGAGTTGGAATAGTGAACGAGCCTTAAGAGACCTTATGTAACACTACCACCCTAGTAAAATGACAAACATACATTTCAGGAAGATAAAAAGGACTGCAAGATCCATCATTGACATTGCAAGAACCGTAATACCTCCCATAAGAGCCAACCCCCTAGTTTAAGTCAAATATATAAGCCGAATTTTACCCCAATTAAACATGATTATACTATTGTTCACTTGACAGAAAACCTCCCTTATAAGATAACACCTCACTTTGAGTATTTCAGCATATTGAGCCTTGTTCAGATGATGTATCATACTCCTGCAAAAGATGTTACACAGTATGGGCACCGCCTGGGTTAGACTGAGTGAACAAGGCATATGCCTCCTGAGGAGATCATGTCTGTTGTCCTTACTACTGACTCCCTAATGGCTGGATGTGCAGCAGAGCACGTAGGGACTAGTAGCCAAGGTAATAGGTATTGACCCACACCCAGTGTTTTTGTCACCCGACAACCAGCTAGGTCAAAGGTCACAGGTCAAAGGTCAGCATGTCTGCCTTGTGCCATCACAGCTGGAGTGCAGATAACACCAAGACTAGCACACCCCTTATTTATTTGATATATTTACTAAGCCTTCCATCTTTGCGGTTATCTTTTCAAACAGAGAGACAATTGGTACTGTTTCTGAAGATAGTTTATGATATGTCCAAGTAAGACTTTTTATGTATAGTTTATACTGTTTGAAAGTTGAAAGTCTTTTTGTTATGTTCACAATTGAACACCTGCAGCTCTGTTCCATTCCAATTTTGAATCCAAGTCAAAGAATGCAAAAAAAGATTAATCCAAAACTTTCCTTTAGCTTGTCCACAAAGGTGACTGCAGATGGGCCAAGCACATTTGGCATCGAGGCAGACAGGGTATGTGTGGCTACCTTGTCCAGTCTGTCGATTGGACCAGCTTATCTGGGGTGGCCTTTTCTTTTGCCTTAATCAGGAGCCTATGCTATGGTATGCAGCATAATCTGTCTTTGCGTTTTTTGTAACCACAATATAATATGACTTTATTGCGACATCTTCTTTCCTAACTCATAACATAACTCTTAATTATGTCCCCTAAGGATACTAAAGCTGTACCAATTAGTGACACTAGGCTAATTAGTGTCTGGATTAAGGCTCTAATCAACAGTGCATTCCTGATATTCCAGTTGTATGATGTTTAGAACATAGCTATACACTTTTTGGTCACGATAAGGAGCCACAGAGAAAATATTCTGAAATGTTGTCTAAGACTTTTTATGTACATGGATGTTGCTGCATCGATGCACCATGTCATGCCAGACTATGAAGCACATAAAGTCAGGTTTCAGGCAAGCCTCTTTGAAGTCCCATCCCAGTGAGTTCAAGATCAGTGCATTGGCCTTTTTATTTCTTTATTGCTCTATTTCCCTTCCTTTGTATCTGATAATCTTTTACACACCAGATTTTACCCACGTTGTGAAGCAAAATAAAGCCAGCACAAAATGTAAGTTTGTGAAGTAATACTGGGATAGACGGGTGCTGTGTATTTATAAATAAGGTACAATAATATCCAATCCAACAACTGGAAGTTTTCCGTCGGAAGGGTACACATGCTATAATCCGTCTCAGCCAGCCAGTACTTCAAGTATCATCCATCAATGCATTTTTGTGGATCTATCAGGGTTTACACATCTTACTTACAAATGAAAAGAAAATTTAGGAACTCATTTGCCGCGATACATAAGTCCTGCCTGATAGCACTCCTTTTGTTTGAGCACAGATGGAATACTTGTTCATATGCATGGAGAGCACAACCAGAAACTAAAGTTATTACGCGTTCAGTAACGCTCATAGTCCTGGAGCTGGCATTAGGTTCTGCTTACTACCAAACTAACCTTGTACAGAATCTTGTCGCATAATCCTAACTACCTTTGTTTGTTTTTTGCATAGGTGAGTGACTTGCCATAGGACCAAAGACCAGTTGAGTATAAAAATAGTTTAATCTCGAGCATGGTTTATTAGAATAGCCATCTACATTTGGTCCACGTTCATGGCGTTAAGTAGCTTCCAGATACAAATTAACAAATTTGCAATTATCTTCCTGTTGCTGGCTACATAGAGACAGCAATTACTCATTCACATCAGATATGCTATATTTTCTTGGAAGCAAACAGTGGGGAGGATCATGTCTGAATACATGTATATGGGTCAGGTTTTTCAAAAGTGTACATATTGGTGACAATAAGGAAAAATTTGGCAAACTCAAGTAACCTTAAAATAGGTTTCATACATTGAAAGACTAGTATTTTGGGTCCAAGGAAACCTTCATTGGAACGGTTTATTCCCAGGTGTGTAGTTGTTATTATCTGGCATATGCACCCTTGAATAAAACTGTCGGGCCTTACAACCAAAATGTAACAACATTGTTTCAATGTCTGAAGTACAGCACAATTACTTCTAATTACCTATACAGTTTGCCATGGTATGTATGATCATGCATGCCAGGCTTGGTCATCAACATCCAAAAACTGTTGATTTTGTGGGACGACAAACTTTGCAAAATTCCCGAAAATGTTGAAACCATTACCCAACATTACCAACTTTACTCTAGATTGCTCAAAAGTGTCCTGTTCATCATTGAACTCACTGAGTATAATCTTGAATATGTATACTTTTTGTATCATGTATTGTTTTACATGTCAACAGATCCATTTTCTCATTGTAATAGTGTAAAACAGGCCTTAAAAAGCATATAAAACTGTGGGACCTTACAGTTTTGGTGTCATTTTCAACACTGTGATCCATATTTATATGATATTGGCAAAATTACTAATTTGGGTGTTAAAAGTACCATAGGGGTATGTTGTGTTAAGATTTGGAGATGCTAAATTAAGTAGAAGCACTACCTAGAAAACTGTCAGACCTTACAAATAATGATGTAAGGTCCGACAGTTTAATAATTGTTCCAAAATCACTCTTTTGGGTCTAGGCATAAGTCAATCCTCAAAATTTTCCCCCCACTTGTACTACATATATGTCTCTCAGGATTACATGGGAAATTGACATTGGTTGGCTGTTACTAGTAGGTTATTTGAGGCTGAAAGCATTAAAACTGTTGGGCCTTACACGAGTGCATTTTAGATACGAAGGGCAACAGTTAAAAAATTCTGAGAAATATCTGAGTAAAACCTTTTGATTTCCTGAGGTATCACCTATACCTAATGAAATATGCTGATTAAGAAGGGTTATGAGTGTCTTAAATCATAGTGGGGACATAGGAAAAATGTCAAACATGGCTGGAATCAGTTTTTAAGGGTATTTTAGCCCTTTGAGGGGTCAGAAATCAAAAAATATCCGTCGGACAGATAAAAATTTACATTTTTCTGAAAGCCTAGGGTGTTTCCTCATACGTGATATCAGTGAAAGAATTACTGTAGCAGGTATTCTTATTTACAGCTGTTTAAAGTCAAGAACACCCCAAAACACCCAATTGGTACATGTTTGGTAAATCTGACCCATATCCACAAGGTACACAGTATTCAATCAATCCAAATATACAAGGCTTTCCTTTTAGACTCAGACTTTTAGCAAGTCTTCTGTACAAGAGATATCCCCCGGTACAATTCTTTTTGATATAATTAGATATAATTATAATGGTATTATCAGTTTTGAAATGGTATTTCAAATATTTTAACTCAAGATACCCATATTAAAACAACAAGACTGACTCTAAGCAAAGAGTGTTCCACTTTGAGTGAGATTTACTTTTGTATATTAATTGGATCTATACAGATCCCCTACCCCTAAATTTTTTTATTGCCACCTCAACATCTCAAACCACATGCCAACATAGCATAATATCAACCAACCCTGTCCACCACTTCCTAGTCTAATGCCTTGTGTCATAAATGCTTGCTCCAACTGAGTCTAAAAGTGACTCAGCCCCTTTAGCGTGAAGTTCTCTCTATGTATTGTGTTTTGAAAAGACCTGCCTGCAGGGCCATATCTACATCAACTAATGGTTAATGGTGAAAAGTAATCCTCATGACAATGCAAAATAGTCTGTGTATTTTGGAGAAAAATGGATTTAGTGGGCTGGGAAGTTCTGCAGAGATCAAGATGAAACAGATAGAGTGTGAAATGAAAAAAGAGACAGTAAGATAGAGAAAGATAGTCTGTCAGACAAGGATTCAAAGATAGCGAATCTGAAAGGTGAGTAGGAAAGTGAAATATAATGGGTTGGCAGTAAAGTGAACAATCAAATCACCAATGTCAGAGTCGGTACTTTCAGTGGCGAATTCATGGTAGAGGAATTCCCAGTGTCTAGACATGTGGTATTGGGCAGTTGGGTGCCTATCTTGACCATCATTTTTTAAACCTCTGATGACAAAATCAGACAAGCAGGTTACTGGACTCACATTGTGTTAGTGCTTACAATTTTTGCAGGGTAGAGGAGGGGGCTCCCTATAATATTTTAGTAATAGAGGACCACAATAAGGAAACAGGTGGGGTTGGGGGTGTTGATGCAGAAATCAGTCAATAGACCAATACTACAAAAACTGATTGTAAGTACAGCTTGTAATATAGAACAATGACCGCTGCTTCTAGGTGTGTATCAGGGATACCGTGTGGTGCTAGTTGGTTATACAACTGTGTCTGGCATGCTGTGTGGTGCTGCTCATGGCCTGGAGGAGCGGATGGCTGGTTGTGGTGAGCTGCTACCTGTGACAGACAGGGATGACGAGCTACTCATCCAGAACTCCTCCTGCTCATACATGGGGCCTGATCAAAGGGGAAGGAGGGGATAAAGGGTGAGGGGGGAAAAGAAAGAGTCAGCAAATAGGTTCCAGCAGGGAGCCATGGAGGGGAGATACACATAAGGTAGAGTAGGGGTTAAACCAGGGAAAAGGGATGTTATAAAGCAAGAAAAGTAGAGGTAATCAAGGAGTCTTGGGAAACCTTACTTAACCCTTTAAGGATGGCATGGCGATAAAAGATTATATTTGTCGTCATGATGCACCAATGCAGCCCTGTCTTGGTGCATCATATGAACCCTAAGGGAATGTATCAAACCTGTAGGGTCGGCATGAGGCTTGAATCCAGCACTGACAAGTTCAAAGTAAAGCTGATAAGCTGTATCCCCAAAACTCTAACACACAAATTCGTGAACCCATATCCACCCCCTGTCCATGTCATACAACATTAGAATGACCATTGGGCATCTCTCTCTTTGATCAGTAGACCAACAAGCAGCAGCCTTCTGCCCCCTGACCTCCTACCATCAATACAGCTAACCCACACCCACATCTCCCATTCAGGCCTGATGACTTACCCTGGGCTCTGACAGATGGGGGTTAGGACAGGCCTGGCGCTTGTCAGGACGGGTAAATAGTACATGGAGAGGGGTCACGAGGCCTGTGTAAAACACTTAGGGCTGGGGATGTTGCACAAAGGTACCACTGGCAGTGCATGACCCTGTTTCACTATGTAGATTATCTACCGTAAAACCTTGGCTATAAGCCGACCTTGGCTATAAGCCGAATGTGACTTTGGGAGTAAAGATTCGGCTTATAACAAAAGTGCTTGAAATTTGTTTTCACTATGTTCCTACATTATTAAAACCTCGCCTATAAGCAGAATGGGAGTTTGGGGCTAAAAATTCGGCTAATAGTAAATAAAAACGCCAAATAAAATTTGGCTTATAGCCAAGGTTTTACGGTAATAGATATTCATAGTCAATGTGCTTGACTGCTCCATAGCCACTGGATGATTTCTTGTCTCTATACAAAAGAAATGATTTGCCATGAATTATATTTGCACCAGAAAAGGCCTTCCCTTTGTAGACCCTTACACAACTAGAAGAGACATTGCTGTAAAGTAAAAGGTACTGCAAGACCCTGTGTCTGAAAGTAGTATATAGAAAGTTTGATTTAGACTTCACAGTAATGATAGGAGCCATTGACTCTAGTGTTACATTTCTTTTTCTCCTTTAGTTGTTATATGAATCTCCTCTGAGGGTAGGCAGAGGGTTTCCACTAATGTGGCTCACCAATATTTATGGCTTCAGTCCTTTGAGAGGTGTCTTTTTTTTCTGCAGAAAGCATTCTTATATATTCATTGTGCAGTCCGGAAAAGTAATGTAGAGTACACGTTTTCTTTGCTTACGACAGTTGCAATCACCCGGCCCTTTGATATTGGATCGAAATCTTATTCAGCAGGATCCTTGTAAGGGAGTGCCCATTTTTTAACAGGGGGGGGGGGGGGGTCGGTCGGTGGATCTTTTTGTGAGTGGGTCGACAACCTGTTGGTCCCCTCCTCCAGGTGGGTGGAAAATGAGTGAGGCCAACACCTTTTAACTATCAAAGCCCACTGGCTTTTTGATTAAAGGAGGTGCAATTCTGTTGGTACTCAAGAGGGGTCAAAATTCTTTCGGTCCTCCCCCCCGAGCCCATCATCCCCCTGTTGTAAAAAAATGACCGTCCCCTGACACGTTGCAGATTTCTGTCACATTGTACTTAGTATCATGATGTGTCATTTTCTGTAGGTGGGTGAACTCCTTAATGCTAAGGTCCAGTTCCAGATGAATACATACATATGTACAATTTTTAAAACTTTAATTTGGAAAAGAACATGATTTATTACAGCAACTATCTATACTCTAGCTTCTAGATGTTAATTCACTAATTGTCAGTTCGCTCCCAGTAAGCCCACAACACTAGCTGGGTATAAAAAGTACTGCCTTGATTACATCAGGTACACTGTAAAAAGTTGGTTGCCAGCTCTGTAGGTGTACAGTAGATTCTACTGTAGGTGTACATTTCATTGTAGGTTTACATTATAATCTACTGTAAATCTGCAGTATACTCTACCGTAATTCCATTCGACAGTAGATTATATTGTAGATCTAATGTAGATTCTACTGTGTACCTACACTAACTATTTACAGTGTACCAGACCGCTGCTAGGCAGCAGGCAATGCAGGAACCTGGCATTCTAATTAAGGCTTGCAATCATGAAGACCAGACAGATAACAGTGGTGATGGCCATGTCTGGGCAATGTGGAGGGTGTTGTGCAAATAGTTTCAAATAGAAATAATCACAATATTCTCTATGTTTAAGCTAAAATTGATATGGAACTGTGACTATTTTTACGATCATGCGTATAATCACTGCATTTAATGTTGATGTTATCATAGTGAGAACAGTATCCATCAGGAAAACATGGCGGCAACGGGCTAAGACGGTGGAAAAGGCGCTCCGCAAATATTTGGACATTTACATACTAAAACAAAGGCGAAATTCAAAATTACTTCAGCCCGCTGAATAATAACAACACATAGAACCATCATAGCCATGTCGAGAGGAGGGAGAGGAGCCAGAATGGATATACAGACGAGAAAACAACCACCCCGAGGACAGCTCGACATGTTGACAGGGGACGCGTCCCCGGCTGAGGTCATAGCGGCAGTGAACCAGCTGTCACAGCGTATGACAGTGGTTGAAACCTCAAATACCACTATGCAAGGAACGCTGACGGAGATCAACAAGACACTGCAGGGCCTAAATGATACGAATGTCACTACACAACAAACTATGACGAGTCTTTCTAAAAAAATGGATGGACATGATGAACGTCTGGAAGGCTTTCAGAACGCGTTGACAGAGACTGGAGCCACGATGAAAAAGATAAGTGACACCGCTATGGCTCAGACCAGAATGCTGACGGCTCATGGCAATCGATTTGAGAAAATGGATTATCAAGACAAGCGTAAGGTAGTAATAATGGAAGGCTGCCCAGAGGATCCAAAAAATCCAAATTTCACAGATGGGAAGACTGTCTCTGATCAAAATGTTGCCATCTCAGTGAAATAACGTATTGCTGCTTACCCTACCAGCTTAATTCCCCACCTTTATACCACCCACCCATCTACCACCCAACCACCACTATCAATCAACCCAGCCTACCATTTCCTCTGCTGATACTTCACATGAACAGATAAGTCACTTCATCTGACTCTGGCACATTATCCATCACCCTGACATCTCGACCTCATCTTGTCAGTTCTTGTGTCTCCCAGTAACGAGCGGGATTTGAGGCTCAGTAGGAGATGGGCATTGTGTGGTGCTCCTTTGTAATAAGGAGGATACACATAGACCTTGAGGCTCGGTGGGGGGAGTGCTTGGATCCATTCAGTCCATACATGGACATAATATCATATCAGCTATGGGAAATCGTGTTTTAGGAGAAAACCTTCTCTTTTTTTGGATCATCTTTATAGAAAAACATGATCAAAATTGACAAATATTGGCATATTTGATAACAAATTAAAGCTAATAATGCCAAAGAGCTCAGAAAACAAGCACCTCAGATAACAAAAATATATTAATGTCATACTCCTCTTCTGAGTCTATACATCAAACAGAAAATTCGCTATTACTTTAAAGTGGGTGCCATTAATATAAAGACAATCCCATTTAAAGGCAACACTGTGATATAATTGTTGTACAGTATGTACAATGGCATTATTAAATATTAAAGCATAGCTGAATCTTTTGGAAGAACATGTTATTCAAACATCCTCAGTCCTGTCAGTTGATTCTTTTACAAACTTTGTGCAGCTTGAATAATGACAAACTGGAGCTATTTCGGAGAAGACCCTTAGCACCCTCACCGGCATCACCAACTCAATAAATGATATCAACACGACCAACGTAACGCAAAATGGTTTACTGGACGAGCTGAAGTCGAGCCTAACTGGAAATACTGAGGCGCTGGTGAGTGTCAACACTACAATGTCACAGTCTAAGACTGCTGTCAACTCGCTGTCCCTCACCTCTGAAGCTCAGACACGCATACTAATGGAGCATCAAAATCGGTTTGAAAAGGCCGACAGGTTGGATCTAATGAAAATTATAATCATGGAAGGACTGGAGGAGAAAGATGGCGAGACGCTGCAAAACATGATACGTGACCTGCTGGTTGACACTGAAGTTGACTGGGGTGTAAACGCAGTCGAAAGCATAGAAAGAGTCGGTATGAAGCGTAAACAAAGGCCACGCAGACAGCCAGATCAACAACAACAAGATGATGACCCGCGCCCCGCTAAGCCCAGGTCGGTAAGGGTAGTGTTCCACAAGTCTCAAACCAAAACAGATGTCATGAAATCTTTAAACAAGCTAAATGGTAAAGGATGGGGTGGTATCTCCCTAGGTGACCAGCTCACTGAAGAAGAACATAGGAACTTCCTAGACTTGAGAAGTATGTTTTTTCTTGCAAGAAACAAGGGTCACAACGCCAAGCTTCGCCAACGAGTGGTCATCATTGATGATAAGGTCTACCCACATCACAGATTGAACACTATACCTATTGAGGGTTTGAATATGCACGAAGCTACGCAAGCTATCACCCAAGATGGACTGATGTTCAAGTCAAACCACCATAAGTTATCTAACTTATACCCCTGTAAAAGTGTTGACGATGGTAACACCTTCTCATGCATCGAGCAGGGATTCCAATGGACCAAGGCGATAAGAGCAAGTAACAAGACGATTGCAGACCAAATTATGGCACTGTCCTGTCCATATCTGATGATGCTGGCTGGCAAGGACATTAAGGATACCCAGGCATGGGCCAAAGAGGCTGAACAGGTTCTGTATAGACTTAATGTGATTAAATTCAACGAACCCGCCATGAAGGAGTATCTCAAGTCTACACATGCTGACGGCAATTTGTACGAGGCCAGCTTTCACCCGGTATGGGGGTGTTGTTTCCACCTTGGACAGAAGAATAAGTGTGTCGAGCCAAACATCAAAGGCGCCAACCTCCACGGCAAGTTGCTGATGAGGATCAGAGACATAGCGATCAACCAGGCTGTCCCAGCACAGTAGACATTCTACAACACCTTATACTTGGTTTCAACCAACAAGTGCATTTATCAATGTGGTCTGATTTAATATTAATATTATAATATCATGTTGTATTGTGATCGCTATCTAGACGTATGGTCTCTATTAGTTAAACTTAGTTAAACTTGTAATTTTTTATTAAGTCCAAATTTTTATTTTTTATTCCATAATTTTCTAATTTTTTTTCCAGGATTAAATAATTTACCGAATCAAAAGCTTTCTTGATATCAATGAAGGCAGCCATTGTAAAATTTCCTATATTTCTATTTAATAAAATGTCGTCAACAAAGTCCGAAATCGTATCTGTAGTGGATTTACCTTTCTGGTAGCCTCCCTGAAAGGGGGACAGAATTTTGTTTTCATCTAGATGTTTGGATATTGCGGTATGCAATAGTCTTTCAAGAACCTTGCCAGGAACTGGCAACACACTGATGGGTCTATAATTAGAGACATTAGTTTTCTCTCCAGATTTGGGTAAAGGGGTTACGACAGCTATTTTCCAACAATCAGGAATTTTAGAAGTAAGAAAGCACAAGGAAATAATCTTAATAAACCTGGTTGGGTTTGCAAGAACTACATCTTTAAATACACGTGTTGGTATATAATTAAGGGCCGAGGACTTTGTGCTGTCAAGTTCCTTTACACATTTCAATACATCCTCCTCATTAACAACAAAATCAGGCATGACATTTTCACAGGCCTTTCCCATGAAGTACCAGGGGTCAGTATGCTTTTTGGCTAACTTAGAACCTATATTGGCAAAGAATGTATTTATATATTCAGCGGTATCCTTCACATCAATAGAGCCACCATTATCATCAAGTAAATTAATGCAGGTGTTGGATGAACCAGACTTTGAGGGCACCATTTTACGTATGTTTTTCCAAAACCTTTTGCTATCTTTTACAGAATTAATGCATTCTTCCTTAAACCATTTGTCTCTAGCGTCCTCTCTTTCTCTATTAACAGTGTTTCTTAGATCTCGAGCATTGTGCCAATCAAGAATGGAGGATGATTTCCTAGCAACATCAAGCAAATCATTTTCACACGAAACATGTCATATGAGTACATTAATGAAATCATACATCATATTGCTTACATACTTGAGCAATTGTTATTAATCCTTATTCAGAAATGACCTCTTAATCTTTCACAACCCGATTGAATCCATGTTTCATTGAATAGTGGGTGTACATACATTTAGAACAGAGTACCGGTAGGTATAGATCTAATCGAAAGTATGTGGGCGTGGCAGATTTTAGCGAGTTCCAAGAAATGCCACCAGGCAGCGCGCGGGTATTACATTAACTTACATAGGCGTTCAGAGATGGCGCTACCGGTCTGGCAGGGGTTCGTTTTACAAGTTTAACTAAGTTTAACTAATAGAGACCATACGTCTAGATAGCGATCACAATACAACATGATATTATAATATTAATATTAAATCAGACCAAATTGATAAATGCACTTGTTGGTTGAAACCAAGTATAAGGTGTTGTAGAATGTCTACTGTGCTGGGACAGCCTGGTTGATCGCTATGTCTCTGATCCTCATCAGCAACTTGCCGTGGAGGTTGGCGCCTTTGATGTTTGGCTCGACACACTTATTCTTCTGTCCAAGGTGGAAACAACACCCCCATACCGGGTGAAAGCTGGCCTCGTACAAATTGCCGTCAGCATGTGTAGACTTGAGATACTCCTTCATGGCGGGTTCGTTGAATTTAATCACATTAAGTCTATACAGAACCTGTTCAGCCTCTTTGGCCCATGCCTGGGTATCCTTAATGTCCTTGCCAGCCAGCATCATCAGATATGGACAGGACAGTGCCATAATTCGGTCTGCAATCATCTTGTTACTTGCTCTTATCGCCTTGGTCCATTGGAATCCCTGCTCGACGCATGTATGTACACCCACTATTCAATGAAACATGGATTCAATCGGGTTGTGAAAGATTAAGAGGTCATTTCTGAATAAGGATTAATAACAATTGCTCAAGTATGTAAGCAATATGATGTATGATTTCATTAATGTACACATATGACATGTTTCTTGTGAAAATGATTTGCTTGATGTTGCTAGGAAATCATCCTCCATTCTTGATTGGCACAATGCTCGAGATCTAAGAAACACTGTTAATAGAGAAAGAGAGGACGCTAGAGACAAATGGTTTAAGGAAGAATGCATTAATTCTGTAAAAGATAGCAAAAGGTTTTGGAAAAACATACGTAAAATGGTGCCCTCAAAGTCTGGTTCATCCAACACCTGCATTAATTTACTTGATGATAATGGTGGCTCTATTGATGTGAAGGATACCGCTGAATATATAAATACATTCTTTGCCAATATAGGTTCTAAGTTAGCCAAAAAGCATACTGACCCCTGGTACTTCATGGGAAAGGCCTGTGAAAATGTCATGCCTGATTTTGTTGTAAATGAGGAGGATGTATTGAAATGTGTAAAGGAACTTGACAGCACAAAGTCCTCGGCCCTTAATTATATACCAACACGTGTATTTAAAGATGTAGTTCTTGCAAACCCAACCAGGTTTATTAAGATTATTTCCTTGTGCTTTCTTACTTCTAAAATTCCTGATTGTTGGAAAATAGCTGTCGTAACCCCTTTACCCAAATCTGGAGAGAAAACTAATGTCTCTAATTATAGACCCATCAGTGTGTTGCCAGTTCCTGGCAAGGTTCTTGAAAGACTATTGCATACCGCAATATCCAAACATCTAGATGAAAACAAAATTCTGTCCCCCTTTCAGGGAGGCTACCAGAAAGGTAAATCCACTACAGATACGATTTCGGACTTTGTTGACGACATTTTATTAAATAGAAATATAGGAAATTTTACAATGGCTGCCTTCATTGATATCAAGAAAGCTTTTGATTCGGTAAATTATTTAATCCTGGAAAAAAAATTAGAAAATTATGGAATAAAAAATAAAAATTTGGACTTAATAAAAAATTATCTAAAAAATAGAAAACAATCTACAATTGCCAATAATACTAAATCCAAGGAAGCCTCTTTATCTTGCGGTGTACCCCAGGGCTCAATTTTGGGTCCATTGTTTTTTTTATTATATGTAAATGACTGCATTCAAGATGATGACGATCACAAAACTATGTTATACGCTGATGATTCAGTCTTGTATGTATCTGGAAATGATTTTGAGGTGGTTGAGACGCGCTTGAACACTGCTCTAGGTCGGTTTGCCCATTGGTCTTCTATAAATAAGTTAACTGTAAATGAGAGTAAAACAAAGGTGATGGTCTTTGCCGCAGCTCCCACTCTGAAACGGTTGCCCAAACCCACTGTTAAGTTGAAGGAAAAAAAACTACAGCAGGTAATCTCTTACAAGTACCTCGGCATCATAGTCGACCAAGAATTAAACTTTTCGCTACATGTAAAAAGCCTTATAAAGGATCTGAAATTTAAGTCGATCTTGTTGTATAGGTTAAAAAAATGATGCCCAGTTTGGTTTTGTTACACATCTATAAAGCGTATGTTATTCCCTTGATTGATTATGCCGATACACTATATACAAATACACATGCAGATCTGCTAGAAGCATTACAACGCATCCAAAATAAATGTCTAAAGACCTGTTTACATCTTAATATATTGACTCCTACCATAGAGGTCCATAGAGCCGCTCAACTACCTATGTTAGATTTAAGAAGAGTATATCATGTTAAGCTGTTAGCTCATAAGAGAGCATACAGTGGTACAAAGTACAGAAGGGTGACTGAAAGACCTACTAGGGCAAACATGGCACCGTTATTGTTTTATAACAAATACATGCTGCATCGTATGAGCACAGTCCACAGGTATCATGCGGACAAGTATGGAATGAGTTAACCCCTGAGGATAGAGGTATTGAATGTAAAGATATCTTCAAAGCCAAAGCACGAGCAACTCTTGACGCATCCATTCCTAAGAGACTGTGATTTGCTGCTTTTTATATATGTTTTTTTTTTTAAATGGGGAAAGTTAAATAGTATCGATTTACATTTGTGATAACATGAAAGCTGCTGCCCTCTTGTCACATTAACTAATTATTTGAACTCGATTTAAAATTTGTTACACGTGCATTAAATGGTATGACCTGAAAATTATCATTGTATAACGGTCATACCATGGCTTTTATGTCCAAACCTCGTAATATTATCATGTAACTAAATGAATAACATGTGTGTACATACAGGAATTACCGGTACTCGAGCACTCGTGTATACTTAATATTGATAAACCACAAACGGTCATCTACATGAAGTCACCTGTATGTCATACACTGTAAACCCTGCATCTGATACCTATGGACAATAAAAGCTAAACTTTGTTCAAAAAAAAAATTTCGGCAAGGTCCCATAAAATGTGCACTGGGCCATTCTGCACCACAGAGATCTGATTACCTGACATCAACAGAATCAGGCTCCTTATTCACACCTTCATATTGGAGTGATCTTGATCAATGTCTTTTTCTACACAAGAATGATTATTTCATGAAAACAACATTTCATTGAAAAGCACCGTCTATAAATCTATTGTTATGAAATGAGTGCATGTATGGCAACCACATGATGATGAATTCAAGCGAGATAAGTTTCTCCTGGCAGATTTACATAGAGAAGTATAGTAAGGCACCATTTTATGTCAGAAAAGCAATTCATAGACTCGGCAAGCTGTTAATAAATCACCTTTCAAACACTTTTTTAATTTGCATTAAATGTTTGAATTTAAGACCCATCATCACTAACCAAGCCACACCAGTGTATTTCATGCATTCTGGTTCTTTGACATAGACAAGCACATATACAATGATGTCGTCATAAAAGATCTGATCTAGGGTTTGATGGGTAACATATTATTGTTTGCATCTACCCATGAATTGTCATGTCATACACAGAGAAAAAAGTGGATTGGTGGCCTGACTATCTAACACCCCTGAGAATAGTGAGGTGGTATTGAGGGAGATCCTCTCAGTGTATTTACAAGTGGGTTGGACGTGGGGTGGTGCCCTTTGGGAGGTATTGGGTGAGAGATAGATGGAGTTGGGTGGAGAGGGGTGGAAAGAGGTGGGAATAGTATGTGAGGGGTTGTCCAAGAAGAACACTAGACAAAAACATGGTCTCTGTCAAACAATACAACAGTGCCAACCTTTTGTCGCAAGGCCAATACAATTTTTCCAATTTTCATTTAAATAGTAATTAACTGATTCTCAGATGAAACAATACTTTATATTTTTGTTCCTAATGATATCAGTATGAGATAGTTTGATTTAGTGACATAAGCAGGATACAAATATCAGCCAACAGAATTCCACCACACGCCACTGAGTCTACTTCCCATATATATAGAGCACTGTTGGGACCCTGCTCTGGGGTCCCCTGAGCTGCCTGTACAGCTGTCTGTAAACATGCCACAGGCAATCACACATCATAACCTTCTGTCAGCACCATTGTTATCTCACACCAGAGCCTCATTCTCAGATTTATCAATACATTCACCTGTTTTATTATACCTAGCATATGATAGTCCTATCTCTTAACCACTGAAACTCATATGCCCACTGCAGTGGCGTATTACGCCAATACACCCACCCAGTGGGCGTATTGGGAAAGGTCACGTGACCAGGTATTGACCAATCACAGCACAGCTAGGTTGAAGCCGATTTCTGCTCGATTGCCGATTTATATCACGATTTCTGACAAATATGCAGTTTATTTCTGATGGTTTAATTACTGGAAACGGTAGGTAGCATATGAGGCAATGTATTTAGAACTTTACAGCATCTAAATCGGACCAGGATTAAACGTTTTAGAGAGAAATTGTCTGTAAAAATAATGAGACACCTAGCAGCAAAAAGATGAACTAAGTTATCAAAACAATCGGCGATCGGCCCGATTTTGCCGATTTTAGCAAAAAATAGCTCATCTTGTCCATATTTTTAGTGTCTTATAGTTTAAAATCGGTATGACTATCATCTGCTAGGTATAATAAATCAAACACACAACTCGTGAGCAAATCCCAGCCGCATGCCTACTTGTAGCCCTTATGAAGGGCTACGCGTAGGCATATGGCTGGGATATGCCCACTCGTGGTGTGTTTGGTTAATAGTCAATGCTAATATGGAAATGTGTATGTGGATGGAGAGTGGTGGATCCAGTGTTGGGAGGTACAGTCCTTAAAGTGGTGGTAGTAATGAAGGCAAGTAAATTGCAGTAAAAGTGAATTACACTGGAATTTTTAAGATCATGATTATTGTGTGTATTGTTTATATGGCTAACACCCAACACTGCCTCATTATTAATCTTTTAGCATCCCTTCACCATGTAAAGAGTTAAACTTTTGGCTCCACCGACCCCCTTCTGTGGTAAAAAAAAATGACCACTCCCTTAAGGGGCTTATGGAACTTTAGGAGATCTTTGAACTTCAGTGAACCAAATGCACTTTTAATACTGCTTACTTAAATATCTCTGTACCACCTTGCACCCCCTGGTTGGCTCTATATACCTCCTCTATAGCATATACACATGCTATGGAAGAGTGTATATGTTGCCTTAACCTGAAAGTACAAATGTGATGTGTTTTCCTGAAATCAGCTGTGACAAAGCAACTAACAAAAAGCTTAAAAACTGTGTTTCTGAGTAGATTTGATATATCAGTGAATATAATCTTGCATAATCCCGCGGATATAATTAGTACTGATAATGGTAGGAAACCGCTAGAATTAGTTCACAATCTTTTGGCTTTTATATGGTTTTGTAAGTATGTTCATGTTATGATGAAGTGCTTCATGAATTGTAATTGGTTTACTAGAAACACATTATAGAGGTGCAAAATCAAGGATTAACCTAATATTCAGAGGGTCGAGGGTCCTAATGGTTACAATGATGTATTGTGCCTGGTATGTGTCTAGTCTGTTGCCTCTTGCCCTAAATGCCCACCATGTTTACTAAGATGCAGCAGGTTAATGTTTTTTTCTATCCATATAACCTAGGTACCCTTTAGATTTCGTCAACAGATAATATGTTTAATGGCCACCCACTGCACACCCCTCTCGGGCAGGCGCTCTCCTCCTCATTCATGTTTTTTATAGCTTAGTCAAGCCTATATACTCTCATATATTTCTAGACTAGACTTCATAGAATAGCTTCAAGTGCTGTTAGGCTTCCAGTCTTCCTTTGAGAGAGTGGAAGAAGAAAAACCACAACGAAAAGTAAGTATAAAATGCACAGAGCGATAAAAGCTAAAAAGCACATCCATTAGATAAGTGGAACAAAAAGACGCTATTTATCACAGGTAACCAGGGGCGAGCTGACAAAAAGCACAGTATGGTATAGGGTGCTAGGGGTGACATACATTATGACACAGCTGGGTAGAAATACCAGACCGACAAAAAGAGCAGAATGGTGTAGGATAGTAGGGGTGATATGCATTATAACAAAGCGTGGTAAAAAGTAGCATTGTTCTTTACTACTAAAGACTGTCTGGCATTTGGGGTGATATTTAGACTAACATATATTAGCACTCCAATGGATGAGGTTAAAGATATACATAACCACCTCAATCGACCCAACATCAAAGCCAATATGTATACAGGATTTGTTTAAGTTTTGTATTTCCCCGACAGATTGAAATCGAAAGGCCCCGTATTTCGTTGAAACCCTTTATAAGGGTTGAAACGAAATACGGGGCCTTGAGATTCCAATCTGTCGGGGAAATACAGAACTTAAACTGATCCTGTATTTATTTTTAAATGCAGATGTCAAGTATTAAAGGAGAAAAAGACATTTTATTAACCTGTTTCCTCTCGCAACACCTCCGGACGACGCCATGACACCTTGCTCGATACTCACTTCCGGTCTGTGCGCCTGCGCCAAAAAAATAGACCCCCCCCTTCGATTGCCTAAATCGTCTTTAAGTTAGGCCTCATTTTCCATTTTGATATGTTAATTTCTTGAAAAAGAAGACGATAAAAGTATAAATCCTCCTTTATCGCCGAAAAATATATCGTCGCCCGAAAAATTATTGCCCCACTCTCCACCCAGAGGTTTAGTAGTATAACGTTGCAAAGAATATGCTTGAAGACCGATCGTACCGCCTCTTTTTTCAGCTGTTTATACTTTTTTTTAATTGGCTTCGTTTGGGGGTTAAAATACATCATTCTAAATGGAAACGAAGCCTAAGCACTACAAAACATCCCATATTTACACGTACAATAGCTGAATTAGGCCCCCCAGAAAATTTGGTTGAGCCTCTCTCAGTTGATAGATCGGCGAAAAATTGAGACGATAAAAATGTGGCCGCCCGGGTTGCGCTTGACAGTGGCAGGCCGCGAGTGGTTTCTTCACATTCCCCGGAAAGTAATATGGTAGTTTTTAGCTTTAAAATGGAGTTATATTGCAAGAAACATAGCGCAGGCCAGAGAAAAGATCCTATATTTGGATGTACAAGAGGTAAAATAGGCTTTAACGCCCCAGAAAAGTTGGTTGAGGCTCCTTAACTTGATGGATTTCGAAATCTCGACTGGCGAGTGAAAAGAGGGGTCACGACGACGTTTTCGTCTCTGCACTGTCCGGGAATCGAACCCGGGCCGCCGCGGTGCGAGGCGAGAGCGCTAACCACCGGACCGTCTCGGCCACACATAGTTAGAAAGCCTTAGTCGGCGACTTTGACCCTCTGACCTCAGATATCCTTACGCCAGACCGGAAGTGAAGTTTTCGCGAAATACGGAGGTTTGAGGAAATACGGGGGCTGGTTATTCACCTTTAGCGAAATACGAGGCTCAGTGTCTAAGCCTACCTGACTCGATATTTCGTCAAACCATTTAAAAATAAAGATCTCCATTAAATTGACAGGCCCTTTAAACAAGGGAATATATGTATATGTTTATATCAATGAGAAGTGCCGCCAACCCCAGTGATAAATATTCTATATTCTTTCGTTTTCATATCGGGCCCCTCTGAGGGTACGCAGAGAGCTTCCACTAATGTGGCTGACAGATATGTATGGCTTCAGTCCTCTGAGGGGTGCCTGTCTGTGATAGATCTATTTACTTCAGATACCATTCACATGTATATTCCCCTATTTGTGTTGCAATCCATCTAGTTCTAAATAGTTCCCAGAGATAAAAGCTACTAGCCTGAGCCTGCTGAGGGGAGCATGCAGTATGTCTAAGCTTTTTGCACACTAAGTAGTTTCAACCTACAGGAAATAATAAACTCTGAAACTTTGCTGTATGTGATCACCACCGATACTATAATCTCAAATCAAACAATTGTTCAAGAAAACATAGTACATGCTGATATTATCTTCCTTAGTGATATATACTTTTTTCGCATCCATGTGTAAACAAGATTCAATGTATACTGCGTCCCAAATGTGTTCTTTGTTAACAAAGGAGAGCTAGGTCGTCTCAAGGAAACAAATATAAAGAGGGCCTAATCTGTTAGCGTAAAAACAGAACATCCTACAGAGGTCATACAGTATAGACAGGGCCTAAGCAGTCTGAGGAGTATGAACACCACCTAGGTAGGGCAGTGTGAGCAAGGCCTAAGCCTCTTGAGGAGATCGTATCTGTTGTCCTACCTCCTGAGTCCATGGTGCCTAGACAGCAGGGCACGTAATAGTGTACAGCCAAGGTAATAGATATTGGCCCGCACCCAGTGTTGTAGTGTCAGCCAACAGCTGTCTAGGTCACAGGTCAAAGGTCACAGGTCACAGGGCATTCGTCACAGGCCAAGATATGTGCCATCACAGCTGGAGTGCAGATAACGCCAGGACCAGCATATCGCCCATTTCTTTGGCTTTATTTACAGGGAGTGCCATCTTTTTTGGCTGTCATTTTTATCTCTCAGCTTGTATGGTTATGAGAGGACATCTGACGATGCTTATCTGCAGATCCACAAGAAGCCCTTGTCCCAGTGGGACTTATTATCTTTAGCTTCTAGTGAAGCCCGATGCACAAATTAGTTAATTTTAAAAAGACAGTTAGAAAAAAACACTTTTTTGTGTCAAGTTTAAATTCAGATGTAATGGCTGCTTGAAAGGAGTTTTTCCTATTCCATCTATTTCTGCATTAAGATAATTCACAAACTATCAAAGGGGCTGTTGTTGAACATCTTAAGAAGCTTTACCATTACTTTACCAGGGTAGGCAGTTTTGTGACTTTTTATTTCCACTATACAGTTAATCCATTACAGCATTATCATTTCTAGCTGAAAACAGTACTGTTTGAAATAATACTCAATAAAAACTGACAGATGCCAATTTAACTGGAGATTCAAAATCTTATTTTTAGTGCAGGGGTTTTCATAGTAGTGCGGCGGGCTCGTAACCCAAAGAATAAAAATAGTTTGGCCTGAACGGCAGCGTATTACTCAGTATCCTTTACTGACACAATGTTAATGATTCTCTGGGTAAAAGTTCTAATCAACTGCATACTACTGATAACCTTGTTACCATGAAATACTATGGTTCTATCCGTTTCTGTGACTTGTGTATGAAGTCGTTTTATAACCCCCCCCCCCCCCACTCCCAGGGTGCACTGAAGATCCTCTAATAGTATGTTACTGTACAGATGCACTGTGTCACACCAAACTGTAAATCTTACAGAAGCAGGTTACACGCAACCCTCTTTGAAGTCACAAACCAGTGAACTAAAAGTAAGTATCTTTTTTTTTCCTGCCTCTGTATCCGGCAATGCTTTCCACTTTCTAACCATAATATTATCAGATTATATAAAACAGTGTAAAGCAAAAATATCTGGGTACATCATGTTATTGACCGTGAAGCAATGACGGCTTTGATGGGTTGCTTTGTTGTGTAAGGAATGCCTCCCCACTTGTGCCTCAAACCCATTTGTACCACAGGCTATAAGATCTGCAGCAATGCTAATAAAGTGACATGGTATGAGGCTGAATTTATTAGAGTGCTTCTAATCCAGTAGAATCTAAGAAAGGTTTTACAGCTTATATAATTAAATGATGCTTTTCAAGTTATACCAGTAAAATATACCTTATCAAAAAAAACACTTATGGTTAGATAGTTTCTAGAAAGCTACTAGTATGAACAGAGTGAATGTGTGGTAACAAAATAATGGTGAATTGAGCCAGGATAACTTTCTTACATACTTAAGCATTCAAGTCTTTCCTGGCCCATTTATATCCTCTATGTGAAGGTTTCAATCTATGACCAGAAGTAACTTATAGAGAGTGCAAATGTATACCTCATAGGCTAAGAAAATGAACATGAAAGCAATAAAATGATGACAATAGATGTTTTTCTCTCATCAAAATCAGCAATATATCAGACTTGCATCCTTAATGACTTGTCTATTGTATGGTCATTATAGCTGTGCCATTTCGAAGGAAATGTTCTTCAAGGGATTGCAAACTATGTAGACAATAAACAGGGAGATTTATACAGGTTTCTGTAAAATGGATGCTGTTCATGTGGGTGAGACCTGGCCTTAGTCTAGGCTGGAAACATAGGCAATTTACCTGGGACTAATTCTCCTCTTGATGTTGTCTATTCGGTGTAGTCTTTGAAAACAAAGCAGGATAACCGTGAAACAATATGTCACAAACAATTTATACAATACAAAATTTGTGCATTATTATCTTATAACATCGGCTAACAGATCTGGTCCATCATCCCTAACAAAGCCTCACCAATGTAATTCATGCATACCGGCTCTCTGAAACAAACACATAGATTAATGGCTTTTTACATGATTTGATCAATGAATGGATGGGTAGTCTATCACTGTTAGCATCTGACCATAAATGACTCTATCATAAAGAATGATAAACAGATTGGGAGCCTGACCATATAAGACCCTCTGAGAATAGTGAGCTTAGATTCCAGCCACCCTCTCTCTGTATTTATAAGTGGGTTGGATATGGGGCGATGCCCTTGGAGAGGTATAGGGTGAGAGATAGACCGAGTGGGACTGAGAGGGTGGATGAGGGTGGGAATGGTATTGGAAGAGGTGTCCCAACAGACTTCACCTGAGGTTTGCAGGAATATCCTTACTCCAGACAAGAACATGCTCCCAGCAGTGTCAATAATACAACAGTGCCAACCATTTACACAACTAATGTAGTTTGCTACATTTTCAGTTTTAGCAGTACTTTCAAAGTACAATACTCCATGAATTTATTCTAAGAGATATCAATTAATAAAAAATCTTAAAACAGTTTGATTTGGTTAATGTAATACAAATAGCAATCAGCAGTGCAGTCTATCACATACCCTGGAGTCTACGTCCTATATATACAGCACTTTAGGGACCCTGCTCTGGGGTCCCCTGTGCTGCCTGTACAGCTGTCTGTAAACATGCCACAGGCGATCACACATCATAACCTTCTGTCAGCGCCATTGTTATCTACCACCAGAGCCTCATTCTCATTATAATCAACAGAAGGAGGCTTTATAGCTGACGTTGATAGGAATATGTGTGTGTGCACATGCATGTGTACATGGTGTGAGGAGAGGAGCTACATCACAATAATTATAATGGTAGTAAAAGAGGGAAAATAAATTACAATTGAAATAATTTGCAGTGGAATATTCCAAATAATGGTTATCAGGACTCATTACCAAGGGCCTAACATCTGACATACCCTTTTCACATGGAAACCTATACTAGTCTCAAAAATTTTATAAGATATACAAACTGCAGTGAACTTAGGGAGTGGTCATTTTTTAACAACGGGGGGATTTGTTGGATTTTCGCGCGAGTGGGATAGAATTTTTTGGTCCCCCCCCCACGGGACGGGTCAAACTTTTTTCGGCCCCCCCCTCATGCAGGTTGAAACTGAGCTCAACTGACCCCTTTGAGCTATAGTAACGTGCAGGTTTTTTCACCAATCTACCAAGCACCCCTCTTGTTAAAAAATGACCACTCACTTAATGCATTTTCAATGCTGCTTACCTCAGAATGGTGTATGTTCATGTCATGGAGGAGTGTTTAATTAACCTTTGTACTGCCTCAACCTCCTGGAGGGGCACTATAGCTCCTCCATGACATGCAGACATAACCCAAGGCCATGTCTCAATACCCTGTAGGGATATACCGATGTGATATGTTTTAATGAAATCAGCTATAACAAAGCAATCACGAAAAAAACTTGAAAGCTTTGTGTTCAGAAGTTCTGGTCTGGGTTTACAAGAATCTAGCAGAATGTTATGAATAATGTTTTTACATGTATGTTCATTTTGATATCATAAAAAGAATTCTCTCCTATAGCAGTACAGATTTTCAGTTATCATATCCTCCATGAGCCTTAAGCTAAACTCAACATGGGTAGATATGAGCACCCTGCCGAGCATTGGTATGTAAATAACATTGGTAGAGCAAAGTTTGTCACATAATTTTGAGTCGTTCCAATGAGAGCAATCCTTAAAGGATGTTTTCACATAACCAGGGAGGTTTTCTTGGATTGCTCTGCCTCGTGTGATACTATCCAATGCACCACTCGTGGAGAAATCTGTCCTTCAGACAGATTATCGTGAACCTCTGTCTATATGTGATAGCTCAGCTAAGAGAGTACAGATAACACCAGGACCAACACGCCTCCAATATTTTGGGCTTGTAAGAAAACATGGGCTGCCAATTTTTTGTGGCCATCTGTTTACCTCACTACTGGTTTGGTTTGAAAAACCCTAATGCATTGCTTTTATCAGGTTTTTATCAGGTAATCATGAACTGTCTTGTATTTTGTAATCAGAGGGCTTCCAAACTTCTAGCGATTCTTAATTCCATTGTCTTTAGTTTCTTTTCAAACACCTGCAGTTTTTCTCAGTCAAATTGTTTACTAGTACTTAGTATGCATGGTATGCTTAAACACTCTTTCTTCTGTCAGCCATTAGATTTGCAGCTTGAAAAAACCCATGAAAAACATACACTGTCCAGACCAGTACAGTGAGATTGCTTTATTATTATAGTGAGTTTAGTGTTGTATCTTCTCTTATGGCCTTCAACATTGTTTTAAAAGATATCATGGCATTAGAGTAGGCATTTCTGAGTGTTGTCTCATTAAAAAGATCAATCATGCACTCCAGATAGTTCTGTCCTCTACCTAAATTTGATGTTTTGAACCCCAATACACCGAGTCTATAAAAAGAACATGTTACTGATCAGATGTTCTCTTTCATGCCATGAAATACCACACTAGGTAGGATGGATTCTCACACAAACCCCTTTAAAGTCAAGGTTATGTGAACTCAAATTCAGTGCATTTTTGGTTTTAGGATAACAAATTTCCCTTCCTCTGCCAGTGCCACCTTAATTCCAACCATGAAATCATTAAATTATGGTTGAGTTTGCCATGTGGCACAAGTGTCTGAGACTCCTGTTACACACAAAACATTAAAGGAATCAACTGTGTCTCCCATGTGGCTCTGGTAAAAATGGAGTGTCAAACAGCCATTGACTCTGCTTATATGAAGAGTCAACTTGGGTTGACACTGATAGTAAAGAGGCAACTCAAGTTGACCCTTATTATAAGTAGAGTCATAAGCTGTTTGATTATCTATATTACCAGACCCACGTGGGAGACATAGTTGACACCTTTACTTTTCTCTGTGTAGTATAAAGATGCATATTGTAACCCATGTGAAATTGTGTCAAAGTGCCCCTCATCCAGCAGGATCCTGAATAACAGACTCCCCATGTAACATACCCTTGGTGCACAATGCTCATAACCTTTGTTTGTCTTTTCGTATAGGTGAGTGACTTGTCCTTATATCAACCCAGGTGAGTATGCATGAAATTGGTTTGATTTTTTTTTGTTAGAGTCCATACTTGTAAGGGGCCCAGCCGTATTACAGTAGCTCCACCTTCAGATCACTGTCTCTATTAAGTGGGCAGTGTCTCTATTGGGTGATCATTGGCATCTAATAGCAGAACGGCAATCACTATGGATTAAACACTTCATTGACCAGAACACATAAAACATAATGTACCTAAGGACGGTCTGCTATATCCTCAACAAAACGAGGTTATGGAAATGATAATCCAGACCAGGTAAAAGACACCCATGAGCATTGGTCTGTATCTAACATAAGACAGAAATGTGCAGAGTGCCAAATATAGGCCTAAGTAGGTTTTCAATTATGTTGGCAGTGCAGCGCTGGTCAGATTTCTTTGGTCATTCAGATGGAATCTAAACTCAAACAGATGCCTTTAAATCAATAGAGTTTGCCTCGAACGGTAAGCTATTACAGGGATGTAGCTGTATTGAATATTTAGAGTGGGATCACTAGGGTCATTAATGTCAGACCGTGTATGTGTAAAGGAATAGGAAGTGTTATGTCATGATTTACTGAAATTGATGGATACCACATAAACGTGTTCTATTCACAGAGCATAGAAAGGCTTTAGAAATTCTGAGTATCCTATTTGTGATAACCATTGGGATTGCTATTGTTTGTTACAATAATGCAACTCACTCCACACTCACACACCCATCCTTATATGCCTGGCAGGGCAAGGCTGAGGGGGGTTCATAAAAAATGACACAGTATTCATCCTGCGCATGGCAGTATCGGTGTTCAATACGCCCATTCCATAAAGCGTGAAGTTGCAATACCCTATAAACAGGATTTAGAGTCCATATAAACGGTGGTCAGTGACACTATGGATGCGTCTATGACCATGAATAATGTGTCCCATAACATCATAATGTCCAATCATTCATTGAAGTCACATTTAGTGTTAGTTTGATTATGGGGAGCATTTATTTTGTACAATAACTTTAATCATTTGTACAATGACTGAGTAGCACCTCAGGGTCAGTGAGTGATATTTTTATGGTCATTGAGTGATATCTGTAGTCATAAAGCAAAAGTACAACATATAAAAAAGAATGGCTACATAGAATACACTGCTGTGACACAGCTGATAACACATAGAATTGAGAATCCCTGCCTCGTGTGGTCTTTCTAAAAACTGGATTAGATATCCAACAAAGTGCTGTAAAAGAGGGAAGGTGGATGGTAAAATATTGATCGTGTGAACCTATCCAATGTAATAAGCACCTTCTGCTTATAGTGTGTATTCCACCAATGAGGGTCGGCCGGAATTTCGATATTTTTGATAGCTTGCTACAAACCCCAGTCAAGCATGTTTTCCCTTCCTCACATTTTTAGAGCTTAGTCAAATCTTTATTACCACATTAGAGAGGCCACATCACAACCATAAGACCATTTAGAGTAATTGCATGTCAAGATATGTTCCTGAATTATTAAACTATCAAATGTCTAACATTTGTAATAATCTTAAAATAAAGCTATGCATAACATTTCCTCCAATGATAATCTAAATTAAACTTCAAATTGATGCAACCGCACCGCATGAGAACACCCACAGGTTCAAGAGCAACAAGGTTCCTCTCCTTGAGAAGGTGAAAGAAGAAAAAGCCACAAGAAAAAGAAAGCATATTGTGCACACACCAATAAAGAGGAAAAAGAAGGTACATCCATCAGATAAGTGGAACAAAAAGACGCAGTAATCACATGTAGCCAGGATCTAGATAACAAAAAGACCAGTATGGAGTAGGATGCTAGGGGTGGCACAGATTATGAAACAGCCGGCATCTGGCATCTGGGGTCTCAGGCATCTGGGGTCAAATGGGAAGTTCCATAGTAGTTCTCAAATTGATGTCCTTAAAACATTGGTAGGGAGTACAAAAGGAATCAATGAGAAGAGATGGCAAAGAAACATCTAAAGAAATTGAAGTGGGAGAAAAAAAAAAATATATATATATATGGGCTTGTGCCAATTACCCCAGTTTTTTTGCATTTTCTTCTCTTTCTCTCATTAGTGGGTTGGTGGAAGGCTTCCACTAATGGGCTTGGTAGAGGATATATGGCTTCAGTCTGTTAGAGCAGTCTATCTACTTCTGTTATACTGATATTCTTCCTTTGTGTATATTTGATTACACACAGTCAGGGGTAAGGGTGCTACATACATACATTTTTTCGTCTATAGTAGTTTGCTAGGGCATTGCACTCACACTTGAAAGTTACAGCATGCCATAGTTTCACTTCACTCTACAAAATTTCTCACAGAATCCTTTATCAAAATTATAAATTATCAGTATATTGCATCCCTGCTTTGTCACTCGAGACATGCATCATAAGATTCAACTGAAATGGGGCATCTTAATTGAAGAAGTAATAGCTTTCGGACACCATAAAGTATGGCTACTTGGCACATTGGACGACAAATACCTAAAATGTTTGCGTCATCTCTGACAAATCATCTTAGATTTCATTCCCACCCTTCAGGGTGTCTCAACCCTGTACAGTAAACATGACGCCTAAATGAAGCACTGGCAAGTTAGTCACCAAGGCTGCATTGATGCATCATGACGATCAATGCATGATGCATTAAGGTATTATGCAACATTAAAGGGTTAAAGGTACATACCAAGTAAAAAAAAGACCTGTCTGTTGTCCTGGCTCCTGACTCCCTAGTGCCTGGACAGACAGGCATTCAGCAGCTCAAGTAGCGGCCTGCAGCCAAGCTAATAGATATTGATCCCAACCCTGTGTTGCAGTGTCAGCCGACAGTCACCTAAGTCACAGGTCAAAGATCAGCATGTCTGCTGTGTGCCATCACAGCTGGAGTGCAGAAAACACCAGGACCAACACACCAGGCTGAAAACCCCCCCCTCCATTTATTTGATATATTTAAAAGGCTTCTTAGCTTCTAGTCATTCATATTCTGAAATTCCGCCCATTATAAGTTTTCCTTTTCAAAAACATGCAGTTCGCTTCAATTAAATTTTAAATATAGGACATGATAAGACTTTTAACTCCGCTCTACATCCTTTAACATGAGGGGAAGCTCTATCTATCTTTGTAATACGTAGTGATATGATATAGAGTCATTAGTCAGTGAACTGATTTCTGCCTGCCTCTCATAATTGATAGCATTGATATAAAAAATAGCTTATCTGCAGACATTTCTTGAATATTGATTTTTAGGATGCTCTGTACACAGTTCTGAGGTCAACGTTAGGAATATAAATCTATTTAATATGTTCTGAGCCCTTCACAATGACTATTGAAATTAAGTTTGTTTTTAAGATTATGCTTATTAGGGAACATTGACATATTTTTTGTCTGATCAAAGGTTCTCAGGTCCTGGAAATGAAGGGAAACCCTCCCCAGAGCCATTATTTACACCAGTATTAATTTTCACAGCGCAGGTAGGTGTGAAAACACTGCAGGGCTAGATAATGGCTCACTGCCTACTGGGTCAAGTGGAGGAACACAGAGGGAAAGTTCATAGAAATAGCTTATTTATATGTGATTTCATGGCAACCCCATGTATGATTCACTATTCCCCATGTATGATTCAAGAGCATACACTAATCTATCTTATTGGATAAATACATTTAACAGCAAATTGATAGAAAATTCAGCAAATGGGTTATAAGAAAACTGTTGCTAATTTTAGCCCTGTAGTGTTTATGCTACAAGCAAAACCGTTGCTAATTCTAGCCCTGCAGTGTTTTCACACCTACCTGCGTTGTGAAAATTAACACTGGTGTAAATAACGGCTCTGGGGAGGATATTCCTCCATTTCCCGGACCTGGTTCTGCACCCCTTGCATAAGGCCGGTTATCCCGTGGTCAGTTATATATAAACATACTATGTATTAATTACTGCACCAACCTGAATGCCCAGCTCCATACGACATGTATACCCTCCTATCACCAACAACCTCTATCAATCAGCCCTATATAGCACTTCCTCTATTGGTACCTCATGGGAACAGATAAGTCACGCCACATGACTCTGTCACACCCTCCATCATTCTGACACCTCCACTTCATCTTGTTGGTCCGTGTGTCTCCCAGTAATGAGCAGGATTCGCGGCTCACTGCGAGATGAAGCATTGTGTGGTATATTATTCTGTAATAGATAATATAGACAAGCATTCCGCGGCTCTGTAGTTGTGGCTATTGGGAGGGAGGATTAAGTCCTGGGTCAAGAAAGCCCAAATGTACTTCCATGAAGTTTTCTTTCGACAATCTTAATGACACATGTCTTGATAGTCTTTGTATTCAACAACAATTTTGGCACAACATGGAATCAAGGATGGCAGATTAATGTGATGCAGTGAACAATCAAATCACTTATATAGACATCAAAAGTCTGTACTTCCTGTCCCTAATTTTGGATTAAGTGGTTCCGACTGAAACTCATTACCATTTAAAAGCAATCTTTGACTGGCCTGCAACGGAGGCAGGAGAGTTGATTACAAATGTCTTACTGTGCTTGGTCATTAGTAGAAGTCCCTACAATCATCAATAATTAGTGGTACTTTCAAAACAGATGAGACACTTCTGAGAATTAACCAGTGGTCCTTGGTCTGTAGATACCAAAAGTATGGGTTATATCTGACCAATGCCTTTCCTTTTGCTGCTTGAATGATATCGGACCGGAACTGTTTTGGCAAGATGCCGTAAATTATGCCCAGGGCTGTTCTGCACCACAGAGATCTGATTACCTGACATCACCAGCATCAGGCTCCTTTTTCACACCTTCATATATTATTGGAGTGCTCTCGAGGAGTGTTTCTTCTGTACATGCATCTACTGAGCCATCCTGCTCCCACAAATCCCTTTTTCCCCATATATTTTAGTCAGTGATTTGAAACTCATAAAACAACTGCACTCTTCAAATAGAAGAAAAGAAGACTTGGACTGTTTTTCCAATTTTTGGTTTAGGTGAATGGAATTATTTCTGTGGTTAAAGTTAATTTTAAACTGTGATTAAAACATTAAAACTTCCAGAAAATTCACTGTTAGTTTCAGGAGTAATCTCTAGGGGTTAGATAGAAGAGACTGGAGTCATTGGCTTTATTATGATAGAATATTGCTTTCCACATGTGAAGCTCATGCATCGGATGAAAAGTACAGACCAGTCTGTAGAAATATTACAGGCAAATAGGCAGAATCCCTGGAAGCAATTGCTTTGCATCTAAAATGTAGGCAATAATACATAATAGCATAATGAATGATTGAACTATAAAGTTGTTGTAAGCCAAAGGACAATTTCTTTTAACATTATAGATCTATTGATTTTGCAATATACACTATTATCTATCATCAACATGTAAAATACACAGACCACCAAACTCCTCCAAAAAGATGCAGTTTATATTTACCACTTTTTTGACACCATGTGAGACTTTTCACCAGATGTGATCAAGAGCTGGACAGGTAACATATTGCAGGATGATAAACAAATTGTTGGTCCGAGCATAGATGTCCCCTGAGAATAGGGAGGTGATATTAAAGAAAGACCTGTCTGTGTGTTTATATGTGCTTTGGACATGGGGTGGTATCCTGAGGGACCTATGGGGTGAGAGATAGATGGAGTGTAGTGGCAAGGGCAGTGGGGGGGAGGTTCCTGGGATGAGGGTAAGTCCCTGATGACTTCTAGGCTTGGAGGCATTGGCTCACACGAATCATAGGATGGTGTTCATTGTCTAGCAATACAACAGTGCCAAGCTTTTGTGGTAGGGAATTTGGATTTCAATCACAAATCTTAAATTCATAACAGAGTACCATTTTTACCCCTTTTGCTGGAAAGACAACTATTTCTCTCAATTGACATCGCATAATCTATTTCTCTAGACGGTATAGCTTAATTCTTAATGTATAATATCTATATCATAGGATTTTTTTTCAAACTTCAAAGCTTAAACATTGGGTGCTAATGCAAATTCAAGAGTACAATTCTCAATGATATAGGTCTGATTTGTAAACATTTTAGTACTGCCTCCCTCCCCTGAGTATATAATATACAGCACTGTTGGGACCCTGCTCTGGGGTCCCCTGATCTGCCTGTACAGCTGTCTGTAAACATGCCACAGGCGATCACACATCATAACCTTCTGTCAGCGCCATTGCTATCTCACATCAGAGCCTATATGGGAGTGGTTGATTAGGGAGTTGATGCTACAGGCTTATAGCAAAGCTTGCCAATAGGCTATTGGCATATCCGGTTTCAGGGGTCAGAATTTCAATCAGGTATCAAGTGTTGCACACCCCATCAGCTTACATCAGAGTAACGCCTGAGACTCTGCCGCCTAGCTTAAAACAGGTTAGACTCTTTAATGACAAGGGTTGCTATAGTACAATTCCTGCCTTCACAAAGGATTCATATTTCGGGTATGGTGCAAATCTGTTCAATCGAAGCAGGTTTAAGCAAGACTCCAAACTTAACTTAGTGCACTGTGCCAAGTATTAACAGTCTTTCAAAATGAGGTTTGTCACATAATTTTTCCCAAAGATTGCTTTTATAAAAGCAATGGACGTTTTCCTGGATAAGAGGGTACTGCTGGGCATGGGCTATAGCTGTATAAGATACTTAGAGTGAGATCACTGGGGTCTTGAATGTTAGGCAACTTATGGGTAAGGGAGTAGACAGCGTCATGGCTCGATTTACTGAAATGGCTGTGTACCAAGTCACCCTCTTTCAGGTATTTCGCTGAAAGGAGGAAATTGTTTTGCGATCCCTAATAGGAGTTGAAATCTTTCACCCCCCCCTCCCTGCAATCAATGGTTAAAAATGGTGTCATATCATGTCATGAAGTCAAGTTAGGCACACCTATGATAACTGAGAAGATCGGTTATGTATGATAAAATTTGATATTTGTATGTTCACCAAACTAAAGATTATTTGAAGTTGTTTTGCGGACTTTATGAGATGCTTTACAATATATGTTATCTAAGCTCTGCAAACCAACAGTTATAAATAATCTAATATTTGAGTAGCAGTCTTTGTAGCAAAATTCCTAAGGCATGATCCAAGTCATGCATAGAGTCAATAATCTCAAAAAATGTGTGCCTCCATAGTGTGGACATTACTAAGTAGTATGGTATTTGTGTTATTGAACTATGCATACTACTAATGTCATATTGTTTGGTCATATTCTTTCTGGGGTTAGTAATACTTGCCATATTATATATGCAAAGACATAGCCAAGTGAACCTTCATGTCAAAGTAAAAAATGATAAAATGAAAAAGGAAATAGAACACACTGCTGTAACCCTGATAAAGCATGGAATTAAGACTCAGGGCCCCTTGTCATCTTGCTAACAAAGAGGATCAAGTGTCTGAAAATGAGGCTACAATATTGGGGAAGGGTTCTGGTAACATCCGGGTCCATAAGGCAAGTCATAGGTAGAGTCCATTATAATGGTCTTGCCTTATTGAGATGGGGAAACATGGGACGTTGTATACTACTTGAATCTATTGTGTTTAAATAGTTTGATCTGTATCAGTTATTTCTTTTCTATAGAAAACCAGTATCTCTCACCACCATCTTGGGAGCATGCTCCTCATTTCTCTTCAAACAGGGTATGTCCAAAACAGTTCAGTTGACAATTTAGCGACAACGCAGCTTAAACTATTATATCACTCCATCTATAAATGCTTGCTTTACCTTTTCTTGATGGTTCCTTATGGTCACCATCAACGAGGCTCTAATTGGCCGAAGCTTTATAGGAAATACCAGGGCTTAGTTGGCTGAAGTTCCCAAGCGGACGGTGGCCATAAAGGGTTTTATGAACTTATTTATATATAAAACATATTTTAATATTCTTCAGACTTCACTTAAACTTCAGAGAACCTAATGAACTTTCTTTGCTGCTATCCTCAGCAGAATTGTGTATAGTGTATGTTCATGTTCAGGAGGGGTGTTTAATTACCCCTGAATCACCCTGGAGGTCAGGTGTACCTCCTCCATAGCGTGCATAGCTGCCCCATTGTCGTGTTGCTTTGACCTAAAGGTATATTTTAATGTAGCCCAGCTATAACAAACCAATCATGAAAGATGCTGGGTCTTTTTCCTTTTTCAGTAGCTGGGGCCTGAATTGAACAGAATCTGCTGTGAACATGTGAAGTAACCTACAGCTTAAAGTGCTATTGAGCTCCTAGCTTTCCCTTGAGAGAAAAGAAAACCCACAAGAAATTGTAAATATAATATGAACAGTAAAGGGTAAAAACCACACCCATTAGATGAGTAAAGCAAAAGAGGCCATTATTCACAGGTAACCAGGTGAAAAAAGGCCAGTCTGGTATAGGGGTTAAGGGCCTGACATAGATTACACAATAGCCAAACGCAGAAAGCCATTGTTTGTATAGAAATATTGTGTATAAAAATAGTGTGTAAGAGGGAAAAATAAAGGACCATGTCATTGTTGGAGTAGGATATTAATGCAAATGAGTAACATGTGCTTCTATCATATTTTCCATTTTGGTATCATTATACAATTTATATTAGAAAAGTGTCATACCCAAACCAAAGAGAGACAACAGGGCTCTTTTTGAAACCAGAGACATTGCCCCTCCCTGCATATATAGACACTGCCTACTAACTTAGCTAAATCAGTACATTAGCCCCAAAGCAAGGATGACCTTGTAACAACCATATTCTGTGCCCCTCTCCACTTAGTCTACCCTCTACAGAAGCGCCTATATATTCACCAATCACAATACCTGCTAAGCCAGATAGGCCACCACTTTCTTAACTGTCACTCCCACATTTTGCATCTCTATGCATTTGCGTATTCCAATATTGATCCTTTGGAGAAGTTAACAGTAACCAGCAAGTATTTCTATCAGTGGGGACTTGTTTGCCAATGCTAAGAAATGGTGAAGGAATTTTACTGCATTGCACCGACTTTCAGCAGCTATAGGGGTAAATGCACTGACATGAATCTGTCGGATTTAATGCAGAAGGAAACAAGGAGTGAGAGTCTGAGATAGAAGGGAAGAAAAGGAAAGGAAAAGGGTATAAATATATTAAAAGAGAAAGAGAGGTATAGAGTTGGATGAAGCATATACAAACAGGGACAGGCAATGCATTGCATGCAAGATGGTTGCTATACTTCCAGATATAAGATCACAGAAGTAGAAGTCAGCGGTGTTGGGAATTGAATATTCAAGGAAGCAGAATGTAAAAAGGGCATGATACATTTGCAAATTAAACCAATACTTTGTCCTTAATAGGCAACAATTTGGCACAAGGAGTGCCTAATTGTTGCCTATTTAGGACAAAGTGGATTCTGTTTGGCCCCTCGACCATTTAGCAATCTACACTCTACTTACATGGAAGACAGTAAAACTGATTACAAGGGCCTCACAGCCTTTTGTGATTAGAAGTGTCTACAGCCAAGAAATTGGAAGAAACCTTTGGAATTCCAAACTTGTTGTTGTGTCTGCTGATTCCCCTCTGCAAAGATGACAGTCTCTCTCTGGATACAAAACATATAATTATATTATATTCATTTCATTTATCAAGGAGAATCACATCAGTGGATGCTTTATTTAGGAACCAAGGAAAACATGAACAGAATTTGTTTGTCAAGAAATCTATCAAAGTTATGAAAATGGCACAACTAATCGATTGATGGTATGTTGTTTGTCAAGCAACATGATGGAGGAAGAATTATGATAAGTTCATCACATTTATTTGAGCCAAGACAAAACAGTTTTCTTGGAACTGCTGCAAAAGATATTGTAGTAAGAGAGTCATGAAACATTTAATTACAATTGAATGATGCTAACTATTATTCTGGTATTAACCACTCAGGAATAAGTTGACCACACAGCCTGCATCTAACTACATGTCCTAACAGATACTGGTAGTACAGACGAAAAAGCAAAAGAGTCAACTGTGTCTCTCACATGGCTCTGGTAAAGATGGAGTGTCACACGGCTATTGACTCTGCTTATATCTAGGGTCAACTTGGGTTGACACTGATAGTGCAGAGTTAAGTTGGCCCTTCATATTGGCAGAGTCATCAGTTTGACTCTATTTTACCAGAGGCGCATGGGAGACACAGCTGACACCTTTGCTTTTCTCTATGTAGACACTCTAGATAATGATAATATAACCCATCTCCATTTTCCCTTGAATCAGTCCATTATTCTGTCCTATCATCTCTACCTTGGGAATACCTTTGGCCAGTAGCCTCGCCTTATTGTACCTGCCAAAATGAGCCTATTATCATCAAGTATACTGATTATCATTAAGCACTGATACTGAGTCAATACCACTAAGAGGTCTCATAGGACTCCACTTTGGTAAATATATAAAGGAGAGAAAGACAATGAAGGGATAGAGAGGGACAGAGAGAGGGGCATAGAGAGAGGCAGATAAATAGACAGAAAGAGAGGCCCATTTATAGATTCTTCCCACTGCCATTTTAAATCACAGCAACCTAACACAGGTGGGATTATTCTTTTAATTTACATGTGGAATGAGCCACATTACTCTTAAAGACAATCATATACACATAGATTGGTCAGTAATTTCCTTTCCGTCTGAACCTGCCTGTTCCTATCAGAAAGATAGTGGAAAACCTTATTAACTGTTCCTCCTTCTGGCTAGAAGTTTAGATTTGCTTTGTCTTTGCTAGTGATTTCAAGAATATAAGGGTGAATAATTTAGTAATCTAAATTTCAGACCTTTTGCTCTGCACAAATTCTTCCGTCATCAAAACTTGGATTTGAGCCCCGTGCTGAGTACTTTAATACGAGGGTAATAAGAATTGGGCAGTGCCATTGGAAGTAGGATTGCAGCAGTCAATGAAGGGTGTTTAAACTGAAGGTTTGTCTAGTCTAGGACATTGCCAATGTAATAGATTTAATGCAAATGCTCTAAAAACATTGTGCTGTTGCTAGAATTGAAATTGGACAATTCGCTTTAGTAGGATTGTAGAGAGCTTCCTATCCCTTTATACTCTAGGGCAGATTCATTAAGACCAGCAGTCATTGATAAGTTAAATAAGAATGAAATTCCAGTCTCATGGGCTATCCTATTAGATGTAAACTGTTTGACATTTTGGTCATTTCATTTACTCATGAAAGGCACAGCATGACTTGAACTCTTTATAGATTAACAGTCATAAACACGAAATAATAGTCATGAGGAAATAAACTTTTGAACAGAAAATGTGTTATATTAAGCAATGGATACCACCACTATTCTGAGCAGGGCAACATTCATGGAATAGAGGATAATCAAATGATCCACTATGTATGGACACCAAACAATGATGAATTAATGCAGGATAACATTCTTACACAATTGAGTATTCCAGTCTGTCATGGCAAATCAATAGCCTGAATATAAGCATATTAAGGCACCATTCTAGGACAAATAAGGAAGTAAGCACACTGTGAATATATGACTTACATAAGGGTATATAATGTATACAAAATGAACTTCCAGGCAATTTATGATGAAAGGTGTTTTTCTATTAGCAAATCAATAATTATTCCAGATTTGCATCTTTAATTAAGTGTGTAAATCAGGGCAATTTCTATCACAGAGTTACTTTTTAAGCAAACACTCATAGCTCTTCTATGTATAACTCCAACTGTTATATCTAGGAGACTATCTGTATAACAGACATAGCTGATGAAGTGTGTGGCTTCGCCTATAGGTTATTTGAACCAGGAACAAGTATCATAGAACCGTAGACACCTCAGTTAGATATTTCTTTACATATAAATAGTATCTATACAATATAAGTAAATAAAACTATAATAGGAAGATACTTAAGTAACCAATTAAGGAGGAAGAGCAGATTATTTTATAACTGTTTCGGTTTCTGTATTCATCAATGGATAACACAGGGACATGTCCGGTGTATACGTCAACCACATAAAGTAATAGCATCCTGCAGTCCCAGACAAAGGGATGGATAGGGAACATGTGGTTGTCAGCTCTGGAAATAAATGTATATGTCATATGAGATGATACATTTACTGGGGGCCCAAGCCTAGTGAGGTGATACTGAAGTAGGTGATATCTATGTATATATAGGGGAAAGCCCTTCGGCGAGGTGGGGGCAGGGGATAGTAAGAGGCATTGTTTAAATATATCCCATGAACCAGGGCTCTCTCCAATTGTATAAGGGTTTACATGTCAATTCTGCTGTTTTCCCATCTCTTTATGGTGTATAACATATATATGTGTATGGCTAGCCTATTTTGGGATCTATATGAATTGAAAGAGACCTAAGCTTGAAACTAGATAATTAACATAAAATTCTCCATGTTATGCTAGAAGTCAATGATTATTCAATAGTAAAACACACAGCGAGATTTCAGATTTGACTATGATAATCAGTATTTTCAAAAAAAAATTGCATCCAACACCACCCTGGTTCTTCCTACCCCTGATTCTACTGTACACAGACGGTACTTTAAGCACCCTACTCGGGGTCCCCCGAGCTGCCTGTACAGCTGTCTGTAAACATGCCACAGGCGATCACACATCATAACCTTCTGTCAGCACCATTGTTATCTCCAGCCACAGCCTCATTCTCAGTATAATCAACAGGACTGAATGTGGAATGTTTTAGGATGCTCCATTGCCAAATGATGGTTAGACAGCATTCATCGGCAGTGAAGATCACTGGCATAACACAATGGGCATATAGATCAAGAAAGCTATTGCATTCTAATGACTTTTAATTGCAGAACACCACTGAGCGTAAACACTTATTATATTTCAATAACTTGCCTTTGTGCTCAATATGGCCTTACACACTTTAATGACATCCATAAGTAAAACTAACCCTAAGGTACATATTTGTGATTACATCTATAGATGAAATATGTACATATACACTGAGGTCAGAAATGCTCTGGTGACTTGTTGGATGGTATGTTTTAGCATACACTGTAAAAATATTCGGTTGAATATACGGAGAACCAATGCAAAACTTTACGGTGGGTCATTGTCAATGTGATTACGGTGAAGCAATGTTAAGTCAACCAATTTTACTGTGAATATCTGTAATCCAGTATGGTGAAACACAGTTTATTCATTTACGATGAAGCTATGTCTTGTAACAATATTCCGTTGAATATAAATAGAATCAATGTAAAATTTTACCGTGGATCATCATTATATATATCATTACAGTGGGGCAATGTAAAATCAATCAACTTTACTTTGAATATTCGTTATTCAGCACAGTGAAACACAGTTTATTTTACAGTGAAACACAGTTTATTTATTTTACGGTGAAGCTTCGTTAAATTGATGTTTAGTTTTATCACACCAGGTGGCAGTTTGGTTCATGAGGAGATTTTCATGGATGCTAAGAACACCATTTTTGTGATAATAAGGAAAATATATAGATAAACAGCTGTAAGGTTTGCTCTGTACCCATTCTAGAGTCACTTCTTCTCATGGACTGGCATTACAAAGTGTCATGAAACATTTTATAAGGCTCTCAAAGACTGATTCCTAATGATTAGGCCTGAAGTCTTGACACTAAGATGCTATTGCTGATTGGACATGGTACCAAATTTTGCATGGAACCATATTGAGCACAGAGTTAGGTATATGTGGATAAATGGATGGAAAAATACTGGGATAACTAAGTTAAATTACACTAAATACCATTATAAATATTGTCTAGGCACTGTAATAAAATGACGGTAATGTCTCGTATTCTTTTAGAATTAAGGTGATTCACTGGCACCACTGGGTGCCGGACTGAACTCGAAACGACAGTGACTGTTATTTTTACTGTGAAAGTCTGGCACCCAGTGATGCCAGTGAACTCCGTTATTTTGACAGATTTTTTTTTACTCTGTGGGCGATCAGAAACAGTTTGGGTATACATTTACAAAGTCAACACCTAAAGAGTAAACATGATGTGATGAAAATATGAATCATACAACAATATATGACTGGCATCCACATATTGGAAGTACAATAATATAAATTTATAGTTTGCACCAGTGGATATGTTTTGCTTAATAGAAAACCATGAGTTATCATTATTGTGTCTAGTGTGTGTCTAGTTTGGTGCTGCTTGCTCTAACTGTGGACCACTTTTAGTAAGATGAGACAAGTGTATGGTGATTTATAATCCATATAATCTAAGTCCATTCTAGATAGGGGAGACAAATGTGTCTGATAGTTGCGTTCACACCAGTCTACAAGACAGCTGCTCGCAGCCAAGGCTTATCAGAAGTTATCTTTTCTCAAGCAAACACTGTAATATCAACTAGTAAACTCAATACTTGATATTTTTATGCAAGTCAGCTAGAAGTCATTTCCTTTTGGAATCAAACAGTACTGCTACGTTAAATCTGTTTTAGGAAAATGATTTGATTATTGGATTATTGGACACTACTATCTAAACTATAGTTAATGTCATTTCAGTGTAGTGCCTGTTATTCTAGAGATTATTCAGCCCATTCAGCAAAAGGAACTTTTGCTTTTTTTCAATCAAAATGCAACTTTTTCCAAAAAAATGAGCCATGTTAGGACAAGTATGGCCATTATAATTTACTGATCACCAATTGAAATAAAATAAAATTCTCCTTCCCGTGATAGAAAAAGGAGACTGTATTTTCCAGAAATACATTGATGGTACCAAAACGCAGGCATCTTCAAGTAACATTACAGATATGCTTCCCAGACAGCAAGGAGAAGGATAGGCTACAAGCAAAAGTATAGAATGAGCAAAGCAATAAGGGGTAAAAAAGATGCATCCATTAGATGAGTGGAACAAGAAGAGGCCATTAATAACAGGCAATTAGGAGCTAGCTGACAAAAAGACCAGTATGGTGTAGGGTGCTTGGACGGCATAGGTTATACCACAACAAGGCTGAGGGATGCATTGTGCTATACTAACTATAAAAGGCCACTCTTGCATCAGGGGTCAAAAGGGGAGATGCTTGGTATTGGTATATGAGATGAGTATGTTAATTTGATTAGCATATTGGGGTCGGAGATAAAAGGTGGTGTTTAGATGGAAACATGGAGAAGGATGCAAAAGGCGACAGATGAGATTGTAAACTTTAGGAGAAAACATACAAAGCACAAATTTAATTTAAAGGATAGGTAAGTCTAATAAGCAATAGCACAGGAAAAGAAATAATCTATTATAATTTATATGCCAACAGTATGCAACCCTCAACATCATAGCATTGCCATTATTCTATCTAAGATGTGTCTGCACACCAAAGACAGCTGATGGGGGTTAGCCTTCAGCATAGTATAGTAGAGCCAGGGATAAGAATTAATAAATCTGAGATGATGTAAATGCACTTCAACATTGCTTTGTATATACAATATTACTTAAAGATAAGATAGAGGAAGTCCTCAAGGTAAAGCAAAATATTTACAATAGAAACATATCATAGTAAAATATCTTTGAGCAGAGCCTCATAGTTCAAATACTTTTCTTTTTACATTCATCAGTGAGTGAATACAGGCTTATGTTTGTATACATGTTTACCACCCAGGACCATTACCCCAGGGAAACAATTATACCTTATGTACCTACCACTTCTTACACATATGCTAAATGATAACAATCATCCAGTACCTACCAAAGTGTTGGATACTTGTCACTCTAAGCACTGGACAGTAATGACTGTCATATGGGATGATTAACAGATTGGCGGCCTGACCAGAGTAACATCCCCTGAGATAACTGATGTGAAGGAGGCTTCTCTGTGTATCTAATAGTGGGTTGGACATAGGTTGGTCTCTTGGGAGGCATAGATGTCGGAAAAGGTGGAAGGAATGGGGGTAGGCATGCAGGGAGGGGGTAGTAAGGGGCTGTGCATGTCCCAGAGGACTTGCTCTAACCTTAGAGGCATTGGCTGAACATGAACTATGATACTGAGTCCGGCCCTCTTCATGTTCTAAAGACCTAAGTGATCATACCACATCTCTATCATCTTCTATTTTCTGTATATAGATGTATCATTAGAACTGTATAACTGAATGTGAAAGTGGAATATTTCAACTGATTATCAGGACTCATCACCAAGGGCCTAACATCTGACATACACTTTTCACATAAAAACCTATACTGGTTCCAGAAACTTTATGAGAAATACAATCTGGAGTGAAGTGGTCATATTGGGCAGGTTGAAATTGAGTGTGGCTACCCCATTTGATCCATAGTATAGCGTGGGATCTTTTGCTAAAAAGGGGCGACATTTTTTGGTCTCCCCTCACAAAGAGTCCAAATTCTTTTGATCCCCCCCCATTGTTACAAAATGACCACTCCCTTAATGCATTTTCAATGCTGCTTACCTCAGCATGGTGTATGTTCATGTTACGTGTTTAATTAACCTTTGTACAGCCTCAACCTCCTGGAGGGGCTCTATACCTCCTCCATGACGTGCATACATAACCCTATGCCATGTCTCAATACCCTGTAGGGATATACTGATGTGATATGTTTTAATGGAATCAGCTATAGCAAAGCAATCACGAAGGAACTTAAAAGCTATATGTTCAGCAGTTGAGGTTTGGGTTTACAAGAATCTAACATAATGCTCTGCCTCGTGTGATAAGATCCAATACACCACTCGTGGACAAATCTGTTCTTTAGACAGATTATCGTGGACCTCTGTCTATAAATTCCAGCTCAGCTAAGAGACTACAGATAACACCAGGACCAACACGCCTCCAATCTTTTGGGCTTGTCAGAAAACAGGGGCTGCCAATTTTTGTGGCCATCTTTTTATCTCACTACTGGTTTGGTTCCAAAAACCCTAATATATTGCTTTCATCAGGTTTTTATCAGGTTATCACGAACTGTCTTGTGATTTGTACTCGTAGGGTTTCCAAACTTCTAGCGATTCTTAATTCCATTTTCGTTAGTTTCTTTTCAAACACCTGCAGTTTTTCTCAATCAAATTGTTTACATGTACTTAGTATGCATTGTATGCTTAACCCTTTAGCTGCCGGCCTTAAAACTACAATTTGGGCCTTAACCACCGGCCCTTTGCTATGGGAATATGCAACTTAACAAGTATGTGCTCCCTGGGATAGTGGCTAAGTAGTAAAATAAGTTGTATTGGAGACATAATTTGCACCTTTCTGACAAGGGGATGTAGTACTCTTATTACATATTTTTGGATTAGTTGAAAAATTCTCATTCTTTGTTTCATAGCAGGATCTGCAAGTTAGTAGTACTGTTGCCATAGGGCAGCACTGTTGCTGCCCTATGGCAGCAGCGGTTTTTCAGAGGTATTTTAGATGCTGCCCAGAGGCAGCAGCGGCCCTTAAAGGGTTAAACACTATTTCTTCTGTCAGCCATTTGATTTACTACTTGAAAAAAACACACATAAAAAACATAACCTGTCCAGAACAGTACAGTGAGATTGTTCTATTATTATAGTGAGTTTAGTGTTGTATCTGCTCTTATGGCCTTGAACATTGTTATAAAATATATCGTTTGAGTGGGCATTTCGGAGTGCTGTCTCAGTAAGAAGATCAATCATGCACTCCAGATAGTTCTGTCCTCTACCTAAAATTGATGTTTTGAACCCCAATACACCGAGTCTATAAATAGAACATGTTACTGCTCAGATGTTCTCTTTTATGCCATAAAATACCACACTACGCAGGATGGATTCTCACACAAATCCCTCAAAAGTAAAGGTTATGTGAACTCAAATTCAGTGCATTTTTGGTTCTAGGATAACAAATTGCCCTTCCTCTGCCAGTGTCACCTTAATTCCAACCATGAAATTATTAGATTATGGTAGAGTTTGCCATGTGGTACAAGTCTCTGAGACTCCTGTTACACACTAAACATAAAAGGAGTCAACTGTGTCTCCCATGTGGCTTTGTTAAAAATGCAGTGTCAAACAGCTATTGACTGCTTATATGGAAGGTCAACTTGGGTTGACACTGATAGTAGAGAGTCAACTCAAGTTGACCCTTCATATAAGCAGAGTCATTAGTTGTTAGACTATCTATTTACCAGAGCCACTTGGGAGACACAGTTTACATCCTTACTTTTCTCTGTGTAATATAAAGATGCATAATGTAACCCATGTGAAATTGTGTCAAAGTGCCCCTCATCCAGCAGGATCCTAAATAACAGACTCCCCATGTAACAGACCCTTGGTGCACAATGCTCATAACCTTTGTTTGTCTTTTTGTATAGGTGAGTGACTTGTCCTTATATCAACCCAGGTGAGTATGCATGAAATTGGTTTGATTCTTTTTTGTCAGAGTCCACACTTGTAAGGGGCCCAGCTGTATTACAGTAGCTCCACCTTCAGATCACTGTCTCTATTAAGTGGGCAGTGTCTCTATTGGGTGATCATTGGCATCCAATAGCAGAACGGCAATCACTATGGATTAAACACTTCATTGACCAGAACACATAAAACATAATGTACCTAAGGACAGTCTGCTATATCCTCAACAAAACGAGGTTATGGAAATGATAATCCAGACCAGGTGAAAGACACCAATGAGCATTGGTCTGTATTTAACATGAGACAGAAATGTGCAGAGTGCCAAATATAGGCCTAAGTAGGTTTTCAATTATGTTGGCAGTGCAGCCCTGGTCAGATTTCTTTGGTCATTCATATGGAATCTAAACTCAAACAGATGCTTTTAAATCAATAGAGTTTGCCTCGAACGGTAAGCTATTACAGGGATGTAGCTGTATTGAATATTTAGAGTGGGATCACTAGGGTCATTAATGTCAGACCATGTATGGGTAAAGGAATAGGAAGTGTTATGTCATGATTTACTGAAATTGATGGATACCACATAAACATGTTCTATTCACAGAGCATAGGGAGGCTTTAGAAATTCTGAGTATCCTGTTTGTGATAACCATTGGGATTGCTATTGTTTGTTACAATAATGCAACTCACTCCACACTCACACACCCATCCTCATATGCCTGGAAGAGCAAGGTTGAGGGAGTCAGTGAATAGTTCAAACTGTACATGTCAGCATCGGTGTTCAATACACCCATTCCATAAAGCGTGAAATTACATTACCCTATGAACAGGGTTTAGAGTCCATATAAACAGCGCTCGATGAGTGCTTCCATAACCATAAATAATGTCACATCACATCATAATGTCTGATCATTTATTGAAGCCACATTTACTGTTAGTTTGATTATGGAGAGCATTTATTTTGTACAATAAATTTATTAATTTTTACTGTGACCAAGAAGCACTTTGAGGGTCAGTGAGTGCTATCTTTATGGACATTGAGTAAGATCTCTATAGTCATATAAATCAAAAGTACAAAACATTAAATGAAAACAAAGCTACATGGAATATATAGCTGTGACCCTGATAACACATAGAAATGAGACTCATTGCCTCGTGTGGTCTTTCTAAAAATTAGATCCAATATCCAACAGAATGCTGCAGAAAAAGGGAAGGTGTGTTGGAAAATATCATGTGAACCATATCCAATTTGCTCCCTCCTCTATTTACTGTGAACATTAATTTTAGTTATATGCATAATAAAGCAACCAAGTTGTACCAAAGTCGACCAATTTTGGGGTCGAGGGTGGTTTACAATCTTTATAATCTAGGTCCTATCCAGAAAGGTTCAATCGATATGTTTAATAGCTTGCTACAAACCCAACTCAAGTAGGTTCTCCATTCCTTATGTCTTAAACTTAGTTAAACATTTTTATATTTTCATTTCTAAACTAGAGAGGTTACATCATAAAGATAAAGGGCATTTTTAATAATTGCATGTTAAGATTATGTTTGTGAATTATTATACCATTAGGTGCCTGACACTTGCAACAATTGTTAGATGAAACTATGCCTCACTGCCTCCCATAATAATCTAAATCAAAGCTCCAATTGATGCAAACGCACTGTATGAGAACACCCACAGGTTCAAGAGCAACAAGGTTCCTCTCCTTGAAAAGGTGAAAGAAGAAAAAGCCACAAGAAAAAGAAAGCATATTGTGCACACAGCAATAAAGGGTAAGAAAAGGTACATCCATTAGATAAGTCGAACAAAAAGGTGCATTAATCACATGTAACTAGGATCTAGATAACAAAAAGAGCAGTATGGTGTAGGGTGGTAGGGGTTGCATAGATAATGACACAGTCGGGTAAAAATACCATACTGGATAAAAGAGCAGGTTGGTGTGGAATGCTAGGCTGGCATAGGTTATACTATATACCAAGGCTGAAAGAGTGATTGTCACTACTAAGCATAAAATTCTGCTGTCTCAGGCATCTGGGTTCAAATGGGAACCCCCATAGAAGTACTCAAATTGACGTCCTTAAAATATTGGTAGGGAAGACAGAAGGCAAGGATAAAAAAAGGGATGGCAAAAAAAAGCTGGAGAAATAGAAGTGGGAGAAAATGAAAACTCTGTATTAAATAAGAATAATTGTAAGGACTGTACAAGAGAAAATTAACAAAATAATAATAGCATATGCTATTTATCTTAGTTTTCTCCCTTTTCCTCCCTTTCTCTAGTTAGTGGGTTGGTGGAAGACTTCCACTAATGGGCTTGGTAGAGGATATATGGCTTCGGTCCTGTTAGAGATGTCTGTCTACTACTGTTATACTTCCTTTGTGTATATTTGCTTACACACAGTCAGGAGCAAGGATGCTACCATACATACTATTCATTTTCATCTATGGTAGTTTGCTATGGCATTGCACTCACACTTAAAAGTTACAGCATGCCATAATTTCACTACACTCTACAATATTTCTCACAATTTCTTTCAATGTATCTCAAAATTATAAATGATCAGTATCTTGCTTAGATGCGTCCCCGCTTTGTCACTCTAGACATGCATCATAACATTCACCTGAAATGGGGCAATTTAATTCATGTGCTTGAAAAACTTTTAGAAGTCATAGGTTTCAGATATTGTAAAATATGGCTCCTTGGCACAATGGACCACAAATACCTAAAATGTGTATGCCATCTCTGACAAATCATCTTAGCTTTCTCAGGATATCATACAGTATAAATAGGGTCTAAGCCTCCTGAAGAGGTCATACTGGGTCACTTGGCCTAAGCCTCTTTAACCCTTTAAGAACAGATGTCGCTAAAAGATGACATTTGTCATCATGATGCACCAATGCAGCCCTGACGAGTAACTCGCCGGTGCTGCAGCGGTGCTTCGTGCCGACACTTCGAGTCGGCATGATGCTTAAATGAAGCACTGGCAAGTTAGTCACCAAGGCTGCGTTGATGCATCATGACAACCAAGGCATGATGCATTGAGGTATTATTATGCCACCTTTAAGGGTTAAAGGTACATACCAACTAAAAAAAATAGACCTGTCTGTTGTCCTGGCTCCTGACTCCCTAGTGTCTGGACAGACAGGCATTCAGCAGTCTAAGTAGCGGCCTGCAGCCAAGCTAATAGATGTTGACCTGCACCCTGTGTTGCAGTGTCAGCCGACAGTCACCCAAGTCACAGGTCATAGATCAGCATGTCTGCTGTGTGCCATTACAGCTGGAGTGCAGATAACACCAGGACCAACACACCAGGCTGAAAACCCCGAATCCATTTATTTGATATATTTAAAAGGCTTCTTAGCTTTTAGTTATTCTTATTCTGAAATTTTCCGCTTTTATTAGTTTTTCTTTTCAAAAACATGCAGTTCGCTTCAATTAAATTCGAAATATAGGACATGATAAGACTCTTTTTAATCTCCACTCTACATCCTTTAACATGAGGGGAAGCTCTATCTATCTTTGTAATACATAGTGATATGATAAAGAGTCATTAGTCAGTGAATTGATTTCTGCCAGTCTCTCATAATTGATAGCATTACTATAAAAAATAGCTTATCTGCACATGCTTCTTTTTAGGATGCTCTGTACACAGTTCTGAGGTCAACATTTGGAATAGAAATCTATTTAGTATTTTCTGAGCCCTTCACAGTAACTGTTGAAATTAAATTTGTTTTGAAGATGTCTGCTGTGTGCCATTACAGCTGGAGTGCAGATAACACCAGGACCAACACACCAGGCTGAAAACCCCGAATCCATTTATTTGATATATTTAAAAGGCTTCTTAGCTTTTAGTTATTCTTATTCTGAAATTTTCCGCTTTTATTAGTTTTTCTTTTCAAAAACATGCAGTTCGCTTCAATTAAATTCGAAATATAGGACATGATAAGACTCTTTTTAATCTCCACTCTACATCCTTTAACATGAGGGGAAGCTCTATCTATCTTTGTAATACATAGTGATATGATAAAGAGTCATTAGTCAGTGAATTGATTTCTGCCAGTCTCTCATAATTGATAGCATTACTTTAAAAAATAGCTTATCTGCACATGCTTCTTTTTAGGATGCTCTGTACACAGTTCTGAGGTCAACATTTGGAATAGAAATCTATTTAGTATTTTCTGAGCCCTTCACAGTAACTGTTGAAATTAAATTTGTTTTGAAGATTATGTTTATTAGGGAACAGTGAAATATTTTTTTGTCTGATCAAAGGTTCTGCACCCCTTGCATAAGGCTGGTTTTCCCGTGGACAGTCATATATAAACATACTATGTATTAATTACTGCACCAACCTGAATGCCCAGCACCCTACCACATACCCTCCTTTCACCAACAACCTCTATCGATCAGCCCTATCTAGCACTTCCTCTATTGGTACCTCATGGGAACAGATAAGTCACGCCACATAACTCTGTCACACCCTCCATCATTCTGACACCTCCACTTCATCTTGTTGGTCCGTGTGTCTCCCAGTTATGAGCAGGATTTGCGGCTCACTGCAAGATGTAGCATTGTGTGGTATCTTATTCTGTAATAGAGTATATAGACAAGGAGGTTGCGGCTCTGTATTCGTGGCTATAGGGAGGGAGGATTGAGTCCTGGGTCAAGAAAGCACCAATGTACTTCCATGAAGGCTTCCTTCCACAGTCTTTATGACATATTTCTTGATAGTCTTTGTATTAATTACATAACAATTTTGGTACAACATGCAATCAAGGATGGCAGATTCAAGTAATACAGTTGACAGTCAAATCACTAATATAGAAATTAAAAGTCTGTACTTCCTGTCCCTGATTATGGATAAAGTGGTTCCGACTGAAACTCATTACCATTTAACAGCAATCTCTGACTGTCTTGTAACGAGGCAGGAGAGTTGATTACAAGTGTCTCACTGTGCTTGGCCATTAGTAGAAGTCCCTACAGTCATCAATAATTAGTGGGAAACTTTCAAAATAGATGATACACTTCTGAGAATGTAACCAGTGGTTTTCGGTCTGTGGATACCAAGAGTGTGGGTTATATCTGACCAAAGCCTTTCCTTGTGCTGCTTGAAGGATATCCGACCAGAACTTTTTTTGGCAAGATGCCGTAAATTATGCCCGGGGCTGTTCCGCACCACAGAGATCTGATTACCTGACATCACCAGAATCAGGCTCCTTTTTCACACCTTCATATTGGAGTGCTCCAGAGGAGTGTTTCTTCTTAACATGCATCTACTGTGCCTTCCTGCTCCCACAAATCTCTTTTCCAAATATGATTTAGTCAGTGATTTGAAACTCTGAAAGCGACCCCACTCTTCACATAAAAGAAAGAAAGAAGGCTTGGACTGCTTTAGTTTGATTTGGGTTTCAGTGATAATGGGGAATTTAGGTGAATAAAGTTAATTCTGTGGTTAAAGGTAATTTTGAACTGTGATTATAACATTAAGACTTTCGAAAAATTCACTGGTAGTTTCAGGAGTTGTCTCTAGGGGTTGGCTAGAGTAGGCTAGACTCTTTGTTGAAATATTGGCTCCATTATGACAGTTTATTGGTTTCCACATGTGTAGCTCATTCATCAGAAGAAAAGCATAGAGCAGTTTACATTCTCAAATAGGCAGAATCCCTGGAAGAAAATGATTTGTATTTGCCTCTGTCATTTTTCAACTAACAGTGCAATATATTAAAACCAAGTAGTGAAGGCAGCACTGTTGAGGCTTGGAGGCATGTAAAATACACAGACCACCACCACAAACCCAGCCAAAATGATACAGTTCATATCTACCAGCTTTTCGACACCATATGAGTTTTTTTCACAAGATCTGATCAAGAGCTGGATGGTTAACATATTGCTGTTAGCATCTGCCCATGAATGACTCTGTCATACTGGATGATAAACAAATTGGTGGTCCAAGCATAGAAATCCCCTGAGAATAGCGAGGTGATATTAAAGAAGGACCTGTCTGTATGTTTACAAGTGGGTTGGACATGGAGTGGTGTCCTTGGGGAGCTATGGGGTGAGAGATAGATGGAGTGGGGCGGAGAGGGCAGTGGAGGGGAGGGTCCTGGGATGACGGTCTGTCCCTGATGACTTTGAGGCTTGGAGGCATTGAATCACACGAATTGCAGGATGGTGTTCATTGTCTAGCAGTACAACAGTGCCTAGCTTTTGTAGCACAGATAATATGACTTCACCTGTTTTCAGATGCATCACATTCTTGGTGAATATTCTCTAAATGTTGATAGATGTTATTGCATCTATCTTTTTAGTGGTAAGAAAAACTCCATTTCAGTCATAAATAATTTTCTCAGTATTGTGACAGTACCATCTTTACCTATTTTGGTGGAAAGAAAGCTATCTCTCTCAAGTGACCTTGCACAATTTATTTTTCTAGATGGTATAGCTAAGTTCTAAATGTATCATATCTATATCATAGTTTTTTTCAAACCTTAAAGCTCAAACATTTGGTGCTAATGCAAATTTAAGAGTACTATTCTCAATGACATAGGTCTGATTTGTAAACATTTTAGTACTGCCTCCCACCCCTGAGTCTATAATATACCACACTTCAGGACACTGCTCTGGGGTCCCCTGAGCTGCCAGTACAGCTGTGTGTAAACATGCCACAGGCAATCACAGATCAGAACCTTCTGTCAGCACCATTGTTATCTCCCACCAGAGCCTGCACGGGTGTGGTAAAGCATGGAGTTGATGCTACAGGCTTATAGCAAAGCTTGAGAATGGGCTATCGGCGCATCCGGTTTCACGGGTCAAAAGTTCAATCAGGTATCAAGTGGTGTACACCCCATCAAGTTAGAATACAGAGTATCCCCTGATACTCTGCTGCTTAGCTTAATTAAAACAGGTTAGGTAGACTCGAAAATGCAAAGGGTTGCTATGGTACAATTTATGCCTTCACAAGAGATTAAGATATCGGGTAGGGTGCAAATCTGTCCAATCAAAGCACGTGTAAGCAAGAGTCCAAACTTAACATAGTGTACTGTGCCAAGTATTAGCAGGTTTTAAATCAAATGTGTGGACTGAAGTTGGTCACATTATTTTTCCCAAATATTGCTTTTATATAACAATGAACGTACCCGGATGGGAGGGTTTTCCAGGGTATGGGCTATAGCCGTATAATATATTTAGAGTGGGATCACTAGGGTCCTGAATGTTAGGCAACTTATGGGTAAGAGAGGAGCAAGTGCTATGGCTTGATTTACTGAAATGGCTGTGTACCAAGTAAAGCTGTTTTATTCACATAGTGTGTAAAGCCTTCAGGATTCCTAGAACCCCGTTTATGATACAATTAGGAATTATTATTATTATTTGTATCAATATTGTAAATCACTTGACACATAGCCTACCCAATATGCCTATTAGAACAAGGTTTGGGAATATATTGCATGTTGATTGATCATTTCATCCTGTAGGTGGCTGCATTAGGGAATGATCATGCATATTTTAACAACATGGGAGGGTGCTGTTGGTTTTTGCACAGAGCACACAATATTCACCAAACCCGGTCAGGGATTCAACTTTCCCAACTCCCCCCCCCCCACATGGGTCGAAAATTGACACATACCCAGGCTTGTTGAAGCATAGTAAAGCACTAGGTATGTCGCTGAAAGGGGGACATTTTTTGCAATCCCTAATAGGAGTTGAAATCTTTCAGCTCCCTCCCTGCCATCAATGGTTCAAAATGATGTCACATTATGTGATGAAGTCAAGTTAAGCACACCTGAATTATAAGTAATCTTCTAATATTTGATCAGCAGTCTTTATAGCAGAATTCCCAAGCATGATCCAAATCATGCATAGGGTCAATAATCTCACAAAATGTATGCCTCAAATAGGTTCTCAATAAAAAAAACATTATACCTGTGAGTGTAGACAATGCCATTGATAAATCCATAGTATGGACACTACTAAGTAGCAGGGTATTTGTGTTATTGAACTATATACGTCTACTACTAATGTCATAATGTTTGCTCATAGTTTTTCCATCTTGGGTTACTATTACTTGCCATATTATACATGGAAACACATAGCTAAGTGAACCTTCATGTCAAAGTACAAAATAATAAAACGGAAAAAAATACAAATAGAACACACAGCTGTGACCCTGATAAAGCATGGAATTAAGACTCAGGGCCCCTTGTCATCTTGCTAACAAAGAGGATCAAGTGTCTGAAAATGAGGCTACAATATTGGGGAAGGGTTCTGGTAACATCCGGGTCCATAAGGCAAGTCTTAGGTAGAGTCCATTATAATGGTCTTGCCTTATTGAGATGGGGAAACATGGGACGTTGTATACTACTTGAATCTATTGTGTTTAAATAGTTTGATCTGTATCAGTTATTTCTTTGTATAGAAAACCAGTATCTCTCACCACCATCTTGGGAGCATGCTCCTCATTTCTCTTCTAACAGGGTATGTCCAAAACAGTTCAGTTGACAATTTAGCGACAACGCAGCTTAAACTATTATATCCCTCCATCTATAAATGCTTGCTTTACCTATTCTTGATGGTTCCTTATGGTCACCATCAACGAGGCTCTAATTGGCCGAAGCTATATAGGAAATACCAGGGCTTAGTCGGCCAAAGTTCCCAAGTGGCCATGGCCATAAAGGGTTTTATGAGCTCATTAATATATAAAATATCTTTTGATATTCTTCAGACTTCATAAACTTCAGAGAACCCAATGAACTTTCATTGCCCCTATCCTCAGCAGAATTGTGTATAGTGTATGTTCATGTTCAGGAGGAGTGTTTAATTACCCCTGAACCACCCTGGACGTCAGGTGTACCTCCTCAATAGCGTGCATACTCGCCCCTTTGTTGTGTTGCCTTGACCTGAAGGTATATATTAATGTAGCCCAGCTATAACAAAGCAATCATGAAAGATGCTGGGTCTTTTTCCTTTTTCAGGAGCTGCGGTCTGAATTAAACAGAATTTAGCAGTACGCTGTAAACGGCTTTAAGTGCTATTGGGCTGCTGGCTTTCCCTTGAGAGAAAGGAAAACCCATGATAAAATGTAAATATCATATTAATAGTAAAGAGTAAAGGTTAAACTAAACACTCTCATTACATTCGTGAAAAAAGAGGCTATTAATTACATTTAACCAGGGGTGTGCCAACAAAAAGGCCAGTATGGTGTAGGGGGCTAGAGGTGACATAGATTATACCATAGCCCGACACAGAGAGCCATTGTAATTATATTAAAATATAATGTATACTCATAGAGCAGACCATAACTATATCTATTGGGGTATTGGGAATTGAATATTCAAGGTGGAATGTAAATACAGCATGATACTTTTCCAAATTAAACCAGTACTTCTTGTGCCTAATTGTGGCTTATTCAGGACAAAGCGGTTTCAATTTGGTCCCTCGACCATCTAGCAATCTCCACTCTACTTACATGGAAGGAAGTAAAACTGATTACAAGTGCCTCACAGCATTGTGTGAATAGATGAGTGTACAGCCAAGAAATAGGAAGAAACCGTTAATATCCTAGACTTCTTGTTGTGTTTACTGATACCTATCTCTGACTACAAAACATGATTATATGTTATATTCATTTCAAGAATGAAGGAGAATCACATCAGTGGATGCTTTATCTAGGAACCAAGGAAAAGATGAACAGAATTTGTTTGTTAAGAAACCTATTAGAGTCATGAAAATGGCACAACTAATTGATTGAGTGTATGTTATTTGTCAAGCAATATAATGAAGGAAAAATTATGATGAGGTCATAGTATTTATTTGAACCATGACAGAACAGTTTTCTTTGGAACTGCTGCAAAGATTTGCAGTGAGATAGTCACACAATATTTGGTTACAATGGAACAACTATTATTCTGGTATTAACCACTCACGAATAAGCATACCATACAGCCGGCATCTAACTATATGTACACTAATAACTACAGCTACTTGTAGTAGACACTCTAGATAATGATTATAGAACCCATCTCTATGATCTCTTGTACCACCATATTACTATGTCCTATCATCTCTACCCTGGGAACACCTTCAGCCAGTAATCATGGCCTCTCCTTATTGTAACTGCCAAAATGAGCCTATTATCATCAAGCATGCTGATTATCATCAAGTATTGATACTCCATACCACTAAGACGTCTCATAGGACTCCACTGTGAAAAATATATGAAAGAGGGAGAGACAGTGAAGGGATAGGGAGGGAGACAAAAAGTGGGGCATTGAAGGAGACAAATAGATAGACAGAAGGAGAGACTGACAGAATAAACATAAATCAGGGGGAATGATGGCAGGATAAGATGCTGTAATGTAATTGGCATTATCATTATTGATGAGTGACCACTTTGGCAAGTCTGATTATAAAACGGGAAATTTTTTTCCTTTTTTTCCTTTGTTTTTGAATGAATAGCTATTTATATTTAACTCCATTTATAGATATTTTCCACTGCAATTCTTTACCACAGCAATCTAACCTAATTAGAATTATTCTCTTCATTCACAATGTGGATTGAGCCATATTACTCTCAAAGAACATCATGCCCACGTAGATTGATAAGTCATTTATTTTCTGCCTGAACCTGCACACAATAACACAATACTTACTTAGTAAGAATATAAGGGTGAATTATTTGGTAATCTAAATTTTTGACCTTTTGGTCTGGATGAATCTGGATGAAACTTGGATTTGATCCCATGCTGAGTACCTCGATTGTAATGAAAATTGGGCATTGCCATTGGAAGTGGGATTGAAGCAGTCAATGAAGGGTGTTGAAACTGGGGGTTTGTCTAGTCTAGGTTACTGCCAATGTAAAGGCTTTAATGCAAATGCTGTAAGTGTATTGTGTCATTACTAGAATTGAAATTGGACAATTCATTTTAGCAGGAGCATACAGGGCTTGCTATCCCTTTATTGTATAGGACAGATTCAGTGAGACTAACAGTCATTGACAAATTTTCATATAAGAAGAATGACACTCCAGTGTCATAGGCTATCCTATTAGACGTGATCCATTTGATATTTTGCATGATTCATTTAATCATAAAAGATACAGCATGACTTGAGCAGTTTATGAATTAACAGTCATAAACACAAAGTCATGCAATAAAATAGTAATGTCATGAGGAAATAAACTTTTGAATAGAAAATTTGTCATATTAAGCAATAGATACCACCACTATTCTGAGCAGGGCTACTTCACTGAATAGAGGATAATCAAATGATCCACTATGCATGGATACCAAACAATGATGAAAGGAGGCACGATAACGTTCCTACACAGTTGAGTATTCCAGTCTGTCGTGGCAAATCTATAGCCTCAATATAGACATATTAAGGCCCCATTCTAGGACAAATAAGGAATTAAGCACACTGGGAATATGTGACTTACATACGGTTGTATAATGTATACAAAAGGAACCCCGAGGCAAATTATGACAATAGGTGTTTTTTCGATCATCAGATCAATAATTATACAGTGTACCAGATTTGCATCTTTAATGAAGTGTGTACATCAGGGTGATTTTATCACTAAGTTACTTTTTAAGCAAACATTCATAGCTCTACTATGTGGAACTGTTATATGTAGGAGACTATCTGTATGCCAGACATGGCTGATATAGTTTAACTTTGACTATAGGTTATTTGAACCAGGACCAAGTATCATAGAATCAGAGATGACTCACATAGGGAACATGTGGCGGTCAGCTCTGGACATGGATGTGTATGTCATATGAGATGATTAACATACCAGGGGCCCTGGCATTGTGAGGTGACATAGAGGTGATCTCTATGTATATAGGAGAAAGCCTTTTGGCAGGGGGGGGGGCAAGGGATAGAAAGAGGCAGTTGAATATGAAACACAACTGTATAATGGTTTACATGTCAACTCTGCTGTGTTCCCATGCCTTCATGGTGTATAGCATATGTGTATGGCTAATCTATTATTTGATCTATTTCAGAATTCAAAAGAAATTGTCTATAAATTGAAGAGGTTGGTTTAAGAGGTTGGTTTATCTTTTATTGATCCATAAAGTGCACTCAGTATTGATTTTACATTGAGAATACCGTATATGTTTTACATTGAATTGTATGTAGAATATGTACCGGTAGTCTATACACACGATTTATCACAGTTTCAATAGTTAATCCGTATTTTTGATATTTACGGTACTCGTTTGACATTACCGGTATTATCGATAGCTTGTATAAGTACTCTCAATATTGTGGAATAATATTTGTTATTGACCAATAAATAAAAGGATGACAGTCTACATAGTAGATATTTAATGCCACCCTTTACGGCTGGGCCATTTCTTTTTCACACAGAAACTTGCACAAGTTGTGGAACAAATCAAAATTTACCTAAATAGGTACAGTTAGATTCAATTGAAACAGAACTTCTGTTTCTGAAATCTGAAAGAGACATAAGCTTTAAATTGGATAATTTACATAATTGATAAGCTTGAAATTGGGAGCATTTACGCACCTGGGATTAATCAATAACAAAACACATAGTTAGATTCACCATGATGTCAGACTTGGTATTGAAATTAAGACTTCCAGAACTCAATTAAAACTGTCACCTATCCAAGAGTCCATTTCCTACATGAACAGCACTTTAGGGACCCTGCTCTGGGGTCCCCTGAGCTGCCTGTACAGCTGTCTGTAAACATGCCACAGGCGATCACACATCATAACCTTCTGTCAGCGCTATTGTCATCTTACACCAGAGCCTCATTCTCAGTATCATCAACAGGCTGGTGTTGATAAGTACGTGTATTATCTTATTAAGGAATGATTCTAATCTTCTTGTATTCCAACCGAGGAGACTGTTGATCACTGGCCTAAGTTAATGGGCATCATATGTCAAGAAAGCTATTGCATTTTAATGAAATTGCATTGACTTTTCATTTCAAAACACTGTTGAGTGTAAACACTGATAATGTTTCAATAACTTGCCTTCGTGCTAAATATGGCCTTCCATACGTCAACTTGATGACATCCATACCTAAAGGTTGAGGTTAAAAAAGAGTTTAAAATCAAAGTACCTTAGTGAATCATAGGCGTATGCTTTGTGATATCCAGTTGGATCACTAAGGTTATACCCTCTATGCAATCTAGCTTATATGCTAAATTTGGTAACACATAGTCCATGGGGGGAGGGGGCAGAAATAAGGGCTACATTGAATTAACATAACCAACTGCTCGACTGCTCTGCCTACTTAGAACATGGACACATTTACTCTTATACAGATGCATGATCCTTTCGAATCAAATATAGGCCTATAGGGCTTTAAATATACTTATGCTATATATGAGGTGGTATAGTCAATAGCTATGTGTCTATGTCATCAAGGAATAAATATGGTTTACACCACTATGCATTGCAATCCATACTTTATAAAGCCTAAGTATAACCCACTATAATTGTTATTCAATTTACATCATTCTCGTTGCATCTGAAATAGAAATAACCTGGTCTCCAATGAAAAATAAAATATTAACATGCATATCTATAAAGTAATCATACACATCTGTGGTCAAGATTTGACATGGAATTAAGACCAATGTCTTATTGTGCTCCACACGAGAAAGCAGATTACTTACCCAACTCAAGATGTAAACTAGAAAGGAGAGTAGAAAGGGTCCAGTAAAATCTTGATCTGGGTAGTATCTTGGCAAGCCTTTGTTAGTGTTCATGCATAGAAAATGTTGAGTTCGATATTTGGGGTTTTGAATTGGATTGGAAATGTTATACAAGAAAACATTACACCAGATAAGTTAAGGATTATTGAAATGACATGAATTCCACATGTTTTATGTTTAAGCTGGGTAATTTTCTTTTATTGACTCATTTGTTTGAGTATCTGAGAGATAACCATCAACCCATAATCAAAACTCTTAAATGCTTAATGGCAGTGACTCTATTATCAACATCCTTCAACCTATAATATGTAGGAAAGTAATAATGTACTTGAGAGTATAAGTTAATTATGCTCGTTTTCTATTCAATAAGTGTATGGAGTATAGTTTTACCAAGCCGTACGCAAAATACAGTAAAGGGAGGCTTATAGGCTCCCTTCCCTGAACACCCGTACAGCTTGGTGCAAGGCCCATAACTTTTTTACATCACTACCTCTATGCAGTAAACAAGAGGTGTGCAATTCTTTGTGATGTTCTGTGTGTCCGCTGTGGTATAAGCATGTGATATATGATGTCTACCAATAGTCCGGAATCAGTGGGGCCTAGTCTGACCCCGTTCAGGGTGGCTGTTAGGTACATATATTTGTGATTATAACTACAGATTAAATATGCACATGTAAGTTGAGGTGCTAATGTACTCTGGATGGCATCCTCAAGCGTAGACGATCAGCAACAGTTTGGGGTCGACATCTAAAGAGAAAGCATGCAGTGATGAAAGTGTGAATTGTACAACAATATATGGCATCCACATATTGGAAGTACAGTAACATAATATTATAGTTTACACCAGCGGATTTCTTTGTTTAATAGAAAAACATGAGTTACTATGTGTTGTGTCTGGTGTGTGTCTAGTTTGGTGCCGCTTGCTCTAACTGTGGACCACTTTTAGTAAGATGAGGTGTGTGTATGGTGATTTATAATCCATATAATCTAAGTCAATTCTAGATAGGGGAGACAAATGTGTCTGACAGTCACATTCACACCAGTCTACAAGACAGCTGCTCACAGCCAAGGCTTATATGAAGTTATCTTTTCTCCAGCCAACACTGTAATATCAATTAGTGAATTCAATACTTGATATTTTTACGCAAGGGAACTAGAATTCATTTCCGTGTGTAATCAAAAGTACTGCTTTAGAAAAATGATTTGATTATTGTACACTGCAATTTAAACTGTAGTCAATGCCATTTCAACATCATGCTTAATACTTTAGAGTTTTTTTTAGCCCATTTGGCAAATGGCACTTTTTTCCAAAATAGTAAGGCATAATTATTAGGTCAAGTTTGGCCATAAAATGTACTGATCTCCAACTGAAACAAAATACAACGCTTCTTCTCATGACAGGAGACAGCTTCAAGTAACATTAAGGATATGCTCCCTAGAGAACAATGAGGAGGATAGGCTACAAGAAAAAGTATAGAATGAACAAAGCAATAAGGGGTAAAAAAAAGGTGCATCCATTAGATGAGGGGAACAAAAAGAGGTCATTAATCACAGGTAACTAGGAGCTTGCTGACAAAAAGACCAGTATGGTGTAGGGTGCTAGGGTGGCATAGGTTTTACTACACCAAGGCTGAAGGAGGCATTGTTCTATGCTAACTATAAAAAAACACTCTGGTATCAGGGGTCAAAAGGGGAGATGCTTGGTATTGGTATATGAGATGAGTATGTTAATTTGATTAGCATATGGGGGTGGGAGACAAAAGATGGTGTTTAGATGGAAACATGGAGAAGGATGCAAAAGGCAACAGATGAGATTGTAAACTTAAGGAGAAAACATACAAAGCACAAATTAAATGACCATCCTAAAGGAAAGGTAAGTCGAATAAGCAATAGCACAGGAAAAGAAATAGTCTATCAGAATTTATATGCCAACAGTATGCAACCCTCAACAGCATAACGTTGCCATTGTTCTATCTAAGATGTGTCTGCACACAAAAGACAGCTGATGGGGGTTAGCCTTCAGCATAGTATAGTAGAGCCAGGGATAAGAATTAATAAATCTGAGATGATGGAAATGCACTTCAATATTGCTTTGTGTATACAATCTTACTTAACGATAAGATAGAGGAAGTCCTCAAAGTAAAGCAAAATATATATATTTACAATAGAAACATATCATAGTAAGATATCTTAGAGCAGAGTCTCATAGCTCAAATACTTTTTTCTTTTACATCCATTGATGAGTGAATACAGGCTTATACATGTTTGACATTCAGGACCATCACCCCAGGGAAACAAATATACCTTATGTACCTACAACTTCTTACACATATGCTAAACAATAACAATCATGCAGTACCTACCAGAGTGTTGGATACTTGTGACTCTAAGCACTGGGCATAGATGACCATGTCATATGGAATGATAAACAGATCGGCGGCCTGACCAGAGTAACATCCCCTGATATAAGTGAGGTGAATGAGACTTCTCTGTGTATCTAATAGTGGGTTGGACATAGGGTGGTCTCTTGGGAGGCATAGACTTGGGAAAAGGTGGAGGAAATGGGGGTGGGCATGCAGGGAGGGGGTAGTAAGGGGCTGTGCATGTCCCAGAGGACTTACTCTAACCTCCAGCCCTCTTCATGCGACCTAAGTGATTATACAACATCTCTATCATCTTCTATTTTCTGTATATAGATGTATCATTATAACTGTATAACTGATTTTTTTTTATCCCCATGAATCTCTTTTTTAAGGCCGAAAGGCCCCGGAGGGGCCCTGGTGGTGAGCTTGCGAACTACCAGGTTGAGGCATTATATTGTTTTCATTTGACAGGGAGTCAGTACGGGTGCCGCCATTTTGTTTTAAGGGGTGCCGCCATTTTGTTTTAAGGTGTCACAACACAAATTTATGCATATAATGATAAAATTAATATTAATCAACCTTTGATCCTGAGGTTGATCATAAATATAGCTATACCCCCTGATATGGACCCAAGGAATTCAATGGTTCTATTAGTTTGTTGCTAAGACAGCTCGTTGCCTAGCAACAGCTATTCTAATTGTTTATCTGCCTAGCAACACCCATTTCCATGCTCCTGAGGTTGATTATAATCATACCTGCCCCCCCTAACATGGACCCAAGGAATTCAATGGTTCTATTAGTTTGTTGCTAAGACAGCTGGTTGCCTAGCAACAGCTATTCTAATTGTTTATCTGCCTAGCAACACCCATTTCCATGCTCCTGAGGTTGATTATAATCATACTTACCCCCCCTAACATGGACCCAAGAAATTCAATGGTTCTATTGGTTTGTTGCTAAGACAACTGGTTACCTAGCAACAGCTATTCTAATTGTTTATCTTCCTAGCAACACCAATTTCGATGCTCCTGAGGTTGATTATAATCGTACCTACCCCCCTAACATGGACCCAAGGAATTCAATGGTTCTATTAGTTTGTTGCTAAGACAGCTGGTTGCCTAGCAACAGCTATTCTAATTGTTTATCTGCCTAGCAACACCCATTTCCATGCTCCTGAGGTTGATTATAATCATACCTACCCCCCCTAACATGGACACCAAGGAATTGAATGGTTCTATTAATTTGTTCCTAAGACAACTGGTTGCCTAGCAACAGCTATTCTGATTGTTTATCTGCCTAGCAACACCAATTTCGATGCTCCTGAGGTTGATTATAATCGTACCTACCCCCCCTAACATGGACCCAAGGAATTCAATGGTTCATTTGGTTTTGTTGCTAAGACAGCTGGTTGCCTAGCAACAGCTATTCTAATTGTTTATCTGCCTAGCAACACCCATTTCGATGCTCCTGAGGTTGATTATAATCGTACCTACCCCCCCTAACATGGACCCAAGGAATTCAATGGGTCTATTATTTTGTTGCTAAGACAGCTGGTTTCCTAGCAACAGCTATTCTAATTGTTTATCTGCCTAGCAACAACCATTTCCATGCTCCTGAGGTTGATTATAATCGTACCAACCCCCCCCCCCCCAACATGGACCTGAGGAATTCAATGGTTTTATTGCTTTGTTGCTAAGACAGCTGGCTGCCTAGCAACAGCTATTCTAATTGTTTATCTGTCTAGCAACACCCATTTCCATGCTCCTGAGGTTGATTATAATCGTACCTACCCCCCTAACATGAACCAAAGGAATTCAATGGTTCTTTTAGTGCTGCTGCACTGGTGGCAACCTAGTAGCTGTTTATTACACTAAGTCTCTGTAATGGCACGTTTTCCCCTGTTGTGTCACATCTGTCAGTTAAATCAACCTCCCGACCTGTTTATATAGTGTCTTGAATGGGTCCCCTACAAATATACCAACCATGTAGACATTATGTTCCTTCAAAAGCAAGAATTGCGGTTGTTGCCGCGTATAAAAATGCCTGAGGCATTTTTTTACGCGGCAACAACCGCAATTCTTGTTAGGTTTGATACATTACACAAAAAAAAAGGAAAAAAAGGTGTGTTTTAGGCAACCCGACACACACAGACTTCTAAAAACATCATATCAATGATTCATCAATAACAAAACTCATAGTTAGATTCACAAGGATGTCAGACTTGGTATTCAAATCAAGACTTTTAGAACTCAAATTAGATTACCACCTATCCAAGAGTCTATTTCGTATATATATATATATATATATATATATATATATATATATATATATATACACCACTATGAGGACCCTGCTCTGGATCCCCTGAGCTGCCTGTACAGCTGTCTGTAAACATGCCACAGGCGATCACACATCATAACCTTCTGTCAGCGCCATTGTTATCTCCCACCAGAGCCTCATCTCAGTATAATCAACAGAAGGAGGCTTTATAGCTGACGCTGATAGGAATGTGTGTGTGTGCACTTGCATGTGTACATGGTGTGAGGAGGGGAGCTACATCACAATAATTATAATGGTAGTAAAAGAGGGAAAGTAAATTACAATTGAAATAATTTCTAGTGGAATATTTCAAAGGATGATTATCAGGACTCATCACCAAGGGCCTAAAATCTGACATACACTTTTCACATGGAAACCTATACTGGTCTAAAAAACTTTATAAGATATACAAACTGCAGTGAACTTAGGGAGTGGTCATTTTTCAACAACGGGGGGATTTGGTGGATTTTCGCGCGAGTGGGATAGAATTTTTTGGTCCCCCCCACGGGAGGGGTCAAACTTTCTTCGCCCCCCCCCTCAAGCAGGTTGAAACTGAGCGCAACTGACCCCTTTGAGCTATAGTAACGTGCAGGTTTTTTTGCCAATCTACCAAGCACTCCCCTTGTTAAAAAATGACCACTCACTTAATGCATTTTCAATGCTGCTTACCTCAGCGTGGTGTATGTTCATGTCATGGAGGAGTGTTTAATTAACCTTTGTACTGCCTCAACCTCCTGGAGGGGCTCTATACCTCCTCCATGAGGTGCACACATAACCCAAGACCATGTCTCAATACCCTGTAGGGATATACCGGCGTGATATGTTTTAATGAGATCAGCTATTACAAAGCAATCATGAAGAAACTTGAAAGCTTTGTGTTCAGAAGTTCAGGTCTGGGTTTTGCAAGAATCTAGCAGGATGCTATTAATAATGTTTTTACACATATGTTCATATCCTCCATGAGCCTTAAGCTAAACTTAACATGGGTAGATATGAGCACCCTGCCGAGCATTGGTATGTAAATAACATTGGTAGAGCAAAGTTGATCACATAATTTTGAGTCGTTCCAATGAGAGCAATCCTTAAAGGATGTTTTCACATAACCAGGGAGGTTTTCTTGGATGGCTCTGCCTTCAGTGATACTATCCAATACACCACTTGTGGAGAAATCTGTCCTTCAGACAGATTATCGTGAACCTCTGTCTATATGTGCTAGCTCAGCTAAGAGAGTGCAATTAACACCAGAACCAACACACCTCCAATATTTTAGGCTTGTCAGAAAACAGGGGCTGCCAATTTTTGTGGCCATCTGTTTATCTCACTACTGGTTTGGTTTGAATATCCCTAATACATTGCTTTTATCAGGTTTTTATCAGGTAATCATGAACTGTCTTGTGATTTGTACTCAGAGGGCTTCCAAACTTCTAGCGATTCTTAATTCCATTTTCTTTAGTTTCTTTTCAAACACCTGCAGTTTTTCTCAGTCAAATTGTTTACTAGTACTCAGTATGCATGGTATGCTTAAACACTATTTCTTCTGTCAGCCATAAGATTTGCAGCTTGAAAAAACCCATGAAAAACATACACTGTCCAGAACAGTACAGTGAGATTGCTTTATTATTATAGTGAGTTTAGTGTTGTATCTTCTCTTATGGCCTTCAACATTGTTTTAAAAAATATCATGGCATTAGAGTAGGCACTTCTGAGTGTTGTCTCATTAAAAAGATCAATCATGCACTGCAGATAGTTCTGTCCTCTACATAAATTTGATGTTTTGAACCCCAATACACCGAGTCTATAAAAAGAACATGTTACTGATCAGATGTTCTCTTTCATGCCATAAAATACCACACTACGAAGGATGGATTCTGACACACAAACCCCTTTAAAGTCAAGGTTATGTGAACTTAAATTCAGTGCATTTTTGGTTTTAGGATAACAAATTTCCCTTCCTCTGCCAGTGCCACCTTAATTCCAACCATGAAATCATTAGATTATAGTTGAGTTTGCCATGTGGCACAAGTCTCTGAGACTCCTGTTACACAGAAAACATTAAAGGAGTCAACTGTGTCTCCCATGTGGCTCTGGTAAAAATGGAGTGTCAAACAGCTATTGACTCTGCTTATATGAAGAGTCAACTTGGGTTGACACTGATAGTAGAGAGTCAACTCAAGTTGACCCTTCATATAAGCAGAGTCATTAGCTGTTTGATTATCTATATTACCAGACCCACGTGGGAGACATAGTTGACACCTTTACTTTTCTATGTGTAGTATAAAGATGCATATTGTAACCCATGTGAAATTGTGTCAAAGTGCCCCTCATCCAGCAGGATCCTAAATAACAGACTCCCCATGTAACATACCCTTGGTGCACAATGCTCATAACCTTTGTTTGTCTTTTTGTATAGGTGAGTGACTTGTCCTTATATCAACCCAGGTGAGTATGCATGAAATTGGTTTGATTCTTTTTTGTTAGAGTCCACACTTGTAAGGGGCCCAGCCGTATTACAGTAGCTCCACCTTCAGATCACTGTCTCTATTAAAGGGGCGGCCCTCCTGCCGTAGATCCAACAGCTTAGAGTAGAGCATGTCGTTCATAACCAAGTGACCTTTCAGATGTGTCTGTAAACAAGGCCCCAAGCCACCAAAGGCCACTTGGTAGACTGCAGTCAGTCTTGAGTGTGCTGACAGCCTTCAAACATACACTGTAAAAAAGTGTTTCTAATTTTTAAAGACATTTACCCAAACATACTAAAGTTGGACACTTTCACTGAATGTCAGAATCTCAGCACTTTCTTCTGTCAGCAGGTGCAGGGATATGGCTGCTGGTGGTGGTTGAGCCTACAAAAGTGAAATATTGGTGGACAAGGCCAGTTTGGCTGGCCCACTGGAATATTTTGGACAGCACTATGTACTTATTATTGTTGACATTATCTAAATTGTCATTGATGTCAACCAATACAATGGGTACTATATTTGACTAAGGAGAGCCTGTACATGGGCAAAAGCCTGAACGAGGAATAGGAGAATAATACCAGTGGGCTAGTTAAACTGTCCTCTCCCACGGTTTTTCATTGTTGTAGCTCACCCCTCACTGGCGGCCATATCCCTACACATAGCTAAAAAAAGCTTGCCATCAACATGTTTGGGGGAAAGTGTTTAAATTATATTCACATTTTTTACAGTATATGGCGGAAGGGTGCAGTGAGCAGTGAGACCAGGTAATCATGCTGTCCTGGCCAGGTGACTTCAGTAGGGGGACCATGAATCAGGCTCTCCTTGGAATTAAATAGTTTATAAAAGCATAATGAAACTATAGCACCCTATTAGATTTGATGATTACACATTGGCCTCTAGGTATAGACATTGTGTAATGGTACCATTGTGTATAGATGTTCTTCTTTTACCCAAAATAATAGCATGTGGCCTATTCAAGGGGGAGTATACCGTTTTCTGTGGGCACACTGGTGGCAGTCAGTACACTGGTGGGTATCAATAGAACTCAATACTATACCACTGGCACAGTCCAACTGCTAGTCACACCAGTGCAACTTATCTAGGCCAGAGCATTGCTGGGAAGGAACAACCAGCAAACTATTTGTTGGTTGTCTGAGCCTTTATACATTGGGTACTGGTGCTGGGGAATACAGGCTCACAGGGCTAGGATATGCCTGCATGTTTGAGGTTTCTGTTTGAGGGATTCTAAATATAACTAAGGTGTTATATAAACTTAACAAGGCTGGACTAGAGGTTTGGATCTACGGCAGGATGACCGTCCCTTTAAGTGGGCAGTGTCTCTATTGGGTGATCATTGGCATCCAATAGCAGAACGGCAATCACTATAGATTAAAACTTCATTGACCAGAACACATAAGACATAATGTACCTAAGGACGGTCTGCTATATGCTCAACAAAACAAGGTTATGGAAGTGATAATCCAGACCAGGTGAAAGACACCCATGAGCATTGGTCTGTATTTAACATGAGACAGAAATGTGCAGAGTGCCAAATATAGGCCTAAGTAGGTTTTCAATTATGTTGGCAGTGCAGCGCTGGTCAGATTTCTTTGGTCATTCAAATGGAATCTAAACTCAAACAGATGCTTTTAAACCAATAGAGTTTGCCTTGAACGGTAAGCTATTAGGGAGTGGTCATTTTTTAACAACAGGGGGGGTCGGTGGATTTTCGCGCTAGCGGGTCGAAATCTTTTTGGTCCCCCCGCGGAAGGGGTCACAAATTTTTCAGTCCCCCCCTAGGCAGGTTGAAAATGAGCGCGGCCGACCCTTTTGAGCTATAGTAACGCGCAGGCTTTTTCGCTAAAAAGGGGTGTAATTTTTTTGGCCCCCCCCCCTCAAGAGGGGTCCAAATTTATTTGGTCCCCCCCCCTTCAAGGGGTCCAAATTTTTTTGGTCCCCCCCCAAATCCACCAACCCCCCCCCCCCCCCTGTTGTTAAAAAATGACCACTTCCTTACAGGGATGTAGCTGTATTGAATATTTAGAGTGGGATCACTGGGGTCATTAATGTCAGACCATGTATGGGTAAAGGAATAGGAAGTGTTATGTCATGATTTACTGAAATTGATGGATACCACATAAACGTGTTCTATTCACAGAGCATAGGAAGGCTTTAGAAATTCTGAGTATCCTGTTTGTGATAACCATTGGGATTGCTATTGTTTGTTACAATAATGCAACTCACTCCACACTAACACACCCATCCTCATATGCCTGGCAGAGCAAGGCTGAGGGGGGTTCATAAAAAATGGCACAGTAGTTCATCCTGTGCATGGCAGTATCTGTGTTCAATACACCCATTCCATAAAGCGTGAAGTTGCAATACCCTATAAACAGGGTTTAGAGTCCATATAAACGGTGGTCTGTGACACTATGGATGCTTCTATGACCATCAATAATGTGTCCTATCACATCATAATGTCCAATCATTCATTGAAGTCACATTTAGTGTTAGTTTGATTATGGGGAGCATTTATTTTGTACAATAACTTTATTTATTTGTACAATGACTGAGTAGCACTTCAGGGTCAGTGAGTGCCATTTCTATGGTCATTGAGTGATATCTGTAGTCATAAAGCAAAGGTACAACCTATAAAAAAGAATGGCTACATAGAATACACAGCTGTGACCCTGATAACACATAGAATTAAGAATCGTGTGGTCTTTCTAAAAACTGGATTAAATATCCAACAAAGTGCTGTAAAAGAGGGAAGGTGGATGGTAAAATATTGATCATGTGAACCATATCGAATGTAATAAGCACCCTCTGCTTATAGGGTGTATTCCACAAATGAGGGCCGGCCGGAATTTTGAAACTTTTGATAGCCTGCTACAAGCCCCAGTCAAGCATGTTTTCCCTTCCTCATATTTTTAGAGCTTACTTAAATCTTTATTTCAACATTAGAGAGGCCGCATCACAACCATAAAGACCATTTAGAGTAATTGCATGTCAAGATATGTTCGTGAATTATTAAACTATTAAATGTCTAACATTTTCAATAATCTTAAAATAAAGCTATGCATAACATTTCCTCCCATGATAATCTAAATTAAACTTCAAATTGATGCAACCGCACTGTATGAGAACACCCACAGGTTCAAGAGCAACAAGGTTCTTCTCCTTGAGAAGGTGAAAGAAAAAAAGCCACAAGAAAAAGGAAGCATATTATGCACACAGCAATAAATGGTAAAAAAAGGTACATCCATTAGATAAGTGGAACAAAAAGGCGCATTAATCACATGTAACCAGGATCTAGATAACAAAAAGACCAGTATGGAGCAGGATGCTAGGGGTGGCACAGATTATGAAACAGCCGGGTAAAAATACCATACTGGAAAAAAACACAGAATGGTGTAGAATGCTAGGCTGGCATAGGTTATAATATACTATACCAAGCCTGAAAGAGTAATTTTCCCTACTAAGCACAGAATTCCACTGTCTCAGGCATCTGGGGTCAAATGAAAAGTTCTATAATAGTACTCAAATTGATGTCCTTAAAACACTTGTAGGGAGGACAAAAGGAAAGAATGAAAAGAGATGGCAAAGAAACATCTGAAGAAATTGAAGTGGGAGAAAAGAAAAAAAAAACAAGAAAAAGAAATATAGGCATGTGCCATTTTCTTCATTTTTTCGCATTTTCTTCTCTTCCTCTAATTAGTGGGTTGGTGGAAGGCTTCCACTAATGGCTTGGTAGAGGATATATGGCTTCAGTCTGTTAGAGGGGTCTGTCTACTACTGCTATACTGATGTACTTCCTTTGTGTATATTTGCTTACACACAGTCAGGGGGAAGTCTGCTACATACATACATTTTCATCTATAGTAGTTTGCAATGGCATTGCACTCACACTTAGAAGTTACAGCATGCCATAGTTTCACTTCACTCTACAAAATTTCTCACAAAATCCATTCTCAAAATCAGGAATTATCAGTATATTGCTAACTTGCATCCCTGCTTTGTCACTCTAGACATGCATCATAAGATTCAACTGAAATGGGGCAACTTAATTCATGTGATCAAAAAACTTGAAGAAGTAATAGCTTGCGGACACCATAAAGTACATATGCTCCTTGGTACATTGGACGACAAATACCTAAAATGTGTGCGCCATCTTTGACAAATCATCTTAGCTTTCATTCCCACCCTTTGGAGTGTCTCAACCCTTTAGAGTAAACATGATGCTTAGATGAAGCACTTGCAAGTTAGTCACCAAGGCTGCACTGATGCATCATGACGACCAAGGCATGATGCATTAAGGTATTATGCCAAATTTAAGGGTTATAGGTACATACCAAGTAAATGAAAGACCTGTCTGTTGTCCTGACTCCTGACTGCCTAGTGCCTGGACAGACAGGCATTCAGCAGCGCAAGTAGCAGCCTGCAGCTGAGCTAATAGATATTGACCCCCACCCTGTGTTGCAGTGTCAGCGGACAGTCACCTAAGTCACAGGTTAAAGATCAGCATGTCTGCTGTGTGCCATCACCGCTGGAGTGCAGATAACACCAGGACCAACTCACCAGGCTGAAAACCCCCCTCCATTTATTTGATATATTTAAAAGGCTTCTTAGCTTCTAGTTTTTCATATTCTGAAATTTTCCCCTTTTATAAGTTTTCCTTTTCAAAAACATGCAGTTCGCTTCAATCAACTTTTAAATATAAGACATGATAAGACTTTTTTAAATCTCCGCTCTACATTCTTTAACATTAGGGGAAGCTCTATCAATCTTTGTAATACATAGTGATGTGATGTAGAGTCATTAGTCAGTGAATTGGTTTCTGCCTGTCTCTCATAATTGATAGCATTGATATAAAAAATAGCTTATAAATCTGCAGACGTTTATTGAATATTGATTTTTAGGATGCTCTGTACACAGTTCTGAGGTGAACATTAGGAATAGAAATCTATTTGATATGTTCTGAGCCCTTCACAATAACTATTGAAATTGAATTTGTTTTGAACAAAGGTTCTGCACCCCTTGCATAATGCTGGTTTTCCCATGGAAGGTCATATATATACTTACTGTGTATTAATTACTGCACCAACCTGAATGCCCAGCGCCCTACCACATACCCTCCTATCACCAACAACCTCTATCAATCAGCCCTATCTAGCACTTCCTCTATTGGAACATCATGGGAAGAGATAAGTCACGCCACATGACTCTGTCACACCCTCCATCATTCTGACACCTCCACTTCATCTTGTTGGTCCGTGTGTCTCCCAGTAATGAGCAGGATTCGCGGCTCACTGCAAGATGTAGCATTGTGTGGTTTCTTATTCTGTAATAGAGAATATAGACAAGGAGGTTGCGGCTCTGTATTCGTGGCTATTGGGAGGGAGGATTGAGTCCTGGGTCAAGAAAGCACCAATGTACTTCCATGAAGGCTTCCTTCCAAAGTCTTTATGACACATTTCTTGATAGTCTTTTATTAATTATGTAACAATTTTGGTACAACAGTCATGGAATCAAGGATGGTAGATTCAAGTAATGCAGTGAACAGTCAAATCACTGATATAGACATTAAAAGTCTGTACTTCATGTTCCTAATTCTGGATAAAGTGGTTCGGACTGAAACTCATTACCATTTAGCAGCAATCTCCGACTGGCATGTAACGGAGGCAGGAGAGTTGATTACAAATGTCTTACTGTGCTTGGTCATTAGGAGAAGTTCCTACAATCATCAATAATTAGTGGGAAACTTTCAAAATAGATGAGACACTTCTGAGAATGTAACCGGTGGTCCTTGGTCTGTAGATACCAAAAGTATGGGTAATATCTGACCAAGCCTTTCCTTGTGCTGCTTGAAGGATATCCGACTGGAACTATTTTGCCAAGATGCCGTAAATTATACCCGGGGCTGTTCCGCACCACAGAGATCTGATTACCTGACATCACCAGAATCAGGCTCCTTTTTCACACCTTCATATTGGATTGCTCCAGGGGTCTGTTACATAATGTGTACCCGTTAGTAGGGTGCTATAAATAATAGCGGGTATGTTTTAGCGGGTACAGTGACGGGTAAGAAATTGCAGTGTTGCAGGGTGAATAAAAATATTAAAGGGCAATACAATTTCTTGTGCCCGTTAATATTGGTGCCCGTTAATTTGTGCCCGTTAATTATGCCCAGAATATGCCCAAAATGGGCAGGGTACATGGTAAAGTGCACACATTTGTGTACAACGTCATCACTTCCTTGCAAACATATATCAACGAAAATAGGAAAGGTTGCACACAACTAAGAAAATATCATATTAGTAAATAATTAACGGGCACAAATTTGTCAATGAAAATAATATAGGGCCACATAGAACAAATATAATAAATATCCACAATCACCAACTGGTTTCTAGAGTTTAGATAGTGGGCATGGCAAAACGGGCATGTTTTAAAATATCTGTATTTTAACTTAAATTCAAATATAAGTTATGTGAATTATAAATTATCACTCGTTGCATCTACATAATACACTTTTGGGGGTAAATTACCCTTTCTGGGATATTTTACATTATTTTCCAACACTTATACGTGTGGTTCACACTTGTGTAACTTTCACTTTGAAACAGTGTCTAAATTTTATTAGAGGGTAGCAATTTTTATTAACTGGTACCTTCTTATTAATTAATGGGTATGACCATTTCCAGCTTTGAAACACTGAACTTCATTTATGTCATTTTTCGTACCCGTCCATTCCTTATGTAACAGACCCCAGAGGAGTGTTTCTTCTGTACATGCATCTACTGAGCCATCCTGCTCCCTCAAATCCCTTTTCCCAATAATTATAATTTAGCGATTTGAAACTCTGAAAGCGACCCCACTCTTCACATAGAAGAAAGAAGGCTTGGACTGCTTTAGTTTGATTTGGGTTTCAATGATAATGCGGAATTTAGGTGAATGAAATGGTTAAAGGTAATTTTGAACTGTGATTATAACATTAAGACTTTCGGAAGATTCACTGGTAGTTTCAGGAGTTGGTTAGAGTAGGCTAGACTTTTTGTTGAAACATTGGCCCCATTATGATAGTATATTGGTTTCCACATGTGTAGCTCATTCATCAGATAAAAGACACAGAGTAGTTTACATTCTCAAATAGGCACAATCCCTGGAAGAAATTGATTTGTATTTGCCTCCGTCATTTTTCAACTAACAGTGCAATATATTGGAACCAAGCAGTGAAGGCAGCATATAAAATGTAGGAAATAATGTATAATCACTTATGTAAAATTCAGTGTAAGCCAAAGGACAATCTCTTTTAAGATTATGATTCTATTGATTTTGCAATATGCTTGATTATCTATTATCAACATGTAAAATACACAGACCACTACCACAAACCCAGCCAAAATGATGCAGTTCATATCTACCACCTTTTCGACACCATATGAGTTTTTTTCACAAGATCTAATCAAGAGCTGGATGGTTAACATATTGCTGCTAGCATCTGCCCATGAATGACTCTGTCATACTGGATGATAAACAAATTGGTGGTCTGAGCATAGAAACCCCCTGAGAATAGCGAGGTGATATCAAAGAAGGACCTGTCTGTATGTTTACAAGTGGGTTGGACATGGGGTGGTATCCTTGGGGAGGTATGGGGTGAGAGATAGATGGAGTGGGGTGGAGAGGGCAGTGGAGGGGAGGGTCCTGGGATGATGGTCTGTCCCTGATGACTTCGAGGCTTGGAGGCATTGACTCACACGAATCGAAGGATGGTGTTCATCGTCTAGCAGTACACCAGTGCCAAGCTTTTATCGTAGGGAATTTGGATTTCAATCACAAATAACTTTTCCGAAATTTATAGCTCAGTACCATTTTCACCTATTTTGGTGGAAAGAAAACTATTTCTCTCAAGTGGTCTCGCATAATCTATTTCTTTCTATGGTATTGCCAAATTCTTAATGTATCATATCTATATTCTAGTATTCAAAGCTTAAACATTGGGTGCTAATGCAAATTTAAGAGTACTATTCTCAATGATATAGGTCTGACATTTTTCATACTGCCTCCCTCCCCTGAGTTTATATTATACTGCACCTCAGGGACCCTGCTCTGGGGTCCTCTGAGCTGCCTGTACAGCTGTCTGTAAACATGCCACAGGCGATCACACATCATAACCTTCTGTCAGCACCATTGTTATCCCCCACCAGAGCCTGCACGGGTGTGGTGGAGCATGGAGTTGATGCTACAGGCTTATAGCAAAGCTTGACAATAGCCTATTGGCGCATGCGGTTTCAGGGGTCAAAAGTTCATTCAGGTATCAAGTGGTTGACACCCCATTAGCTTACCACAGAGTAACCCCTGATACTCTGCTGCCTAGCTTAATACAGGGTAGACTCTTCAATTACAAGGATTGCTATAGTACAAATTATGCCTTCACCAAAGATTAAGATATCGGGTAAGATGCAAGTCTGTTAAATCTACATAGGTTTCAGCAAGAGTCCAAACTTAACATTGTGCACTGTGCCAAGTAGCAGCAGGTTCTAATTAAATTGGTGGAATGAAGCTGGTCACATAATTATTAGTCTTTCTGAAATAATGCCTTTATACAGCGATGGACTTTTCCCCGGATAAAGGGTATTGCAGGGCATGGGGCTATAGCTGTATAAGATATTTAGAGCGGGATCACTGAATCTGAGGCAACTTATGGGTAAGGGAGTAGAGAGTATTATGGCTTGATTTACTAAAATGGCTGTGTACCAAGTAAACCTGTTTTATTCACAGAGCATGTAAAGCCTTTGGGATTCCTAGAATCCTGTTTATGATACCATTAGGATTTATTTGTATCAATAGTGTAACTCACTTGACACATACCCTACCTCATTTGCCTGTTAGACCACGGTTTAGGATATACTGGATATTGATTCATCAATACATCCTGTAGATGGCTGCATTGGGGAGTGATAATCTTTTAACAACGAAGGAGGGAGCTGTGGGTTTTCACAGAGCACACATTATGTTTTGCACCAAACATGATCAATGGGTCCCAATACCCATCCCCCCCATGGGTCGAAAATTGGCACGTGCCCAGGCCCGTTAAAGTTTATTATAGTAAAGGGCTGGTTTTTTTTCAGTAAAAATAGGTGGATTTTTTTGACACGCCCTAAAAAGAGTCGAAATCTTTTACCCCCCTCCCTGCCGTTGATAGTTCAAAATGGTGTCATGAAGTCAAGTTAGGCACACCTATGACTATAGGCTATAACATGGAAAACTTAGAAATGGAACTGGCAGGGGCTGATTGGGAGGCATTTTACAATAGTACATCAGTGGATGAACAATGGGAAATCTTAAAGGGATATATAAATGTATTTCTGGATAGGGAACATCCGATTAAGGATTATACTGTACCCATTAACCCCATAAAATGGATGACCCCTGAGATATTAGAAGACATCAAGGCAAAGAGGAAACTCTATAAAACAGCGAAGAGAACAAAGAGTTATTTAGATTGGGAGATAGCAAAAAGGGCAAGGAGAGATTTAAAGAGAAAAATTAGGAAAGCAAAGAGAGACTACATCCTAGGGGAGATAGCCAAGGCTGGGAAGGACAGCAGGAAGTTTTGGAAAGCTATTAAGTTATTACTCCCAGAACAAAAATCCACAAGTCAAAAAATCAACCTGTTCCACCCTGTTACCAAGGAGCCTATTCCTGACAGCCAAGTGGCAGATGAGATTAATAAATTCTTTGTAAATATAGGTGAAATTATTGGAAATGCTAATGTTGACTGGAGATACCAAGGTGAAACCACGGAACACCAATTCACACTCAGACATATTACTGAAGGTGAGCTCAAAGCAGCATGCAAACGTATTGATAGAACAAAAGCCTCTGCAATGGAACACATTTCTGCAGGAGTTATACTGGATGTTTGTACAATAATCCCCAAGCAAATATTACATATATTTAACACCGGTATAGACACAGGCACATTCCCAAATGACTGGAAAAAGTCACAAGTAAAACCACTTAAAAAGGTCCCAAGTGCAAATACCACCTCTCAGCTAAGACCAATCTCTCTCATCCCTCTACTAGGTAAAATCTATGAAATAGTAACTTATAACCAGTGCTCAGAATACCTTGAAAGAAACAATCTCATAACGCAATTCCAAAATGGTTTCAGGAAGGGGGCATCAACAATTTCAGCAGTGGCTTCCCTCCTGGATGATGTCTATCATAATATAGAAAACAAACAAACAACCCTAGTAGCTTTTGTCGATTTTTCTAAAGCCTTTGACTGCATAAATCACCCTATTCTCATAAAAAAATTATCCCATATTGGATTCCAAGCAAACACCCAAAATTGGTTCTCTAGCTACCTTAAGGAAAGAAAACAAAGTGTTACAGCAAACGATATTACCTCAGCCACCCTAGAAATAAAACAAGGAGTGCCACAAGGAAGCATATTAGGCCCTATGTTATTCACAATATTCGTCAATGATATCCCTAACATGATAGCCAATACAAAATCACTGCTGTATGCTGACGACACAATTGTATTCACCTCCAACAGAAACAAAGCCACAATGGAAACCTGTTTGCAGCATGACCTCACCAGCCTACAAACCTGGTGTGAAATGAATAAGATGGCCATGAATGCTGACAAAACAAAGATCATGAGCATAGGTACTACTCAGCAGAGGAAAAGGATGAAAAAGTGCAGAATTGTCCTTGGAGGAAAGGCCCTAGAGCAGGTCACTTCCTACAAATACCTAGGTCTGACGTTAGATGAAGGTCTCACTTTCAAAAAACACATCAATATCGTACATAGAAATTCCAAATATAAGATTAAAATGCTAAACAAAATAATGAAGTTTATTAATGATGACACAGCCCTAGAAATATACACAACAAAAATCCTACCAGCAATGGAATATGGAAATGTTATTTACGCTGGCGCAACAAGAAATACCCTCAATAAGCTCCAAACTCTTCAAAATTTTATTATTAAAAGATGCCTTGGCCTCCCCAACCTGGCCCACACCCCACTGATCCATGTCCTATCAGAAATAAATACCCTTGAGAATAGAGCGAATTCGGACCTGCTTAAATTAATGTACAAAAGAGCAAAAAACCCAAAATATCAGGACATAAGAAATGTTCCTACAAGATCACACTCTGGACCTAGATTAAAAATCCCAAATTATAAACGATCGATTTCCCAAAGAGCCTTTGTCTACAGGGGACCTACCCATTGGAATGGCTTACATCAAGACATTAGAAGTATCAAGACATATGACGCCTTCAAAAACTTTCAAAAAACAGGTCTTAAGACAATCTTAGACATATAAGTACTAATTACTGCCTAGTGTATAAGTTCTCATCCTCACCTCAATGTGTTTTCATCCTGCTCCACCGCACATATTATATTACCATCTTTCATACAAACTGCTGTGTGGTTCTGAGATTGGCCATGAGGTTTATGTACCATACAGGATAATAAACATATATCTTATCTTATCTTATCTTATCTTATGATAAAGGAGAACATCAGTTTTGTATGATGATATTTGATACTTGTATAATCACCAAGCTAAAGATTACCGGAAGGGGTTTGGGGGACTTCATGAGATACTTGTGACAATATATATTATCTATGTTCTGGAAAAAGAAAATTTAATGTATCTTCCTCTAATATTTGATTGACAGTCTTTGTAGCAAAATCCAAATGACTCAATAAGAGAAACAATATACCTGTGAGTGCAGAAAACTTCATTAACAAATCCATAGTGTGGATATTACTAAGCAGCATGGTCTTTGTGTTATTTAAATAGGCCTATGTACATACTACTAATGACATACTGTTTGCTCATATTCTTTCCATCTGGGGTTAGTATTACTTGCCATATTTTATATGAAGAGTTTCATATCAAAACACAATAAATCCATTCAAGAATTGAAGCATATAGTAATTTTTGGAAGGGAATCATGGTGCTTCAGATAATTATAATCTGGACACCGGACGAGGACCTATAGACAGGAAAAATAGAATTTTGTCTAAAGATTGCATTTACCTATCTATACCGTTTACTGTTGTCATAATATTATGTGATTTTTCTAAATGGCGCTTATTGCGTTTTGGAACCAAACTCTTCATATGCAAACACATAGCTAAGGGAACCCTTATGTCAAAGTACAAAATAATAAAAGGAAAAAACAACTAAATAGAACACACAGCTGTGACCCTGATATTGTATGGAATTAAGACTCAAGGGCCCCTTGTGTTCTTGTTAGCAAAGAGGATCAAGTGTCCGAAAATGAGGCTACAATATTGGGGAAGGGTGCTGGTAACATCCTGGTCCATAAGGCAAGTCCATTATAATGGTGTTGCCTTATTGAGATAGATGAACCATGGCAAGTTGAATACTACTTTAATATATTGTGTTTAAATAGTTTGATCTGTATCAGTTATTTCTTTGCATAGAAAAGGAGTATGCTCCTGACTTCCCTACTTGTTCAAACATTGTATGTCCAATACAGCTCAGATGACAATAGTAATTAGCGAGAACGCAGGTCAAACTAGCAAATCTATCCGTCTATGAATGTTGGCTTTATATATTCCACTGTCCACAAGGCTTTAATCAGCAGAGGTTATAGGAAATGTTTGAGCTCAGTTGGCCAAAACTCCCAAGTGGACGGTGGCCATAAAGGGTTTTATGAGCTCATTAATATATAAAACATCAATATTCTTCAGACTTCACTTAAACTTCAGAGAACCCAATGGACTTTCTTTGCCGCTATCCTCAGCAGAATTGTGTATGATGTATGTTCATGTTCAGGATGGGTGTTTAATTACCCCTGAATCACCCTGGAGGTCAGGTGTACCTCCTCCATAGCTAGCATACCTGCCTCTATGTCGTGTCGCTTTGACCTGAAGGTATATTTTGATGTAGCCCAGCTATAACAAAGCAATCATGAAAGATGCTGGGTCTTTTAACTTTTTCAGTAGCTAGGGTCTAAATTAAACAGAATTTAGCATAGCTGTGAAAGTGATAAGTAACTCTACTGCACAGCCTCAAGTGCCATTCGGTTCCTGGCTTTCCCTTGAGAAAAAAGAAAACCCACAAAAAAAATGTAAATATAATATGAACAATAAAGAGTAAAAACCACAGCCATTAGATTAGTGAGACAAAAAGAGGCAATTAATTACAGGTAACCAGGGGGTTGCTGACAAAAAGTCCAGTATGGTGTGGGGGGCTAGGGGTTGACATAGCTTATGCCATAACCAGACACAGAGAGCCATCGTTTGTATAGAAATATAGTGTATACTCTTAACCCTTACGTGCCCAGAACTCCAAAAGTGCGCGCTTTTACACCTATATATCTTCAACAGAGCACCCTAGATGCCATAGTGGTCAAATCAGGATGATTCTAGATGCAAATAAAGCGCAATCGCATAAGCTTTCTAACGATACAAAATAATCCATGGTGACATGTATAGAAAATCGATGGTATACTTAAATACAAAATATAATGAGTTAGAAATGGCCCAAAAAGCATCGAAAATGCGCGCATTGGCCAAAGGGGGGTCAAGAAATATTGATAAATAAAGAAAATATTGAAAAAAGAGTGAAAATGGTGGAAAAAAACGTTTTGTGGATTTTTTTCTAGAGATTCCGATTAAATTGGTGGTATTCTTCCACTTTCATTATGTTTGCCTTCATTTAGAATAGCAAAAGTGTGTTTACCATGCCCAATCAGTTTATTCCAAACTAAAGGGGCCCTATTTGGAAATATTAACCGTTTTTACCATGTTGTTTAATATTAGGGAAAATAATGTTTCTGGTTGCCATGGTAACCTGAATTATGATGTTCTGAAGTTCTGTCAGACATTATTAGACAGGATATTCCATTAGCTTTTATAAAATATAATATATAACATATCTCAGTACAAAATATTGAACTGTTACACAATCTATTAGTCATGTTGTGAAAAACTGACTTTTGTCAAAATAGTTCTGGGCACGAAAGGGTTAAAGCAGAACAATATTATATCTAGCGATGAGGTAAGAATAAAGGACCATGTTAATGGTAGAGTAGAATAAGAAAGCAAGTGAGTGACATGTGTTTCTATTATATTTTCCATTTTTGTTTTATTATACCATTAATATTGGAAAAGTGTCATACCCAAACTGACGAGAGACGACAGAGCTCTTCTGAAACCATCATTATATCATGACAGTATAATACCAGTTTTCTCTACCCCTAGTACATGGCGGTCATGATGACAACATGACAAACAAGTACATGTCGACATGGTGACAACATTAATGGTCGTCTTTTCTTTTGGGGGGGGGGGGGGCAAGAATCCAGGGGTCAGGGGGGGTCACGGGTCTGGGGGGCCAAAAATCAGGGTGCCAAATGCCAGGGTTGTTAGGCCCTTTTCCTACAAAATTGCCCTTATCCTACAAAAATGTATAGATTTGTAGTATAAGGGCTGTCAGTCAGGCCATTATCCTACAAAATCATCCATCATCCTACAAAGAAGGTCCCTAATCCTACAAAACTTATGTTTTTTGTAGGATAAGGGCAATCAGTCAAGCCCTTATCCTACAAAATTGCCCTTTTTCTACAAAAATGTCCCTGATGCTTTAATTCATTTGTCACAGGTCTAGGCAGGCAGCATGGGGCCTACAGATACGCTGTAGGGTTAAGTTTATTTGGAGTCCTTGTGTCCAAAATGGCCACCGCAATGGCTCCCCAAATGTCTGCTTTGATAAGGGCTTAATTGACTGATTGCATTTATCCTACAAAATAATATAGGTTTTGTAGGATAAGGGCAATTTTGTAGGATAAGGGCCTGACTGACAGGCCTTATCCTACAAAACTTTATATTTTTGTAAGATAAGGGCAATTTTTTAGGATAAAGGCCTGACAGGTGTTTTGAAGGATAAGGGCAGATTTTGTAGGGTAGGGGGCTGACAAACAGCCCTTATGCTCCAAACCCATATGATTTTCTAGGATAAGGGCAATTTTGTAGAATAAGGGCTTAACAAGGGTGCAAACTGTCCCAGGGGCCAAAAGTCCCAGCACTGATATATATCAAGATATAAGATCACAGAGGTAGAAGTCAATGTAACGGTATTGGAATGTAAATACGGCATGACACCTTCCTAAATTGTTGCCCAAAGTGTGGCTTATTCAGGACAAAGTGGATTTCATTTGGTCTCTCAACCATCTAGCAATTTCCACTCTACTTACCTGGAAGGCAGTAAAACTGATTACAAGGGCCTCACAGCATTTTTGTCATTAGAAGTGACCAAGAAATAGGGAGAAACCTTTAGAATTCCAGATCCTTTGTTGTGTCTACTGAATCCCCTCTGCAAACCTGGCACACTGAAAAAGTAAGGTTGTCTCAAGACTCATCCCACAAACCAGTCACAAGGAAGCGGGCCTTCTAATTAGAGTTGTCAGATAGAAGGCCCACTTGGCATATGTCAGCCCAAAACCCGACATTTGCCAGCTCCAGATTCTATTTGTGGGATGGTACACTGATGAGGATCTGAGGTTTAAACCCAGGAGGAGGAACGACTAGCTTCTGCATACCTGTTGTGCTCCGGGCGCCGCCATCTTGGTTGGAAGCCAACTCCGCTTCTAGTTTCACATTCTCAATGTTAATCGCGGCCAACCTGTCCTCTATAGCCTTTAGGTTCAACTTACGTTGTAAAATGGCCTGTTTCTCCTCCGCCAGCTTGATTTGCATGGAGATATTCTGTTCCCTGTCCATAGCCGGTGATCCTGGCTCCTCAGCCTTGCGAAGCTCAAAATCGTTGTCCCCGTCTTCGTCCAAACCACCCTTAGAAGGAGTTGGCTTGGCGCATTGAGGACAAGCTGCTTTCCGATGATCATATACGAACGCACAGCTCTTACAGGGTTGCATTGCTGCGAATTCAATTCAAATTTCCACAATAATATTAATAATCAAGCAAGCAGTGAGCTGGCCAACCTGTCCGGGCAGCGCTCTGGCAGAAATAAAGTGGAGACAAGGGACTCATATCCAACCTTTAACCACCCAGAAATAAGCACACTACGCGACCAACATCTAACTATATGTACACTAATGACCACAGATACTTGTAGTAGACACTCTAGATAATGATCATAGAACCCATGTCCATGATCCCTTGTATCACCTCATTGCTCTGTCCTATCATCTCTACCCTGGGAATACCTTCAGCCAGTAATCATAGCCCCTCCTTATTGTACCTGCCAAAATGAGCCTATTATCATCGAGCACTGATTATCTTCTAGCACTAATACTCAGTCCATACTCCTAAGATGTCTTCTAGGAATCCACTGTGGAAAATATATGAAAGAGGGAGAGACGGTGAAGGGAGAGGGAGGAAAACAGAAAGAGGGGCATAGAGGGAGGCAATATACAGTAGGAGAGACTGACAGATTGAGCATAAATCGAAGGGAGTGATGGCAAGATAAGATGCAACATTGTAAGCCCATTGACATTTTCATTATTGATGAGTGACCATTCTGGCACGTCTGATGTTTCTCATTGTAAAAAATGGAAAAACTCTTTTCTTATATTTTTTACATTTTTAGAATGAAAGTTATTTGTATGTATCTCCATTTATAAATACTTTCCACTGCAATTCTTCACCACAGCAATCTAACTTAATTAGAATTATTTTCTTCATTCACAATGTGGATTGAGCCATATTACTCTCAAAGAAGATCATGCCCACGTAGATTGGTTGGTCATTTATTCTCTGCCTGAAGCTACCTGCTCCAATCAGAAGGATCAAGGAATACATTGCTAAAGTTCTGTTCCTCCTTCTGGACAGAACATTAGATTTGCTTTGTCTTCGCTAGTGATATAAAAAATATATAAGGGTGAATTCTTTAGTAATCTAAATTTCAGACCTTTTGATCTGCATGAATTCTTCCCTCCTCAAAACTTGGATTTGATCACCTGCTGCAAGCTTTAATGGAAAGATAATGGAAATCAGGCATTGTCATCGGAAGTAGGATTGAAGCACTCCATGAAGGTTGCTGAAAAAGGTTTGTCTAGTCTAGGATATTGCCAAGGTAAAAGATTTAATGCAAATGCTGTAAACGCATTGTGCTGTTGCTAGAATTGAAATTGGACAATTCTCTTTCGTAGGATTGTAGAGTGCTTCCTATCCTTTTATACTCACGGGCAGATTCATTGAGACCAACAGTCATTGGCAATATTTTATGAAAGAAGAATGCCATTCCAGTTGGCTATCCTATTAGATATATATTATTATAGCGCTTGACATTTTGTTCATTTCATTTGGTCATGAAAGACACAGCATAACTATAAATTGTTTATGAATTAACAGTCATAAACACATGGTAAAATAGTAATGTCATTAGGGAAAAAGAATTGAATAGGATATTTGTTAAATGAATCAATGGATAACATCACTATTCCAAACGGGCCTACACCACTAAGCATCCGCTGAATAGAGGATAATCTAATAATCCACTATATATATGGATACTAAACAATGATGAATTGAGGCAGGATATCATTCCTACACAATTGAGTATTCCAGTCTGTCGTGGTGAATCTATAGCCTCAATAAATGCATATTAAGGCACCATTCTATGACAAATAAGGAATTAAGGACACTGGGAATATGGACTTACATAAGGGTAAAAAGATATGTATACAAAATGAACTCCTAGGCAACTAATGACAATAGATGTTTTTGTATCAGCAAATCAATAATTATACCAGATATGCATCTTTAATGAAGTGTGTAAATCAGTGCAATTTCTATCACTCAGTTACTTTTTAAGCATTCATAGCTCTATTATGTAGAACCCCAACTGTAATATCTAGGAGACTATCTGTATAACAGACATAGCTGATAAAGTGTGGCTTTGCCTATAGGTTATTTGAACCAGGAACATGTATCATAGAATTTGAGACTTTGATATTTCTTGACGTATAAATAGTATCTATTCAATATAAGTAAATGAAACTATAATAGGAAGATACTTAAGTAACTAATTAAGGAGGAAGAGAAGATTATTTTATAACTGTTTCGGTTTCTGTATTCATCAATGGATAACACAGGGACATGTCCAGTGTATACATCAACCACATTAAGTAATAGCATCCTGCAGTCCCAGGCAAAGGGATGGATAGGGAACATGTGGCTGACAGCTCTAGACATAAATGCATATGTCATATGAAATGATACACATACTGGGGGCCAAGGCCTAGTGAGGTGATACTGAAGTAGGTGATATCTATGTATATATAGGGGAAAATCCTTCGGCGAGGGGTGGGGTCCTAGAAGTCAATGAGTATTTAATAGTAAAAGACACACCGAGATTACAGATTTGACTATAATTATCGGTATTTCCAAAATACAAATTGCATCCAACACCACCCTGCTTCTTCCTATCCCTGATTCACTTCCTATATACACAGACGGTACTTTAAGCACCCTGCTCTGGGGTCCCCTGAGCTGCCTGTACAGCTCTCTGTAAACATGCCACAGGCGATCACACATCATAACCTTCTGTCAGCACCATTGTTATCTCCCACCAGAGCCTCATTCTCAGTATAATCAACAGGACTGGATGTGTGTTAAGGGATGTATTAGGATGCTCCATTGCCAAATGATGGTTAGACAGCATTCATGGGCAGTGAAGATCACTGGCATAACATAATGGGCATAATTGATCAAGAAAGCTATTGCATTCTAATGACTATTTATTGCAGAACACCACTGAGCGTAAACACTAATTAGTTGGGGAGCCAGTCTGGGAGCCTGGGGAAGAGCTGACATGGCAACCAATACTTGGTATGAGCATTGGACTTAGGTAATTTGAGGGTGCTGATTCCATTTCTGCTATGTGTAAATTGATATCTAGGTCGGAACAAGGTCAAAAATAAGGTCAAAGGTCACATATTGGATTGAACAGTTTATCTTCAAAACATTCATACACTGTGTGGAAAATACTAAAGCTATTCATCTAAGTGTATGTGTGTCAGTGCTTGAGTCACTATGGTAAACCTTGATTAGGTTCAAAGTCATTTAGACAGGGTTTACATGGACAATACTTGTTATGTACAGGTAATAGAATCATGTCTATACTTAAACAATAGCTGCCTAAATCAATGCCCAGATAGCAGCCACTGCTAAATTATGCATTTTGGACTCACTTGTGTTATGTTATATAACTCTTGAGAATGGTCATGGTCAAAAGAGGAAAATAGTGTTGAAGCAGTAGTATCAGTTCATCCTGTTTTGACGACAGTGGCCCAGGAGGGTCAAATCTTTTAGTAAATTTTGAAATTGCAAATTCACTTGCAAAAAATCAACTTGAGTTGGAAGTGAAAACTCTAACTTTTTTAGGGTCACCAGTTACTGTCACCTGTCAACTGTCAATTCAAGTAAAGCAACTTGTGACTACTATCTTTCAACACTACATCAAACCAAAAACAATGCAAATGTCAAAGTTGAAAGTGAAAACTCCAACTTCAGTCACTTACTGTAAACTGTCAACTGTCAACTGTCAACTGTCAATTCAGGAACAACAGCTTGTGACAGGTATCTTTTAGCACTGTAGGCCACTCCATGTGTCCTCTGGTATGCTTTTAAGGGTTCTGCATGTTGTGTCACACTGTGTGTTGCACTGTGAACAACTGTGTGGTGCACTGTGTGGCGCACCATGTGGCACACCATTTTGCACACCATGTGGCACAGAGTGTGGCACAGAGTGTGGTGCAGAGTGTGGTGCAATATGTGGCGCAGAGTGTGGCACACTGTGTGGAATACTTCAAGACACTGTGTTGTGAACTGTGTGGTGCAATGTGTCGTGCACTGTGTGTCTCATTGTGTGGCACACTGTGTAGCGCAGAGTGTGGTGCAGAGTGTGCACACGGTGCACCACACAGTGTGTAACACGGTGCGCCACAAGGGGCACCACACAGTGCCCCACACAGTGTCTTGAAGTATTCCACACGGTGTGCCACACTCTGCCCTACATAGTGCACCACACTCTGCACCACACTCTGTGCCACACTCTGCACCACACAGTGCACCACACAGTGCACCACACAGTGCACCACACTCTGCACCATACTCTGTGCCACACTCTGCACCACACTCTGTGCCACACTCTGCACCACACAGTGCACCACACTCTGCACCATACTCTGTGCCACACTCTGCACCACACTCTGTGCCACACTCTGCACCACACAGTGCACCACACTCTGCACCATACTCTGTGCCACACTCTGCACCACACTCTGTGCCACACTCTGCACCACACAGTGCACCACACAGTGCACCACACAGTGCACCACACAGTGCACCACACATTGTCTTGAAGTATTCCACACAGTGTGCCACACTCTGCACCACATAGTGCCACACACTCTGCACCACACTCTGCACCATACTCTGTGCCACACTCTGCACCACACAGTGCACCACACGGTGCACCACACAGTGCACCACACAGTGCACCACACAGTGCACCACACATTTTCTTGAAGTATTCCACACGGTGTGCCACACTCTGCACCACATAGTGCCACACACTCTGCACCACACTCTGCACCATACTCTGTGCCACATAGTGCACCACACTCTACACCACACAGTGCACCACACTCTGCACCACACTCTGCCACACACTCTGCACCACATAGTGCACCACACAGTGTGCCACACAGTGCACCACACTCTGCACCACAGTCTGTGCCACATGGTACACCAAATGGTGTGCCACATGTCATGACACACAGTGCACCACACAGTTGTTTGCAGTGCGACACACAGTGTGACACAACATGCAGGACCCTTAAAAGCCTACCGTCCTGTCACAAGCTGTTGTTCCTGAATTGACAGTTGAAAGTAAGTGACTGAAGTTGGAGTTTTCACTTTCAACTTTGAAATTTGCATTGTTTTTGGTTTGATGTAGTGTTGAAAGATAGTGGTCACGAGTTGCTTTACTTGAATTGACAGTTGACAGGTGACAGTAAATGGTTGAAGTTAGAGTTTTCACTTTCAACTCAAGTTGATTTTTTGCAAGTTGAAGTTAATTTGCAATTTCAAGATTTACAAAAAGATTTGACCCTCCTGGACCACTGTATTAGACAGTGTTCTGAACTAGATAGTGACATTCTGAGTGCTTGGATTCTGGTTACTTTCTCAATTATAATGTGACCTTGACCTTGACCTATGTATCCAGTACGAGAGAATGATAATGTTATAAAAGTTAAATTCTCTATCTACAATAGCTTTAATATTTAGATGGAAATATGTGTAACTAGACATAAATTGTGACCTTTGACCTTAAATTTGACCTTGTTCCGACCTAGATACAGCTTGACCTATGTATCCAGTATGAGAATATGATAATATTATAAAGTTAAATTCCCTATCTACAATAGATTTGGTATTTATTTGGAAATATGGCTAACTAGACATAAATTGTGACCTTTGACCTTAAATATGACCTTGTTCCGACCTAGATACAGCTTAACACATGGCAGAATCGGATTCAGCATACTCAAATTACCCTATTCCAACCTTCATATCAAGTATTGGTCTCCATGTCAGGTCAAAGTTAAATAATGACATTCTGCCCGCTTGGATCCCCAACTAAATGATATTTCAATAAATTGCCTTTGTGCTCAATATGGCCTTCCACACTTTAATGACAGCCATAAGTAAGACGAACTCTGAGGTACATAGTTGTGATGACGTCTATAGATTAAATATAAATGTACATATACATTGAGGTCAGAAATGCTCTGGTGACTTGTTGGATGGTATGTTTTAGCATAGGGGATCAGAAACAGTTTGGGTATACATTTACAAGGTCGACACCTAAAGAGTGAATATGCTGTGATGAAAATATGAATCATACAACAATACATATGACTGGCATCCACATATTCGAAGTACAATAATATAAATTTATAGTTTGCACCAGTGGATATTTTTTGCTTAATAGAAAAACATGAGTTATCTGTGTCTGGTGTGTGTCTAGTTTGGTGCCGCTTGCATTAACTGTGGACCACTTTAAGTAAGATGAGGTGTGTGTATGGTGATTTATAATCCATATAATCTAAGTCCATTTTAGATAGGGGAGACAAATGTGTCTGATAGTCGCATTCACACCAGTCTATAAGACAGCTGCTCGCAGCCAAGGCTTATCAGAAGTTATGTTTTCTCAAGCAAACACTGTAATATCAACTAGTAGACTCAATACTTGATATTTTCACGCAAGTCAGCTAGAAGTCATTTTCTTGTGGAATCAAACAGTACTGTTATGTTAAATCTGTTTTAGAAAAATGATTTGATTATTTGGTTATTGGACACTACTATCTAAACTATAGTCAATGTCATTGACTATAGTTAGTTGACTATACTGCCTGTTATTCAAGAGATTATTCAGCCCATTTGGCAAAAGGCACTTTTGCTTTTTTTTCTCAAAATGTTACTTTCTCCAAAATAATGAGTCATGTTAGGTCAAGTATGGCCATATAATTTACTGATCACCAATTGAAATAAAATAGAATCCTCCTTCCTGTGACAGAAAAAGGAGAATGTATTTTCCAGAAATATATCAATGATACCAAAACGCAGGCATCTTCAAGTAACATTACAGATATGCTCCCCAGAGAGCAAGGAGAAGGATAGGCTACAAGAAAATGTATAAAATGAACAAAGCAATAAAGGGCGAAAAAAGGTGCATCCATCAGATGAGTGGAACAAAAAGAGGCCATTAATCATAGGTAACCAGGAGCTAGCTGACAAAAAGAGCAGTATGGTGTAGGGTGCTAGGGTGGCATAGGTTATACTGCGCCAAGCCTGAAGGAGGCATTGTTCTATACTACGTATAAAAAGCCACTCTGGTATCAGGGGTCAAAAGGGGAGATGCTTGGTATTGGTATATGAGATGAGTATGTTAATTTGATTAGCATATTGGGGTGGGAAACAAAAGGTGGTGTTTAGATGGAAACATGGAGAAGGATGCAAAAGGCAACAGATGAGATTGTAAACTTTAGGAGAAAACATACAAAGCACAAATTTAATGACCATCCTAAAGGAAAGGTAAGTCGAATAAGCAATAGCACAGGAAAAGAAATAAAATGAAGAATTCATGTATTATATTTAGTCAATATTGGTGTTGGTGTGCAACTACATTCTAATTTAAGGAAGATGGTGCGTTTACTGTTCACATAGCTACACACTAATTTGATTGACATACGTTTATTTTTATCAGTGTTCGTGCATAAACCACCTCGATTAGGCCTAAGTTAGAATAACATGCAGTGAAGTAGTTTACCAAGAAGTATTTGAGCAATCCCAGGGTGTTCATGTGATATGAAGGACAGGAAGTGGATGTGAGGAGGAAGACGTTGTAAAGGACGTTAGGATCTCATGTCATGGCGAAGTTTAAAGTCCTCTAGCAAGAAAGGAACTTTCACTAATGGCTACAGTGATTGAGGGACTGGCTAAACTAAAACAGAACCAGTATCCTGGTTCTGAGCAGGGTGTAAAAGATCATCCTTGTAACAGGCAAACTCCCTCATTCTATCTCCCCAATCTTCTCTATCAAGGAGTGCCTTTCTACCCATCACAATAGCAGCAAAGACAGAAAGGCCACCAATTCTGGCGCTTTCAATCAGATCTTTGCCAAACTTGTTTACATATCTTTGACCTTAGGTATTCATATTATGATGAATGGGTAACTTTAAGGTGACCATTGAGTTTTTCAGCTTCAGTAGGAAGCTTCTTGGCAATAATTGAACATGGGGACATACCTCTACTGCAGTGTATTGACTTTCAGAATTGATTAACAAACACAAATAATGTGTATTACTTCTGTAAATGATAAAGAAATTGAATAAATCTATTCATGCCTAGATGTGTTTCCATCGACTGAGGAATACATCAACAGTTTAATGTTCTTAATTTACCTACTAAAAGTTATGACGAATAGCAGAACCTAATTTTTGATGACATTTCTTTTTCACAAACGCTGGTAATTCCTACCCAAAAATATGCCTAAATTATACCCATAATAATATATATGGTGTTTACCATTGCTCTTAGCAGACAATGGAAATGATGGTTCCTTTTCACCATGATCCATGTTATTGCCACATCAGTCTGCTCTCTTATCTCTACCTAGGGATTACTTGGGTCAGTTACCACAGACTCTCCGCATCAGAGCTGCACAAAGTGAGCCTATTATCGTCTAGCATTGATGCACAGTTCACACTATTAAGTAGTTCACATCTATTAGGGATAGAGGTTCTTGGAAAGGGACAGAGAAATGCACATACTTGGAGTAGAGAGAAAAAAGACAGCAGTAGACACCTTCTGAGGGACTCAAAACCATGGGAGTAAAGGAAAGAGGAAATGAACGTGGGTAACTCACAATTGCAGTAATTTTTGTAAGATGAGTAGCAGAATGGAGATGACGATAGTCATTGAGGTAATAAATATTCTCTTTTTTACTTCCTTTCACTTTTTTGAGGAATGTACAATTATTTATATACGAATGAAGCCTTAGATTAGAGATGATAATAGATGATATTAATAAGAGCGTCATTTCATCAAAATACTTGGTCAATGAGTCATATCAGTAGCAAACCTTTTCCGAGCAAGGCTACACCACGCAATGTCCACTGAATATCATAATTACACAATCCACTGTCAAAAATGTATGGGCACCACACAATGATGAACTGAGGCTGGATAATGTTCTCACACACTTAAGTATTCCATTCAATCCTGGCCCATCTATATCCTCAAAAGAGGCAAAGTAAAGCATCATTTTGTAACAAATATGGCATTAATGACACTGCAAAGAAATGACTTGTCTACAATAATATACCAAGTGTGCATCTTAAATGAAGTGTGTAGAGCAGGAGAAGTTATAACATTACTCTAAAAGCTAACAATCATAATTTGTATGTCAAAAGTATGCAACCTTCAACAGTATAAAGTTGCAATTGTTCCATTGAAGATATTTCTGCACAGTAAAGATGGCTGGTAGGGGGCGGCCTTCAGCAAAGTTCAGTGGAGCCAGGGATAAGAACTAATAAATCTGACACATTTGTAATTCACATTGATATTTCTTTGTGTATACAATCTTACTTAACTAAAAAATAAACGAAGTCCTCAAAGTAAAGCAAATTATTCACAACAGAAAAATATTAATGTAAGATATTTTTGAGCATAGCCTCATAGTTCAAATATTATTATGGTTTACATCCATCTATGAGTGAATACAGACTTATACATGTTTACCATTCAGGCCCACTAGCCTAGGGAAGCAAATATACCATATTATACTTACCACCTCTTACACTTAGGGTAGATTCCCCTGAAGTCGGACACATACTTTTGAGACTTTTGAGATTTTTGTGGTTATTCAAGCATTTTGAACCCTTAATCTGTGAACAATAGAACGGTTTAAGTGTTATTCTTTCAAAAATAAAACCATAAGTAGTAGTGCACATAAATAACCTCGAATTTCACTGTCCATTTCGGGGTATGTGTCGTACTCATGGTGAATCTACCCTATACAGTAACACCCTTGAAGTACCTATCATACTGTTGGATACCTCTGAATCTAAGCACTGGACGTAAATGACTATGTCATATGGGATAATAAACAGATTGGCGATCTGACCAGAGAAACATCCCCTGAGATAACTGAGGTGAAGGAGACTTCTCTGTTTATCTAATAGTGGGTTGGACATAGGGTGATCTCTTGGGAGGCATAGATGTTGGAAGAGGTAGATGGAATGGGGGTAGGCATGCAGGGAGGGGTTAGTAAGGGGCTGTGCATGTCCCAGAGGACTTACTCCAACCTTGCAGGCATTGACTGAATTAGAACCATGACACTGAGCTCAGCCCTCTTCACTTTCCAAAAGCACAAGTGATTATACCACATCTTCATCATCTTCTATTTTCTGGAAATGTATCATTATTAAGGTATGACTGATTCTTCTTTTTTTATCTTCATGAATCTTGTTTCAGGTTTGACATATTACCCAGCTTATCAGTTTGAATTTCGGCATACAATATAAATCCTCTTGAATAATATGCCATTGAAGAGTTAGACAAAACTCTTAAGAATTGAATGATCTATGAATGAAAATATGTCAGGACTATCAAATCTCAAAATCTCAAGGGCATTCAGGCAACTTAGAAATTGGAAGAATTTATGCACATAGACTTTTAGGAACATAAAAAAAAAAAAATTCATCAATTGCAAAACACATAGTTAGATTCACCATATTTGGTATCAAAATTAAGACTACTAGAACTCAAATTAAACCCAACAACAGTCTGCTACCTATCCCAGAGTCCATTTCCTATATATACAGCACTGTGGGGACCCTGGTCTGGGGTCCCCTGAGCTGCCTGTACAGCTGTCTGTAAACATGCCACAGGCGATCACACATCATAACCTTCTGTCAGCACCATTGTTATCTCACGTGAGGGCCTCATTCTCAGTATCATCAGCAGGGCTGGTGTTGATAAGGATGTGTGTTGTGGGGTGGTGTTTTGATGGCAAATGATGGTAGTAGTAAGACAGCATTCATACGCATCGCAAAACAAGAAAGCATTTCATCGAAATAGAGTCTGTAGTGCAGCATACTAGGTGTAGAAGCCAACACTGACATTCAGTGGGATCACTGAGGTCATACCATCTTATGGGTATCATGGCTATGCACCCACAAATCATGTTCTTTTTTATAGAGCATGTGAAGCATTAAATTTTAATGATTCTCACAATCCAGCAGACAAGTAGCAGACATATATGTAAAGATGTATTAGAACATTAAGCCCACAGCCACTATGTGCTACCCAGAGAGCAAGCAAGATAAAAAGCTAAAAGAAATGGTATGTATTATAAGAACAAAGCAATAAAAGGGTGTACAGATGCATCCATTAGATGAGTGAAACAAGAGGGGCTATTTATCACAGGTAACCAGGGGCTATTTGACATTTAGAGGAGTATGTAGAGTGCCAGTGTGCCAGGTTATACTATACCAAGGCTGAAGGAGGCGTTGTTCTATAACAAGTATGAAAAGTCACTCTGGGGTCAGAAGGGGGGGGGGGGGATACTGGTTACTGGTATATGAGATGAGCATGTTTACCTGATTATCATACTGGTGATAGAGACAAAAAGCAAGTCTAAGCAAAGGCCAGGAGATAGCCATGGGAAGGCTTATGAAGGGGTCATTCTCTTCATGGCTCTCCCACACCCCTCCCGACTCCAAGGTGTGAATTCATACTCAAGGCAGGTTCATTTTTAATGCTGCCCTACACCTCTGCTTGTTAGGTAATAGTTCCCCCAGCCATATATGATGGATTCTGGTATGCAAGTAAAGAATAGACATACAAATATAATATTTGTAGAATTCAGTTTTCTCAGCTGCTATACTTCAGGTAGTAAAGTTCTTCCACATTATCTTGGATATTAACTTAGTGCAACTGAGGGGTTCCTTTTCTTCTGTCACAAATCTGGCACAACACTCCCATTCACATAAGGCCTAAAAAACGAAACATGAAAGTACTACCCAGCATACCTTTACCCAGCCTCTCCTAAGGCCTTCAAATTGACCAAAAAAATGGAAAAAATACGAAATGTCTTTAAAATTGCATAAGAAATTGTAGGGTCGGCCCTGTTTTATAGGGCTCTGGACTCAAACCTTGGTACACAGTATATTATTTGTCAAGAACCCTCAACTTATGTATCTAGTGACCAGGTATGGTCCACTACTGCATCAGGTCATAGACCGTCTCAACATACAAGGTCTGGCTATAGTGTTTTGCTCCGACCAGGGGATTAACTTTACTTTTCTCCTGAATGCAACACAGCATCAACCCAGTGCACCCACATGCCTTTAGAAGGGGTATTTATTACCTTATAATGTTATTTTATTCCACTAATTTGTAAGAAAGATCACAAATCTGTTTAAGCTGTATACATTCACTCATACATCTCAGTTTAGCACTACCGTGTGTCAACCTGTGTATATACTAAATAGCACTACGGTTCTGTGTGCAGCAACAACGAGGGAATCCTGGTTAGCTGTCACCTGGTGACAGAGCCTGTGCAACAACACATCCTGCCACTTGCCTTGGCAGTGAGTAGCCTATAGATAGTATACTGATTGGCAATTATCCCCCAGTTTCTCCTCAACAATAACTACAACTTTGAATCACTGACTACTGGATCACAGATGACAATCAGCATTGCTAGGCAGCAGGGGGAACAGCAATTCTCCCTTCTAATCAACTATTGAATACTAGAAGGTGGCAAGTACTGAGTGGACTCTTATTATCAAATGTCCAGGTGTATTAAGGAGATAGGTTGGAAAGGCAGAGTTTTATTTATATTGACAAAATGAGCACCCTATGTAATATCTGATTTTGTGATTCACCTCAAATTTTCAATTTTCCCAATTTCCAAGATTCCTTAGGCTTACTACTTTCAAAGAGTAAGCCTAGTGTAGTCAGAATTGATTTTCTCATATTTTAATTAGTTCAACCTCTACCACTCACTACCCCCAATAGCACAAACTAACCACACTCTTGAGTCATGGGAGCAGAGAAGTCACATGAGTCACATGACTCTGTCACACCCTCCATCATTCTGACACCTCCACTTCATCTTGTTGGTCCGTGTGTCTCCCAGTAATGAGCAGGATTTGCGACTTACTTGGAGATGTGGCATTGTGTGGTGTCTTATTTGATGGAGAGGAAAAAAGTTGATGAACAGGCTTCATTATAGGGAGGATCGAGATAGGGGTCAAGCTTCATATTTCCTCAAGTTCGCAAGAATAGCAAAACAGGTATTGGAAAGTAAGGAGTCTGCGAGACAAAAGGTCCATAAAACATACCTTAATGGCCAGTATGAGCGCAGGCGTCTCAAATAAGCACAGGTCTCATTCAAGCACAGGTGTAGGACCCTTCTGAAACCCACAATCTCTCTTTCAAGATAAGCGCAGGTCTTTGTATAAGCGCAGGGGGTAACAGGGACTTGAAATGTATAAGTGCAGGGACGCTTAAACAAGCCATTATGGTAATGTGCTGAGCTTTGGAATCTGGATAAAATGGATCATGTACAGTAGAGTTGAGAAGAAATATTTGCAAAAGGTGTACAATTTTCTAAGGCCAGAACTTGTTGGGTGTTTTGTGATACCCATCTGAGAAGATATCAGTGTATACCTATTGGCAAAACAGAAATAGAATGTACTACTTTGGTAAAATAGAAAGAAATTAAAGAGATGCATGACCGAATGTGTTACCCATGAAGTAAGGAAGTCATCAGCAATTTCTCATTAGAAATATACTGACGATGTGTTATTCAGCTAGCTACTAATTTCTGCTAGAGACGAAGCGGAGAATATATCTTTAGGGGTACACTAATGACCATTGCTCACAGCGGACAATCTAGATAATGATTCCTTTTCTCTGTGATCCATGTTATCCCCCCATCACTCTACAATCCCATCTCTACCCAGGAATGCTTTAGCTAGAAATGACAGACTCCTCTTATCATACCTGCCAAATTGAGCCTATTATCATCTAGTGCTGATACTCAAATCACACTACTTAGCACTCTCCTGGGGAACACAGTTTACTCTACTGCACCCAGGCAAATATCAGCGTCAACCAATGTCGCCAATACTACTCTCATACAAGGATCAGACACTGCTGGACTATAATAGATGGGTCAAGAACCATTCTAGTGAGGGTCAGGCTATGCTGGGCGTTCATCTAGAGCCTCTACTCACACTAAATTGCTTGAGAGTCTGGCCCTGCTGGATCCTCATGCTAAAGTCTGACAATGCTGGACTCTTGCAGGCTGAAAGAGACTCTCCCCAGAGTCCAGCATTGCCAGACTCAAGTGTGTGTGGCTAAGCAGAGCAAGCAAAAGGGACAGGGACAGGAATAAATTTGAGATATAAAATAATAAATCATTGTAATTCATATAACGGAAGTTCACATAACTATGCACTCTCTTGGGGCACACAGCTCACTCTACTGGCTAGCCAGAGCCAGTAACGGGACAGGAATAGATTGGGGGGGGGATAAAGAAAAGAGAGGGATAGATAGTAGGTGACAGTAAAAATGGAGGAAGGGAAGATGGGACCTTGGACACAAACCACAACCGCATCATTACTAATCCAAGATGAGTGACCATTCTGGCAGAATGGAAGTGATTCAAACATCCTGGTAGTACATTTTCTTTTTTATCTCTTAGTACTTCTTCAGTAATGTAAACTATTGAGATATTAAATCATACAAAATACAAAGGGAAGTTCCCCACCACAGTGATATTATTCACTGACAATAAGACATCACCAGAATAAGGCTTCCAATAGGCTTCCATATTGGAGAGTTGCAGAAGGATGTTTATTCTTCTTTACACAGTTCTAGGCCATCCCATCCCCAAAAAGTCCCAATGCTTCTCAGGGATTCGTCAGTGATGCCTGCCTCCACTTGACAGTTCACATAGCGGTAAATTATTCTGTAATCTAAAGTTCACTCTATGATCCTAAACCAATTCTCTCTACTCCTCGAACAGTGATTCCAGTACAGTGCATCATACTTTATCAGGTATGTAATGCGCATGATGCACTATCTTTGAAAGTGGGATTAAAGCAGTTTCTTGGTCCTCCCTTTGTCTGGGATATTGCCAAGGTGATGTGTCAAGGGAATGCTGTTCATTCATAGTGTCTTTGTGAAACATAAATTGAGAAAATCAATTAGCCATAATAAGGTCATAATGGCTTCCAATTGGTTGGTATTATGTGACATATTCCTGGAAACTAATATCTATTGACCGCTGCAATACGCAGATTAGAGAACAATGGAATTCAAGTATCATACGCCATCGCAATGTGCACATTTACATGTCTAGAAAGTTCACAGCTTTGGTTAAAGTGTATCTTCCTCTGATGATGAATTATAATTTGCATTCATTGACAAGTAGAAATAATTGGATCAGAATTCAATTAATCTGAGACTTCACCTTGATATTTCTTTGTGTGTACAATATATTGAAAGGAAGGTGTCCTCAGTGCAGGGTGCTTTTTGGTCCCTCTCCCCAGGGCCTGTCACATATAATTCCACACGTTTTAGTCTACACTTATCAATGAGTGATTATTACAGGATTGGAAAGATTAACCACTTATTTGCATAAGCTCAGGAGAACAGCTTAACCTTATACATACCACTGACACATATATAAACTAGTAGCACATTCCAATATCTAACATAGAGATGGACACACGTGGCTTTAAGCCCTGCACACAAATGAACATGTCATATTGGATGATAAACAGTTTGGTGGACTGACTATAGAAACACCCCCTGCGGATAGCAAGGTGATACTGCCAGAGGTCATCTCAGTGAATTTACAAGTGGGTTTGACATGGGAAGGGGGGTGGTGCCCTGGGGGGAGTAGACATGGTATAGTGATGTTTTTACCTATATGCCATCCATAGGGGAACGAGAATGGAATAGGGAAAGTCATGCAGGGAAGTGGTAGTAAAGGGCTCTGCATGTCCCAGAGGACTTACTCTAACCTTAGAGGCATTGGCTAAACATGAACACTGAGTCCCCTCTCCTCCACGGTGCAAAAGTGAAAGCATTTACACCAGATCCCCTATTCCCTTTGGTTGAATTGTATTGGTGTTACTGTCTAGTTTAATATCATTATTTCTTCACGAATTCAGAGGAAGTCATTGTTTTATTATCGACCCAATAAACATTATTTGTTTGAACATAATTTTGGACCAGAAAAAGCTTTCTCCTGGAAAATTGACAACCGAATAAGTCAGCAAAGCTGTCAGGAAGTATTTTAACAAGTTCAATTCAACGAAAGAATATTACATGTGGAAAAAGCTATATCATTATAAAACATTCATCAATTGAAAAACACATAGACTTCTGAGCCACAGATTACACCCAATACCAGTGTATCACCTACCCCTGAGTCTACTTCCCATATATACAGCACTGTGGGGACTCTGCTCTGGGGTCCCCTGAGCTGCCTGTACAGCTGTCTGTAAACATGCCACAGGCGATCACACATCATAACCTTCTGTCGGCGCCATTGTTATCTCCCACCAGAGCCTCATTCTCAGATTTATCAACAAGGCTGATGTTGATTGGGACATGTGTGTGGGTTGGGAAGTGGTGTAAGAATACTGCAGGGCAAGTACTTTGACCGCATTCATTCGTGATGAAGACCATTGACATAATGTTAATGGGCGTGGTAGATCAAGAAAGCTATTTTGTACCATGGAAATTGACTCTGCATCACATGTCAAGCATAGAAACTGACACCAACAATCAGATCACTGATGTTCTGCAATATCAGTGTAATGCGGTGGGTGTTATTGCTTGATTCATTGAAATGGCTTTGTACCAAGAAACTCTCCTGTAAATGATTTTATGATTCTGAGAATCCAGTACATGGTACCAAGGGGGATGACTGCTATTTGTATGAAAAGTACATTCTGCTGCATAACAACCCCCATCCTATTGGGTACTTTGACCTTTTGGCAATTACGACTTTATGAGTCATGATTTGAACATGGGAACACACGTTATTGGCTCATTATTGCCTTACCACAGTGGTAAATTGCACATTCTAAAGCAATAGATAAAACATAATTAATCAGTGAAAGCAAATCATTGATTGTGGTGCTCAATGGAAATAAGATTGTATTCTGCTTTGATACTGATGCAGCAAATTCCTGAAAACTAACATAAAAACTATTGCTATGATGCCCAAGTGTAAATTTACGTGTAATGCCATTAAAGAAGCTTAATGGTGGACACTACTATGTACCACAACATTTATGCTGCCTAAGTATGCCCACTACTATGATAATTTTCTTCATTCATGCTATTTGAATTCAGTCTCTATTGCGTTGCATTCTGCGGGAAAGCAGCTAAGCTCTCAAGAAAAAGTATAAATGAAAACAAGTATTCATAATAGAACCATGTATACACATCTGTGACCCAGATAAGTAGTATAGTATGTATCGGAACGGGACTATAGTTAACTACTGTTTATTACTCAATCGATATGCAGCCAATCAGAGGCCGCCATTTGGTCACGTGACCCGTTGCCATGGTAACGTGACCTACTTAGGGCTCTCAGCCAATCAGAAGCCAGCATTCTGGGTGACCTACTGACCTACTTAGAAGCTCTCAGCCAATCAGAGGCCGGCATTCTGGTAACCATGGTAACGTGACCTACTTACGTCACGTGACCCACTTAGGCTCAGCCAATCAGAAGCCGGCATTCTGGTAACTAGGGTAACGTGACCTACTTAGGGTTTGTTTGTAAACAACACCACGTGGCTCTCTTGTTTGTAAACAACACCACATGACACGTGACTGTTTGTAAACAAACAAACAAAAAAGTTATGTAACTTATATATAGAAATAAAAACACAACAAGATAATTTCTTTTTTTTTCATTTTATTCTTTATTTTCATTTCAATCAAAAAAACACACAAGTTTATGCTTTTTTAGCTCGCTTCTTCGATTTGCAACAACCCAACAGGCCGCAAAGTCTCACGCCGCCGTCACTCGCACCACCACACCCCGGACGACTTCTCTCCAATAGACATTGCACGACTTTGGATAAATCCAACACCATTTCGGCAAGGCAGAGAATCTTTGCCTCCATGAAACGGCCGCCATCGCAACAACCCGTCACAACAGCATCATCGATAGCTTCTGACTCACTGTCCATTCGCTCAGCTTTGGGATTTTGCTCATGCGCATGACGCACTTCTTGGGGTTTCTTGTTTGACTTGCTTCAATTAGGAAATGAACGCAATGAGGTCCACAGGTGTCAGCAGAAGTGTCTTGTAGTTGAACGCGGTTTCTTTGCCACTTGAACGGAGCAGAGCGTTCCACGAAAGACAAGAACTCCGCACTCAGCGGCGGTAAGCCAAAGGAATCAAAGTAGTACACTTCACCCGTGCTCGACACGTAAAACGCCACCCAATGCTGACCTGGTAAATGTTGCGGATCTGTGTTGCTCACGAAACAAGTGTCTTTGATAGGGTGCTTCGGAATAGTGTCACAAGAGAAAACACCCAGGAAACGATGTTTTGTGTGAACGTTTTCCTTCAACACTCTGCTTATTTCAAGCGTGTTCATACGATACGCTAAGTACCGCTGTCTTGTCTTCAGTTCATGTGGTAGTCGGTGATGGGGTGTCGATCTCGGGTCAGCTCGACGACGTTGTCGTACACCAAGTAGAGTAGCACCGTTGTTGTCGCTTGTAGCGCCGAGCGGAAACTGACTTCCACCCTCAGCTGACCCGCTCTTATAAGGTTCACGCGACACCCGTCGTGCGATCTGTCTGGGGTTAAATCGAGGGGGAACACCGTGTAACCGTTCAGGAATTGATCGTATGAAATACCGCAGGAGCGCGCGCCCTCGTACATCCCCGTTTCCGTGTGTAGCGCCAAGTACTCTCTCACGGCCGCTTTGGTCTTAAAGTCGGGCACGTAGGCGTCGTTCGGCACTTTCTGATCGTTCACTATCACTTGAAGCGAGCTGATGTCGTAATGCTTCATCTCGAACGGGTTCTTGGTGTAGCTACCGTTGAAGGCGTTGTGGTCTAGGAAGCAAATCATCATCGACTTGGGAAGCTGGCCTGTGTTGGAGTGCGTGTAGCTGTGATCTCTGTTACCTTGAGGGATGGCGTACGTCGTCACCTCCACTCTGTTCACCGGGTAGTCGAAGGGACCGTGTTCTATCACCGCTCTCTCGTGCGTTTCCGCTACAGCGTCCGCCACCAACACGCGTCGCACGTAGAGCTTTGCTTTGTAGATCTTCAAGCTGTAGCCTCCGTCAGCGGCGCACATCAGATAGAAAGAGGGCGCTGCCTGTTTCAGAGTGAGATTGATTTCTGTCTCTCCAACGATGAGCTTCGGTTGATGAGCCAGGTCAAAGTGCAGTCGCGCCATCAGCGAAAAGCGCTTGTTGGAGATTAGCTTCCTGCGCGCTTTGTACCCCGTATTCGCGTCAGTCAACGCGTCAAACTGACCAGGCGTATCTTCATGCCACCCCTGGGCGCTCATGACGCCGTCCTTCACGTCTTTGTTGTAGTTGAGTAACCCTTCCAAGTAAGCTCGGTAAGGGTAGGTCTCGGTGTTGCCAGACACTTTGAAACCGCCGATGGAGACTTGGACGTCTTTGAAGAGCGAGTGAGCCAAGTTGTTCACCGGAGCTACCGCGTCGGTGTCCTCGAGCGCCGCTCCGTTCGGTTTCAGCACTTGACATTCCAGATGAAGGTAATTCTCGTTCAGGTCTGTGTACTCTTGCGACTTGTTGATGGTGAAATTTATGTTACCTCCATCCTCTAAAGAGTTTTTTGTTTCTATCCCCAGGAAAGACGACTTTAAGATAGTAGTCTGAGTCGGCGCTACGGTGTGCAGGTCGAGCTCAGAGAGCGCGCACTCGTTACTGCTCTCGTGTACGTAAGCCATTGTGTTCTCTCTTCACGCGGACGACAGACTGACGCCGGCCGCCTCCAGTCTTTTTATTTATACCTGAACGCCTAGGCGCTTACCGGTCGAATACATCCCCTCTACGTCTCTTGCAAGAGCCACCGCCCGTCTGAGGAGAATGCCGGCGACGTTTCGACCCTTTCTTAGACGCGACAGTCGTCTTTCCTCCCGAGAACGCCGTACTCGCCAGTCTCTTCAGAGCGCCTGCGCCTCGGTCTTTCACGCTGCTCTTTAAAGTCCGACCCGCCAGCACATCTTTAGCTACACCCACACCGGCGCGGAGCAGCGTTTTTCCCACCGACTTCAATAGCGGGGTAGCCGAGCGCATCAGACCTAACAGAGCGCCGCCCAAACCGTGCCCGCTCTGGAAAGAGCGCCCGCTGTAGACGTTGATGCCGTTGCCCAGCTGCGCGTTGTAGTAATCGCTGTACCCTCTGCCGACGGTGCGCCTGGGTGGAAAGTACGGAACGCGTTGACGCATCATTTTTCTCTCTTCCAGGTCTCAGATGAAGTGTCACGGTCACCTCGCCTCTACCGAATGGGATGGAATGACCGGATCGGTCTCTTAAATAGATGCCGACCTCGGTAAACCTCTTGGATTTCAAGGGGAAATAATCCAAATGGGGAAAACTGATAGCTTGCACGCCACCTCGACGCTTTCCGCCTCTGTCCACCGCGACGCAGCGTAACAGCGGCACTTGCATGTCGCCCACACGTCTCTCCTGGATCATGTCGGTGTATATGTACAGAGAGTGCACGTCCCCGAAAACATCCATCGAGTAGGCGCCGGTAGTCGGCGATGCGAAACACGTCTTCTCTCCGAAGCCTAGAACGCATGCAAGATGCTGAGTCAGCAGGACAGCACAGTGTCTCGGCAGTTTGATGGTGACGCGTTTCGTCTTGGAGTCGTACGATAAGATCCCCATCGGTTTGAGCAAGAAGCTGGAGCCCTCTAGTCTGTCATCTCGCAACGTCTCACTCAAGCGCTCGACTAGGGTGTGGTTGCTTCCGGTGAAAATAGGAGGTATCTCGAATATGTTTGGCATGAAACTGCGCACTCCCATGACTTTCTCCATTTCTTCGATCATCTGTCTTGCTTGATCGCTGATCGCCTTCTTCTTCACCGCCGGGGACAAGAACTGCTTGTATACGGCATTCGTCTGTCTCAAGTCGACCTCTCTCTTGAACCTTTTTGTTTCCGGTTTCAATCGCTGCTCTTCCGACGTGTCTGATATCTCTTCCACCGTTACATAGCTCGCTTCCTTCCAGCTCAGCGGGTATTTTGAGCTGAACGTTAGCTTGCTCAGACCGTTCGCGTTTTTCATTCCCCTCCAGTCTACCTGCGGTTTTCTTCTTTCGGCGAATTTAGTGTCTTTTAAAACCTTGATCGCCTCCTCTAGCGAACCCTTGGTGCACAGAGGAACAACGATGATCAAGTCGTCGTCGTGCACGTTAGTCCATTCTGTAGGGAGGATGATCTCAGTCAGAGCCGCTTCGTACGCTTCGGGCAGAAGGAGCGGCGAGTCGAAGTGAGTTCGGAAAGACGTCAAGCTGTTGTCAGGATAATACTCCATAGAGCTGTTGCTAGGTAGAGTGATGTTCATTTTTTTTTTTTTTTCTATGTTATTTTTTTGACGGGGATCCACTCGTTGAACTTGTCGTCGTAACCTAACCAACGTACGAAAGCTAACTCTTTACCGTCGACGGTCTTGCGGCGCAACACCTCGTCTATCAGGTAGTTGTTGTCGTAACGACTCTTGTACACCTTCTGAACCTCTTCCGGGTAGAAGACGCCTTTTATCTCCTCACCCTTGTCGTCTTTCAGCTCGAACCCTCTGCTTCCCAACGTCTTAGCAACGTCGACCACTTCCTCGCGCCAGTTTCCCTCGTACCCTTTGTCGAAGGCGCCTTTAGTTCTCAACATCCTCACTCTGTCACCCGGAGCGATGACGTCGACGGCGGACGTCTTTGTTTTTTTCTTCTTTTTCCATATTTCGTCGATTTGTTTGTTAGTTGGGAGATCTTGTCGGTAGAAAACTGTTTCGCTGTTTTCCGAGCTGACTTGAGCCGGCGCCATTTTCAACGTCTTGTGGTGAGTGCGATTGTAAGAAGACACTACATGGTGCAGTACGTCTACGTAGCGATACATGCGCTTGTGTGTGAAATAACGCCACAGCTTCTCCTTCAGACTGCGGTTCAAGCGCTCCACTAGACTAGCTTTGATGTCGTCGTTCTCGCCAGTGAAAAACTCTATGCCCTCGCTCTTCAAGTGATCTTGAAAGATCTTGTTCAAAAACTCTTTCCCCTTGTCTGTCTGAACAGTGCGCGGTCGTCTCTTGCCAGTGTCTGTCATCTTTCGGAAGGCCTCGGTAACATCAGCGCCGCTCTTGGATTTAATGGGAACGGCCCACGCGTACCTAGAGAAAACGTCGATCGCCGTCACCACGTACCGGAAGCGGTCGTTGTGAGACGCCAAAGCCTGCATGTCCATCAGATCTATCTGCCACTGCTGATCGATTGCGCCGGTTATAGTCTTGTTCCTTGCGAATTTTCTCCGAATGGGTTTATGTTTAGTGTAGGCGTCCAGCGACACTAAAGCATCTCGGATGACGGCCGGGTTTGGGTGGCGAAAATGATGTTTCTGGAGTTTAGTCACGCTAGTGAAACTGGAGGGCGCTTTGACGTCGGTATATCTAGCTACTACGCGCTTCTTTTCTTTTTCCTTCTTGGTCAGTCTCTTCACTGGTTTTCCCATCGTCGACCTGTTGAGGGCGTGAACGACGACGTCGCCGCTAGGCGGTTGCGCCCTTTCCTTTTCTTACTCCCCGCGCTCCTATAGGAAGTCGGAGTTTGGAAAAGTTCACTGCCCTCCTCGTCGTCAGAGGATTGATCGTCCACCTGGAGAGAAGAGTCTGCTGCTGCTACTGCTGCTGCTGCTGCTTCTCCTTCTTCCGAGTCGAAGCTCGGTCGTTTCCGACCTCTGTCAGCAAGCCGTGTGTCCAAGCTTTGGCCAGGTCCGCTCGCTTTATACAGATGGTTTCCGATCAAGGAGTCTGTGGGAACTGCTTCGCGCAGCGCTTTTGTGAACGGAGAGTAGCCCGCCGGTCTGGGCGCCGTCTTCCTGAACCTGGCGGCGTCGTTCAGTAAGTCCACTATGTTGATGCGATGCTCAGGTGGTATTCTCCGACCCGACATCTCGCGCACCGCACCGTCCTCGTTCCACTTGACCACACCGGATTTCTCCAATTGTTTGTACAGCGCCACGGTCCGAGTGCGATTCCTCTTGGGAACTTGGTTCACCAACCGCTCAAGTAGGGACGCGCTGGCTTCTTCAGCAGACTGACGGAGGTGAGCCGGGGGCGAAGAAGTGTAGGACGAAGAGATGTTGCTGTTGTTGGGATTCGCGAGAAAAAATTGCAATCTATTTAACAACCTTCGGTATTTCAACATTTTCTCGCGCGATTCCAAAGTGGGATCGTTCAACACTAAGTCCAAGTCCCTGTAGATAAACTGTAGCACCTGGTGCAAGGCCGCGTCGGGATGAAGGGACTGTTCTGCCTGCTTGTGGTAATAGGCCATATCGGCAGGTAGGCGGGCGGCGGTGGCAGGAGGGGAACTCTCGTTCTTTTCAGTACACTCATCAGGAAGAGGAGGAAGGTTTGGAGCAGTAGAAGTACTAGCAGCAGCGACTGCAGTAGTAGCAGCGCTAGTAGTAGCAGCAGCGGGCACATGATGAAGTAGACCTGCTCGTGATGATTTGTAGAGCGTCTCAGGATCCACGAGCGCTAAGCGTTTGTAGTGTTGTTGCTGCTCTGAGTCCGTCATGGGGACGACGGTGGCGATGACGCTGGCGGTGGCGGTAGTGGTGGTACTGTCGGCGAGTAGGTGTCGAATGAGGTGTCTCATATACGGAGAATGCTCTTTATAAGCGGTAAGGCCATCCCTATGAGAGCCGGAATGAGGAAACCTCCCTCTTGTACCAAGACGCATCTCTTTTTCTTGATGGGCGTAGATTTTTTGCCGACCTCCCTCAACACGTCAGCCGATTCTCGAAGCTTGTCCAGTTGTTTGTCGCTGAGCGGGATGTTTCCTACCAGTAAATTGTGACAGATCTCACTCAATGCTGCGATCAGATCGTCGCTTCCAGAGTCTATTAGATGCGAGCAGTCCTTTGGCGAGCACTTAGCTAAGTGCTTGAGAGTACCAAAGTGTCTTTCGAGTAGATGAGAAGACATTTTTGCTACTGCTTTCTCTTGTTCTTTTTTTTGTCTAGCGGTACGAATACTAGCTGAGAGTGTATGGACGTCAAAGAGGAGCGTATTCTCAGATCGTCAGGTGTTGACTGCTTGAAGTCCAGAAGGAGGTATGAGTGAGGTCGCTTGAGTTCATGGGTAAATATACTAGAGAGGGCCGCCGTGTTGGAGGTAAACACCTGGCGAGACAGACTAGCTATTTGCCCCATGTCGCGCGGGTTCTTGAAAACGATCATGTAGTGAGCGTTCAGACTCATAGTTCGAAAGTCGGGTGATTTCTGGAATAGGTTCTGAGTGATATATATGACGCTCACGTTCCAGTGATGCGAGTATTTAGTAAAGATGTCGGCTACCACTTGCTGATTGGAACTGCTCATCAGATCGTCCAATATCAGTAGAGTGTGTGGTCGTAAAGCGTCTTCTGCTACTTCCACGTCTCCCGCTATAGACTCTTTGCTAGGAAGACCTTCTCTGAATTCCACACCGTACTGATTTTGCATTTTTTCAAACAGAGGTTGCCACTCGCCGTAATGGTAAAAAGTCTTTTCCACCGGCGGCGTGACCAAATTGTTCACGTCGCTCAGAAATTGATCCACCAAGCGCGATTTTCCACAACCCGACGGACCGCTAATGATACAACTAAAGGGTCCTTGTAGTCGAGCGTCGAAATGAATTTCTGTGAAGAGTTTGCTTTTACTACTCGACATTTTTTTGTTTTTTTTCAGGACGCGTCAGAGAGCGGTTGTGTGTCTGACTGTCTGCTGTGTTTCTCACTCGAACGGTCGGTAGTGAATGGTTGTGGAGAAAAGTCAGCCGACCTTTTTATTGATACCGGCCGGTGTCACAGTAGCGGCGGCAGAAGTGACTTTTTTTTCTTTTTTTTTTTTTTGCGATAAAATTCTATTTTCACTCAATAGTCATAAATGTTTGTATCAGACTCCAGAGGAGTCTGATACAAATATTTATTTTTTAAAAAAAAAAGAAGAGGAGGAGGAGGAGGAGGAGGAGGAGGAGGAGGAGGAGGAGGAGATTAATTTATTTTTTTTTTTGATCATTTAGGCAAAGCTCGTCGCTTTGCCGCTTTTTTTTCTATTTCTGTGTTGTGACACGATCGTCTCGAAAAAGCAATAAGGCGTGTGAGCGCGGCGGTGACAAATACATATTGGAGCGTATGGTTTAAAATGGTGCGTCCCTATCTTCTTCAATTCGGCTGCGTTGCAATATGCGGGATAACAAGTGACGACGTCGAAACGTTTAGAGACCGTGTTCACGTCGGCCACGACGCGCGCCCACCGAGTGGGAGCTGCAGTCGCTCCCAAGAAACCGATCGGCTTGTCGAATCGTTTCATAGCGCTTATTCTCACTTTATAAGAGGAGGCAGGGTGAGGAGAGTAGCGGCGCTCTTTCTTTTCATGAAACGCCCAACGAGTGGGGGCGCTGAGAGCGGCTGTTATGCAATGGTAGAGTAAATACTGTTCTGAGAAGACGGCTCTCGGCCATGTCGCTACGTTTTCCTTTTCCGCTTTTGTATAACGACGATGGCGCTCAGCTTTGCATTTCTCGAGAATTCGGTACGCTTCAAGAGAAGCGTGAACCTCAACTACGTGACGCTCTCTCCTTTGAGATAAAAAAATAGCCGGGCAGTTGAGGAGGGCACTTTGTTCGCTTGTCCGTCTTTTAGAAACTCGCGCCCTCTGCAGCGCCATATTTCTTTCCTCCGAAACAAAAAAGACTGAGTGAAAATAAAAATTTTAAAAAACAAAAAGCTCAAAGAAAAAAAATAAGCAATAAGCAGACTCAGCTCGAAATTCCCTGCTGGCGTGATGGCGGTGACTGCAGGCGGTGGCGGCGGTCGGCTGGCCGGCGGTGGCGGTGGCGGCGGCGATGGTAGAAGGGTGTGTGGAAAGAGAGACGCATCTCAGTCTTTTATAGGAGCGGCGAGTCTGACATTTTCAGCTGTCGCATGCTGACCTGCTGCTATCATAAGAGAAACAAAAGCCCTAATCACGCTTTTCAGCTGGATCCTTCCACCCCGCCAGACATGGATCCCGATGGGAAGGTGGTTTAAAATTAAATCCGTGTACCGACTGTCATACAATAGAGTAATTAGTTGAACGCGTGTTACCTGTATAAAGGATTAGCGGGTCATGGGCTCAGCGTGTGTATAGAAAAACAACTACAGGTAGCGTGAACAAAGCGACCCCCTCCCTTTCTGTCACTCTGTCTGTGACTAGAGGGTGCGCGTGTGGTAAGCGGCTTAAATCTAAAGAAAAACAAATCACCCTCTCCTGTCGTCAGCAGTCAGCCAGCCGGCGGCTGGAAAATGCGATTAGAGGGATGATGAGCCACGTAGTAAGCGACTTAAGGCTGATCTAAAGACCTGCCGTGAGGGGGCAGCTGGCCGGTGGCTTGAAAAAAGGGGGGAGTAAGGGTATATAAGGGGGAGTGAAACCATATTCGGCATCGTCATCATCGTTCACGCTACTACTACTACTCCTACTACTACTACTACTACTACTACCACCACCAGCACCGCGCCTCAATTTGCAGATCCCCATGATGGAAAGTTGCTACCGTGACATGAAGCGGAATGACGAAGCGGCGGGCGAATGTGAAGCTGATGCTGTAGCCTCTGCTACTGCTGCTGCTAGTGCTGCTCAGCGTGCTACTGCTGCATTTACTGCGGCTGTTAGTGACGCTGGTTGTGATGACGTTGTTGTTGTTGCCGCTGCGGCTGTGACTGCTGCTGTTGCTGCCGCCGATGCAGCTACTCATGCCACCGATGCCGACGCTGCTGCTGCTGATGCTGTTGCGGCTGCCGATGTCGCCGCTGATAACGCTGCTAGTGCCCGCTCTGCCGCCCTTGCTACTGTCGCTGCTGCTGTTGTTGCTAATGCTCACGCTACTGCTGCTGCCGCTGCTGCTGCTGCTGCTACCGCTGCTGCCGAGGCTGCTGCCACTGCTGCCGATGCTGCCGATGCTGCCGATGCTGCTGATGTTAGCAGTCGCGTCGACAAAGAATCGTCATTTGTCACTCTTAAACCTCCAGTTGAAAGCGCGACGGGTAGTAGGGCTACCAACGCGACGGCCGGATGGTGCAAATGGTGTCGTCGCTTCTGCTCGTGCGCTTGCTTTTCTTCCGGTCCTACCTGCTGCTGCTACGGTATGATAGTGTTATAGTGTTTGAATGAGAACGCGCGTAGTTACACATAGACGCTGTAACAGATGTGCTCTTTTTTTGAAAATATAATTTTAACATAACATGGAAATTGTTGTGTTTATTTTCTATATATAAGTTGTTTGTTTACAAACAGTCACGTGTCACGTGGTGTTGTTTACAAGCAAGAGAGCCGCGTGGTGTTGTTTACAAACAAAACCCTAAGTAGGTCACGTTACCCTAGTTACCAGAATGCCGGCTTCTGATTGGCTGAGCCTAAGTAGGTCACGTGACGTAAGTAGGTCACGTTACCATGGTTACCAGAATGCCGGCCTCTGATTGGCTGAGAGCTTCTAAGTAGGTCAGTAGGTCACCCAGAATGCTGGCTTCTGATTGGCTGAGAGCCCTAAGTAGGTCACGTTACCATGGCAACGGGTCACGTGACCAAATGGCGGCCTCTGATTGGCTGCATATCGATTGAGTAATAAACAGTAGTTAACTATAGTCCCGTTCCGATACATACTATACTACTCAGATAGGTAATAAAACTAAGACCAAGATCGTCTTCTGCTCTCCATAATAAATAGGATTACCCCCCCATGATAAAGGTGTAGGCAGGAAAGGAGGGGAATAGGTGGCAGGAACATCTGGTTCCGGATATCTTACACTGAAAAAGTAAAATTGTCTCCAGACTCTTCTAAGTGACTGTCATAAAGTAAACAAGTTAAAGGTTGTCTAACCTATCAGGTTACTATCTCACAAACCCATCTCCAGACATGTCGAAGTGACAAGGCCAAGAAAAAAAAGAGGTTTGTTTCAGGTGACATGGCAAGAAAAACTGGGGTCGGTAGGTCGGATTTCTTTTTTTTTAAACTTTTCTTTTTAACATGAAAGTACTAGCCGACCTCTCCGAAAACCCAAAAATTTACCAAAAAAGGGTAAAAATACAAAGATTTCTACAAAATTGCATTAAAAAACGTAGGGTCGGCCCTGTTTTGATAGGATCGGTCGGGTTACCTGAAACAAACCTTTTTTTTTGGCCCAAGGAAGCAGGTTTCTAGCTGGAGTTATCAGGAGATAGATATTGAATTGCTAATGGCCAAAAAATCTTGTCTGAACTTAAAAGTATATGAAAAATGATGTTTTCTTTCTCTAATCCATGACTCATGCATCACACTTATATTATATCATGGCAGATGTAAAACGTTAACAATGTCCTGATCTCAGCAGTTTGGCTATGCAATATCACATGGCTGGGGATCGACAGGATTTAGTCATTGAAATCATCCCCCACTTTGCTAAATTATATTCATTTGTGCTAAATTATATTCATTTGTTTTACAATTTCCCATTAAATTCAAGTCGATGGTTCAATGATATTTACCTCGCATAATTTCTAAAATGAATCTGACAATGATGATATATCATAAATCTATATAGCTTCAAATTTACATAAAAAGAAATGTCTAGTAGCTGTGAATGGTTTATCTGGATGAGATCATTTTATGTACTGTAAATGACATATAGGTAAAAACATCACTTTACCATGATCAAATTTGATATATGGATGAGACCTTTCTATTTTTATAAAGAAAAAGTGATAAATGATCATGATGGTGTATGTCTGGTGCTTGTCTAGTCTTGTGCCCTATGCTCTAACTGTGGACCATTTTTAGTAAGATGAGGCGGGAGTATGGTGATTTATAATCTATATAATCTAGGTCCCGTCTAGATAGGGGAGACAAATGTGTCTGATAGTCCAGTCTGCAGCAGTCTTCTCACCCGCAACTCACAGCCGAGTCTGATCAGAAGTTAACTCAAATGCCATTAGGGTAGATTCACCTTACGTTGGACACATCATGTGAGACAGTCACTTGAATTTGTGCATATTGAGGCATTCTAAGCTGATTATTTGTGAATGATGAAAAACTTAAGAGTAATTCTTTCCAAAAAAGAATGGCTAGAATTCTGATTGTACATGAATAACTACAAATTCCAGCGTTTGTCTCAGGGTATGTGTCCGACTCATGGTAAATCTACCTTATATCAACTGGTTTGTCCCACACCGGTCAAGCTTTACCATGGAAACAAAGGGATAATGCATATTACCACTGACTTTTGATTCAAGAGTAATATCATACTCCCTCTGGTCACAGCAAAGAGATACCCACCCCTGCAAATACAGCTCAGACCTAAATATGAAAAAAAATTTAGAACAAAACCACCTCGGCTTAGACTGCCATTAGGGACCTGCATCCCACAGAGAAAGAAAGCGGACAGCCTACAAGAAATAGTATGTATGACATGAACAAAGCAATAAGGGGTAAAAAAGATGCATCCATTAGATGAGGGGAACAAAAAGAGGCCATTAATCACAGGTAACCAGGAGCTTGCTGACAAAAAGACCAGTATGGTGTAGGGTGCTGGGACGGCATAGGCTATACTACACCAAGGCTGAAGGAGGCATTGTGCTATACTAAGTACAAAAAGGCAACTCCAGCATATTGGGTAAAAGGAGGAGGTGCTAGGTATTGGTATATACGGGATGAGTATGATAATTTGATAAGCATATTGTGGGTAGAGACAAAAGGGCGATAGGAGCTGGAAGCAAGAATGAAAAGGGATTGGAGGCAACAAGCTAGATAAGGAACTACCATGGGGAACTACCTCGTAAGACATTCATCAGTCCATGCAGGCAAAACAGAGAAAGGAAACAGCGTCAACACTTGCCTTGTAGTCCTGTCTAATGCATTTTGCAGGACCAATATTGAATTTGAATATAAGAATTTGACTAAAACTTTGTTGAACTATTTCTATCATAGTGGTATTTACCATGATGCTAAGCGATCATGTCAGCATCAGAAGGCCTTCTAACCAGCATTTCCATTCATTCTGGTCGAATTCTGACTCCACCACTGTCTGCATCTGATGATATATTCATTGCCGTCAGTGCTACTTTCCCTCTTGTGCCAAGAGTCTGTCAAGTCAGTAGACATACCCTCACCTAGGCATCATTCCCAGGACACATAGACAATGATAACAGACACTCCCCTCTATATTTCATGGCAGGTTCATATTTTATGCAATAACCATACAAAATATTAGTACCATCCCTAGCGAGGCCAAAAAACAGAAGGTTTGTTTCAAATAACATGGGATGAAAATGTAGGGTCGGTAGGTCGGATTTTTTTTTTTTTAATTAAAAATGAATGTACTAGCCAGCTTCTCCACATACCCTCAAAATGACCCAAAAAGGGTGAAATTTGCATTAGAAAAGTAGGCTCGGCCCTGTTTTGATAGGGTCGGTCGGGTGACCTGAAACAAACCTTCTTTTTTTGGCCCCATTCTGAATCACCGTGTCATGTCCAAGTCAATTATGTACCAGACCTCCTAGTGTGCTATAACCCTATAAGGGCAGCATAATGATTTAATGTGCAGTACCCTTTGGTGGTATGATGCATTGATGCCGCCCTGGAGAGTACTCACTGCATTCATGGATCATGCCGACCCTTCGGGAGTGCATCAAACCCACATGATCGGCATGATGCATGGTGGAAATTCTAATGAGTAGAACCACCAGTACTGCATTTACATAGTCAAGCACAATCCGGAAAGTATAATGGTTAAATTTAGACCTATCGATTTAACCAGGGACTGTATGGGAGTGATAGAATAGATAAATGTATAGATGAGTAAACAAGCGTTGGTGTATTTGACTCCTAGCTATATCATTTGAAAATACACACTAGGAAAAACAGTACGGGATACATGTGGAGATGTAGCAGACAGAAAGAAGACCAGGTTAGTGTTTGTCAACGTTTGTCAGTCATAGGATAAAACTATTATACTAATCGTGTAGTACTGCCAGGGAAGATTCTGAAAATGTGAATAATTGAAATGATGTTTAATTCAAAGCGTTTTGCCCATGGTTAACAGTGGATCTATTCGATGCTCCATAGGCCTCGTGCTCTATACTGTCATATTCACTTGTTTTGAATAGAAAAGGGCACAAATGATTTTTTGATGGCATTAACATAATTTTATCTACAAATGTATCAACTAAAGTAAATGCTGATACCTGATCTTTTATATATATATATATATATATATATATTTAACCAATAATGTATGAATATCCCCGAACGCAGGGTGTGTATACTTGAATAACGAACCGAGGTGCGTAGCACCGAGGTTTGTTATTCATGAATACACACCCTAAGTTCGGGGATATTCATATATTATTAGGTTTATTATACGATATTCCCATTCAAATGTCTTTAATTACCTTATATGAGTCCTAGTTTGGCCATTTTGAAGGATTATTGACTGAATATCACTCGTACGCCAGTAGCGCCATGTTGTTTTGAGCTCCCACCAACCCTGCTCGCTGATTGGTGGAGCGGGGTGACGTCATATCCTCAATCTCCAACACTGAGTTCAACATAGAATTTGTGAGGGGGGCCAGCTTGGGGCTATGTTATATACTAACCAGCGTTTCCCTCCGCATTCACCACAGCCGGATAGGCATGGCAGCTAGCGTCGCCGCCTCACACACCAAGGGTACCAGGATCGATCCTGGGTGGAAACGAACCTTTTTCAAAATGCCTATTTCTATGTGAAAAAAAGTCCCTAGAATTATTTTAACGAAAGGCTAAGTAAAGTCCAACTTCTACCTTTATAGTAAAAAAGAAATTAGAAAAAGATTTGGATTTTCAAAGAAACTAGACCAAAAAATGCCTTTTCTTCTGTAACTCGGTAAATAATGGTCCTACAGGGCTGGAAATCCGCCTGTAGACTCCTTGTTTCGCCACCCACCTCTACCAGCGCCTTCACGGCGTGGTGGTTAGCACATCGGACTTCAAGTCTTGATGTAGCGTGTTCGAGTCTCCATGAATCCTCGGATTTTATGGCTGTCGAGAGTTCCGACAGAATCGTTCTGATATCCGGGAACTCATTACAAATCGTTCTGATATCCAGAATATCAGCACGATTTCACCTTGCCAAGTGTGCGGTATGCAGGAATATCAGAACGGGAATATCACCTAAAAAGCACGATGAGTCGTCCGATCGTATAATAAATATATATATATATATATATATATATATATATATATATATATATATATATATATATATATATATATATACCATTATGCTTATATAGAAGGCACTTTAGTTATTTCCCTCTTTAAGCCACACTTTAGTGGTAATGCTATAGCAGGCCTACCCTATAGATTGGGACAAGACGCAATGTGGAGGCAGCCTTGGACCTGTTGCATTCTGGGTACTGCCTGGGGCCTCGGTTCTGTGTGGGTGATAGTGTGTGTGGGTGTGGTGGATGGGGTGGTGGAAAATGGATGAACAGGGCGGGGATACCATCTATAGATAGGGTCTGTATAACTGGTTCACTACTGTATATATAAATTGGTCTGGGCGGAGTAAAGTGAAGTGGACAGTAGGTGGGGGCGAAGGGTGCGGAAGGGAGATGAGAGGGTGTAATGGAAGAGCCTGTTGAACATGATGAGAGAGGGAGACTGAGGGGCCTGGGAAAGGCACACAGGGTATTAGAATAAGCAGGAAAAGGAAAATAATGAAGCCAAATGGGGAGCAGTAGAGGCTGGGAGGCAGGGAGGTAGGGAGCCAGGGAGCCAGCGAGGCAGAAAGGCGAGGAGCGGGGAGGTAGGGAGACAGAGAGGTGGAGAGGCAGAGAGGCAGAGAGGCAGAAAGGCAGGGAGGAAGGAAGGCAGAGAGGCAGGGAGGCAGGGAGGCAGGGAGGCAGAGAGGCAGAGAGGCAGAGAGGCAGGGAGGCAGGGAGGCAGGGAGGCAGAGAGGCAGGGAGGCAGGGAGGCAGAGAGGCAGGGAGGTAGACAGGCAGAGAGGCAGGGAAGCAGGGAGGCAGAGAGGCAGGGAGGAGGGAGGCAGATAGGTGGAGAGGCAGGGAGGCGGAGAGGCAGGGAGGCAGGGAGGCAGGGAGGCAGGGAGGCAGAGAGGCGGTCAGGCGGGGAGGCAGGGAGGCAGGGAGACAGGGAGGCAGGGATGCAGGGGACGCATGCAAGGCATGCATGACCGGCAGGCAGACGAACAAAACAGGCAAAGGGTGTTATAGTGGGGAGAAGTAGTAGGCGGTTATACGGTTTGGGCGAAGACGGGATGCTAGTGGGTCTGGTGTTGGTGTACAATAGATGGGCCGACCTAGAACCCACACATCTGTGTATTCAATTCGGACCTGGGGCCCTCCTGTCAACCAACTGCCATCCCCATAAACACACAGGGGGTTGTCCAGCTGTCTGAGCGTCCACTACTACTCTATAGTACCCTGTACCCCCCCTCCCACCCACACACACACACAACCCTTTTCCACTGCCAATCTAAGGGTGTGGTCATTTCTGATAAGAGTTTTATTTTGTGCTTAAGTGCACCAACATCTTCTTAGCCCCCTTATTGAACTATGCTAAAGTGTAAGCCTTTTTTCTTGAACATTATGTACGCCCCCTTCCTTGTAAGTAATCTCCCATCCTTATGTTTTTACGTCCCACCCTGTAGATAATGGACTCTCCCAATACATCAGCCCACTCCTACTTATCATTTTCTTCCAGGGTCTGAAGACTGCCTTACTATTATGTATGATGTGATAGCAATGGTAATTATACTGATATATATATAGAACTGGCCTGTTTTATTTAGTATGGATAATATTATATATCGTTACTATACCATGCATATAGTTTCCCATTGTCCATGTGGTCCAATTCCCTCAGCCAGTGACTGTAATAGTAATTCACTGCTACCCCCCCCCCCCGGTACTCTCATTCACCCTCTTCATGCCCTCTATACAATGTACTAGCTACGCTATTTTAGACACAAGCTGTCATAGTCAACAAGTTGTAGTAGTGAGTCATTACTGAACCCTCTCTCATCCTCCCTCCCCCTCCCCCTACCACAACTCCCTACCTTCTCACTTTATTGTACGAGCCCATGCAGCCATTATGCCATACCTCCCCCCCCCCCCCACACACACACCAGACCCAGCACTGACACACTCCATACAGCCAACAACTAGCAGAACCAATAGCCTATCACCCATAGTTAAAGTGGGGGAGACCTCCTCCCCTCCCCTCCCCTCCCCTCCCCTCCTAGCCCCCACCCCGGCCCCACCCCAGCTGCCAGCTCCCGGCCCATGCCATCACAACTCACCCCGGGCCCCGACCCCGGCCCGCGGCGGCTCAGCTTCACGGGCCGCCCACCGACACAGCCGGCCAGCCTCATCACGCGGCGGGCGGTGTCAGGGCCCCGAGGGCGGTGTGAGTAGGACATGGGATCGGGCCTAAGTCTCAGGTTCGTGATAAGGGGAATGGGCCATGCATCAGCTGGTCGGCCACTGGAGGAGGGTGGGGGAAGGAGTGGGGGGGGGGGGGTCCCAGTGTGCTGAGTGTTGACTGGAGCGTTGGGGAAAGAGAGGTTGAGGATGGGAAAGAGAAGTCGGGACACAGTACTTCTGTGTTGTATACATTTATCTTGATGCACCAATATACTGTTGGTAGTAGTTAACCCACTGCTAGAGCCCTGTACGCAGGATATAGGCGACAGACAAGGCTGATCACGAGGCGCAGAAAAGTGTGCTCAGCCATGATTAAGCCAATATCCTGAGTACAGGGCTCTAGCTGTGGTTTATAGGACTTATCCGCCACATACTTATATGCAACACTGCCACACTATTAGTGAGTGTTTGTCACCTTTTGTTATATTATACAGACAGGCAATTTCTTTTGTTCTGCCGGCCAAGTGTGGTATAATGATCTTCCAGGACCTAAAACTATATTGATGGACTTGTAACACTCCTATGACATACAATTAACATGTCATGAAATAGAAAGAAACACCAAGGTGATTAATATTAGTAGCCATGAAGTGGGGAAGATAAAGAAAGGGACCTAATGTACAGAGACAGGGACGAGACACACTGCGATAGTAACAAGATAAAGTAGGCAGCAATTATAGAGAGTGACTCACCGAGAGTAAGATAACGGTGGACGGTAATATGCAATGGAAGAACAAGGATACAAATTGAAGTAGAGCATAGGTAACTATTTGTGACCGTCAATGGGGAAACCAGCCTTATGCACCCCTTGCATAAGGTTGGTTTTCCTGTGGATGGTCACATTTGACAACATAGCTGGGTAGACTGTGGTCAAAGCATATGAGAGTTATCCAGGCCACTGATTCCCTGCAATATTCCTTCTAATTTACAGGGTCAAAATGTGTCTCCCTCCTCCCTTTAAACTAAAGTAAAGCCCTTACTGTTTTTATGAAAGGGAGAAATAATATGCCCTCTCAAGAACAAATAACATTAAGTCACGGTTTAATCCATCCACTCCTTGCATGGCAAAATGTCAAGGGGCAAAGAGTTAATGCACATGTAAATACTCTCCTCTAAAACCTCATAAACCCATGTCCTGGTCCGTGAACCCAGACCCGCAAAGCATAGCGATGCTAGCCGTAAGTCGACAGTGGCAATACACTGGACCCCCCCCCCCCCCCCCATCACCCCACCGGCTCCTCCAGTGGGTAAGGTTGAAGGGTGGCAGACCACGCTCTTTACCCTGGAGTAGGGGCTTATAACGGCCTGCAGCCAATCTGTACCCGCCGTCCTACCTAGTCCCTCCCCATCTGTCTACGGATACACTGATATTCTTTGGCTCCCTATACCACCAATCTCTCAGTCACTATAACCTAGCCAAGTCAAATTTTTGCTCTCTATAGAACTAACCTAAGTTAGTACATATCATTGTCAGGTTGGTCAGTACTAACCAACTCTGTCTATGGCTACACTGGTATTCTTTGGTTCCCTATACCACCCATCCCGCAGTCACTATAGCCTAACCAAGTTGATCATTCTTTTGCTCCCTCCCTATAGGACCAACCTAGGTTCAATGAGTTTTAGGCAAAGTCCTTTTCAGTAAGGCCTTAGTCGTACATATTCATGCCTCAGTCATTTTTGAATAGCACTTGGTCCTTTGGTCATGCCTGACCAATGTCCCTATGACTAAGCTGGAATAGCCATTTCAGACTAAGGGCCGTGGCATTTCGATTTTCAGTGTAGGCAGGCATAAAGTGTGTTCTGTAGAACAGGGTCAACACATCTAACATAGGGAACGTATGCTGTTAGATATTCTTCGCTTGTATACAGGAACCATGTGGACAATTTGCCTCAGGCTAAGACCGCCCTGTTTTGCCAAAGGAGTTATACTATTGCCCAATCGCTAGACGGATGTATATCTGCCGCTTATCTGTTTGCTAGTTGAATGTTTATCTGACATTTATCGGTATGTCACTTGTGTGGGATGCCTTCTATGAGTACTTAGTCCATAGAAACTTGATAGTTATAGTTATTTCTGTCCTGCTGCATTGCTGACAATATTTACTTTATTTGATACCAAATATTTGTTCATCTTCATCACGTTTTCCATTACAAATTAGGAACAAAAAAGTTTTCCTCAAAAGCAGATTTCTATGATGTACGCGGTGATGAGAATCCATTTAATTATTTTGAGTGGCCCTAGATGAATTTAAAAAAAAAATCATGAGCATCGGTAGTGTTGTATGACCGCACATGTTGTTCAGCCCAGAATTTGTACCATTATATTCCCAGTACCAGGAGTAGGGTAGAGTGCCCAGGAGATGACCAGCTGGTCTGTTGGAACCATGAGTAGACCTGTATGTCTCAATCAGGGTGCCATTAATCATGGAGGCCAATCTTCCACAGGGCTAATAAACATGGGGCCAATCATCCTCAGGGCCAATCGTCAGGGGGCCTATTCTCCATAGGATCCTGATCCATGTATCGGTCTATTCAAGGTACCAACAGACCAACTAGTCAACTCATGGGCACTCTATCCTAAAGGTGAGGCTCCCTGCCCCACCTCCTCCTGGGTGCCTGGTCCTGAGCCGGTGCCAGTCTAGGTGCTGGAGGAGGCAGCTGACACCGAGCCGTCCCCCTGGAGGAGAGAAGGCTATAGGTGTGTTAGTGTAGCTCCCCCGGTGCAATCCTACGACCAGAAGTGGCGCCAGGGTTGAAAGTACTCTCTGTACTTTTCGCACCATGCCTAATCAACTGGCTACCCAGTAAACAGAAAACGTTTTACAACATTTTACAACGTTATGATATAACGTTATATATCGTTTCTCTAAGGCTATGTTATAACGTTATATAAAATTTTAAAACGTTATTTTGACGTAAATAACGTTTTTTGCTTTGATGGGAAATGAGTTTATCCAGACCAATTCACTGTTCTGGTCACCCACAAAGCCTGTGCTAGAAGATTTATGACTCTGCTGGAGAAATGTAACACTCAGAGACGGATATCGAATGACACAACGCGCCCAGAATGGCGCTGTCGAGTGGGTAAATGTTGGTGGTACTATTTGGGAGTGGCTGGAGGTGTTCGGGGGAGGTAATGATCTGGTGCTCGGTTTGGTCAGCACTCTTGACCTACTCTCTACCTTTTCCACTCATTGTAATAGGCCGCAAGTGTTACGTGCACAGGACAGTGGCTTTCCTGCAGCAGGCCCCTGATATAGAAAGGAGGGTTTTGACACTATAGATATGTGTGCATAGCTTATACTGGGTTTGTACTTTGTACAGCCGCTATACTGTATACTATGGCTCATTCATCAGCTGGGGGCTGTTACAGAAACAGTGGTAATTTAAAAGCGTAAAAAATGTGTTACAAAATACTTTTTTACGTTGTTTCTGAGGGGGGTGCTACAGACAAAGATTTACGCTATTGAATCACTTGTGTTAGCCCAGGTTTTCAGGTTTAAAAAAATATCTTTTTAAAAGTTGGTGTTAATAAACAGTGCAAATTAGCCTAAATTACAGTAAACTCCGAGGCATTAGCGTAAATTTGAAGATATAAGCGTAAATTATTAAGTATTTGCTAATATATGCATAAATTGTGAAGTATTAAAGTAAATTAACAAATATCGTTAAGCATTAACATTTTTACGGTATTTCTTACGCTGTTTTTCTCTAACAGCCCCTGGATATGCAAAGAAAAGCTGGTTTTGAATTTGTAAGCGCTGGTGTAGACAGGCTATGAAATAAGTAGTGGATAATAAGGTGTGAATCTTGATTCAAGCACCTGTCTTGTATATTAACCCTTTGAAGATGAATGTCACTAGAAGATGACATATGTCATCATGATGTACCAATGCAGCCCCAGCGATTAACTTGCCGGTGCTGCATTGGTGCATCCTGCTGACCCTACAGGACTGTCTCAACCTCATATGGTCAGCATGATGCTTGAATGCAGCCCTGCCGAGTTACTCGCTAGGGATGCATTCATGTATCGTGACGACCAGGCATGATGCATGAACGCATGATGCAGTCCTTAAAGGGTTAAAGCACTGTAGATACTGTGGTTTTGAAATCTATAAGCGCCCATTGCCACTACCGCACATGGCCTATATTCAACAGGGGTGTTTTGAGGACTATGCTTACCAGAACCATTAAACTCAAATTGACTCAGCTCCTTCCTTAATGTTCTTAATGGAGCTCTTAAACATTTAATGCACCGATTGCATTAGGACAGTAGGTTAATCATAGGCTGCACATAACTACCCCAGTCATGTTTAAACCCCGCCCTATATAAAGGGCTGAGTACCTGTCATTGCCTATGCTCCGAGTGTTACTGCCGGTGCAGCAGGCTCTATGCCTTTAACCCAGGATGTACAGTGGTTTCCTGAGAATCACTGTAGCCATAGATATCATAATATAGAAAGAACAATGCCCCAAACACGCTATATCTAGATCTGATATATGTCTCCATTACTCTACTGCGTGCCTTAACCCTTTAAGGGAAGTGTCACCTTGGTCAGTATGAAGAATGCAGCAACAGCAACATGCTGGGACTCACCAATATTTTTGAAGTAAGCTGACCCTTTAGTATTAAAACATCAGGGCTGTCATGATGCACTGATTCAGGGCCAGTGAGTTATTGACGCACTGCATTGGTGCATCGTGATGACAAATGAACGTAGGAATGTCATTGACATCCAATTTATTTCGATTTCGATTATCACTATTTTAGTCTCGATTTTTCGATTATTTCGATTTATTTCGATTTTACAAAAACAGCAAATATCTGATAGGAAAATGTGTATCCTCATCTATTTATTCCCTTCCTCATACTAATCTCTATAAGATGAACATTTGATAGAACTTTGAGCATAATCTAAAGTAGTTTGCCCTCAATATTTTAGGCCTACAAAGGATACAATATTTAAACTGAGTAAAAAGCAAGTTCTAGATGGAATATTTACACAATTCTTGCAGTTTTAGAAAGGTAAATTACTAGGCTATCTGTGCTACAAATACTGTATCGATATGATGCTTTTGTCGATGCGATAATCGAAATAGAATAAATGTCGGTGTATCGATTCTGGGGATATCGATGACGTAAATGAACGTAAAGCATTAATGCATCGTTAAAGGTTTAATGTGTTTGGTTGCAACCCCTTGAACGTGTTCAGCAGCTGTGTGTTATCAATTATACTGTCTGGCTACATTACAATGGGTGGCCGTTTTATTTTCTAACTAGGCTTAACAAAGTGTGTCTGCAAGTTATCCTACCCTACCTAGCAAAACAGGACATTTATTCTGTCTCTTTCTTTTTTAAAAAATCATTCTATGGTTATTAAAGAGTGGATTCGATGGCCCACGAATAAAATTAAAGCTATGGCTCATGTGACCCGACTCACTTATCCTAGATTTTCAGACCATATAACTAGTAACACACCTTAGCCCTATTTTAACCCATGTCTTTACTATACTGGACTCTAAGCATATGGGATGTTGTTGGTCGCAGGGCTTGTGGTAGGGCCTATCCATTAGGGTTAGCCATGGTTAGATATACCTTTCCGAGGTAAAGTATTGGACTGGCTATATCAACATCCACACCATTAGTACTATATTATGATATAGAGCAGCGGCAGCATGAGAGTATTCATATGGGCCTATTATGTTGCCATGCATTGTTGCCTAATTTGAAAAATGAGCACTTTATCTACTATTATAATAGTTTTAATTTATGATGAATCCAAATGTGTAACTCATGTCAGCTGCCATTATATATCTATGACGCCCCCCTACTCTCACAAGAAGCTCACCACTTAGCCCCTATTGATCCACTATATTTATATAACTACCCCCCCCCCCCTCACCAACACCACCAACCTCACTCCTCTTGTTGGTATTGACCACCCTTGGACTCTGACAGAAGCAGGGCTGTGTCACTCAGCTCTGCTAAGTACCTCTGGGCATTGAGGCGACCATTGAGGCGGCCATTGAGGCGACCTGCCGGGGTGGGAGGAGAACAGATGGTAAACAAGGGTGTAATGGGGAGAGGGACAAGAGGGGGGACCGAGAGGGGGGGGTGAGAGGAGAGAGGGATGAGGGAGAGGGAGGAGGAGGGTTAAACATACTGAGGGGTTATGGAGAGGTTAGATGGGGAGATGGACAGATAGACGGACAGAGAAAGGGACAGATGGATGGACATAATTATTTACAAACAGGCGGATAGGTAGGCAGATAGATGATAGTATCACGGACATATTGATGTACAGATGAATCAGTAGATAGATTAGATATGAATTAGAAAACAGACAGGAAGACAAATGGAATGATGGACAGCAAGTAGAAGGAAGATGGTTGGGCAGACAGAATGGTAGATTAACAGAAGGACAGATGGCCATTTGGACAGGCAAATAACCAGAGTCAAATAAGCAGAGCAATGGGTAGAAGAAAATGATATATAGCTTTTGTCGCAGACAAGCAGATCAGCGGATGGGTCAAGCAGATAGATTGACAGAGAGATGGACAGATAGGCAGGCGGCTGGGCGGGCAGATGGAAGCACAGATGGGCAGACAGGTAGATGGATAGGCATCTGGATAATAGACAGATATATGGATGGGCAGACAGACGGATAGACATAAATATATTGAATACAGGCTGACGGACAGAAGGAAAGGCAGGTAGATGGGGAGACAGATATAGATATATCAGCAGGCAGACAGACAGACAGGAGAGGGACAGGTGGACAGACAGGCAGACAGGCAGACATACAAACAGACACATCAGCATGAGTTGCTCAGTGAGGCAATATGAGCAGCTCGTGGATGGAAACTGACACAGACACCTACTACCATCACGTGACCAAACTCTCCTTTCCTTCCTACTCAATTACCCCCCTCCCCCCTCCCCCCTCACAACCTGCCAGCCGAGCTCTCTCCATGCTATGGTTTCTTCCCTTTTGACCACAGTCATAGTCTCTCCACCCTCCCCTCCCAACATCCTCCCTGCATACCCAAGGCTTTGTTAACCGCTCTTCACTATCAGGCATAAGTTTTCCTATATTTGTTGTGAGGGTTCCTTGACAATTGAGCTTCACACACACACACACACACACGCACACACATACACACACATACTTTATATAACATTATGCCATAGTATGGGGCCTTAGAGAAACGTTATATAACGTTATAAAATGTTGTATAACGTTTTTTGTTTACTTGGTTCTCTGTCTTCACCCACCTGTGTCATTTCTCTATATCTAAATGTAATGCTTAAGTCTAACTCCCCCTGGTACAGTCACCCTGTCCGACTTACTCATTTACTCCACCTCTTTCTCTCAAAGTCTTTGCATCTGTCCTCTCAGCATGTATCTTGATCCCATACCTGCTGCACTGATAGTCTGAATGATCCGGGCCTTAGTCTGTATTGGCTAACCCAGGTTGGTCAGAATAGCAAGCTGATATTCAAAAATGACTAGGGCAAAACTAGAGGCCTGACTGAAAAGGACTTATGCTAATAGGAATGGAATGACTATGATGGGTTAGTCACTACTGACTATACATAATAGTATTAACTATCCATGGTTGGTTGTATAGGGAGTCAAAACCTGACTGACCAGGTTTGTCGCTATTGACTAACTTTTGGTGCCTAAAGATTACCTGTGTGGATTCGGTACATGATCACCTATTTTACCTTCATACACTTTCTCTATTGTCTATTCCTTCAACTTCTCTCATCCAGTCCCAAACACAGACTCCACTCCCTTCATGCTCAGCCCATTCTCTTTACCTGCTTACCAGCCAATTTCCACCACCCATACCCTTACACCCACCTTCCTCCTGCCTATTCAACACCTTACCCCCAAAGCCCATCCAACCACCCCCACCCCCCCCCCCCCACCTTCCCCCGCCCAGGGGAGACAGACCCGCAGTAGTGGTGTACAAGCCTGTGGGCGCCTCTCTGGGTGGGTGGGATACAGGAGAGGAGGAGAGGAGGAGGAGAGGGGAGGGGAGGGTGGGAGTGGGGAGGTGATGGTTCTCCCCCCTCAGCCTCGTTGAGTCTCGGCTCACCCACCGCTCAGTCGCCAGTTGACTGGCGATGGTGCCACACACAGTATAGTCCCACACCCTGAGCTGCTCCCCCACCCCACCACCACCAGCTCAGCCGCAGCAGCTTCCAGCAGCCCTGTGAGGTGGTGCTCCCCCAGCATTGCTACACCCTGGAGGACTAGGAGAGGAGGCAGGAGGAGGAGCATTGTGAGTGGTAGAGTAGGAGGAGGTGTGGGTAGTATAGGGGTGTAGGTCTCTCCTCTGTGTCACTTACCTTACCCTAGAGTCAGCCAGCATCGACACACCTATCACTCCTCCACCACCTAGCCACCACCACCACCTATACTACTACTACTACCACTGCAGGCAGGCCCAATACCCACAAGGCGGCCTGAGGAAAGGGATGAGCAGCTCGCTACGTGGAAGGTCCCAGTTAGTGAGCTGCTCCCTGAGACTCTGGGCTTTGCTGGAACTACTCATGATGCCACATAGTTAGGAGGTGCACTACTGGGACCGCTAGGACTTGTTGTTCTTGTACCTTAAGGTACTGGAGACTGGACTATATATACCTATACTGAATGCTCAGTGAACAAGCCAACCATTATTGCCTTCATGAATTTTGGAGGTGAAATAATTCAGAGGTGAAAAAGGAGGACCTTATTACTGGAGATTTGGAGGTGAAATTTGGAGGTGTAAAGGACCTAAGTACTACTGGATATATACTATATATAGTGATTGCTGATCAAGAGTTTATTATTGACACAAGGATAGCAATTCAACTGGAACTGATATAAAATATCACCCACACCACAAACTACTGCTCAATACAAGATCGTTGGAGAATGATACAGGTACAGACTAACCATTGATATCCATTGATAGAACTACCGAAGACTACATCTTTATTAGGCATTGGAAGACAACCCAGCTGCATATTAATCAAACACAATAGCAACTGTAGTACTGATGAATTGATCATAGGCAATAGTGAGCTACTCATATACAAGGAGCAATATATGGAAAGTATACGGCAGATATACCGTTACAGGCAGACCCGTTGCTCCCTAGTCCAATAATTGGAAATTGACACCACAAAGATGACTCGAACCAAACTTGTTGAAATGACAAATACAAACTTTTTCCATCAGATGATATGAGATGCACTATACGTTTGTAATCATTTTCTCATCCGGATTCAAATTATACAGCGAGGCGAGAATTCTAAGTGCTTGAGGAAGGAATTTGAAACATCCAATATCTGAAATTACTTCCTCCTACAATAGAAGGAAACACATTGCCTATGTTGATATTCCAGGAGTAGCCAAAGTGAAATCTGAAGTCAGGAATTCTTAGCTGTTGGTCTAGATGCAATTTGCCTTGACATTTTGTCAGTTAAGAACCTACTAATAGCTGGATACTCACTCACTACTTGAGTAGTAGAGAGTGCCTTAAGATGTGAGGATGGTTAGGAGGAAACCTAGGCTGGATGTATGCACGCTGTATTGAATCCATAGCATTCAGAAGGAAAAGGTGAGTGAATCCCTCCCCTCTTTTCTCTCTCGAAAAGAAAATTGCCAAAAAAGGCAGACTTAGGCCTTCAGATTACCATGCGAAATGGTACATGTTTGTATTTATCAAATTGCAGTAGGACCCTCTTAAGTTAGTTAAAAGCATAAACGATAATTTATTTATAGATATAAATCTTAATTGCAATTACCCTTAACAAGATATGTTGTACACAGTTGAGTAGGGACATCTATTAGGGTTATCGTTACATCGGAATTCGTAGCTGGGGTAAAGGGTGAACTTAATTGACATTAATTTTATCAATCAATGGTAATTAACTGTACATGTTTGATACAGGTACCTAATTTCCTCTGAGAAGGAAATGCATTTACTTTCCTAACTTCCTCTAGACATAAGGGAGGTAGTGCATTCAGAAGATAAAATCTGTATTAAATAATGATGAACACGAATTTATAAATAGTTTCCTAGATAGACCATAGTCATATGACATGCATAGTTTAGAAGGGGGAACAAATCCTGAGCATAACACAGCTCAGATCTATTAGACAAGGCTGAATAACCCAATGCACTGTCTATCTCCTCCGGTAGCGGGACCGCTTAGCTGGGCTCAGTAAGTTGGATGAGCCCTCGGGCTCTTCTGGCCTCAAACCAGCCACTGCCTCATAAATAATTCATTGTGGACACATAACTTACAATCAAAACATAATCCTATAGCTCAAGGAGCTGATCAGCGAGGTGCTCGTGGAAGCCATGTCGCACCGACTGTTGAGTCGTTAATCGCGAATGTTTCCGGGTCATAAACCATGGGTAGGTCTACCAGGGCCAAGAATATAAGTCTGTGCATATAATGTTACACCATGTTTGTGACAGTTGGTACCACCAGAGTACTGCTATAATCCAGCAGCTCAAAGAGCAGATCAGTTGGCTCATTAATGAAGTTGTGTCATAGCTGAAGTCTTTGGAGTTGATACTTGTGAATGTTGGCAGATAATTAACTGCTAATGGTACTCAAGTCTGTATATATCCTGTTTTCAAGAATTGATGTACTTACATAAATGCCTTAATCCTTTAAGTTTCGCAACTGTTACCTCGAGCCAACTTCTGTCATCATGATGCAATGTTGCAGCAGTGTATTTATGCATCATGCCCCTTTGGGAGTGTGTCGGACTCGTATGTTAGACACATGTGATTGAATACAGTCCTATGATTAACTCACAGGGCTGCAGCAATTAATCTTAATGCCACTAAGCTGTCCTTTAAGGGTGAATCCAATAGTTGATAAAGTGCTGCTCAGAAGGCTTACATTGAAGCAACTTTTGGGATGTAATGATAATCGCATATTACATAATTGGTTCCGAGATATGATACATCAATGATTGATTAAGGGGTCAGCCTACGTAACATAGTGTAAACACAGAAACTTTCTTGAATTTTGGGGAATTTAAGAATTCGTGGAAATGTGTACAGAGCGAATATCTATACAGTATTGAATGAATGGGCCGAACTTTGGAAATCTACCAATTTAAATACACACAAAAATGTACATTTTAGCAAACTTGCGAAAATTTGTATACATGAAAATATCTATGTTTACGGTAATTAACTAATCTAATGTTTCAACACTTATACAAGAGGAAGTATCCCTTATAGCAACATCCTGATTCTGGGCTACATGAGTATAGAATGGTCTCGAGGAACATTTTATAACATTAATATATACTGTACACAGAGAAATTTGATGCATTACATTCTTATGATGTAATGAATCCAGGGCAGGAGAGTAACTGCTTTGGTGCATCATGAAAACTAATTCATGATGCCTTCATGCAAGCATCATGCCATCCTTACCAGAGGGTTAGGACCCCGATCAAACTCCCATTCGGCAGAGTCTAGGCCTACCTCTGTGAACTACTCTTTGCTATTGCTCCAAGAGACATATATCTAACTCCTTTTTTACATATACATTAGCCTGGATGGTGGACAGCAAACAGTGAGGCATAGCCACCAGTCAGAGTGGCCAACCATAAGATCAATACATACAGGCCAACCAGATTGGAGTACGGAATTAACAAGCCGAATGTATGTGCGCAGCTACGGGGAAAAGATGTTCCACACGGAGCTCGCGGAGAATCCTTTCTGATTTGGTCACTTATCATCACACATCTGCAGCACGAGCGTGAGCAGCCATTGAGAAAGGATCATCTGTATGACCTATATGGGGCATCTTTTCTCTGTGGCTGGTTCCCATGCACATATATATCGGCCACCACAGTCACCGTACCCTTCTAGGCACCCCTACTTCCACTTCTACGACCAATACGAATATTACTGTACTGGTTCCTTGAATATCCTCCCTACAACATGAGAACCCTGTATCATTCACTATAGTACCTAATCAGTGCTTTTATTATGTTTACTAAGTGATGTGTGAAATAATACCTGGTTTCTAGAAGGCAAGACTTTCAAAGGAAATTGTCCAGGAATATTATTCTCATCACGAATCCCAGTCAACATACCAGGAGAGTGATTTGACAATATCTTATGGCCTTACCCAGGCATATGAATAATATTCACTTTAAAAAAAACTCCAGACCCAGAACTCCTAGAATGATGCATCAGTGCATCATAACGACAAGTTCATTTTTTTTGCGACATGCGTCCTTAAAGGGTTAAAAAATAAACTTCAAACTTCAAACTACCCTGCTTTAGGCAGTGTCTCATCCACCATGACCTTTACATTGCTTTTAATGTATATTTAAAGTTGAACAACAAAAGCTGCTTTGCTTTAGTAATATAATTGCCTGCTAGATTTATTCCCCTTACCTTCTCGTCATACATTGCCAGGCTTCGCACTGAAGCTATGAAACAACTTTCTAAACAACAAAGCTTGATGAAATTGACAGTCAGTTTCCACACAAATTGGACCTCGTATACATGCACAGCTTTACATGAATTAAAAACGTAGTCATTTGGATATTTATCTGGTGATAGTCTGTACACAAAAAAAGGAGAGCTGGAAGGTATTTCAGAATAAATTTTGAGAAAAGTTTAACTTTTATTTGCCAATAAGGTATCCAGCGTCGATTTACAAGAGTATGTCGTCATGATAATCAAGGTAAAGATAATTTAGTAAACCAAGACCAACGCAAGGTCAACCAGATACTTAGTATCAAGGGTAATAAGGTTTCCCGGTATGACGATAAACATTATCAATATTACGTGGCAAAAAAAGACGATGAACCCGTCAGTAAAACTGTTGTGTGGGATCACCGTGAGAGTGGTTTCTAGTAGACACAATCTTGAGAAATAACATTTTCTTTCAGCAAGATAAGCGAAACATATTCTAAAGAATACTTTAAGGTTTTGAGACGTAACTTTAAAGGACGTAAAGTCCAAAAATAAAACCCCATAATGTTCACAAAGTAATAACAACATAATAATACTCATTATTTCGGGATGGTATCATCCATACACTGTCTGGCGAGACTCTTAAACTTGATAAATTCTGCAATATCTCTCGTTTCAGGTTCAAGTGAATTCCACAATTGAGCACAGGTTACTTGAGGAGAATTTTCAAAAGGAGTACAATGTATTATTTGATAATAAAGAACTGGACTTGAATTAAACCTTGTTAATCTAACAGTATTTTTACAATATTTGGGTATTCTGGCACGCTTGAAGGCTAATAGCTTAGCATGATACACAAGTCTTTCCTTTAACATAGGCAATTTAGCAAGCTTATGAACATCATCAGTGGGGTGTAACAAATGTAAGTCTAGACATATCTTAAGGCATTTGTTTTGACAGCGCTGTAATTCATGTAGAATATCAACATTCGTATTCATATATAAAATATCGGCATAATCTATAACAGGAAGCAGGTGGGTGATGTAAACTTGTCTAAGCACGTCATCAGGCATACAGTCTTTGACTTTGTACAGGAGAAGTTTCTTGAAATTAATACCTTTAATTAGCCCTCTTACATGTAGGGCAAAGCTCAACTCCTCATCAACAGTGACACCAAGGTACTTATACGACTTGACATTAAGTAACAGTTTGTTGTTTAGAAAAATTCTGGGTTTTGGAAGCCTTTTAAGTTTAATTTTTGAAGCAAAAGTCATGACCTTAGTCTTAGATTCATTTATTGTTAACTTATTTATAGAGGTCCATTCGTAGAAAGAGGCTAGGGCTATGGTTAAATCATTTGAAAGTCAGTCAAAATTACTACTGGTAACGTAAAGTACAGAGTCGTCTGCGTACAACATGGTTTTATGTCTATTTTCAGTGGTAAATTGCAGGTCATAATTGGATTTTTGTCAAAATGTGCCAAGAGTCTAAATTTGGAACTTGACAAGCAAGGCATAACTTTGCATGAGTGGAAGTCAAATGAATATATATAGACCATTTCACTATTCTATACATGTATGTGCCATTATAAAATATACATTTAAATACGCATTGTATACATTTTTCATACAGGCTAAATGCATTTAATTTTCATTTACAAAAATGGCAGATATGACCAATTCTATTTTTTGAGGGTTTTACCGTCTGAGAGACTTTTTATCGATGGTTGTCAAACAGGTATCTTTATACCAAAATTTGCCTACAATTGCATCTGTTGTTCTGAAAGAGCATCCAGACATTTTGATCATAGTACCAGATATGCAGTATTACACAACGTAGCTATTATTGATTCTTAATCAACTATAATTTCATATCATGAAAAAGTATTTTATGAGCCCCCCCCCCAAAAAAAATACACACACAGCCCTCTGGCTATCCGTGCGAATACCATCATCACCATTTCCACACCCTACCTCTTCACTTCACCAGAACACTAGCATTACAATCCCCTGTGATACCCTCCAAGTGGAGAAACTGTGGCAGTAGTGAATATTTGATGAGCCTGGCATGGATAGAGGCAAGGCTGAATTCCAGTTTAACGCAGACACTATGGCAGAAAGGCAAGAAAACAGGTACTTAAAAAGCGATATGGGAATTGTCTGATAGCTCTGGGATTTACCCTTGTTTTGGTGTGGGAATGGGGTGGTAAGAAATGAGTTCAGGTAAGGAGGCAGGGGTTGAGGAGGGGAAAGTAGGAGTCAGTGTCGGGAAATGAGGGGGGGGGGATAAGGCCCATTTTTCCATTAGTCGACTTGGGGGTGCTATGCATCGTGGAGTCCTGAAGGAGGCGAGGAACGGTCCACGCTGAAATATGAAAACCAAAAAGAGCTACAAATGTGAGAAATTTAGATACTCTCTGTAACGTGTCAGTTCAAAACACCTCATTATAGGTCAGGGAAATGTGAGGGAAATTTACCGTGAAAAATTCAGAGACTCCCGATGGTTATAGCCTATATACCCACAACGCTAGTGGATATTGCCATTGCAGGCTCTACTAGTCTACTTCTACCCTTTCTTCCCACTCCTTCGCCGACCCCCTCTTTCCCCTCTCCTGTTGTAGAATATGGGAGGTGGGCTGGAGAAGGTAAAGAGGGGAACAGTAGGGGAAAAAGGGGTTTAGACTGTTGTTTGCAGGGTATGGGATTGGTTAGGAGGTGTCAAATAGTAAAGGATGAAGGGCTTCACAGAGAAAAGAAACAAGAGTCAAAAGGGGGTCCAGGTTCCTCCAGAATGACTCCCCTTTTTAGGGCAGCCCAGGTCCATATTTGACTCTCTTATGTGAGTCAGGGAGCTAGGTGACTCCTTAATGACAGCCAAGGAGTCATCTAGGCTCCCTTAATCAGCCTGGGCTCCCCTAAAGAGGGGAGTCATTCTGGAGGCAGCCTGGACTCTCCTTAGACTCTGTTTCCTTTCGCTGTGTTGAAGGAGGGGAGGGGTTTGAGGTGTGGTTGTAGCATGAAGGGGAATGCCAGAGGGGTGGGAGGTTGCAAGGGGATGAGAAAGTTGAGAAGTATGCACCTGTTATCCCCCGGTGTAAGATGATTAAATTGGCCTAACAAAATGGATGGGTCGGTAGGGACTCTCTCCCAAGACTCTTTACACAATTTTCTAACATGTTTATGTTATACATTCTATCCCAGCTAGTTGCAGCTAAAAATCTTGATGTGTTATTGTGTCAGTGTCTCTCATGAGATCGTGCCAATGTTAAAGTCTTTGACAAGGTGCCATCTTTGACAAGGTGCCATCATTGACAAGGAGCCATCATTGACCGGCCACCATAACAAAAAAGAATCGAGAATTTTTTTTTCCCTTCAATATGTAAAGGATAAAATGAAGATAATTGCGATGGTTGTATCTCAATATATAATTTCAGCTGCCCTGTTTTCTATCAGGAGGTCAAAGATGGGACCCAGTCAAAGATGGCACCTGGTCAAAGATGGCGCCCTGTCAAAGACGTTCATATTGGCTCAATCTCATTAGGCACAGCCACCAGATCGTTCTATAATCACATAGCATTTGGAAAAACATGGGTTGGGTCGAAAGCAATCAGTGACACAATTATTTCTGTCAAATCATACCAGAGACTCACATGATGAGAACAACGATTTTGTATGGTATCCAGACATTTATCGAATTACAGACTAACAATTTAAGGGTCACTTGCTGCTTTAAAGTTCAATATGCTATAGCACTGGCGAGTTACTGGCCAGGGCTACATTCATGCATCATGATGACCAAGGGCATGATGCATCAAGGTATCATGCCGTCCTTAACGGGCTAACACATTCAGTTGTCTTAACCTCACCTGATAGATACTAATTTGACTGTCTATATGATGTTGTCAACGAATTAAAAAAAATAAAATAATCTGATGACTGCAGAGGACCACTTTGAATAATACCAATAGCAGAGAACTATGGTTTTGAGTTGTTGGAGCATTGTTTACCATCAAAAAGATGGAAGCCTTGCTACTATCCTGGTATGCGGCAACTGTAATGGTAGCGGGTAGGAACGATTCATGTTGGTAGCTTCTCCCCTAGCAGAAGGGGGTGCTTTAGGATAAATGCTAACCCTTTATAGGCTGCATAACGATTAAATGCATAAATAACTTAGATGGATTGTCTACGTGTATTATGCCGATCATACAGAGTTGATACATTCCCAACGGTCGCCGTGATGAACAAAAGCAGTGCTTGTGAGTTATTTGCTTGTGGTAATTTAAGTGCATCACAATTAGAAATGGATCCAAAGGAATCAAGCTGTCCTGAAAACCTCAAGGGATACAGAGATCATAGGGGTGTAACAATGAACACTAGGCACAAACACATGGCAAATGGCACCATTGATTCATGTATGTTTCATAGTATCTATGGCTCTTGTTTGCCTCTCTGTCTTCCCTCTATGCCCCAACAACTGAGGAATGGATGAATTCCACCATAGTCAATGTTTACGGGCATAGTTCTCCAGCTCTCTTTTTTTTGATTGGGGCTTTTCCATGGAGATAAAGGGTTTTAATCCCAAAATCGATTATATTCTCGTACGGAAAAAAAAGATGGGTTTCCATTTTTCCAGATGAACTCCGGAAACACTAATATTGAAAGCATTGTCAGAAAGAGCCGTCATTGCAATTCCACTAGGTGGAATCCAAGTTTAGCATTAGGACATTGATGGCACAAAACTCCTAATGCTTATTTTTTGTATCTGTTTCTCCTATCTCAAAGCTAGAATCAAAAGTAATTGGATTCTCAAGAGGTTACTGATGTTGAAATGAGTTGTTTAGGCAAGCATATTGCCTCTTTCATGTATGAGTAGCGCAGTCATAGTTTCTATCGACAATAATGAACAGTCGCCTTCAGGGTAGGAGCTTTTCTGCTAATTCCTTTGATACTTTTCTTACCAGATGCACTTTGAGATAGTGCCTGAATGGGCAATTGCAACTTGAACTCAGAGAGTTGCATCGGGCTATAGGAAGGTCCTCTTATGGAAAACAATTATGTATACAGTTAACAATAGACACATAAAAGGCAAATACCTCGTTCACTTGTTTAAACATCAGAGACCAAATTAATCGCCTCAATAGCGAACGTTGCAGATTTCCCTGGAGAAAACTTTCCTCACTGGTCAAATGGAAATACATAAATACTTGCTCCTCGCATTAATTATCTCTGATTGGAATACTTTAATCTGGAGCCATTATTGTCACCACAGGACTAACTACATATCATGATATTTTCCCTCATTGTATAATAGAAGCACACATCTACCCACACTGCGGATTCCCGATTCACAATAGACACAGAAGCAATTGCAATGATTTAACTAAACCTCACACTAAAACCAAGTTAAAGCCCTGCAAACAGGCAATTCAGACTTATTTCGCCGTTGCTTAATCTGGACGATCCACGATTTATCCAGATCTGTCTTCTCCGCTGACAAGGAAAGCTTATCGGGGGCAGTTTTATTCAGCGAGGGCCCACTAGAGGGCGTAGCGGATCCCAGATGGATCTTGTGCGTGGTGATCCACGCTGTGCCCAGGACACACATCATTCCGGGCAATGTCTAGCATTAACCCTCCTTGTGCCTTTCTGCACCTCCAGCATTATCTGTATGTGACAATTTTTATATTTATTTTTACTTTTTTAAACCCATCGCCTATCATTATAGGGTAGGCGTACAATGCCGTTTATAGGCTACGCTAAAATTATAATAACATTTATAGGAACTTGGGAACTCCAGATAGAATTGGAGTGACGTATGGGGCTAGAAAATAGAAAAGATGAACATCTAGGGCTATTGATATTGTAAAATTTGGAATATATGCCAATAAAGGCAACACTGTATTTGTAGCACTCTCCTAAGGAGAGACCCAGTGTAATATGAAGGCGTGGGGGTGAAGGCCGCGGCCCTGTATAAATTATGAGAAAAAATGGCCTGGTTAGAGGATGTGACAATGAGAATATAGCATTACCCCTCTATTGGTGGGATTCAGAAGCTGTAGCATTAACTTTCTTTTGTTGGCAATCAGCTACAAGTTATCACCCTCTCTTGGCGGGATTTGGTCCAGCCTACCATTTCACCTCTGTCAGTGACACATAGCACAGAATACATTAACTATCTGTTTGGTGACAGTCGGCATCCATAAACCCTCTACTGGTAACAGCCTACCCCTAGTATTAACCCTCTATTGGTGGTATTAAGTCTCTACCAGCAACCCACCTTGCACAAATCAAAGACACATCCTTAAAGCTGGGCCATCAGGGAATAAGTTCATCATTTCCATACATGGACTTAATTAAGAGTTCCACCAGAGGGCAGCAGTGTTTGGACAGGGGACCATAGGCATTGTCCACTTACAACATATTAACCTTATCTTGTGCCTCTAAGAGCTGAGCTCCCAGCCCTTAAGAGCCCTCTTGTGAATCAAAACTGAACTATGTCCAAAAGTGCTTTTGGCCTCACAACCATGACGGTCAAGCTTTAAAAGGGAGTCCAGCCTCCCTCCAGAATTACTCCCCTCTTTAGGGGAGCCCAGGTCCTTATGTGACTCGCTTAGGTGAGTCACGAAACTTACGACTCCCCTAGGTGATTCCTTTAGGTCAGCCAGGGAGTCACCTAGACTCCCTTTTAACGCTGGTTCTTTTTTCTGTGTGGTGACACTCAGCAACCTCCATCAGGGACACTCATTACCTTTAGAATTAAGCGTCGCTGGCTGAAAATCCGCTAACTTTCATCCATAATTTGGTGGCACCCTACCCCTAGTATGAACCTTTTCTTGGTGATTGATATCAACTAGTATTACTTACTTAGTATTAGCTATCTATTAATGGCACTCAGCATCATGGTTACTCAAATGTTAGTTATCATTAGTACTTACTCGTCTGAGATAATAGTTCAGGAGATCACAAGTCTACTTAGGATACCTGGTTTTATATGGTACATAAAAAGCCTTTGAACCTGTCGATGAGGGGTCACATATTTACAATGCAAAAAGTTGGTTGTCCTTTTTGTAGGCGTACAGTAGATACTACTGTACGTGTACAGGGCATTGTAGGTAAACAGTCAAATCTATTGTAAATCTACAGTAGATTCTACTGTAAATCCATTCTACAGTAGATTCTATGGTAGATCTTCAGCGGATTCTACTGTGTGCCTACACTAACTATTTACAGTGTACTACCACTTCTATCTCTACCCCTGCCACTACCATAACAGCCAACTTTCAAGCGGGCGACACAGCGCCTCTCCGAACATTAAAAAACGCCCGTGCCCCAGTGGTCTAACCCAGAGGCTTGATGTATGTGGCTGGGATTAGAAGGCAGGGCTGTCCCCTACTTTGCAGTAGTGGGGGACAGGAGAGGGGTGGATGAATGTCAGGTCTCCTTTATACTAACTATAAAACACTGCCGGGACCTTACTGCACTTGCCAAGTATGAAGAGAAACGGTTCTCTTTTATTTATGAAGCAGTTTGGTGGAAGTGGTGCTGAATAAATATTGATGGTGAGGAATTTTGGTATAGTCAGCATGTATATTGAGCACAATGTTCACCCTTTAAAGGCTGCATAGTGGTATTTAATGTATCATGCTCTTCATTGTCATGATGCAGGAATGCAGTTCTGGCGAGTAACTCACTAGTGCAACAACAATCATGCTGGCCCTTTATGGTATGAGCTTATCCAAATGAAATCAGACGACATGGCTAGTAAGTACTAAGAAATTGAGCAAGTTAAAAATGGATGATTTATATGTTATATTATATCTACTCATGATAATCTAGATTGTGATGCTTTGGGTCTGTTCCGTAAGGCGATTTCTCCTTGTCTATCCCTGTTAATTGCTATACCCGTAGTTTTAGCATACAAAAAACGAATTAACCCTTTGAACATGACATTGTCGTCATGATGCAATACTGCATTGTTATCAAGTAGCTAACCAATGTTGGTGGTTGGTGCATGATGACAATCATTTCGGAGTGTATCAACCAAACAATCAGGATGATGCATTAATGCAGCATAAATTACGAAGTACTCACAAGCGATGCATTCCTGCCACACAATGTCAGACTCAGAAGTGCATTAAAGCCCCATGCTGTCTTTAAATGGTTAGACTGTCAAGCAATGTAATCTGGACAGCAGCTATTTCCTCGGAAACATGCATCTAAGCCTGCCAATTACCTTTTCTAAATGAAACTACAGTAAGGTCTGCCAGTGCAGCAGAGAGTGAGGGGGGTATGGACCCAGAGTGGGTCCTGATCTCTCGGCAGAGGGAGTCAGACAATGCTGGACTCTCGATCTCGACTCACAGTAGCGTAGTGGTTAATAGTTAAAGAAGCGGAGGAGAAATTCTGTAAAATGGATTCCAGTACCCCGATGTTGTTATAGAAACGCACTGTTTTCTTTTGTTTAAAAGGAGAAACCTTTTTTAGCCCTCCCCCCTCCGCTCTGATCAAGAAAACTGAACGTTCACGAGGATGGAAATATCTTTCGTTTATGTCTCTGTTTTGTTGAACGTGTATACGTGCATTCTCACAACAATTTAAGCATTGATATGAAACTTTATATTAAGAAAAGAAATAACTGTTTGGCGCCATGTTTAGGAAGCAGCCATTATTCTGATTGACTCATTACTAAATTAAGATGACAAATGATGTTAAGGCATGTTTATGTTGTTGCTCTCCTAGATATAATCACTGTATACATCTCCCATTAATCAATGCAGTACCTGCTACATCTGGTATCCACTCAACCTCGTTTACGAGCTCCCTGTCATACTATTGATTAAACTTATATTAAAGTGGCATGGTATGATTTTTTCCCCAAATTTTAAATCCTACTTAAATGTGTTCAAAAACGATAGTACAATATCATGTTTGGAGAATAGGGTACCACATGATATCATCTATGGGTACAAAGACCCAATTAGAGCGTCACATGTGGCCCAATTATAGTATTTTACATTGCATTTTTAATGGGGTAATTATAGCGTGAACTCCAAAATTAGTAACTTGCACAATAATCTAATTATCAGTTGGATTCAAAGCTGGATTCTAGGGAATGAGATCAAATAAAGTGGCTAGCATATGAACTATGGCCCTAGGGAACATTCTGGTTCATTTTTACCTAGTTAGATTTTTTAGCCCTAATCTCCAGACCATGTCACTTTGACAACTTTTTTAGTTAGTATGAAAAGACACCCCTTATTATGTTCCCTGTTATGTTCGGATAGGATTGATACACACTCTTAGACGGTTTTCTGTTTTACTCTGGTTCCTGAGTTCATCTTTAGAAATAATCTATCAATATTGAAAACGATATTCACCCTTAAAGCAGAAAGAATACACTCTTTAAATGATACCCTTTCACTGCTAATTAGGGATAGCATTGTCTTTAGTTATTCAAATCCCTTTGGAAAAGACTCCTCCTGCCTCCTGCCTGTCAATTCCTTGAATAACTATGTTATCTCTATCTGTATTGAATATATATATATATGAATATATACTGTCGAATGTCAAATCTCCTTTCTACGCTGCGAATATCTAGCTCAGATACTGTCGTACGTCAGAACGCTGCAGTCTTTATCCCAGTGGCTTCCGTCTATAAATGTTTTAGCTGCTTCACCGTGTACAGTTGACATACAGCTTATCTCCCATCATACACATAATCAGGTAGAGCAGTCAGTCTGCTAACATCTATAAATTATGCATGGCTTGTCTTTCCCTGCAAAGTGATCTGGGCAGTCATGGGACCGTATTGTCTAATTAAGAGGCATTTCTCATTGTCGCGACAGTAATACAGAGGCGTAGGAAGCAAATCTTAATTGGGGGGGGGCCCATCCAACCAGCTTTAAGTATCGGCTTTTATACATAATGCATCATATACCCACCAATGTTAGACTGTATGGAAGAGTAGTATTTGAGCCCCTTTTAATTATGATTTCGGGGCCCAGCCCCCCCCCCCTGAACCCTCTTTTCCCTATGCAGGAGATATATATTTCCCTATGCAGGAGAGAAACATAATTATTCACCCCCCCCCTTCAGTGATTGGAGGGGGGGCGGCCCCCTGCCCTCATACCCTTTTCCTACGCCACTTCAGTAAGAATTGGAGTCGACTGAGAGGACCAGTACTCAGTGCTTTATATGCATAGAGGGGACAGGAGTTTGGGTTGACAACATCTTTATGGATATTCCACTTGAGACCCCCACATTGGTAAAGGTGACTGTTTGCTGTCTGTGATAAACTTAGAAATGAGGATGTGTCAGAGAGGATTTCACATCGACTGCATTTAATTTCGGTCCTCAAATTGTGTCTTGTTCCACAAACTCCAGGTCTTAGTACTCCTTATCACATGAATCCTCTGATATTACCTTTCCCCATTCACCCTCAAGCACATATATTTTTCTGTTAATGTTTACTTAGTCTCCTGTTCCTATATCTTTCTAACAGAAATATACAAAATGTCCTAAACAATGAGCATTTATTGGAACTGTAGTTGGCAATCTTTCTAACAATTCAATTGCAGGATTTACAGGTTCGAAAATCGATATTGGAGCAGTTGGGTTCAAACAAATGTTTGGTATACAATAACTATATATATATATACATGTATATATATATATATATATATATATATATATATATATATATATATAGAGAGAGAGAGAGAGAGAGAGAGAGAGAGAGAGAGAGAGAGAGAGAGAGAGGGAGAGAGAGAGAGATATAGATATAGATATAGATAAACTAATACCTATGTGACTTACTGTGGTACAATTATTTTTAACCTGCAGGCAAATCAATAACCCATGCTAATATTGATACACTGACCACCACATACACTGAAAACCCAGAGTAAGGAGCCTAGTCATTATCACGACCTAGGTAGTCATAATGAATAATGGCAGATGGAGTGGAGAATGGTGTGTGAATATAGTCTCTAATTAGTTCACTTCTTAATGACAGACATCCTTTTCACATATTTGGTGTAGTCTTGATTGAACTAAGTAGCATTACTTGTTATAAATAAGTTGCCAATGGGTGAGAATGATGGCCCCAAAGGTATAGAAACCACTCTGCTCCCTGTCACCAGTGTATATCTCACGACAGATATAGTAAATGCAAATATTAAAACCAGGTGGCAGTAGTGTGCCATAAGTAGCAAGTGAGGAATAGAATTATGTACCATAGGGTAGTCATTGGGACAACCTCGGACTTGAGAGTTGTCAATACTGATGACTTTAGGTCTTCAAATGGACAATACCTGAATTAACAACCTTAAGGTAGTCAGTCTGACTACCTAATTATTTTGACTACCTAAGGTCGTCATTATGACAACTTTGGTCTGAATGGCTCAGATGGGTAGTCACAATGACGACCTAAGGTGGTCACTTTGACTACCTAAAGTTGTCAGTTTTGGTATTGTCAGAATGACGACCCTGAGGTTTTCAGTGTATAAGTATACAATGGATATTGTGATCTAGTTGGGATACATGTGTTGATAGTAGGATGTCAATAATGAGTATCAATCTGTATTTTATGGGGCTTCCTTATACCCGCCTTTGGGTATGTAGAATTGAATATTCTATCATCGTAATGTAATGGTAGGTTTCTAGTGTAACAACACAATCACTCAGCATGATAAATATGCTTTAAACATTCTCAATCGATACAGTCTGGCCTGTCTCATCAAATATTAAATCTATTGTAATTGAGAGATGGGTATAATAAATCATGACATTATCTATCCATCCTATTGCATTATTTAAATCTCTAAGCATAGCATAGTGCTTTAATGTGGCATAATCATCAACAGTCTATGTACATACTTGTTTCTCATACTGTTCTAGTCAAATAAGCATTGGCATATTAGTGGTGGGAGTGATACTTTAATGAATGTTATACCACAGCGGGCAGGGAGAACAAAGCATTTTCACACCTCTTGTATACTGCATACAGCTAGTGGTATAAAGTAGTTATAGGCCTTGTACCAAGCTGTAGGGGTAATCAGTGAAGGGAGCCTATAACGCTCCTTCACTGTATGTCACGCACAGATTGGTACACGTCCTATAAATACTACATGCTGCTTTATTGTTCTGATGCATGAATGCATCATCGGTGAGTGTCAACACCCTGCATGGATGATACATTACCAGTGGGCCATCATGATGCACTGGTGTGGCGATGGGATGTTACTCATGGTCACTGGCGCTGCATTCTTTCATAGAAATGACAAATGAGTATGAACATAGCTTCAGAAGTATCTAACAGGTTAAATATGTATACTCTAGAATGGCAAGGGCCCCAGCCAGTGACACCCTCAAGACTATGTATGGCATCAATGGCTATTGATTGATTGATCTCTGCATAACTCTCGTAACACTGCTTGCCACAAGATGATGTCAGCAACCATCAATAGCAATTGATAGCTATTGATTAGTAATTGATCACTGCAACAATAGGACATGTCCTATTAATGGTACAGACACATCCACAGATTATCAAAAAATATATTGTAGTTTTGCTGTTTAGGTGTTATTGAACCATTTTAATCGATTTAAAGAGTATTGTTATGGTATGAATCTGTTAAGATCGTTATATTGCTGCTCTTGTTCCTATATTGAAAAGGAGTGTGAGTGTGAGTATAATAGATTTGGTGTGCTCTGGAGAGAAAAAGAAAGAAGTAGATAATAAAAGTGAGGTAGGCCTATAATGCAGCTGAATCTGCAATTGTGTGTTCACAATTCAATAGCAGGGAATGTAGGAGGCAGTTCAAAAAGTGTAACACCTAGTTAATGGTATTCAGTGAAATCATCCACACTGTGCCATGCCCTTTGTCGCCAATATTCATGAATGTGGCACTTGGGAGTAACTCACCAGGCCTGCATTAATATATATACATCGTCAAAAGTCAACAGCAAAACTTCCCAGTTCCCAGCTTAGGAAATAACGTTTTAAAACGTTATATAACGTTATAAACGTTACAGTAGGGAACATTAGAGAAGCGTTATATAACGCTATAAAATGTTTTATAACGTTTTTTGTTTACTGGGTAGTCTGTAACACTGTGCCATGCCCTTTGTCGCCAATTAGCATGAATGTGGTACTGGGGAGTAACTCACCAGGCCTGCATTTATATATATCGTCAAAAGTCAACAGCAAAAACTTGCCAGTTCCCAGCTTAGGAAATAACGTTTTAAAACGTTATATAACGTTATAAACGTTACAGTAGGGAACATTAGAGAAGCGTTATATAACGCTATAAAATGTTTTATAACGTTTTTTGTTTACTGGGTAGTTTGTAACAGAGCCCTGGCCAAACACGTCATATTATAAGATAAAATGCAACTGATATGGAATACGCAATGAGGTATACTGATTGGTCTTACACATGGTATTGAAAGATGACATTCACAACTGATCAGTTCACAGCCAGCTTTAGTTGTATGGGTGTAAAAAGATAGGAGGATGAATGTATTTTTCCCCTTTCAAGTTGCCTTCAGTCCCACAGCTTAAATCCCCTCCTCCCCTATAAAAGCCTATAAAGTACCGGTCCTCACGCCACACCGACTCTTACTGGAGGGACAGTAAGACTTGGACAAGCTCTTTATAACCCCTCCAGCCTTGTTATCATTCAGGTCAGGCTTTATTCAATTGACACGATATATATATTCTCTTACCATAGCAATCAGTGCCTTTGAAGTAACATGATCATACTATTAATACATAATCCTATCACTCCATTCCCTCAAACAATAGTAATCCGTAGGTTCATTTTTTATGGAAGTATATAATTCCATCAGTCTCCCACTGTAGTGGGTGGGGTTCGTCACGTCATAATGAGTCATACCCCGGGCAGGCATTGACTAATTGGCAGTCGTGTCCTGATTAATTATCTAATTAGCGCTCTGAGAGGGGTCAATGAGTAGGCTACTCTCACAGCTACATTGGTACATGGTATGTAGAACATGAATGAAGCACTTTGATTGGTGAGGCGTGAATATTTCATGAATAGGTAAGTGCATCTCTATGTGAAGTACTTACATTGTAATGCATTATAGTATTCAGGGACAGGGAACTGCCCTTTTGTGTCAATTATATAACCACTAATGTAGTCATGATTACACCTTTTTATATATACTACTTACTGTTGTCATAGTGACAACTCTATATACTATTTACTGTTGTCATAGTGACAAATTATACTGTAGTTTTCTTAGTGTCGTCATAGCGACAACTCTATATACTTACTGTAGTCATAGTCAACTCTCTATATGCTACTAAATGCAGTCTTTGATCCGCATTCACATAAGCTACTAACAATATTCATGTTACTTCTTAAATGATATGAACAATTCACTAAAGGCCATATTTCAACTCAATATACTTACTGTTGTCATAGTGACAACTCTATATACTTTCTGTGGTCAAATTGACAACTATATATACTACTCACTGTAGTCATAGTGACAACTCTATGCACTACTTGCTGTAGTCTTAGTGACAACTCTATATATACTACTTAATTAATTTTAATCAAAGTGACAACCCCATAGACTCATAAGCTACTAACAATACTCCTGTTACTTCATAAACTACATGAACCATTCATCAAAGGCTGTATTACAGCGATAGCCGCACCCATGCGTCTTTATCCCATTGTACGAGTATCCCTTACATAGGGGCCTCCCACAGCGGCCTCCCACGGGCTGTGTGAATAAAGCATCCTGATAGGCCGCTATAACAGATTGCAATCTGCATGTAGAGCGATAGGCCGGCCCGTATATGACAGGCTTACACGCTATCCGAACACTAAACGCTCACAGCCCACACCGGTGTTAAGTGACAAGTCCAATCAGATGCCAAGATTACCCGATCCTCTCCCTATCTGCTCACCACAACACTAGGGGACCCACCCCTGAGGTGCTATATCTACTCTCCCAGCAGAGGTAGACTGGGGGATGTGCGCTATCCTAGCTCTCCAAGCAGAGCTTTTGGGTAATATCTAGATTTTGCTTAGGTTTGAAGAATGACATGGTAAATGATGTATGAAGATAGGGATTGTGGATATCTCAAGTGAATTAGGATGTGTCTATGGAAAGATGTTGGACTATCTATTTTGTGGCTAGAATATTGAAATTTATTCCAAATGGGCACAAAAACGTCAAATGAACTTTGACAACTATGTTATCTGATATCTTGTGACACAAAACATACAATTTTCATTATTCCAAATTCTAATCACGACTAACACCAATTCCATAATTAGCAATTGTATACCAGCATTATTTAAACTCTAGGGTATCCTCACATCATATGAACTGTGCAACAACTAAAATGAAGCCGACATCTTTCACCTTTATCACTGAGTGGTCAGGTGATGTCTAGACTACTTTGGGGTCACATGACGTAGTACGTCACCGATCACGTGACTGGGCATGTCCCTAGCTGGTCTGGGAAACCGGTGTAGAACTAGTTTAGATAAGACAGGGCCCCGTAAGGAACATGCAACGCATGGACCGTGTTCACACTGAGTCAAACCAAACAGTAATAGGGTTGATGGACGTGGAGGGTGGAGGGCTAAGAATTTAGGGTTGGGGGGGGGTGGACATATCTTAACTCATTTGCAGCCACAATAGCGGTTTCCTTATTATAGTTAATAAGTACAGTGGCTGACAAGGGTCACTCCCCCCCCCAAAAAGTCACTTCTAAAATAAAGAATTTAATCTATTTCTTCAAAATGAATTTTTTTTTTGCTGTCGACAGCCAAAAGTCGCTGCTGTCGGTGTCAACTTCATCGGAAATCGCTGCTGTCACTGTCAACTTCAATTAAAATTACTGCGCTACCCAAGTCTTTGTGTCTTGCAGATACTGTGCACAGGTGCACTTAGCTAGCTTAGGTCGAAACCATACTGTAAATTCCCAGTATTTGAGTAATTGAGCTGAACACAGGTGGTAATACCTGCTCATTATCGAGATACCCATTTAGATAGAGATAGACTAACAAATATATTAATAGTGCGTCTGACTGACATGTTACAAAATAACAGATTACCCCTTGTCAGATTAATGTAGTGCTCAACCTGTTACACCATAGCAGACAGCAATATATAATATACAGAGGCGAACATGAGCGTCAGCCCATGTCACCAAAATCACTCTCATACAAATGTCAGGCACTGCTGGACTATAATAGTTGAGTCAAGGGCCATCTTAGTGAGGGTCAGCTATGCCGTAGCTTTAATAACAGGCTGGACTATTGGAAAATTACTTGAGAGTCTGATCATGCTGGGCCCTCATGCCAGAGTGTGACAATGCTAGATTGTTGGAGGCTGAGAGAGACTCTCCCCAGAGTACAGCATGGCTAGACATTGGCATGAGGATCCAGCCAGGCCAGACTCTTGAGATCCTTGGGTGATTCCTTCAATGCCTGACTATTTAGAAATGTCTGACACTTGCAAGAGAGTCCTTTTGACAACATAGCCAGCGTCCAGCAGAACCTCATGTTTTACTGGGTGAACTGCAGGTGGTGTAATCTGCAGACATCTACAGTGTCTTGATGATCAGTCATTGTAATGAAACACAGAGAAAAGAAGCAGAATCATCAGATTGATGGTAACTCCTTAATCGGAGTCTGGACTCGATCACTAAGGTTACTCTCAGCAAGACTCTAAAGTGCCTCCCAATCATTGGAGAGTCATTATATAGTTATTATATAGTCCTGCTAATGTTAGGGAGTCACTTTAGAGTCCTGGGCAGAGTTGACTCAGTGATCAAGTGGAGAGCCACAGTGAGTTTACCTCTTTTCTCTGTGAACATAGTTAATGTCCGTTATGGACAAGACAATTCCTTTTTTAACGGTCTGTAAAAGGCAAAAAAAATGCATGCACCATTTTCACATTTTTAACTGCTATTTCGGAAATGATAATTGGACATAATAATATATATGGTTGATAGATGGCTCTAGTAGGAGAGCCGCATAACCTACGCCTTAAATCTGCATGTACGATACTCAATAATGATGCATCGGTTCAGTGCATGTATGTACCAACAAAGTTGGACGGCATGCAGACATCATGCCGGCCCTGCAGGATTAAGACACTCCCGAAGGGCCGTCAAGATGCACCAATGGAGCACCGGCGAGTTACTTGCCGGGGTTGCATTCATGCATCATGATAACCAAGTGTGTGATGCATTCACGCATTATGCTATCCTATAAGGGTTACTCGCTGGGGCTGCATTAGTGCATCATGAAAACAAATGTCATCTTTAAGCGACATCCATCCTTAAAGGGTTTAAAAACGATGTATGATAGAGCCGGTTGTTTACAACGACTGGAAGCCTCACTCTACTCTATGAGCTGTTCAGTGTAAACGAGGTCCTTAGTTCATCTTGCCTGCAGAGTTTTGTCCGACAGAGGCCATATTGGTAGTGTTGTATTTCCCAAGGAGGCAATCCCCCGTCTACTTTGTACTGGTGTGTATGATAGCCTTGTGGGGGAGAGTGTATGCAGGGGTTAGACAAAGGCCATGATCACCACCACAGGGTTATCTGCCTTTAGAATTTGACCATAGCATAATGCTGGGTTGATATACCAACATTTTCTTGATGGCATTGTTTATCCTAACAAAAGTGTACAGTGAATTGCCAGTATTGGCAAATGCAATGAGATTTTTCAAAAATTATTAGATAATGAAGAATAGTCAACAGGAGTTTACAGAGAAAATGATGCACCATAATTGCTACCTTCTCTCTCTTATGATACCAACAAGATCAATTTTTATTCAAAGCAAAACACCTCTGGTTTGCCTGTATAGAATAGGTGATAATGCATAAATTTGAGATGATAAATGAATGTTAAATATAAATTTATGTTAAATGTTCTGCCTTCCCCAGCCAACCCCAATTGGCAATAGCTAGATTAAATCTAGATCACAATTCCCCATGTCCAATCCATAGACTCCCATGTACCCATGCAACACACAATCTAGTCAGTGATGCATTGAACCTTTTAACCTTGGGTCCAAGGCGTCAACCATTGATTGTCACGGGTGCCACCAGGGGGCATTGGAGGTGTCTGTAACATCTGTCAGGGGGCAGCACTGATTGGTGCAGGGTGACTCCTGGTGTGACATTTTGGTATTTAGGTGAAAACTCTGGCGCAATCTGCAAAACTATTTCCGGACCAGTAACAGTGGTGCAGATGTCACCAGTGCTTGGGTTTATATGCTGCTATCTAGATCTAAGTTCTAATAGTGGTTACGGATGGGTAATTTGAAATGTGCTGTTTAGGGCCATGGCCATTGAGCTACCTAGATGTCCTATTTACTTAGCAGAGCCTGTGGTAAATTAGCCACCAAGAAAGCATTAAAGCGACAAAATATATAATTATTGTGTTCTCGGATTTAACAAATATCCCAGAAATGATATATTTCTATTGGGTCCAGAAATGAGTCGCTGTCTAGCAAAAAGGTGCCACTTTATTTGATGGCAGTTGTTGGGACGACTATTAAATTTTGATTACCAAGAGTAAAATATCTGCTAACAAATATAATCATTGATCGCATTTTCAAGTTCTCTCTAATCCTTATTGGACAGCAACGATCAGCTAATGCTTTCCGATCTTTCTAAAGATCTCCCTGAAATATCCTTGTTCTCACAACACACAATGCACACCTGTCATCTCTAGATAGAGTCATTGCATATTGTCTCTGATGTGGCCTCTGAGCCAACTCTGCAATATAGTGTACATAGACCTCCTAAGGAGGGCTGAGTTATTCTCAAATCGACCATAGCTGTTTCTGATCTTTTGATAACCTCTTAAAGCCTCTGTGAATGGACCTTTTCACGAGGACCTAAATGAAGTCATGTCCAACTCTATTAGCTACCAGTTGCAACCGGCTGGACATTTCAGGGGTGACGTGTTGCACTTATCGGGCCGTTCCAGCTAGGCCCGCCGCCCTTAGCACCCATTGACGACAGTGCCTGAAACACGTACCATTTATCTTTGCTCTGATTGGCCGGAAGCTTTCCCACCCTGGTGCACAGGAACCAAAGTCCTGATTGCAACACGTGACCTCAGTCTTGAAGATTGAAAGTGAGGCTGTGCCAAGCCTGGTGGGGATTTGTCGGGGTTTTAGGGGTTTTAATGGGAAATGTGCGAAATTTGGCATTTCATGACTAGAATAAAAGAAAGAAAAACCCTCATGACAAGAGCCCAATAGTTTATATGGTTCAGTATACATCTTTTCGTGCACTCTGCTATTCTGTATTTACCTTGTACCTCACTCTAGTTGCTATTACTATTGCTACACTGATAATCTAAATGCCCTGGCCGTAGTCTGTACTGGCTATCCCAGGTTAGTCATAGCCATGGATATTGGTCAAAATAATTAACTGATATTCAAAAATGACTAGGGAAAAACAAAATGATTAAGACCTGATGTCCATAGGAATAGAAGGAATGGAATGAAGTTGGGTTGGTCACAACTGACTATACCTGATTGGTTGGTCATATCGGGGGCCAAAAAATGACTATCTAGGTGTGTATCTATTGGCTAAGTTTTGGAGTTCAAAGATCATCTGTGTACTACTACCCAGCCATGCCTACTCTACCTATTCTCCCTCCTCATTACCCCTCACACAGTTGCCACCATCACAGTTACAGACCCATCTCTATAGATCCTTGGTCCTCCCCTATGCTGTTAACCCCACCCTAAGCCACACCCCCTTCAATCACTCGATTACCCCCCCCCCCCCCCTGCACTAACCATTCCCTCTCATCCACCATCTGGTGGTTGACCAGCCACACCCCATCAATTAGACCCCACGCCTCATTACAATGGTCAGTCGATGACCGCTAACCTTCTCACCTCCCCCCCCCCCACACACACACACACATATACAAGCTGCGCTGCCACAGGCCAGATTCCAGTGGCCACAGGGCTATGGAAGGCCATTCTAACATAAAACCTTGGAATGCAATAACTTTAATTTCAATACAATACAGGAAAAAATAATGTTATTCTAATATAACTAGTTCGATGAATAAGAGATGAAGACTTGCAATCAAGAGGAAATAACATTGTGGTGAACACAGTGGTGGGAGCAAAGTATGGGAGGATACGAAAAGGAAGGTTTGAGTGGGGATAACGTTTACTTGCAGCCCTAGTTTTTGATATCCTTACTTTGTTTCTGTTATCCTTACTTGGTTTCATTAAACAGCTGAACAATGTTTGGTTCAGCTGTTTGATTTTGTTTGTGTTTGTTTAGAGGAGCTCTCCTTGATGCTACTTCCTAACCCTAAAGAGACAGCAACATTATTCAATGCAGCACTTGCCTATGTTGGCATGATATAACACTACATTGTAACTAACCAAAACTCCGTTTATGCATCATATAGCATAATAGGGTTAGCTTGATGCACCAATGTACCACTCGCCAGCACTTCATTGGAACATTTTCATGACAAAATTGAGCACACACTTTTGGGCTTCATGGAATCCTCACAGTGCTAGGCAGCTTTCAACTTACGTTCATTAGTGATTCTACCCTTGCCCTGGATGCTTACATCTAAATATTACTCATTGACCATGACAATAGCTGCACACACATTGGAAAGAGCCAAAAAGAGATATTTGAAATAGACCTCATCTGTCTAAAAACGTTCGGTTTCCACGCCAATACAGCCATCCATCAATTGTGTTCATGATCGACCATTTGTTAGTCACGGGCTTCAAGTTATTCATCCGTTTTAGACAGCTACACTATTCATATTTATAAAAACTAAATGATACCTTTTACCGTTGCTCATAAGTTATAGTTGTGGTCTTTTGCCTATGTACAGAGCAGCCTTAGTTATGACCATTCAGTACTCTAAGTATATCATATGAGGTCAGGGATTGGAGGAGAGAGACAGAATTTATAAGGCTTCGTGGGAGGGGAGGGACAACTGGTTGGGTATGAAATGCACCTAAGAGAGGTGGCTTCATGATGAAACTTCATCTTGCCTAAGACTAGCATATCCTGGTATCTCAGGTGGTAGGGGGCTTAATCCCAATCTCCTTATGAAGCCAATCCACTCCCCTCACATCTGGAATAAAGGAAATGTACTTCATCTAGTGTGTGAACACGAGTGCTAATAAGAAATTAACCCATAACGCACTGAGCGTGGAGCCTAACCACAATGCATTGAGTCAAGATGGTGGCCTCCGTAGGATTATGCGCTAGTACCATACAGGGAAGTGTTTGGAGTGCGTCAAGGTATATGAATTTCATGGATCACAGTGCATCATAAGAGTAGAACAGGAATGCCTTCACTTCACTGCCTACATCGTTGCAATGGGTATAATTATTGTACAATCTCAATTGTGTAGTTTTGATAGTAATATGACAATTTATATAAGGTATAAACCGTCTAGTCAGACATCCCAACACTTTAGCCCCTTCAGCGGAGGAAATGTAACACAGTATAAAACAATGTTTATAGCAGTTAGCAGATATGTAGTGACAAACTAAATCATTTCAGGGTACGCCTGAAGGCCAGAAGAGAATGCAAAATTAGAAAATAGTGGTCATCGTAGTGCAAGGGAGTTTGGTTCTATAGTCTCTATACACTGTAGATGGTCTTTCCATGGCTAGGAACTAGTGCTACCTAAGCCTTAGGGTCTTACATAATAAACAGGCTTAACTGTCTTGACACTTGCTCATGAGCTGGGGTAGTGTGCTAAATGACAGTAATCTCCAATATAGAGTTATATAACAGGGCTAGTAGGTACAGCATATTGACACCTATTATTAGGCATGGGACTTATGTGTATAGCTTAATATGTGAATGACCTGTGGCTGGGATGGTAAGCCGATCCATTATTAGGTTTTACGTCAATACCTTGAAACATCTGGTTTTTGTTATAATACCAATATAAAGTATTTACTAAGCTCACATCTTACCAATTTAATATACAGGGTCAAATGCTTTACCTTGACATATATATATTCAAACTTTACAATAGCAAGCATAACATCTATTAAATATCCACTCTCAGAATAAATCTTGATAACAGTACATTTCGATACGAATAATCAAGAGGGAGCCCAGGAAAGTGCATTCCTCCATCTAGAAATCCAATACTGGAGTTTCTTTTATAGGGGATATACTGGCCCTGGCATTGTCTGTACCAAGGTGCCCACTCAGCCACTTAGGGTTAACTGAGGGTTATACTGAGAAATATGAGAGGATTGCAAAAAGAACTACTTAAAAGGTTCAAGCAGTTTAGTGAAGGTCAGGCACTGCTGGACTCATCCAAATAGAAACATGCATTGCTGGACACCCCGAAATGGCTAGAGAGTCCAGCAATACTGGACTCTAGGGAGCTTCTATTTCAACCACCAATAGTCCAGCATTGTCTCACTTGGAAGATTGGGTGAGTGCAGCATTGAAATGAGAGTCCAGCATTACCTGACCCTCACTCAACTGATTGACTCATGTAAGTTGGTTATTTTGGCGACATGGCCAATGGATAGGCTGACATTGATATTTTTCTCAGTGTAGGCATACTTTGACATCTTACGCTTGCAAAGTCATATACTGTATACAGAACAAGTTAATTGAATTCATCATCAGCTATGCCCATTGATGCTAGAATTGATGCATATGTTTAATAAAACCTAGCTGGGACGGCCTTGTATATACATACATACATATTCATGAACAAAACAAACTTAAACAAAAAACAACATATGCTGTAGCTCTACATAGCACTCTAGTCAGGCGAAGCGTTTTTTTATCTTGTCGCTAATTGCTCATTAGTGTAAACAATAGATGGTAGCTGTTATTGTTGGAGCTTTTATCATTGCCAACAGACCACTGTTTCAAAATTATGGTTATTTTCGGTAGGCAAAGATGGAGCCTTAGAAATATATGCAGGTGGTTTCAGGGCAGCTAGTACCAGGCAGGAGGCTAACGAAGAAGACTGGCAAAATCAATAGTCATGACTCCTGGTATGTTTGCGCATACAAATAGGTTAAGGAAGGCCCGACCTCGGTAGCAGAGGCCTGAGTGTTCAGATAAATGGCTGCATTTGGCCCACTGCTCTATAGACATGTATAGACAGGGAACCTTTAGCTTATAGTATACAGGCAAAACTCCACACTATTGACATACATCATACTTCACAAGTTGGATCTGGCACGTATCACACAAATCTACAGGCTGAGTGTGATATGTGCCATTGCAATGTGGATCAATGAGTGAAGTATGATGTACATGTGTACGTGAATTTATAAGTTGGGTTTTGCATTCATTATTATATGGCCACAGTGTCTTAAAATGAACAAGATCAACAAACGTGTCAGCCATTGAGCAGGCGTTCAATAAATGCTATTCAATTAAATGATGTTTTCTAGCTATGCATGATAGATTAGGCTTTAGGAAATAAATGATTCTACCTTGAGTTGAATTTGCTACAGGTTGATTGAAATCACACTGTCACATAGACTATGGTCAGTAGCCCATTTTACATTTCAGCCATTGGTCACAGGGACCAACAATTTATTGTCACATGTGGCCCTAGGGTCTGTAACATCTGTCAGGGGGGCAGCACCAATTGGTGCAAGGTAACATTTCGTGTGACAAATTGGTGTCCGGGTGGAAATCTTGATTCTATACCTGAAGCCTCCAGACCAGTTGCAATGGTTCTGTCGTCACCAAGGTTCTATTTGACCCTATGTCACCTAGATTTGGGATGGAAGGATGGCCATTAAAGGGGCATTCTCACCACTCGCACTTAACCACATTGTAAACTAGAACGGTACTGGAACTGTGAGCGAGATTCGCTTGGTGAGAATGCCACTTTAACACCCTGAACCATGGATGATACTGCGTTTCTCTTCTTGCACCATTCAAACTAGGTCTACTACCAATTGGCATCAACCCCCGGCAGCCATGACAATTTTCCTACCTCATATTGGGCAAAAGCCTTCCCACCTTAGTACACTGGAACCAAGAGCTCCATTTCGAAGTGTGACATTACTTACTGGAATAGAGGGCAAGGCTAAATGGTGTGGGTTTGGAATAGAAAGGGCCTCTATGATGACAGAAATACATTGATTTTAGTCTGATTTCATACTGCCCAGCAGAAAACAATTTCTGGCCATGCTACATACTTATATCATTTGTAAATAAGCATGGTTGGGAAGAAAGTGTCTGCTGTTTTCTTCCAGTCAATGTGAATCAAAATAGGTGAAAATTCAACATAGAATATCATTTCCCATTCTTCTCATGCAAGTAGATGAGACCTTGATATTGACAAAGTTGTGTTGAAAATAGAATTTTGTCAACCATTGTTTAAAATAGAATCCCTCTTGGTATGCCCAAGACGAAACAACAACTCTGTATGCGCAGATAGCTTAGAGAGAGATATGACCTCCTGATTGAGAACATTGAAAAAAGAACTAGTCCAAAAACAATGAAGCTTTAAGAGAGTTATTGTTCTTTAAATGGAATAGTGCCATAATGCAATCCCCTCTAACACTGCCCACTCCCATGAACACCCACCAACAGTTCACACTGACCACTAGATCAAGCCAAGTCTTCTCCCAAAGGTACAATGCAAACTGCAGTTACACAGCGATGGATATGGATTGTCGCCCCTCCCCACGGTTGTTAACCCCATGGCAAGCCCCACCCCTTCAATCACTAGCTCACTCCTGCTGCACTCTTCCAGCCCTCTCACTCACCATCCCTAGCTCTCACTAGTTGACCAGCCACACCCCATCAATTGGACCCCACACCACATTACAATGGTCAGCCGATGACCGCTAACCAACTTCACCCCTACAGGCTGGCCATGGTCTACTATGGGGTCGTTATATGGGAAGCCTTTCTGCGAATGAACTTGGGTTAAATATGTGTCTTTTGATATCCTAAAGAATATGACATAATATTCTATTACATGTGTGGTGTGTGGTATAAGTATAGTGTATAAGCATAAAGCAGATACATTATATGTGATGGTATCTCACGTTATTATTCTACTGTATGTGCTGAAATATACCTGGTAGACCAACACCAATAGGAGTTTTAAAATGGTATTATTCTGAAATACTCTCAAACATATGCAATAAAACCATAACCTGCCAAGCTTTTGAGCAAATAATATCACTATTGTAGGAATACATACCATAGACAGAACTTTGAATCGATGGAAATGAGATCATGATATACAGTGTAGGGCAGTAGATGGAGAAGAGGGTGTAGAGTTAAGTGATAGGGCTAGTGTTTGTTTGGCAGCTTGACTGACTTTATCAGACAACAAGAGGACATTAAGTGTGTATTATCCTTTACTGAAAGAACCCCACTCTAGTTTAATGATATCACTTTGCGCAGAACCAGTTTATGTTATTTCCTTGAATAACCCCTGGTAGACGGAGCGGTAGCACTGTAAAGTAGTAGATGTATGTTCAGTTTAGCCCTTTGAAGGCAAAACAGTCATTCAATGATGTTATGATGAATGAGTGTTGCTCTGACAAGGAACTCATGAACTTATGAATGCATCATGCAGCTCCCATGGCATTGATAAACTGCTAAATGTGCCAGCATGATGCACCATTCTGCAAAATGGGATAGCATAATGCACCATTTGAGCTGTATATAAGGATAACAATGAAATATAGACCAATTGGTATCAAAGGTCTAGGCAGGAGAGGGCAACTCTCCCACTGACATTTATTAATCATTGTTCCCTTATACCGGATACCTAGATGCTACTCATTTGCCAGGTCAATAGCTATGCCTGCACATTGAAAGGTGCCAAAAAGGGACATTTGAAATGAGCTCTCTTTGGCTGAAAAGGATCGCCCACCATGCCAACTCAGCCATCCATCATTTGTGTTAATGATCAACCATTCTTAGTCACAGCTCCACCTAGTCATCCATCAGTTTTGGACAGTTACACCATTTATCTTTGTAAAAACGAAAAACTAGATCTTTTTATTGTTTCCTAAGCTCATTAAATATTGATGTGATCTAAACTTGCAAGGCCTGTAGTGCAATTTTTGTTTACATTGTAGTATGCCAAGGGGGAGGGCAGTCAGAATGTGATATTTTTAATTTATCAATAGTAGGGCTGGACTTGCGGGCTTCTTTAAGCCTTTAAGGACACATGTCGCTAAAAATCATAACATTTTGTAATCATGATGCACCAATGCAGTCTCCATGAGTAACTCGCCGGTGCTGCATAGGTGCATTATGCTGACCCTTTGGGTCGGCATGATGCTTGAATGTAGCACTGGCGAGTTTCACACCAGGGCTGCATTCATGCATCATGATGACCAAGGGCAGGATGCATAAGAGATCATGCCGTCCTTAAAGGATAAACTCATTGATACCTGGACAATAAATGTATCAGGTTCCAAGTCAGACTGACTAATACATATTTGTACTATTATGTGCTAGATGGTTGGGGGGAGGAGAATACAGTGAATAGGTCAATAACATTGAAATATACTGTTACTCTGCCTAGCATAATGAACCCTTCAAGTGAGTTGGCATGAGACTATTTAGAAGATGACTTGTAATAACTGAATTGCATCTAAATACACATTTTGTATCCTCCACTATGGTGGTCATGTGCCATGCATAAAGTATAACAAAGTAATGGCGATGACATTTATGGTAAAGAGTCATATGCATTTCCTTTCTCCTAAGCCCTCATTACTGCTAAAGAGGAACGATGCATGTTTGATAAAACCAAGCTGGGAAGGCTATGCATATCACACACATATACGAAACAAGTTTTAACGAGAAAACATATGCCGCATCTCCATACAGTGCTGTGAGGGTAATTTATATATCCGTCCCATATTGCCCATTATCATCGCCGGTAAATACAATAGATGGTGGGTATTCTAAGCTTAGCATACACCATGTGCAACTGACAGTATTATATCTATGTACTAATGAGTTGTCGGATATTCGCGTGCAGAAGCCAGGAATATGTGTTAGTTAGATTTGGGATAAACAACATGAATTAATATCATAAATACTTACCTGTTCTGAGAGGCACACCCTCTGCCCGCACCCCCTACCCCCATCTGAGAGTAGGCTGTTTCTGGAGCGACCACTCTCACTAAGTGGTGATTAGTGTTATAAGATAACAAATCTATATGAGCTGTGTTTCACTGTCTGAGCACATAGACCTATCTCACCTTATATACTTATCCAATTGGAGGATAGGTAATTACTGAGGGGGAGGAGGAATATTTCTCAGGCTGTTGTAGCTCTGATAGTTTAGACAGCAATATTTAGGAGTTAAGATAGCAACAATTAACTTAGAATTACCCTTTCTCAGAGGTAACATGCCCATATCAAATTCAACTGGTATTTCATTCAAGTGTTTTAGTTTAAACTGGAACCATATGACAGCATAATCTGAATCACTGAAGAATTTAGCCAAAAGGAGTGAAGATGGCCAATGAAATATCAAAGACAAACTTTAGAAGGTAGGGGAAAGTGGGAGGCATAAGCAGGGATGTGCGAGTAGTATATAGAAAAATGGGAGGCATCATCAGGTAAAGTGGAGTAGTTTAGGGGAAGGTTGGTTGAAGGAGAGTATTATAGGGAAATGGAACACATTGGCAGGCGTGGGGAGGAAGAAGAGGGAAATGGGAAACATCAGCAGGCATGAGAGAGTCGTAAAGGGAAATGGGAATCATCAGCAATGAACGGAAAAGTAAAGGTTATCTATTGAAACTAAAAATGATTAAACACCATGTATTCTTAATCACTGGAACATTGTGTCACTTTATTGGTCTACTAGTAAAACTGATTCTGATATACTGTTAACATATTTTATTTCACACTGTACATATTTTTATGAATTCACAGATTTTTTTAATCCGTGAAAATATGTCCAGGGCAGAAATTTATCCGATATAGCTATCTTACTACCATTTTCCAAAATCTGTGTATTTATAACCACGTAAAATTATTTCATTTTCCCTGCAAATCTGCAAAAATGTTTACCGGTGAAAATGTCTATGTTTACAGTACATATCTTGCTTCACAGTACCCACTAATGTAGTCTGGCCTCAGTCTGTGTACATTGTCCATTTATATAGTTTGTGGTACTAGGACGTCATGTAGTCCAGCCTCTAGAGACTGCTGTTTAAACATGACCTGAATTACCTGAGTCAGCTGGCAATGCACCAAGAAACCTTTTTGGCCATTTGTTATATCCTATAGGGCTCCTAGGTGTTAGGCCATAGGCGCGGCCATGTCTAACCCCAGGTTCTTCCTTAGGTTGTCTCTAGATGTGGCCTAAGTCAGGATAGTAATTGCTTCAGTCCGTGTTACCTTGAAGGCGGGTCGAACAAAGAATATAGATATGTGAATTGAGTGATGTGTCTGGGGTGTTTACATCTCGTAGTCTGATGATAAAATGGCAATTGACTATAAAGTCTTTGGTAGAAACCATCCTCTATATCTCATGTCTGGTACAATGGTATAGAAGATGTAATTGGTTTCCGCATCTATTCAGTTATTGATTATCTAAGTTTTTTCTTTATTGTTACCGCATGGAAGACTATGTGGTAAAGGCGTGTTGAGGCAAGTTAGCTTAGATGGTTTCAATGGAAGTGGTTAAGATTGTGTTGTGTTGAAAAAGAGTCTGATTCAAATTGTCTGTATCCTAATCCTTTGAGAAAATGACAAACATTTCTGCAGTGTTGACACCAGTGTTACTTTATCTAGATGCCAGTTTACCTGAGATTTCATTCCCTGTTGATTCCATACTTCTCTCCCATGCCTACTGATGTTTCCCATTCCCTATACTACTCTGTCATGGCCGCTGATGTTTCCCATTTCCCTATACTGCTTTCCCATACCTGCTGATGTTTCCCATTCCATATACTACTCTGTCATGTCCGCTGATGTTTCCCATTTCCCTATACTGCTTTCCCATACCTGCTGATGTTTCCCATTCCATATACTACTCTGTCATGTCCGCTGATGTTTCCCATTTCCCTATACTGCTAATAGCATACCTGCTGATGTGTCCCGTTTCTCTATACTGCTTTACCATACCTATACTTCTCTGTCACGCCTGCTTATGCCTCCTACATTCCTATAAACTGAAGGTGTGGAGGCTTACCCTGTGGATTTACCACATAGAGGGGTGTGTTAGCCACCATCCATCTCACATACCCATGGCTGGGTGCACACAGGCAAATATCAGAGTCAGCCAATGTCGCCAATACTACTCTCATACAAGGGTCAGGCACTGCTGGACTATAATAGATGGGTCAAGGGCCATTCTAGTGAGAGTCAGGCTAGGCTGGACATTCAATAACAGGCTGGACTTTGGCAAACTTGCTTGAAAGTCTGGCCATGCTGGGTCCTCATGCCACAGTCTGACAATGCTGGACTCTTGCAGGCTGAAAGAGACTCTCCCCCGAGTCCAGCATTGCCAGACTATGCCATGAGGATCCAGCACGGCCAGACTTTCAAGCAAGTTTGCCAAAGTCCAGCCTGTTATTGAATGTCCAGCCTAGCCTGACCCTCACTAGAATGGCCCTTGACCCATCTATTATAGTCCAGCAGTGCCTGACCCTTGTCTGAGAGTGGTTTAGGGGACATTGGGTGACGCTGATATTTGCCTCTGTGTGGGCGCTGATACATGGTGTGCGGTACATGGTTATTTATGCGTTTGTCTTCCTTCAAACCAACCAGACAGTCCGGTTCCCCTGGTCTAGCTCTGTCGTATTTCCTTAGAAAGCCATACTGTTCTCTCTATGTTATATCTATGAGTTGGGAAAACCAGAGCGCATTTCTTAATTATGGTCAAATAAAACTGTTATAAAGGATATTTTTCTACCACTGCTGTATGCAATACAGTCTCATATTTGTCCTAACAACAACTTTTCTCTTTCTCAATTTAGGTGAGTCTCGTGCTGATCAAAACATTCAAGACAGAGTTGGTAAGCTGCAGCGGGATGTATAAAAGTGTCACTAATAAAGGTCTTAGACACAAGATGTCAATACCCTGTGACCCAGGGAGCTTATCTAAGGCTGACTCTTATTTCGAATAACCAGAGGTTAAACGAGCTGTTATGGTAGCTAATTAACTATTAAACCATCTGACACTGCACTTCATCAGATATATCATAATATTGTACTCATGGAGAAGAGGTATAACATAAATATGTCAACTTAACTTTCATAACCAAATACTCAAATAAATCAACATTAAATTTTAGCAGTTACTTTTCAACATTTAGTTACACAAATAATCACTATGAGTTATGTCACACAAGTAGTATAGTATGTATCGGAACGGGACTATAGTTAAGTACTGTTTATTACTCAATCGACATGCAGCCAATCAGAGGCCTCCATTTGGTCACGTGACCCGTTGCCATGGTAACGTGACCTACTTAGGGCTCTCAGCCAATCAGAAGCCAGCATTCTGGGTGACCTACTGACCTACTTAGAAGCTCTCAGCCAATCAGAGGCCGGCATTCTGGTAACCATGGTAACGTGACCTGCTTACGTCACGTGACCTACTTAGGCTCAGCCAATCAGAAGCCGGCATTCTGGTAACTAGGGTAACGTGACCTACTTAGGGTTTGTTTGTAAACAACACCACGTGGCTCTCTTGTTTGTAAACAACACCACGTGACACGTGACTGTTTGTAAACAAACAACTTATATATAGAAAATAAACACAACAAGTTCCATGTTATGTTAAAAATTATATTTTCCAAAAAAAAAGCACATCTGTTACAGCGTCTATGTGTAACTACGCGCGTTCTCATTCAAACACTATAACACTATCATACCGTAGCAGCAGCAGGTAGGACTGGAAGAAAAGCAAGCGCACGAGCAGAAGCGACGACACCAGTTGCACCATCCGGCCGTCGCGTTGGTAGCCCTACTACTCGTCGCGCGTTCAACTGGAGGTTTAAGAGTGACAAATGACGATTCTTTGTCGACGCGACTGCTAACATCAGCATCGGCAGCAGCATCGGCAGCATCGGCAGCAGCATCGGCAGCAGCGGCAGCAGCCTCGGCAGCAGCGGTAGCAGCAGTAGCAGCAGCTGTAGCAGCAGTAGCGTGAGCATTAGCAACAACAGCAGCAGCGACAGTAGCAAGGGCGGCAGAGCGGGCACTAGCAGCGTTATCAGCGGCGTCATCGGCAGCCGCAACAGCATCAGCAGCAGCAGCAGCAGCGTCGGCATCGGTGGCATGAGTAGCTGCATCGGCGGCAGCAACAGCAGCAGTCACAGCCGCAGCGGCAACAACAAAAACGTCATCACAACCAGCGTCACTAACAGCCGCAGTAAATGCAGCAGTAGCACGCTGAGCAGCACTAGCAGCAGCAGTAGCAGAGGCTACAGCATCAGCTTCACATTCGCGCGCCGCTTCGTCATTCCGCTTCATGTCACGGTAGCAACTTTCCATCATGGGGATCTGCAAATTGAGGCGCGGTGCTGGTGGTGGTAGTAGTAGTAGTAGTAGTAGTAGTAGTAGTAGTAGTAGTAGCGTGAACGATGATGACGATGCCGAATACGGTTTCACTCCCCCTTATATACCCTTACTCCCCCCCCTTTTTTTTTCAAGCCACCGGCCAGCTGCCCCCTCACGGCAGGTCTTTAGATCAGCCTTAAGTCGCTTACTACGCGGCTCATCATCCCTCTAATCGCATTTTCCAGCCGCCGGCCGGCTGACTGCTGATTTGTTTTTCTTTAGATTTAAGCCGCTTACCACACGCACACCCTCTAGTCACAGACAGAGTGACAGAAAGGGAGGGGGTCGCTTTGTTCACGCTACCTGTAGTTGTTTTTCTATACACACGCTGAGCCCATGACCCGCTAATCCTTTATACAGGTAACGCGCGTTCAACTAATTACTCTATTGTATGACAGTCGGTACACGGATTTAATTTTAAACCACCTTCCCATCTGGATCCATGTCTGGCGGGGTGGAAGGATCCAGCTGAAAAGCGTGATTAGGGCTTTTGTTTCTCTTATGATAGCAGCAGGTCAGCATGCGACAGCTGAAAATGTCAGACTCGCCGCTCCTATAAAAGACTGAGATGCGTCTCTCTTTCCACACACCCTTCTACCATCGCCGCCGACACCGCCACCGCCGGCCAGCCGACCGCCGCCACCGCCTGCAGTCACCGCCATCACGCCAGCAGGGAATTTCGAGCTGAGTCTGCTTATTGCTTATTTTTTTTTGTTTGAGCTTTTTTGTTTTTTAAAATTTTTTTATTTTCACTCAGTCTTTTTTGTTTCGGAGGAAAGAAATATGGCGCTGCAGAGGGCGCGAGTTTCTAAAAGACGGTCGCGCGAACAAAGTGCTCTCCTCAACTGCTCGGCTATTTTTTTATCTCAAAGGAGAGAGCGTCACGTAGTTGAGGTTCACGCTTCTCTTGAAGCGTACCGAATTCTCGAGAAATGCAAAGCTGAGCGCCATCGTCGTTATACAAGAGCGGAAAAGGAAAACGTAGCGACATGGCCGAGAGCCGTCTTCTCAGAACAGCATTTACTCTACCATTGCATAACAGCCGCTCTCAGCGCCCCCACTCGTTGGGCGTTTCATGAAAAGAAAGAGCGCCGCTACTCTCCTCACCCTGCCTCCTCTTATAAAGTGAGAATAAGTGCTATGAAACGATTCGACAAGCCGATCGGTTTCCTGGGAGCGACTGCAGCTCCCACTCGGTGGGCGCGCGTTGTGGCCGACGTGAACACGGTCTCTTCTTAAAAAAAAATAAATATTTGTATCAGACTCCTCTGGAGTCTGATACAAACATTTATGACTATTGAGTGAAAATAGAATTTTATCGCAAAAAAAAAAAAAAAAAAAAAGAAAAAAAAGTCACTTCTGCCGCCGCTACTGTGACACCGGTCGGTATCAATAAAAAGGTCGGCTGACTTTTCTCCACAACCATTCACTACCGACCGTTCGAGTGAGAAACACAGCAGACAGTCAGACACACAACCGCTCTCTGACGCGTCCTGAAAAAAAAAAAAAAAAAATGTCCAGTAGTAAAAGCAAACTCTTCACAGAAATTCATTTCGACGCTCGACTACAAGGACCCTTTAGTTGTATCATTAGCGGTCCGTCGGGTTGTGGAAAATCGCGCTTGGTGGATCAATTTCTGAGCGACGTGAACAATTTGGTCACGCCGCCGGTGGAAAAGACTTTTTACCATTACGGCGAGTGGCAACCTCTGTTTGAAAAAATGCAAAATCAGTACGGTGTGGAATTCAGAGAAGGTCTTCCTAGCAAAGAGTCTATAGCGGGAGACGTGGAAGTAGCAGAAGACGCTTTACGACCCCACACTCTACTGATATTGGACGATCTGATGAGCAGTTCCAATCAGCAAGTGGTAGCCGACATCTTTACTAAATACTCGCATCACTGGAACGTGAGCGTCATATACATCACTCAGAACCTATTCCAGAAATCACCCGACTTTCGAACTATGAGTCTGAACGCTCACTACATGATCGTTTTCAAGAACCCGCGCGACATGGGGCAAATAGCTAGTCTGTCTCGCCAGGTGTTTCCGTCCAACGCGGCGGCCCTCTCTAGTATATTTACCCATGAACTCAAGCGACCTCACTCATACCTCCTTCTGGACTTCAAGCAGTCAACACCTGACGATCTGAGAATACGCTCCTCTTTGACGTCCATACACTCTCAGCTAGTGTTCGTACCGCTAGACAAAAAAAAGAACAAGAGAAAGCAGTAGCAAAAAAAAATGTCTTCTCATCTACTCGAAAGACACTTTGGTACTCTCAAGCACTTAGCTAAGTGCTCGCCAAAGGACTGCTCGCATCTAATAGACTCTGGAAGCGACGATCTGATCGCAGCGTTAAGTGAGATCTGTCACAATTTACTGGTAGGGAACATCCCGCTCAGCGACAAACAACTGGACAAGCTTCGAGAATCGGCTGACGTGTTGAGGGAGGTCGGCCAAAAATGTACGCCCATCAAAAAAAAGAGACGCGTCTTGGTACAAGAGGGAGGTTTCCTCATTCCGGCTCTCATAGGGATGGCCTTACCGCTTATAAAGAGCATTCTCCGTATATGAGACACCTCATTCGACACCTACTCGCCGACAGCACCACCACCACCACCACCACCACCACCACCACCACTACCGCCACCACCAGCGTCATTGCCACCGTCGTCCCCATGACGGACTCAGAGCAGCAACAACACTACAAACGTTTAGCGCTCGTGGATCCTGAGACGCTCTACAAATCATCACGAGCAGGTCTACTTCATCATGTGCCCGCTGCTGCTGCTACTACTAGCGCTGCTACTACTGCAGTCGCTGCTGCTAGTACTTCTACTGCTCCAAACCTTCCTCCTCTTCCTGATGAGCGCACTGAAAAGAACGAGAGTTCCGCTCCTGCCACCGCCGCCCGCCTACCTGCCGACATGGCCTATTACCACAAGCAGGCAGAACAGTCCCTTCATCCCGACGCGGCCTTGCACCAGGTGCTACAGTTTATCTACAGGGACTTGGATTTAGTGTTGAACGACCCCACTTTGGAATCGCGCGAGAAAATGTTGAAATACCGAAGGTTGTTGAATAGATTGCAATTTTTTCTCGCGAATCCCCACAACAGCAACATCTCTTCGTCCTACTCTTCTTCGCCCCCGGCTCACCTCCGTCAGTCTGCTGAAGAGGCCAGCGCGTCCCTACTCGAGCGGTTGGTGAACCAAGTTCCCAAGAGGAGTCGCACTCGGACCGTGGCGCTGTACAAACAGTTGGAGAAATCCGGTGTGATCAAGTGGAACGAGGACGGTGCGGTGCGCGAGATGTCGGGTCTGAGAATACCACCTGAGCATCGCATCAACATAGTGGACTTACTGAAAGACGCTGCCAGGTTCAGGAAGACGGCGCCCAGACCGGCGGGCTACTCGCCGTTCACGAAAGCGCTGCGCGAAGCAGTTCCCACAGACTCCTTGATCGGAAACCATCTGTATAAAGCGGGCGGACCTGGCCGAAGTTTGGACACACGGCTTGCTGACAGAGGTCGGAAACGACCGAGCTTCGACTCGGAAGAAGGAGAAGCAGCAGCAGCAGCAGCAGCAGCAGTAGCAGCAGCAGACTCTTCTCTCCAGGTGGACGATCAATCCTCTGACGACGAGGAGGACGACAGTGAACTTTTCCAAACTCCGACTTCCTATAGGAGCGTGGCGAGTAAGAAAAGGAGAGGGCGCAACCGCCTAGCGGCGAGCTCGTCGTTCACGCCCTCAACACGCCCACCATGGGCAAACCAGTGAAGAGACTGACCAAGAAGGAAAAAGAAAAGAAGCGCGTAGTAGCTAGATATACCGACGTCAAAGCGCCCTCCAGTTTCACTAGCGTGACTAAACTCCAGAAACATCATTTTTGCCACCTGAACCCGGCCGTCATCCGAGATGCTTTAGTGTCGCTGGACGCCTACACTAAACATAAACCCATTCGGAGAAAATTCGCAAGGAACAAGACTATAACCGGCGCAATCGATCAGCAGTGGCAGATAGATCTGATGGACATGCAAGCTTTGGCGTCTCACAACGACCGCTTCCGGTACGTGGTGACGGCGATCGACGTTTTCTCTAGGTACGCGTGGGCTGTTCCCATTAAATCCAAGAGCGGCGCTGATGTCACCGAGGCCTTCCGAGAGATGACAGGCACTGGCGAGAGACGACCGCGCACTGTTCAGACAGACAAGGGGAAAGAGTTTTTGAACAAGATCTTTCAAGATCACTTGAAGAGCGAGGGCATAGAGTTCTTCACTGGCGAGAACGACGACATCAAAGCTAGTCTAGTGGAGCGCTTGAACCGCAGTCTGAAGGAGAAGCTGTGGCGTTATTTCACACACAAGCGCACGTATCGCTACGTAGACGTACTGCACCATGTAGTGTCTTCTTACAATCGCACTCACCACAAGACGTTGAAAATGGCGCCGGCTCAAGTCAGCTCGGAAAACAGCGAAACAGTTTTCTACCGACAAGATCTCCCAACTAACAAACAAATCGACGAAATATGGAAAAAGAAGAAAAAAACAAAGACGTCCGCCGTCGACGTCATCGCTCCGGGTGACAGAGTGAGGATGTTGAGAACTAAAGGCGCCTTCGACAAAGGGTACGAGGGAAACTGGCGCGAGGAAGTGGTCGACGTTGCTAAGACGTTGGGAAGCAGAGGGTTCGAGCTGAAAGACGACAAGGGCGAGGAGATAAAAGGCGTCTTCTACCCGGAAGAGGTTCAGAAGGTGTACAAGAGTCGTTACGACAACAACTACCTGATAGACGAGGTGTTGCGCCGCAAGACCGTCGACGGTAAAGAGTTAGCTTTCGTACGTTGGTTAGGTTACGACGACAAGTTCAACGAGTGGATCCCCGTCAAAAAAATAACGTAGAAAAAAAAAAAAAAAAAAAAAAAAATGAACATCACTCTACCTAGCAACAGCTCTATGGAGTATTATCCTGACAACAGCTTGACGTCTTTCCGAACTCACTTCGACTCGCCGCTCCTTCTGCCCGAAGCGTACGAAGCGGCTCTGACTGAGATCATCCTCCCTACAGAATGGACTAACGTGCACGACGACGACTTGATCATCGTTGTTCCTCTGCGCACCAAAGGTTCGCTAGAGGAGGCGATCCAAGTTTTAAAAGAAACTAAATTCTCCGAAGGAAAAAAACCACAGGTAGACTGGAAGAGAATGAAAAACGCGAACGGTCTGAGCAAGCTAACGTTCAGCTCAAAATTCCCGCTGAGCTGGAAGGAAGCGAGCTATGTAAAGGTGGAAGAGATATCAGACACGTCGGAAGAGCAGCAATTGAAACCGGAAACAAAAAGGTTCAAGAGAGAGGTCGACTTGAGACAGACGAATGCCGTATACAAGCAGTTCTTGTCCCCGGCGGTGAAGAAGAAGACGATCAGCCATCAAGCAAGACAGATGATCGAAAAGATGGAGAAGGACATGGGAGTGCACAGTTTCATGCCAAACATATTCGAGATACCTCCTATTTTCACCGGAAGCAACCACACTCTAATCGAGCGCTTGAGTGAGACGTTGCGAGATGACAGACTAGAGGGCGACAGCTTCTTGCTCAAACCGATGCGGATCTTATCGTACGACGCCAAGACGAAACGCGTCACCATCAAACCGCCGAGACACTGTGCTGTCCTGCTGAGTCAGCATCTCGCATGCGTTCTAGGCTTCGGAGAGAAGACGTGTTTCGCGTCGCCGACTACCGGCGCCTACTCGATGGATGTTTACGGGGACGTGCACTCTGTGTACATATACACCGACATGATCCAGGAGAGACGTGTGGGCGACATGCAAGTGCCACTGTTGCGCTGCGTGGCGGTGGACAGAGGCGGAAAGCGTCGAGGTGGCGTGCAAGCTATCAGTTTTCCCCATTTGGATTATTTCTCCTTGAAATCCAAGAGGTTTACCGAGGTCGGCATCTATTTAAGAGACCGATCCGGTCATTCCATCCCATTCGGTAGAGGCGAGGTGACCGTGACACTTCATCTGAGACCTATTGAGCGCTGAAAGAGAGAAAAATGATGCGTCAACGCGTTCCGTACTTTCCACCCAGGCGCACCGTCGGCAGAGGGTACAGCGATTACTACAACGCGCAGCTGGGCAACGGCGTCAACGTGTACAGCGGGCGCTCTTTCCAGAGCGGGCACGGTTTGGGCGGCGCTCTGTTAGGTCTGATGCGCTCGGCTACCCCGCTATTGAAGTCGGTGGGAAAAACGCTGCTCCGCGCCGGTGTGGGCGTAGCTAAAGATGTGCTGGCGGGTCGGACTTTAAAGAGCAGCGTGAAAGACCGAGGCGCAGGCGCTCTGAAGAGACTGGCGAGTACGGCGTTCTCGGGAGGAAAGACGTCTGTCGCGTCTAAGAAAGGGTCGAAACGTCGCCGGCATTCTCCTCAGACAGGCGGTGGCTCTTGCAAGGGACGTAGAGGGGATGTATTCGACCGGTAAGCGCCTAGGCGTTCAGGTATAAATAAAAAGACTGGAGGCGGCCGGCGTCAGTCTGTCGGCCGCGTGAAGAGAGAACACAATGGCTTACGTACACGAGAGCAGTAACGAGTGCGCGCTCTCTGAGCTCGACCTGCACACCGTAGCGCCGACTCAGACTACTATCTTAAAGTCGTCTTTCCTGGGGATAGAAACAAAAAACTCTTTAGAGGATGGAGGTAACATAAATTTCACCATCAACAAGTCGCAAGAGTACACAGACCTGAACGAGAATTACCTTCATCTGGAATGTCAAGTGCTGAAAGCGAACGGAGCGGCGATCGAGGACACCGACGCAGTAGCTCCGGTGAACAACTTGGCTCACTCGCTCTTCAAAGACGTCCAAGTCTCCATCGGCGGTTTCAAAGTGTCTGGCAACACCGAGACCTACCCTTACCGAGCTTACTTGGAAGGGTTACTCAACTACAACAAAGACGTGAAGGACGGCGTCATGAGCGCCCAGGGGTGGCATGAAGATACGCCCGGTCAGTTTGACACGTTGACTAACGCGAATGCGGGGTACAAAGCGCGCAGGAAGCTAATCTCCAACAAGCGCTTTTCGCTGATGGCGCGACTGCACTTTGACCTGGCTCATCAACCGAAGCTCATCGTTGGAGAGACAGAAATCAATCTCACTCTGAAACAAGCGGCGCCCTCTTTCTATCTGATGTGCGCCGCTGACGGAGGCTACAGCTTGAAGATCTACAAAGCAAAGCTCTACGTGCGACGCGTGCTGGTGGCGGACGCTGTAGCGGAAACGCACGAGAGAGCGGTGATAGAACACGGGCCCTTCGACTACCCGGTGAACAGAGTGGAGGTGACGTCGTACGCCATCCCTCAAGGTAACAGAGATCACAGCTACACGCACTCCAACACAGGCCAGCTTCCCAAGTCGATGATGATTTGCTTCCTTGACCACGACGCCTTCAACGGTAGCTACACCAAGAACCCGTTCGAGATGAAGCATTACGACATCAGCTCGCTTCAAGTGATAGTGAACGATCAGAAAGTGCTGAACGACGCCTACGTGCCCGACTTTAAGACCAAAGCGGCCGTGAGAGAGTACTTGGCGCTACACACGGAAACGGGGATGTACAAGGGCGCGCGCTCCTGCGGTATTTCATACGATCAATTCCTGAACGGTTACACGGTGTTCCCCCTCGACTTAACCCCAGACAGATCGCACGACGGGTGTCGCGTGAACCTTATAAGAGCGGGTCAGCTGAGGGTGGAAGTCAGTTTCCGCTCGGCGCTACAAGCGACAACAACGGTGCTACTCTACTTGGTGTACGACAACGTCGTCGAGCTGACCCGAGATCGACACCCCGTCACCGACTACCACATGAACTGAAGACAAGACGGCGGTACTTGGCGTATCGTATGAACACGCTTGAAATAAGCAGAGTGTTGAAGGAAAACGTTCACACAAAACATCGTTTCCTGGGCGTTTTCTCTTGTGACACTATTCCGAAGCACCCTATCAAAGACACTTGTTTCGTGAGCAACACAGATCCGCAACATTTACCAGGTCAGCATTGGGTGGCGTTTTACGTGTCGAGCACGGGTGAAGTGTACTACTTTGATTCCTTCGGCTTACCGCCGCTGAGTGCGGAGTTCTTGTCTTTCGTGGAACGCTCTGCTCCGTTCAAGTGGCAAAGAAACCGCATTCAACTACAAGACACTTCTGCTGACACCTGTGGACCTCATTGCGTTCATTTCCTAATTGAAGCATGTCGAACAAGAAACCCCAAGAAGTGCGTCATGCGCATGAGCAAAATCCCAAAGCTGAGCGACCGGGCCGTGAGTCAGAAGCTATCGATGATGCTGTTGTGACGGGTTGTTGCGATGGCGGCCGTTTCATGGAGGCAAAGATTCTCTGCCTTGCCGAAATGGTGTTGGATTTATCCAAAGTCGTGCAATGTCTATTGGAGAGAAGTCGTCCGGGGTGTGGTGGTGCGAGTGACGGCGGCGTGAGACTTTGCGGCCTGTTGAGTTGCTGCAAATCGAAGAAGCAAGCTAAAAAAGCATAAACTTGTGTGTTTTTTTCTGATTGAAATGAAAATAAAGAATAAAATGAAAAGAAAAGAAATTATCTTGTTGTGTTTTTATTTCTATATATAAGTTACATAACTTTTTTTTGTTTGTTTGTTTACAAACAGTCACGTGTCACGTGGTGTTGTTTACAAACAAGAGAGCCACGTGGTGTTGTTTACAAACAAACCCTAAGTAGGTCACGTTACCCTAGTTACCAGAATGCCAGCTTCTGATTGGCTGAGCCTAAGTAGGTCACGTGACGTAAGTAGGTCACATTACCATGGTTACCAGAATGCCGGCCTCTGATTGGCTGAGAGCTTCTAAGTAGGTCAGTAGGTCACCCAGAATGCTGGCTTCTGATTGGCTGAGAGCCCTAAGTAGGTCACGTTACCATGGCAACGGGTCAAGTGACCAAATGGAGGCCTCTGATTGGCTGCATGTCGATTGAGTAATAAACAGTACTTAACTATAGTCCCGTTCCGATACATACTATACTACTCACACATGCCCATCAGACTAATAGTACACATCTTAGGTAGGCAGGGATTGAGTACTAGTAAGATACATATGTGGTTCTGGGGCTCCCAGTAGTAAGGCAAATAATGAGACGACTGGCATAGTAGATAGGCATGACTCTACAGAGCCCCGTGCATACCAATAAGTAAGGAAAGGCTCGGCAAGCCATGCCAGAGCCTGAGTGTTCGGATAATTGACCCCCATTTGGCATTTGCTTTACTGATCCATAGACATATACCTAGAAAACCTTTAGCTTGTAGTACTGCTGCAGTTTCTTTTAAGGTAATCTGAAATACCAATGTAAAGCAGTTATGCATGGCTCTGGATGGTGGTTATTCTAATTTCGTACCAGTTAGACTTACCCTAACATATTGCATACAAGCTGTGGCTAGTATGTGAGTCAGATCGGTGGTGTGGCTTATAGGATTGGCTCAAGGTCAGGGTGTGGCTTATACCCGAGTTTTTGCTCTTATAATACAGAACAAGAAGTCACCACAATTAGATCGCTGGCGCAGCTCTTGGGATAGGCCCAAACTCTATGTGCGGCTTAAACATGAGTTATACGCAAGGTTTTACAGTAAAATTCAGTGGCGGATCCAGGATACACAAAGGGGGGGGCCCAAAACCTGGCAAACCATAGAGTTACTGTCTATTCTAGCGCGCAGCACAGCAGCCAAACTAGGGGGGTTGGAGTGCATGCCGCCCCCCCAAGAAAATGCTGTTGATCTGTGTCTTTATGGTATTGTCTCCCTTCCCACCCCTAGCTGCTCTGTTCTTCCCCTCTTTTTTCTTTGGGGGGGGGGGGGGGGGCAAGGCTCGCCCCCCCCCTGGATCCGCCAATGACATTGGTCAGTTTACAGAGCATGGCCGCTGTACTACAAACATGTATGATGACCATTCAGTGTGAACGAGGCTGTCAGTTCATCTCACCGTCTCTAACAGAGGCCATATTGGTAGTGTTGTATTTCCCAAGGAGGCAATTTCTAGTCTACTCTGTACTCGTGTGCATGATGGCCTTGTGGGGGAGAGTGTATGTATGGGTTAGATAGAGGCCATGATCACCACCACAGGGTGGTTGTCCATACAGAGTACGACCACAGCTGAATCATTGCGAATAATACACAGGTAGCTTTGATAAGCATTAAGTTTCTAAGAATGTATGTTAAGTAAATAATCAGTAACAGATGTTTCCCAAATATGTGGGATGGATTAGATTCTGGACTTTTATTGTTGAGAATGTAAATGATAAATAGGGGAAGACAAAGGAGTTTACACCTTGGTTATTTCCACTTTCCCTAACATAACCCTACAGCTGTGGTTTGAAGTATAAGGGTGCAAGCCAGTTTACTGGGGTTATTTGTATTTACCCTCTCATAACCATTGTCTATCTATTACACAACCCTATATATACCCATAGACTCAAACACATCACAAACTACTTTCAGTAGTCCTTTTGACCTTTTAACCTTTGGGTCCAAGGTGTCAACAACTGATTGTCATGGGTGCCACCAGGGGGCATTAAAGGTGTCTGTAACATCTGTCAGGGGGCAGCACCAATTGGTGTGGGGTGACACCTGGTGTGACATTTTGGTATTTAGGCGGAAATGCAGCCAGTAAACCTTCAGACCAGTTACAACCGATGTGATGTCTCCAGAGTTCTACTAACTCATTGAGGATGGCGTATTGCTAAAATGTGACATTTGTTGTCATGATGCACCATTGCAGCCCATGGGAGTAACTAGCCGGTGCTTTATTGGTTCATCATGCCGACCCTTCGCACATAGGGTTTGATATGATGGTTGAATGCAGCATTGGAAAGTTACTCACCAGAGCTGCATTTACACATCATGGCGACCAAGGGTATGAATTAAACACTGTGTCACCTTGGTTTGAGCTCTTGGGGGGAGGGGGGTGGATCATTTTAAAAGTAAGCAATAAAAATCCTTTGTTATTCCTACTGGAGTCAGATTAGCATACAATTTAGCTATACTGCTTATCAAATGGGCAACACACTGCTTTAACCTGCCAATGGCTACCATTAGTCAGGGCAACACTTGTCCGGTCTTTTTGTTTGATAATTTATTGAAGTATTAGTGGTCCGCAGTTTTCCTGTATGAATATATGTTTCTAGGAGGGATTTCACAGAAACCTGTCCAACTCTTCTCATGACAGTTCCATTTAGGCTCCCAGCTAGGTCCTACACCCTTAGTGCCAATAAATGAGAACTCCTGAGACCTGTGACATTTTTTCGTAGCTCAAATTGGTCGAAAGCTTCATTACTCTAGTGCCACGAAGAGTGTGATTGCAATGCGTGACAAATATTGTGATGAACATAGCAAGGCTGTATTGAGATTTTCTGGTTAAGGTCTCAGAGCAGGTAGGATCTCCCCTCGTGAAAATAAGAAGGTGAGTTGGCCACATGTAGAATATGAGTTAATGATATTTTGTTTAAATACTGTGCCAACAAATATTTCCTCTCACTTTAAATATCTTTTATATTCCTTTGTATGTTTCACTATTAGTATTCAGTGTCCGATAATAGTGCCCCCCTTTTATATTACTACACACAACCAACTATAGTCTTATTACTTTCTACATGAATATTATGTCAACTTGTTTATAGTCCCAAAGTAATAAGTAAAGAAGTAGTGCAAAAAATTAAACTATAAATTCCAACCACAGATATACTAAATATTTTTCTCCTTCATTTTCCACCAGAGCCATGGTTCCATTGACCGTATTCCGCCACCAACAGTTTAATTCCAACCATCAGTTGCAGACCCATATATATGGATCCTCAGCCCTCCCCTCGGTTGTTAACTCCATGGCAAGCTCCAGCCCTTCAATCACTACATTACCCCTCCTGTACTCACCCTCCCCTTTCACCCAACCACCGGCTGGCTGACCGGCCACACCCCATCAATTAGACCCCACGCCTCAGTACAATGGTCAGTCGATGACCGCTTACCTGCTCCACCCCTGCAGGCTGGACTGCCACAGACCTATGCTAGACCAACTGCCAATAGCCAGAGGGCTATGCTATGGAAAGCCTTTTAGGCAGAATACTGTATTGGCTCGTGAGTCACTGCTCTGACTGAATTAAACAGATAAATGTCTTACATTGCTTCACAAGATGAATCAAGCAAATGTATTGGAAAGATAATTTCTAATTAGTAAAGAAGAAAACAGTATGTGCCTTATTCTGGAAAGACATACCATAGACAGGAATCAATGGAAATGAAATTGCAGTGGACAGCAGCAAAGGTATAGGGAGGACACTGCTGGGTTGCGGGGGTGGAGTATGTTGGTTAGGCTAGTGGGTGATTGGCAATCTGGCTGACTCTACCGGACAGCTGGAGGAAGTAAAGTAAAGCTCACAGTTGATAGAGTAGATTATAGATCTGTTTGAGAGCAACTATTGCCAGTTGTTTGTTTCTGTGTATGTTTGCACAAACTGAAAGAGTAATCTATGAGTTGTCTATTGTGAAAAATCTGTTTATACATAGTGTTAGCTGGATTTGAAGGAAAAACTCAAAACAGAGTAAGTGGGAAATTCAAGAACAATTGTTCAATCATGCTGGATACTCTGGCCTAAAAGTTATTACTTCACTATGTCTATTTCATTTCTATTTCCACTTCTATTTTATTTCGACTTCAGCACACATATTGGAAAGTTGGAAATATGCTCTTTTTGGTTAAAAACAATCACTTACCATGCCAATACAGTCATCGATCATTTGTGTTAATAGCAGATCATTCTTGGCCCGGACGACCCAATTTGAAGTCAACAATCATTTTCGGACAGTTAAAGCATTCAAGTTTGTAAAAACTACAGAAAAGTACAATTCTTATTTTCTATGCCCGTAAATTCCTTTCAAGATATTTGCTTTCCTGGGCTCCTAAATTCCTTTCAAGATATTTGCTTTCCAGGTTTCTGCTCTGTGCTTTAGGTGTATTCTATAGAGGTTTGCTTGAAAGGGGAGGGATGTGGGAGTAAATGGGGTAAAAAGTGGGCCAGGAAGCTAGAGAGGTGCCAGTGAGGAAATTGAGGGGACACCAAGGGCAATAGGAGAGACACACCATTGCAACATCTATGAAAAACCTAGGACTCAGGAAGGTAACTTCAGGATGAAACTAATCCTTGACTGAGGCTGGCACTAGAGGTGTTATCACGACCCAGCATATGCTGCGGCTACCGTGTAGTGTGCCACCTAGTGACTCCTGAGTCTACATCATTAGTGGGGGCAGACTGGGGGTGTGCTTGGGGACTAAGGCTTACAGTAAAGTCAGACTAAGGGGCTTTGGCTTCTTATAGTTAACGGGTGACTGTATGTATACTTACACACATATATTTATATTTATATATGTGTGTGCATATATTTCTACATATATTTATGTATCAGTATCATGTATATGGTATATATTATATATATAGATGTATGAAGATTGAGATGTACATAACTTTTATTGAGATATCTGTTTCTATTCTCTTTGCTTCCTTATCACTTTCTATATTAAATTCTCACTACATGCATGTATGTCACATACTGTATTAACTCAGTTTCTTTGATGAATTTTAAAACTCATTGCCTTAGATGGAAGCCTTTATTGATTTACTTCAAAAATCCGCAATGTGTGTGTATTTATTTAGAAACTATCTCACTCAAAAAACTCCATTCAATTAATTAACACTGGCATTAAGGGTCAACTACATTGGTAGCAAGAACTAGATTTGAATATACAGCAACAGTGTCCACATCCAGACTTTCAGCTTGATTGCTGGCACAGTTGTTAAAATCTAACCACCCAGAAAATGAGCCCAATGAGCTGTACAACCACACAGCTGGCAACCGGAACACACCCACACTGGTTCCCTGGCGGCTGATGGTTGGTGCTTGCTACCTACCTGCTGGTGGTTCTCAGTGGTAACTATGTGTTGGGAAGAGAGGCAATGGGAATGGAGTAGGCCTTGGAGCCCCAGTGAGGCCAGCCCTCAGGGGAAATTATTCCTATGGATCAAGCTAGAATAGGAGTCTATGCGTTATAATGAACACATTGAGGCTTAGAGTGGTGGCAGTCAATCAGGTCATCCAGTAGATGCAGGTGATACAATGGATGGTGTTGCATCTAACCCAATTACCTACAGTGGATATATGTGAATAAGCCTCAACATTGATTCCATTCTTTTTTTAAAAGCTGCCTCTCAACTTATAGCATTAATGCGAGTGGCTTAACATATGTTGGGAAATGATTTATTATAAATGGATAAACCAGTTGTATAACTCGTGAGATTGTGACAGAAACAGAATTCATGGGATAATAAATACTAGTAGGATATTTTTACATTATAGTATGCTGTAAACCAATCACTAGACTCTAGTGTATGAGTACTTACCACGTAGGAAATACTAGTGCTATACAAACATCAATAACTACAATGGTGGGAGTTCCTTCTTGTAACACTATGGTACGGTACATGGGTAGACACACATTCTCCTGAGTTATTGAATGTTACATAACGCCCTGGTTGAGGTTACTTATCACCTGTCCAGAAGCTAATTCCAAGGTGTCAAGCTTACCTGCAACATTGTGTAAGAAGACTGAAATCTGCAGTGCAGAGTTATGTAACCAACCAGCCCACTTATTGCACATACCTGTGAATCTTGAGTAATTGGACAGGTGTCTAGGAATGATTCTAAATTCTTATCTGGTATCAAAATGGGTGAAATTTGGATGTATCTCATTTCTTTAATATCACAGATTTGAATGTAATTAGCTTCTAAAAGTACTCACCCTATGTTTTAAATTTGACAACAAATCACTCTCAGAAAAAAAAATCTAGATGGGTAGTTAGTGTTTACTCCTTTAAATTTGAAATATGTTTGAAGTTCTTTTATGCTCAGTGCGGCGAGATCAAGATCATTGCATTATCCAGTATTAGTTCCATATATGTATGATACAGATCATTACCATTTATCATTGTATATGCATAGGTTATACAAACCATCCATGGCCATACCTATCCCCTGAAGGTTCCCATTGTAGACAATACAGTGGAGGATATTGCAATGAATAAAATGTGGCTTATTGTGGGAATAATCCAAGCCAGAGGTTATTTCTTCTGAATACAGAACCATGTCTGCAAATTGAATCCCTCGCATTGTCTCCCCTTAGGCCAACTCACAACCTCTGTATGTCTCAATCCTTGATACAGGAGCTTTGACACTGTGATATAAAGGTCCTTTGTGGCTCATACATCTAGATCTCCTTTGGTACTCTCTAGGTGCAGGGAGGTAAACCATGGCCCTTTTACTTTGAGGTGATACATGGCCTTAGCTCCCCTCATTGCAGCACAGTTTAATGAGAAATGGGATATTATTTATAGAGGGCCTGTGAGTGTTCTACAAAATATCTTAACCCATCAGCACTATGTACATAGTTACCTTGAAGAGGCCTATACTTTTGTCTACATCATTACACCAGGATAGGTAAATTGATTGGCATTATGAAATGAAAGATAATCTGCTTATACATAACATTTTTGAGGGATGGATAAAATAAGCCATCATACCCTGGTGCAAATTAATCATACAAGATGATACAAAGGTGAATTTACCTACTGCTTAATCAGACATGAAGTTCAGAGGAGTCAGACTGCCTGCCTCTCAAGCCTGTCTCACTGATTGAATAAGATATCCTCTCAGGCAAGAAAAGGCCACAGCCTGTTCATATCTAATTATTAGACCCAGAGGAAAGAAACTGCTAACAAGACCTATGCTTGTAATTTTTTATCAGTTAGTTGTAAGGTATGTAATACTCATTTCAGTAACCCTACACACATTTCTGATTCTATTTAGGTATGTTTGGCTAATACTGAACTTGCAGTGTCATGACTATGTATATGTATGCTCGTTAAGGACCATGATAATTGTTTTGTTGTATATGTATGCTCGTTAAGGACCATGATAATTGTTTTGTCTGTACTGTGATTTAATTTGGCTTTGTGTAAAACTCTTCATAAATGAAACAATTATGTGGTTATTTAATGGGAATCGGGTAAAGATGACCACATTACCTTCTATACATTATCCAATTTCTCGCTTTAAAAGCCTTGAGGATATTGCCCCAGGTTCTTTGCTCTGCCCTATTTGCACTGTCCATGTAAGCTATTACTGTGAAGACTGGAGTTAAGTGGTGCTTTCCCTAAAGACCTGCTTCATTAATGAATGTGCTTGGTTGAGATGATGCATGTCCTCTCATATTTGTATAAAATGGTTAGCTTCATCAATCAATCAGTCAATTTTTATTTCACCAGCCGGGATATGTAAAAGGTTAGGAAATAGAGGGCTACATCTCAGACAAAGGGGGGACAGGTATGTGTTTGTATGTGTCAGCTATGGTAGCAATAAGTTGAGTCTTTTTCCAGATAATTATATTTAACATTAGCTGAGATTTCTGTCATGGAATTCAGTTGTTGTTGCTTAGCTCTGAGTGGTCAATTTATCCATTTCAGTGTGTACTGGATGGCTTTCCCATGGGTGATGGTGTACAAATATTAATGGGAATATTTACCAATATCCCCACCAACTTGCCCCTTCTTCACCCACCTAGTCATTTGGTACTTGGATAAGCTTTATTAGCAAGCCCCAGTTGATGTAATTACATTAAGTCTGGCAGTGTTTAGTGCTGGAGGAGGCTCTTAGGCTGTAAATAACACACATCAGTTGTTCAGTAGGGGTCGGGAGGGCCCAGTTGATCAGAATTCTGATCCTGTTAACGTGAGCACTGATAACATTAACCTTCTTGTTACTAAGCTTAATCCTCTGTCTCTCAAAGAAATTTCCACTCAGATGACCATGCAGGGTGACTCATTGACATACTTCATTGAATATGCTGATTGAGAGACATAGATAATGTCCTTTTGAGCATGATTTTGTTGAGATTAATATAGTGTATTACAAAACAGTGACCATCAATAGCATGGCAATCAAAGTGTTATTAAAAATGTAATTTCCATTTCTATTTCCTGTGATATTTCAAAAAGGTGTACTCTGGTAAAATGTTGTACTACAGCAATTAATGAATTCTTAAAAGTCACAGCTTAAGTCTGGCTACATTCACATGCTCATTTTGACAAATCAAATAATTACCTCTTTATTGATACAGTAAAACCTTGGTTATAAGCGTACCTTGGTTATAAGCGGTCCACATGTTTGAGAAAAAAATTATGGCTTATAATAAAAGTGCTTGAAATCAGTTTTCGCTGTATCTCTATTTCCCAAAGCCTTGCTAATTGGGAGTTTGGTGTTAAAAGATGACTTGTAGCAATAGAAAACACCAACGAGATCTTGCTCATAACTGAGGATTTAGGGTAAGTTATAGGTTAGGTAATATACCATAACCTTATACAAAATGTAGCAGCACATCAGACACCTAGAGACTGTTAACTTATTCCACTAAGCCTTTATCATAATTATCTTGATGTATCCTAATTAAGACTAATACGACCAACCTTGAGAGTACATGCATATTATATGCATGCCCAAAGAAGCTCTAAAAAGACAAAAACTGCTGTGATAAACTAGATCCTATCAGTTACATACTGTCTCCTCTTAGATCTTATTTATATCTGATGCTAATTATGCATCAAGGGCTATTGTTTATACAATAGATGGTCAGTGTTAATGGCAGAGCTTCCTTCAGTAAATGAACACCATAATTGTGTTTGTGAAATTGATATATGATAAAGTGTCTTCAACTATTTTTGTAAAAGACAGTTGTAAAATAGTATTGTTGAAGTATTAGAGTAGTATGAATAAAATACCTTTTCTGCACACAAGAGAACTATAAGAAGAGAGTAAAGGGGTGTATTTCCAAAGACAGAAAATATATATTAAAAAAGGTAATTTATAGTGCATATTACACTCTACCACAGGAAACATGGTTAATATAGCTTGTCTTTTATTACTATTTTCCTTTGTAAATCTTCTTCTAATAATACTCACAGTAGGATTAATTTTGCTTCTTTTTCTGGTAGTAGAGTGGTGTTTTTTTTTGGAATTTCCACTGCAACTAAGTAATGATTATATTGGTCTGAGCTTCATATCAGTCTGAGCTGTTTTTTCGCTGTCTGAACTGGTGATCATATTGCACTGCATATACCTTATCCGAAGCAAGATTTGTTACCATTTCAGGAGAATACATCAGTTTTACTCTCTTTTTTTATGCATGAAAGTACAGAATTTGTAGTAGGGCCAAGCGTTGTCCCTAGAAGACAAATTTCACACATTCTGTCACATTTGATTTAAATTGCCAGTGTTCTGTCAAGAGGAAACGTATTATCAAGCTGAGTAGCTTTCACATAGTTTGTCCATTTTGAAGGTTACAAGCTGAAGAAGCATTTACTTGATGTCCTACACAGAATCATCTTCAACTTTACCCATTACATTTCAATATGAGTGTTCTAGTAAGGTCTACCACCCTCAGTACCAATTAACAACCACTCCTGAGGTCTGTGACATTCCTCTCACCTCATATTGGGTGAAGCCGTTTTCACCTCAGTGCACAACAGTTAAGAGTTTGATTGCAATGCGTGACCATGAGTGTGATAATCAAAGCAAGGCTGGATTGAGCTGCATGGTTGAGGTCTTAGAGCAGATGGGAGTTTCAATAGCCAAAGCAGAAAATTGATTTAGTCTAATTTCATTCTGAAAAGTTCAGGAAATGGTAGCCATCTCTGCTTGTGTTTCAAAATATTATGATCTGCTAGGGTAGGCAGGAATAAGAGCTTTTCATTTTTTCCATTCTGATGTGTAAAGTATCTCTCTATATCTCTCAGTATGCATCGTTCAGTTATAATGTCCACTTTATTGTGACATTCTATCTACTGTTAAGGTGCTACTATAAGTGTTAATATATTCTATGGGAGAATGTCAATCAGTTCATATTCCTTGGATTTGGATTACGAAAGGTCCCCGTATGATGATAAAGTTTGTCACTTTTTTATACACAGCATCAAATGTCATCCTTGATGCAGACTGATGAAACTCTTTCATATGAAAGGTTGCATTGTCAATAACAGTTTTCTTGTTTGCTGGTAAGATTAGAAGTCTTTCGCTCTTAATTGTATGAACATGAAGTTTCTCCTATACATTTTTGAAAATATAAAATTATTCTAGAGGTTTAGGCTGAGGTATCTGTCTTGAACAGAGAAACATGGTCATTCCTAACAGTTAATGGAATGCACCTTTATCTAACCATTAGAATAATGCTTTCTCTCAGTCATTCCTACACGCTTGGTGCTAAATATAACCAACACTTAACATACACCCCATCTCTTTACATTCCTCACAATTCCAACCATTAGTTACAAACCCATCTATTTGAATTCTTGGCCCTCCCATCTGTTGTTAACTCCAAGGCATGCTCCACCTATTCAATCACTAGATTACCCCTCCTGCACTCCCCCTCCCCGTTACCCCGCTAGCCGTCAGTTGACCAGCCACACCCCATCAATTAGACTCCACACCACATTACAATGGTCAGTCAGTGACCGCTAACCTCCCCTGCTCCATCTGTAGACTCGACTGTCCATGTTAGGCAAACTGCCGATGTTGGGGCAGCTGCCAATGGACAGAGGGCTAACTCATATGGAGATCCTCTCCAACAGAATACTGTAGTAACTCATATATTACCTCCAGATTAAAGCCATTAATTTCTGTACTTTATAGATGATTAGTCAATATACTTGTTGATGCATTACAAGTAAGTGCTAGAAAATATATCTATCAACCAATAAAGAATATAAAAGTATATTACTTGTTCAGGAGAAACCTACACTGCTGGACTGTAATAGATGGGTCAAGGGCCAATCTAGTGAGGGTCAGGCTATGCTGGACCTTCATCTAGAGCCACTACTCACCCAGAATTGCTTGAGAGTCTGGCCATGCTGGATCCTCATGCTAGAGTCTGACAATGCTGGACTCTTGCAGACTGAAAGGAAGATCCGAGGGCAATAAGACACAAAATTGCAATGTGAATGAAAAGCCTAAGACTCAGGAAAGTACTTTTAGAATGAAACTAATCCTTGGCTCGGGCTGACGTTATCACAACCAAACATATGCTATGAGTACAGTGTAGTGTGCCACCTAGAAGCTACTGAGTCCACATCATTTGTGGGGCAGACTAAGGGCACAAAGGGGATTTAAATAGAAACTGAAGCATCAGGTAAGGCTATGCTATTTGACCTTATCAAAAATGTTTGTATCTCATTAAATGTTGGTTTGTAATCTGTATATATATATAGGTTTGGGTGTTACTTTGTTCATTGTTTTCTCTCTATCTGAAATCTGTCTTTCCATAGATCTCTCTTTTTCCTCCCTTATCCCAATAGATGAATTATTTTTCACTCACTCTATATACTAATTGCCTTATTTTGATGTTCTTCTAATCATTCCTGTTAATTTGCATCTCATATTATTTCTCACTTTTCTTTTTGGCCTTAAACACTGCTATCCTAACAGCCTAAGATCTTTTTAACCCCAAAAAAGGCACCATCTGGAAATTGAACATGTTAGAAAATTAAGAATTGTTTTAAATGCAAAGAAATCAAACAAGACAGTTGATATTTGAACAGAATACGGGTGAGATAGCTCTTTTGTTTTGTATGAAGCACTAACTGTTGATGCAACTGCTAATGGTTTGTTCATCAAAATAAACTAATGCCCATTTAAAGGTATAAGCACACTGCTCATCGCTTCTCTTTCACAATAACTTTGTAAACACTGGCATAAATAGTTAAAGGCCCATCTACGCTGGTAGTAAGAACTAGATTCCTAGCCTTGAATACACCTATCCAGTATCCACAAACATACTACCAGAATGATTGCTAGGGTGGTTGGTTAAATCTAACCACCCAAAAAATTGGCCCAATGAGGTGTACAACCACACAGCTGGCAACCAGAGCACACATGGACACTGGTTCCCTGGGTGGCTGGTGGTTGGTGCCTGATACCTACCTGCTGGTGGTTCTCAGTGGTAACTATGTGTTTGCTGGGGAGGAGGCAATGGGAATGGAGCAGGCCTTGGAGCCCTGGTGAGGCAAGCCCCCCAGGCGAAATTATTCATATGGATCAAGCTTGAATAGGAGTCTATGAGTTATAATGAACATATTGCAGCTTAGAGTAGTGGCAGTCAATCAGGTCATCCAGGAGATGCAGGTGATACAATGGATGGTGTTGCATCTAACCCAATTATCTACAGTGGATATCACTGATTCCATTCTTTGTTGAAAGCTGCTTCTAAACCTACAACATTATTGTGAGTGGCCCAATGTATGTTGGGAAATGATTTATTATAATTGTGGTAAACCAGTTGTGTATAACTCTTGAGATTGTGACAGAAACAGAATTCATGGGATAATGAATATTAGTAGGATGATATTTCTACAAATAGTATGATGTAAACCAGCATGTATTAGCATTTATCACTATGAAATTGTCTCACATGTGAAATAGTATAGAACACGATTTATCCACTTCAGGCACTTATAGCAGTGCCTAAACTGGATGACCAGCGTGCATTAGAATTGGATAACCGCACTGGTATGACATCACACTGTGAGTTTACATGGTAAACACAAGTTTACAGGGTGAAATAAATCCGTTTTTTTCTCAAATGTTGAGACTGTGGTATAAACGGAATAATAAATGAATAACCAAGCATGAGGGTTGGTTATCCATGGCTAAGGCACGAGGGGCAGCGGAGTGCCTTAGCCCATTGATGACCAAGCTGAGTAGTGCTTGCTAGTGCTACACTAACATTTCTTACTACAACCGTTAAAGCTTTCTTGCTACGTACACTACGGTAGGGTACATGGGTAGACACACATTCACCTGAGTCATTGAATGTTACATAACACCCTGGCTGAGGTTCCTTATCGCCTGTCCAGAAGCTAATTCCAAGGTGTCAAGCTTACCTGCAACATTGTGTAAGAAGACTGAAATCTGCAGTGCAGAGTTATGTAACCAACCAGCCTACTTATTACCCACCGGCCTCCTTGTTAACCTCTGTTAAGGCCAAAAAAAAAGAAGGTTTGTGTCAGGTCACCCTACCGACCCTATCTAAACAGGTCCGACCCTACGTTTTTTTATGCAATTTTGAAGATTTTTTTTATATTTTTAGACTTTTTTGGGGTCAATTTTAGGTTTACAAAATTTTGGAAAAAAATCTCTCCATTTTTACACTTTTTCAGGTCAATTTTAGAGGGGAAGTAAAAAAGAAAAAGTAAAAAAAAAAAAAGAATCCGACCTACCAACCTTAGAGTTTCTTCCCATGTTACCTGAAACACAACTTTTTTTTATTTGGCCTAAGCAGAGGTGTTATCTGTGCAATGTGAGTGATAGGACAGGTGTCTAGGAATGATTCTAAATTCTTAACTGGTATCAAAATTGGTCAAATGTGGGTGTATCTAATTTCTTTAATTTCACAGATTTGAATCTGATTAGCTTTTAAAAGTCCTCACTGTATGCCTTAAATTTTACAACAAATCACTCTCAGAAAAAAAATCTAAATGGGTAGTTAGTGTGTGCTCATTTAGATTTGAAATCTTTTTGACATTCTTTTATACTCAGTGCAGTGTTGTAAATTGTGGCAAGATCAAGGTCATTGCATTAGTCAGGATTAGTTCCATATACATGTGATAACAATTATTATATATCATTGTATATGTTATACCAACCATCCATCGCCACATCTATCCCCTGAAGGTTGCCACTGTAGACAATACAGCGGAGACTATGGCAATGAATAATATGTGGCTTATTGTGGGAATGATCCAAGCCAGAGGTTATTTCTTCTGAATATAGAACCTGCAAATTGTCTGCAAATTGAACCCCTCGCCTTGTCTCCCCTTAGGCCAACTCACAACCTCTGTATGTCTCAATCCCTGATACGGGAGCTTTGACGCTGTGACATAAAGGTCCTTTGCAACTCATACATCTAGATCTCCTTTGCTACTCTGTAGGTGCAGGGAGGTAGACCATGGCCCTTTTACTTTGAGGTGATACATGGTCTTAGCTTCCCTCATTGCAGCACAGTTTAATGAGAAATGGGATTTTATTTATAGAGGGCCTGTAAGTGTTCTACAAAATGTCTAAACCCATGAGCATTATGTACATAGTTACCTTCAAGAGGGCCTATACATTTGCCTACATCATTACACCAGGATAGGTAAATTGGTTGGCATGATGAAATGAAAGATAATCTGCTTATACATAACATTTTTGAGGGATGGATAAAATAAGCCATCATACCCTGGTGCAAATTAATCATACAAGATGATACAAAGGTGAATTTACCTACTGCTTAATCAGACATGAAGTTCAGAGGAGTCAGACTGCCTGCCTCTCAAGCCTGTCTCACTGATTGAATTAGATATCCTCTCAGGCAAGAAAAGGCCACGGCTTATTCATATCTAATTATTAGACCCAGAGGGACGAAACTGCTAACAAGATCCATGCTTGTAATGTTTTATCAGTTAGTTGTAAGGTATGTAATACTCATTTCAGTAACCCTACACACATTTCTGATTCTATTCAGGTATGTTTGGCTAATACTGAACTTGCAGTGTCATGACTATGTACATGTTTGCTCTTTAAGGACCATGATAATTGTTTTGTCTGTACTGTGATTTAATTTGGCTTTGTAAAACTCTTCATAAATAAATCAATAATGTGGTTATTTAATGGGAATTGGATAAAGATGACCACATAACCTCCTATACATTATCCAATTTCTTGCTTCAAAAGCCTTGAGGATATTGCCCCAGGTTCTTTGCTCTGCCCTATTTGCACTGTCCATGTGAGCTATTACTGTGAAGACTGGAGTTAAGTGGTGCTTTCCCTAAAGACCTGCTTCATTAATGAATGTGCTTGGTTGAGATGATGCATGTCCTCTCATATTTGTATAAAATGGTTAGCTTCATCAATCAATCAGTCAATTTTTAATATCACCAGCCGGGATATGGAAAAGGTTAGGAAATAGAGGGCTACATCTCAGACTAAGGGGGAACAGGTATGTCTTTGTATGTGTCAGCTTATGGTAGCAATAAGTTGAGTCTTTTTCCAGATAATTATATTTAACATTAGCTGAGATTTCTGTCATGGAATTCAGTTGTTGTTGCTTAGCTCTGAGTGGTCAATTTATACATTTTAGTGTACTGGATGGCTTTCCCATGGGTGATGGTGTACCAATTTTAATGGGAATATTCACCAATATCCCCACCAACTTGCCCCTTCTCCACCCACCTAGTCATTTGGTACTTGGATACAGCTTTATTAGCAAGCCCCAGGTGATGTAATTTCATTAAGTCTGGTTGTGTTTAGTGCTGGAGGAGGCTCTAAGGCTGTAGATGACACGCATCAGTTGTTCAGTAGGGGTCGGGAGGGCCCAATTGATCAGAATTCTGATCCTGTTAAAGTAAGCACTGATTACACTAACCTTCTTGTTACTGAGCTTAATCCTCTGTCTCTAAAAAAACGTCCACTCAGATGACCATGCAGGGTGACTCATTGACATACTGCATTGAATATGCTGATTGAGAGACATAGACAATGTCCTTGTCAGCACGATTTTGTTGAGATTAATATAGTGTATTACAAAACAGTGACCATCAATAGCATGACAATCAAAGTGTTATTTAAATTGTAATTTCCATTTCTATTTCCTGTGATATTTCATAAAGGTGTACTCTGGAAGATGTTGTACCACCGCAATTAATGAATTCTTAAAAGTCACAGCTTAAGTCTGGCTACAATCACATGCTTATTTTGACAAATCAAATAATTACCTGTTTATTGATACAGTGAAACCTTGGTTATAAGCGTACCTTGGTTATAAGCGGTCCACAAGTTTGAGAAAAAATATGGCTTATAATGAAAGTGCTTGAAATCAGTTTTCGCTGTATCTCTATTTCTCAAAGCCTTGCTAATTGGGAGTTTGGTGTTAAAAGATGAATTGTAGCAATTAAAAACACCAAATAGATTTTGCTCATAACTGAGGGTTTAGGGTAAGTTATAAGTTAGGTATATATACCATAACCTTATACAAAATGTAGCAGCACATCAGACACCTAGAGACTGTTAACTTACTCCACTAAGCCTTTATCATAATTATCTTGATGTATCATAATTAAGACTAATACGACCAACCTTGAGAGTACATGCATATCATATGCATGGCCAAAGAAGCTCTAGAAAGACAAAAACTGCTGTGATAAACTAGATCCTATCAGTTACATACTGTCTCCTCTTAGATCTTATTTATATCTGATGCTAATTATGCATCAAGGGCTATTGTTTATACAATAGATGGCCAGTGTTATTGGCAGAGCTTCCTTCAGTAAATGAACACCATAATTGTGTTTGTGAAATTGATATATAATGAAGTGTTTTCAACTATTTTTGTAAAAAACAGTTGAAAAATAATATTGTTGAAGTATCAGAGTAGTATAAATACATTACCTTTTTCTGCACACAAGAGAACTATAAGAAGAGGGTAAAGGGGTGTATTTTCAAAGAAAGAAAATACATATTAAGGTTGATCGCTACTCTTAACTTTTCATCCATAGAATTTTCTATTTTTTTGTCTCAGGTTAGTTAAGATCATTAAGAAATGGAAAATGTAAAAAAAATAGGGGGGTCCCGAGCTACTTTTTTTAATACAGATTTTTGAAAAAAAAAAGTATTTTCTATTTTTGGCAAAAAATACTAGAAATTGGGAAATTTTCACGATTTTTTTTCTTAATGAACCACTACCCACAATAATGTCATATTTTAAATGAATAATCCTATATTGTGTCCTTAAATAACAAAATCAAAATTATGGTCCAAAAACGAACCTTTTGTGAAAAAAAGTGGTGGTTTAAGGACGATTAATTAAATTTGATGCAAAATTTGTCAACAATATCTTAAAAATAGAGAAAAAAAATCCATAGACTTTTTTTTTTATTTTCTCAAAAAATAGTTTAGATTATTTGCTCACATAAAAAAGTAATTTTGATAGGGGGTCCCGTGCATAATTTTAGGGTTTTGGGCCTTTGAAGTTAAAAATTCGGACAAAGAAGGTCTAAATCTCATATTTAAAGGCCAAAACAATGGGTAAAATGCCAAGGATCGGGGTAAAAAGTGTATGTATCCTTTACCCTTGGTTGTCTTAAGCACAGTGATGAGATCTATATCTATCTCGATAACGATTTATTGGTAAATAATTCCAATATTTTGATTTATGTTAAAAATAGCAAATATCACTAGCTCAAAATATATCAAATATTTAAAGTGCAATAAAATGCTCAATTTTGATCGGAATGGTCCAATTTTTGGAAATGGTTTAGTGTGCATATATATGCATCTATCTTTTTAATATTAGCACATTCTGACAGTTTTAAGCTATATGCGCAGAGAGCTGCGCAGAAGTCCAAATTCAATGAGTAACGATCAACCTTAAAAAAGGTAATTTATAGTGCATATTACATTCTACCACAGGAAACATGGTTAATATAGCTTGTCTTTTATTACTATTTTCCATTCTAAATCTTCTTCTAATAATATCCACAGTAGGATTAATTTTGCTTCTTTTTCTGGTAGTAGAGTGTTGTTTTTCTTTGGAATTTCCACTCCCACTAAGTAATGATTATATCGGTCTGAGCTTCATATCAGTCTGAGCAGTTTTTTCGCTGTCTGAACTGGTGATCATATTGCACTGCATATACCTTATCAGAAGCAGGATTTGTTACCATTTGCAATGCGTGACCATGAGTGCGATAATTAAAGCAAGGCTGGATTGAGCTGCATGGTTGAGGTTTTGGAGCAGATGGGAGTTTCAATAGCCAAAGCAGGAAATTGATTTAGTCTAATTTCATTCTGAAAAGTTCCGGAAATGGTAGCCATCTCTGCTTGTGTTTCAAGATAATATGATCTGCTAGGGTAGGCAGGAATAAGAGCTTTTCATTTTTTTCCATTCTGATGTGTAAAGTATCTCTCTATATCTCTCAGTATGCATCGTTGAGTTATAGTGTCCACTTTATTGTGACATACTATCTACTGTTAAGGTGCTACTATAAGTCTTAATATATTCTATGGGCGAATGTCAATCAGTTCATATTCCTTGGATTTGGATTACGAAGGTCTCTGTATGATGATAATGTTTGTCACTATTTTATACACAGTATCAAATGTCATCCTTGATGCAGACTGATGAAACTCTTTCATACAAAAGGTCGCATTGTCAATAACAGTTTTCTTGTTTGCTGGTAAGATTAGAAGTCTTTCCCTCTTAATTGTATGAACATAAAGTTTCTCCTATACATTTTTGAAAATATAAAATTATTCTAGAGGTTTAGGCTGAGGTATCTGTCCTGAACAGAGAAACATGGTCAATCCTAACAAATAGAATGCAACTTTATCTAACCATTAGAATAATGCTTTCTCTCAGTCACTCCTACATGCTTGGTGCTAAATATAACCAACACTTAACACACACCCCATCTCTTTACATTCCTCACAATTCCAACCATTAGTTACTAACCCATCTATTTGAATTCTTGGCCCTCCCATCTGTTGTTAACTCCAAGGCAAGCTCCACCTATTCAATCACTAGATTACCCCTCCTGCACTCCCCCTTCCACTTGCTCCACCAGCCACCAGTTGAGCAGCCACACCCCATCAATTAGACCCCACACCACATTACAATGGTCAGTCGATGACCGCTAACCTCCCCTGCTCCCTCTGTAGACTCGACTGTCTATGTTAGGCAAACTGCCGATGCTGGGCCAACTGCCAATTGACAGAGGGCTATCTCATAAGTCATATGGAGATCCTCTCCAACCGAATACTTTAGTAACTCATATATTACCTCCAGATTAAAGCCATAAATCTCTGTACTTTATAGATGATCAGTCAATATACTTGTTGATGCATTACAAGTAAGTGCTAGAAAATATATCTATCAATCAATCAAGAATGTAAAAGTATATTACTAATTCAGGATAAACCTACCATAGACAGGACTTGTTGAATCAAAGGAAATGAAATTGTTGTGGGCATTGGTTGGAGTACAGAGAGGACACTAAGGGTAGTAGGAGGAAAGGTTTGAATATCTATGTTGTTAGGGCTAGTGGGTGATTGACAATCTGGCTGAATCTACCAGACAGCTGGAGGAAGTTAAGTTTAGCCCAGACTTGATAGAATCGATTATAGTTCTACTTGGGAGCAATTCTTGCCATGTGTCTGTTTGTACCAACTAAAGGAGTAACCTCACATGATAGATGTGTTTATTATGTAAGCAGCAGTTACTCTATTTCAGAATGAGCTAGGTCTGACACACACACCGGAATGCCAATCAGGCAGGGTGTTTTATTATGCTTGATACTCCCAATATTTCCTAAGTACGGAATTCTTTTCATGATATTATGTGCTGTCCCGATCTCTGGTTTGCAACAGTTCATGACTTGATAGTCTTCTATGCTTAGAGATTGAATGAAAGGCAGGGTGGTATGAGGTTTGAATTAGAGATCGGGGTGATAAAGGTATCTGACAGTCGGGGAGGAGAGCGTGAGGAGAATAGAGAGATTTGAGGGCAATAGGACACAATATTGCAATGTGAATGAAAAGTCTAAGACTCAGGAAAGTACCTTAATTATGAAACTAATCCTTTGCTGGGGCTGACGTTATCACAGCCGAACATATGCTATGGGTACTGTGTAGTGTGCCACCTAGAGGCTACTGAGCCCACATCATTTGTGGGGGAAGACTAATGTCACAAAGGGGATGGAAATAGAAACTGAAGCATCAGGTTAAGCTATGCTATTTGACCTTATTCAAATTGTTTATGTTTATATCTCCTTAAATGCTGATTTGCAATATGTATACACATATAGGTTGGGGTGTTACTGTGTTCATTGTTTACTCTCTATCTGAAATCTGTTTCTACATAGATCTTTCTATTTCCTCCCTTATCCCAATATATTAATTATTTTTCTCTCACTAAATACTATACTAATTGCCTTATTTTGATGTTCTTTTAATCATTCCTGCTTCCAATATTATTTTTCACTTTTCGTCTTGGTCTCAAACACTGCTCTCCTAATTGTCTAAGATCTTTGTAACCTGCCAAAAAGACTCCATGGGGAAATTAGGAATTGTTTCATATATGCAAAGAAGTCAAACCAGATGAGATTGCTGTTTTGTTTTGTATGTAGCACAAACTGTTGATGCAACTGCCGATGGTTGGTTCATTGACAGAAACCAATGCTCTTTCAAAGGTATAGTCTAAGCACACTAGCCACCGCCTCCCTTTCACAATAGGAGTCTTTATGTTATAATGAACACATTGCAACTGAGTTTGGTGGCAGTAAATCAAGTAATAGAGTAGCTGCAAGTGATTCAGTGTTTGGGCTTGTATCAAAATCAAGTACTTACTTAGACCAGGATAGATATGTATACAGTAGAAAAAAGTATCATAGCTCTTGGCAATAATACTTGCCAAAGAGAAAATTACCGTAAAACCTAGTACATGAGTCAGATCGGCAGTGCGGCTTATAGGATTGGGCCAGGGTTGGGGTGCAGCTTATGGAAGTTTTTGCCACTATGGTATAGAATCAAAAAGTCACCATAATCAGATCGCTGGTGCAGCTCATAGCATCAGCCCAAAGTTGAGGTGCAGCTTATACATGAGTTAAGCTTGTACGCACTGTTTTACAGTACTTTTCATGAAATTCAGAAATGTAACATATAGCTTGAACTAACATTATATATGGGATATTTCATAAAAAATGTGATTAGTTGTAGCCGTTCTCAGTCTTGCCCATACTTAAATGGGTGAATAAGGAAACTGAAGCTCTGCAACTTACAATGTTGACAGGTGTTCACAAAAACATCAACCCCATTTCTCCTGCCATCATCCACACATGACAAGCCTGCATCACAAGTAGATCCAATAACTTGGAGAAATCAGAGCGTCTTCATAAGAGGCTACAGTATTTACGAAAAACTAATCAGGATTTTCCATCTTCTCTTAAATATTTCATGAAAAATAAACTGATTGAAGTGAACATTTTGTGCCCCAAACTGAGTTAATCTTCTGAAGTTTCAATGTAACTTAATGTTTTTGCATTGGTTACATGACCATCTCCTTCACAATTTATCCATTTTTACTGAAGATTCCAGTAGAATGAGGACATACTGTAATACAATTCAAGGATTAAATGAAAAATGTGCCCATGCAGTTTAAGATCTCATGGTCATGGCTATTCAGCCTCAGTCAAAATAAAACTGCTAGCTGCATTTAGATATGAAGAAATGTTGAAATTTAAATAAAAAACTGTTCCATTCTATCAATAGGTGGTTTTGATATTATAAATGAGAAAACAGAATGGTAGAACTCACTGATCTCTCATCCTTTAGTTGAATAAAAGCTAGAGTAAGTTTCATAAATTATGTGATTATGTGATCACATAATCCAAGCACTAAATTATATTGATATTATACCTGTCCATGACATGTCCCTACTATCCATCACCTCACCTGCCCCTGAGAGGGCCAACACAGGAGACAATAAATATGACATAGACTCAGGAGAGGGTCCTCAATGTACCCTGCACTAAGGTCCCTTTTCACAGATCCCGCCACAAATTCATTGCTTTCCCAATGAATAATATCTGACTAAGTGTATCAATACTCCAAACCATCGGTTAACCTCTCTGAATCTATAACCATGTCTACAAATTGGATCCCACACGTCCGTCACTCCTGATGTCCCCTCTGCTGACTCCTCACCTCTACATGCCTCAATCATTGATACACCGGCTGTAGCACTGTGATGTGAGGGGCCTTTGAGGCTCATATATCTAGATCCAGTTGGGTACCCTGTGGGATTGTTTATACCATGGCCACAGAACAGGGATGATGTATGAAATTTGCCAGCCATATTTCAAGCTTGCGTATTAACATGACGCTTAATACTTTGCATTCCCTGATTAGATTTAGTAGTATAAAATGTAAAAATGGTGAAAATGTTTTGAAATAACATTGATCAAGAATATGTTAGCAACAAAATGTTTCAAAGATGTATGCCTTCATCAAATTGGTTATATATTTATGTTATAAGCTTCAGATAAAACAAGGCATAAGAGAAGGTGTAAGTGTGCATCAGTATGTGGTATATTAAAGAAGATATCCATTGCACAGCGTAAGCAATGTAGGCATTAATCAAAGGGGAAAGTACCAAGCAAATGACCTCTTCAGGATGAGGAGATGAAGTTCAGAAGAGTCAGACTGCCTGCCTCCCACGCCTGTCTGACTGATTGGATTAGTTAATTATCCCCACAGGAGGTCCAATGCCACAGCTGATTAATGTCTGCTTATGGGACATGGATACTTGGGCTGAGTATGCACAAGCTATTCCTAACTTCCGATATTTAATTTCTCAGCTATAAGTTGTGCAATACTATTGAACATAAAGTATATTTTTTGGTTCCTCCAGGGCAGTATCTGCTGATGCTTTCAGAGGATGTATCTTAGATTCAACAGAGAACAGGGCTAGATAGATTATTAATAAGAACAAAGTGATATTTCTCTCTTTCTATCATCTTGCCAAGACTTGGTATAGAAAGGTCAAGATGGAAGGCATAAAATGTGTCCTTTGTAAATTGGTTGATAAACAACGGTGCAATTTGCTAATGGCAATGATCTCATATACAACAGATAATAATATTATATTTTATCCTATTTTACACATCAGCACCAACATCAAACGACCTAAGCATAATGGCCTAAGATGCTTTACTCTATCTTATTTGACATTCTAAGTACATACAGGGCCTAGTGGCCTTGGTAAGGTGGTGTTTTATCTAAAGACCTGTTTTATTAATGGATGGGGTTATATGTCACGGTTGAGATGATGCATGCCTCCTTAAATTACTAACAAGGCATAAACAGCTCAGGGAGGTAGTAGGCCTGCTGGAATAGAGTAAGATGGAGGGGTTATTTTCTTAGGCATGTTAGAAGCATATTATATTATATATATATATATAAATATATATATATGTATATATATATATATATAAATATATATATATATATATATATATTCATCTCCTTGTTACAGATACTAGTGCGTTGGTACATTGGTACCAGCGGGGTGTTACAAAATGCAACGTAAACCCATAGCGCAAAAAGAGGTTTTCGCAAAATAATGTTTTACATTGTTTCTCAAGGGGCTGTTACAAAACGAAATTCATGTTACGGATTCTTTTACATTATGGACGTCATGGACTCCAATCCCCCCCCCCTTTCCAGGAAGTCTTCAAAAAATGTGAAAGTTAGCCTAAACTTGAAGACCACAGTGTAGATCTAACATTTACGCTAATATTAACGTAAGTTTTCAAACGCTAACATAATTTTTTGTTGAAACATTAATCATCACGAAATTACGTTTCATACCACTAATTTCGTTTCGTAACAGCCCCCAGGGGATCCTGCCTCCAGAAAACACTGATTACATTTACCCTCCTGTTTCTAAGCCTTTTTTTCTTTAATATAGGGAGACTGATTGGTAAACATTAATTTTTTTAATGCTGATTCAATAATCTTTTACCCGGGAAATATTGAGTGCACTAAACAAACACTAATATCTCAATCAATGAAATGATAATTATATTGTAATTATGAATTTGATTACGATCTTGAATGATGAGGGGCTACATTTATGATACTGTATTTCCACTCGTAACCTTCATCTGGTCAATGGATCCGTTGTGTTTATTGATGTGTTTAGACAATATCAAAGGCTACCCATTAATTAGTATAAAATTATTTCTACATTATTTTTTTCACGTACTTAGAACTTCCTCTCATAAATACACCCATTTGAGGGGCATGTGAAGGGGTTATGGATATGTTAGATGGGGTCCTTGACAGTTACTTTGCTTAAGTCCTAACTTTCCAAAATTAAACTTTAAAATATAATTTGTAATACATATAGCTATATATAGCTTTTGCTGCACTTGGGATGCAGCCGACAGTAAGTGAAGATCATAATAATGTGATGATTATTGATTGCTTATATACATATTGCAGCTCACAGTAGAAACAATGATAATATTGGTTAAATAGTACACAATACCCTCATCTCAATTTAAGAAGTGAGGAAGATGACAGCTTCTTGAGGGGATTGACATTTTTCTCAAATAAGCTCTTATTGGTTCTCGACCTCCCTTTATCTATCACTTGCCTGATCAGCATATTGCCAATGCACTCCTTTTAGGGGTACTTTTTCTCTGTCACTAATAACATGGAAATGGCTTTACTATTGGCATAGTTTTCTTTTATCATATACATCAGGTGTCTTCTACACATAAGATTAATCAGAGAGGGAAAAGATAGGTGGGTGTAAATAAAAAGGAAAAAAAATTGGATATGATCCGATGACACTGATATGACCAATGTAGCTTGTAAAAGTACTTAGACAATATTCCTGTTTCAATAATGACTTCAGTAAATCCTCTTTTGATATCAGCATACAGCCCTTTTTCTTGTAATAAGGTGTTTTTGGAACTACCACTCTCACTAAGTGAAGATTTATGTAAGTTGAGATCAGTCTTAGCAGTTTTTCCACTGTCTTAGCTGCTGATCATATTGCACTTGTATATACCTTATCAGAAGTGGGATTAATTAGGGTTGGGGAGGAACTTGAGGAAGAACTACTGTTTTTACTGAAGGTACTTGTGAAGGAGTGGGTAAGCTTCCATAAAATAATGAAGTAATGTTAAAGAATAATATCTGACTATGAATCTTAACTATACCAGGAGAACAGCGTTCCTTACAAGGCATATTCCATTCTCGCTCCCTCCAACTGTAGTAGCAGCCATCTGGGTCAATGTCAGCCGTTATCTAGAAGGTATTTCTCACTGAAATAATGTGCTCATTATGAGCCCTACTCTGATAAAGGAAACAAGGATAACTCTCATATTTTGGTGCCCTATGATATGTGCTGTATTTATATTAGTGACTGATATTCATTTTATAGATGCATAGGTCATATCTCACCATCAATGATCCCACCTGCTCTCAGAAAGCTACCAATACACTCAATACATCTGTGGCTATGATTTATTGTATGAATAATCTAAGCTAGAGGTTATCCATTCTGAATATAGAGCCATGCCAACAAGTTGAATCCCTCACCCTGTCTCCCTTAGCCGAACTCTTCACCTCCCCATGTCTCAATCCTTGATACGGGAGCTGTAACTCTGTGATGAAATAGGCCTTAGCGACTCATACGTCTCGATCTAATTGGGCATTTTATAGGCACAGGAAGGTAAACCATGGCCCTTTTACATAGAGGTGACACATAGGCTTTGCTTCCTTCATGGTTTAATGAGACATTATAACTTATATGCAGGAAATTTATTGCATGATAGCAATATTTTAAGAAAGTACGGCATGTGTACCTAGTTACATTGAAGAGGGCCTATACATTCATATCCAAAATCAAAAACACATTTTAAGCCATATGCAAGAATAGGTCAATTCAGAGGCATTCTGATTGTCATTTCATAATTATGAAAAATTACTCATGTATAACTATCTTGCAAAGGATATCAAATGAATAAAATAAGCCAGAGTCATCCTACCTTTTGACAATTCAATCTCCCAATGTGTAATATATTGCACTGAAGTGAGTTGATATTTCGTATTAAAGAAGGGGGTCACTGCTGCAGAACCACGTGAGAATATACCAGCTTTTTTATCACGCTAGCGCCAAAGGGTCAGATTGTCTGCCTCCTAAGCCTGTCCCATTTATTGCATTAATTATCCTTCCAGGAGAGCCAAGGCCATAGCTTATTAGTATCTGATTATGGGGTCTTTGAAAGCAGCTCACAAGATATTCCTTACTTGTAATGTTTTATCATTCAGTTGTAAGGTGTGTAATACTGCATAATCTGACACCATTCATTTTCCTCTTGGATGGTATAGACTGAAACTCGACAGTTTGCTCATGATAATGTTTTTAATATTTATCACAGCTTGTGAGAGGCTTTGGAAATCTCTCACATTTCTCAGTATCTCCAATCTAGCACCTTGTCAGAGCCACATTAGGTATTGTGGCATCAATATAAGCATGCTTTGCCAACATTTATTTAAGTTTCTGCTGAGTTTGAAGTATTCAGATAAGTTTAATGATTATGGTCTAATGCATAGGCCCAAAGCATATTGCCTCCAGTGTTTGCTCCGCCCTATTTCTCCTGAAAAAAATGTTGTTGTTTCTAAAGACCTGCTTCGTGAATTGATATGATCATATCACTTGATTCGGATGGCACATGTCCTCTTATTATATTATTATTTGTATTACACTGTAAGAAGTTACTGTATTTAAACAGCACAATGTGCTGTACATTTACATATCTTATTGCTGTAGTTGGTATTACAGCACTATTTGCTGTATAATTACAGCATTATGTACTGTAAATTGGGTCTCCGGCACTGTTGCTGTACATTAACAGTACATTGTGCTGTAGATTTCCGCCACTAGGTGGCAGCAGTAGACCATTTCTGTATTAATTATTCCACCCAACCCTTTCCCGAGTCAAATAAAACCTCACAAACTTTCAAGACATCGTAGAATAAGAATGGATGAGAGAGACTGAATGCAGTTATCATAAATTGTATTGATATTTGCATAGTTGTGTTGAATAATACAAAAAAACAGCAAAAGTATAGAATAGACACCACATTGGTGGGAAAAGTTAAATGCTTAAGTGTCCGGCCTGGGGAAAAGCTGGTATCACATACGGTTCAGCTGTATTGAAGCAGGATTAAACCATTACATTGTGTAGTGTGTGTTATCCTAGCTGAGATTGAACTATTATGCAGAAGTTGCTGTAACTTTACAGCACCCAGTTGCTGTACATGTACAGCAAAATCTACTGGAACAAAAGTTGCCAGCAACTTTTGCTGTAGATGTACAGTAGAAGTTGCTGTAAATTTACAGTAGAAGTTGCTGTAAATTTACAGCAAGACAGTTGCTGTACACCTACAGCAAAATCTACTGGAACAAAACTTTTGCTGTAGGTGTACAGTACTTACTTCTTACAGTGTAGGAGGTTAGCATTATGGGGTGAGATTCTGCCTGCCATGATAAGTGGAAAGTTAATACAAGGCTACATTCAAGACCAATCTTGAGGGAACTGGCATGTTTTGTTGTTTGTCAGTTGACTATAAGGTGATATTTAGTCTTCTCCATATTCTTGGTAGACTCACAGACTTGTTTTTTTTCATTTCTATATTCTAAAATATCTCGATTTTAGTTTATACTGATTGCCTTCACTTAGGTGATAGTGCACCAAACTTAATGAAACCCTGGAGGAATATTCAACAGCATCATCACTCCCATGCCCCTTCCCCAGTCTCTAGCCACTTGATACGTATAGATGGCCTTATTAAGCAGACCCCTGCTGATGTAATTACATTGTTAAGTCTGGCAGTGTTTAGTGCTGGAGGAGGCTCTAAGGCTGTAGATAACACATGCCAGGTGTACAGCAGGGTTCTGGGATGCTTAATTGATCAGGTTCCCGATCCTGCCTCCAGTAGGCACTGATTGCATTAACCCTTTTGTTCCTGGGCCTAATGCTTTGTCTCTAAAGCTGTTACTTAAATGACCCTGCATAGTTACTTCCCCCAGGGATACTTCTTTAACACACACTGCTTTTTGGACCTATAAATACCCCCTGAGTTACATTTTAACACTACCATCTTTGAAATATGAGGGGACTGGTTGGAAACAATAACCAACGTCTTCGTAAATATATTGATACATTTCTGTTTTGCCTGGGATTCTTAGGGTGTAACATACCAACAGTAAATTTTATGTATCAATCAATAAAATATTGATTTGATATTAGTTAAGAATCGTTTTACATTCTTGGAAGAAGGAAAGTTATAATGTTGGTGTTGAAATTACACTCATAACCTTTATCCAATTAAAATACCTGCCATGGTTTATTGATGTTCTATAAAATATTAAAGGCCATCCATTTATCACTATGTTTATTCTTTGCATGCCCTCTATAGTAAGTGAAGCACAAACACATCTTGGTAGGAATAAGCTATCCCTCTACTCAGCCCTAATCAGTGTTATACAACCCTTTGTGTATCACATGCCTGATATAACCAAGCTGGAAATTCTATGTGATATTAGCAGAGCCTTTTTTATCATGTCGCTGACAGAATTGTATTGGTATGCAAAATTGCATTGGTAGAATTAGGCTTACTGTGAGATTTATTTATCCGATTAAGGTGTTACAGGTTAAATAGAGAATGAAATGTGTATCAGCACTTAAAACTAAATGAAATATGGAAAATGAATTTAATTCATAATTCAAACTGGATAGTCGCTGATAACTTTGCAGACTTAGTGAGCCCTCCATCTTTGATAGTATCATTAGTAAGTCATCTTTTTCTGACAGTGTCTAGAGTGTTTGTAAATTAAATACCAGTCTGATTAAGTGATGATAAGGTATATACAAGATGAAAATCAATCTAAGCTTGTTTTCTACCGTCTTAGCTACTGATCCTAATACACTTGATATACCTTTTTGAAATGGGATGGATTACTATTGGAGAGGAAGATATGTACGCTTTTTCTGACAATTAAGTATGATTTTTTTCGGTATGTTTCCAGCTCAGATTATCCGAGTGTGGGTCTAACTAAGTAATTAAGCGTAGTTTCAAAATTTTCCTACAAATTGCCTTTTACAAATTGCCTATCACCTATGATGTTAATATTTTCTTTAATACCACAAGATTAGGCCAGTGCGATTTAACTTAGTTTGTCAGTTTTAAAAGTTACAAGCTATTTATCTCTTGTTGATAGCTTAAATCCCTTTGAACAAAAGGTGTTAGAGTGCAAAGTACCAAACAAATTGTTGGATCAATAGAGAGAGGAGTGAAACATGCAACAACAAGGTGAAAACAGTAGGGCTTTTTAGAATCATATTGCACTCAAAAATTGATGAAGACCAGATGTTTTCCAAATGTGTTTTGTGTTATATCGATCACAATACTAGTGCTAAAGAGCTTATTTAGTCCAGCTGCAGATGTGAAGCATCATGTTATGTTTTGTCTTTGTCTGAACAAATATCTGTCTATGTTTTAGGCAGCATTTGCCTTACCTAAACTGTCACTATTCCCTCAATGTGTATACCAGTGTCTACAGAGCCTACACCCTTTTAGACTTGTTGATTCACCACCTGCAGAGGTGTGTGAGCCATCATCCATCTCACAAACCCCACCGCTGTTTTGGCGCTGATCCATGGTGTGGCGTATATTGTGACTTGTTCATTTGTCTTCCCCAAACAAAACCTACCATTTCCCCAGGTCTGAAAGCACCAGTATCTTTGTCTGCCTCTACTGAAATACTCGAGTGATTTACTTGCTTTTGTAGCTGCTGAAGTAGGGGTTCTTTAGTAGAAACGCCAGGTCGCCCCATTGATATCATTGGTATATTTTGTAATGCCCAGTCTTCCCACACTCAGTAGGGTCTGAATAACAGTTCTTATTCCCACACCATATAGGGTAGCAGTACAGGTCTTATTGGCATCCTATATAGACCTAAAGGGTGTGGAATAGAGTTGTTATTCACACCCTGTAGAGGGTGTAAAAAGGCATTGTTATTCGCAACCCCATGGTGTGTGAATAATGATCCTCATTCCAACACCCAAAAGGGTGCAGGAAAGACTATGTGTAAAATTCCCAGGGTGTTACCAAGAGCCGCTGTGGAGCAGTTTGTATAGTACTTGCCCCTTGAGTGGGAGGCCAGGGTTCGATTCCTAGAGGATGCACATCATTCTTGTCATTTTTAGGACTTTTGTTTTTTTTGGGGGGTTTCTTTTTTTGGTGTGGGGTGCATATGTGTGTGTGTCGGGGGGGGGGGTGTAGGTCCATTTGATTATTTTTAATGTGAAGAAAAAAAGAAAAACAAAAAGTATTTAGCTTCTATTAATAATAATAATAGTTAGCAGGTGTAGGCCCTGTTTGCCTAAGACTAGCGTGCCAATAACAGTGTCTATACACACCCCACCTAGTGTGGGAATAAAGATTCTAGTCCACACCCTCCCCAGTGTGGGATAAAGCATTCTTATTTGCACAGCCCCTATATAGGGTGCTCATAACACCTTCAATCCAAACCCCACACAGTGTGGGAATAAAAGTTCTAATCCGCACTCTCCACAGTGTGGGAATAAGAGCTCTTATTTGCACCCTGTGGGCATGCGAATAGTGGCCGCTAATCACATGCCTGTGGCGTGTGGATGCCATCGGACTCTTCTCTTTCACTGTTACTACACAGAGAAAAGAAGTAGAATCACTGTGACTTCCGACTTGATCACTGAGGTAACTCTCCCCAGGACTAACATTAGCAGGACTCTATAATAACTCTATAATGACTCCTATTCTAAGACTCCCTAACAATTGGCAGCCACTTTAGAGTCGTGGAGAGAGTTCCCTCAGTGATCGAGTCCAGACTCCCATTTGGGAGTCCCCGTGATTCTACTTCTTTTCTCTATGTATCACCAGACTTACTGACACAGTCGTATGGATCCTTCCCTGCTGTTAACTTGATTCGACCCCCACCCCGTCAATCACTAGATTACCCTTTGTGCACTCGTCCTATCCTTGCACCCACCCCGACTGGCTGACCAGCCGCACCCCATCAGTTAGATCCCACGCATCATTACATGGTCAATCCTTGACCGCTAACCTGTGCTGCTTCCCCTGCAGGCTGGACTACCACCGGCCTATGTAAAGCCATATGCCAAGGGCTGTACGACTGTAATATGGAAATCATTGATCACAGAAAACTGTGCTTCTGTGCTGATATAGTAAGAACGTGCCTATATTGGTACTCTACAGATGCGCAGTGCTTTATAAATCAATAAATATTTAGATAAGTCCCATTATCTTATAAGAAAAGAAAGCTAAAGACTCAACTATGAATCACCAAATTTTCATGCATATAAAAGAAGAATTCTAGAAATAACTACCATGAATGGGCTTTGTTAGAATTGTTTGAAATTAAATCATGATGGACAGTCCTGAGAGTACAGGGAGGACACTAAAAGGGATGGATTGGAGTAGGTTTGGCTGTCAGGACTAGAATTGGCTTGGCAGAGTGACAAACTCTATAAGATAAGTGGAGTAAGTTGAGGCCAGATCTAACAGAGACTAGATTAAAGATGGGTTAGGGAGCAAGCACTGCCAGCTTGCCTGTGGGTTTATATGAGCTGTTCCCTTTGCCATACTTACCTTAAAACTGTAGAGACAGGTGGGAAGTATCTAGATATTACAAAAAGAAAGCTATAGTACATTCAATTGCCAAATTGAATGGTGATCACTCTTACAAACAGTGATTCATGTTAATTGTAAAAGTGGTATAAGCTATAGCACTGCTACAATAACCATAGCTAATACTGAAAATATTCATCCTCGTACTGGACTTATTTGTCAGTTTCACACATATACTAAAGGTATCATTTTTTGATAAAAATTACCCAGTCTCCCCAGCCTAATATCTGACTTCCTATAATAGGACCAGGTACCGAGAAAGCCATGCATCAAGCCCTCTCTCTGGAGTCGAGTGGCTTTCCGCAAAAAAAAATACACATACTTAGCAATCCGTCTGTGTCTCTCCTCTAACTGTCTGTTTGATTCTGTCTGTAATTCCGACGGAGAATATGATACTTCACAGTGGGTATGAATGAGTGACAGATTCATCAATTGTGACAGTACTGAATGCTTTAAACTAACGTTATGATTTGTAACTTAAAACATGAAGTCCTCAGATGTCAATCACAGAGGCATCCCCAAAGTCCTTTCATTTCTTTGCTAAGCTTGGACATTAAAGGCCCTCCACCAATTTGCCAGGGAATTTAGCATGATGATGTTTGTTAAAAAAACATCAAATATGTGGCTGTGGAAATGAAGCAAAATCTGAGCTGGAAAATTAGTTCCCTGATTGAATATGAAAATTGTTTGATTATTTTATTTTCTTAGAATCAACAGAGCTGGCATATGTGATTTGTGGAAAAAGGATCAGGGAAACTATTGTTTTGAGATTTCAAGGGAGTTTCATCTCCACTCTCATCAATTATAAACCTTTGAAATTGGACCTGTTCCTTTAAAGACTATTTCCATTCCATAAAGCCTGGTCGTTTAACCATTTGAAATCATTTTAAGGTAAGCCTTCAAACAATGATGCACACAGTGGTTAATGATATGGCTTAGCAGTCATTGTGTGTGAATGTTTACCATACTTTAGTAGGCTTCACCAGTCTATCGCTCAATTAGGTATGATAGTTATTGAGATGTGCATGCACCCAGACATCAATCAATCAATCAAGTATTGCATTGAGGGGTATGTACACAAATCAAAGAAACCACCCAAGGCTATTAACCAGCAACCAGCATCACCATCAGAACTGTGCACTGATTTCTTGGGCAGTTGTTAAAATCTAACCACCCAGAAAATGAGACCAATGAGGTGTACAACTACACAGGTGGCAACCAGAACACACCGACACTGGTTCCCTGGCGGCTGATGGTTGGTGCTTGCTACCTACCTGCTGGTGGTTCTCAGTGGTAACTATGTGTTGGGAGGAGAGAAGGCAATGGGAATGGAGTAGGCCTTGGGGCCCTGGTGAGGTCAGCCCCCAGGGGAAATTATTCTCATGGATTAAGCATGAATGATGCGTTATGATGAACACATTGCAACTAAGGATGGTGGCAGTCAATCAGGTCATCCAGTAGATCCAGGTGGTTCAGCAGATAGTATTTTAATCTAACCCAATTACCTATTTAGACCAGAATATGTGGGATTAAACCTCAATACTGGTTTAATTCTGTCCTGAGAGTTTGTGCCACCCTTGATATAATGTAATCTGTAGCTCATTTTATTGTTTCATAGTAGGGGAGGCTTTATGGCTATAGGGAAAATACTTGACAGTGGGTAAATTACTATTATGTAAATGTCAGAAATGTAATTTAAAGTTAAATTCCATCATGGAAAGTTTGATAAGATGTGGCAATTCCCTGTCCTGCCCATACTAAAATATTGGAATTAGAAAACTAAATCAACTCTAGGTAAATGCTATGTAACTTGAAAATGTTGACAGATGTTCACAAGAACCGTCAACCCCATTTCTCCTGTCATCATCTGCACATGGCAGCCATGCATCCCAAGTAGATCCATTTACTTGGAGAACTGAATTTGTCCTCATAAATGGTCATATCTTTACGAAAAGCTAATCAAGTATTTTACAGAAAAAAAACTGATTGAAGTGAAGTGTCCTAAACTGAGTTCATCTTCTGAAGTTTAAATGTGATGAAATGTTTTTGCATTGGTCCCATAAATAATTTTCAAGAGTTCTCTTGACTGTAGAGTTTACCTTGAGTCTAGTGGATTATAGGGAAAATGTGATATAATTAAAGGATAGAATAAAAGGTGTGTACATGCAGTTTAGAACCTTACAGCCATGGCTATTCAGCCTCAGTCTCTTGTATCGTTCTTCAGGCCTGTAGGTCCAGGTTATGCTGGACCATACATCAACTCATCTACCCCGGAAAAGGTTTCCAAAGAAAAATAAATCTATTGATATGCCAATGAATAACAGGTGTCTTACTGTATGAATAATCTAATCCAATGGTAAGTCTTTCTGAATATAGAACCATGTCTACAAATTGAATCCCACACGTCCGTCACTACTGATGTCCCCTCTGCTGACTATTCACCTCTACATGCCTCAATCATTGATACACAGGCTGTAGCACTGTGATGTGAGGGGCCTTTGAGTCTTGTACATCTAGATTCAATTTGGTATCCTGTAGAGTTTATGCAATGGCATCTTCCACATAGGGATGATATATGGGACGTTTTTTTGACAGGCCTTATTTAGATGATGCTTAACACTTCGCACACCCTGATTACATTGGGAAGTATGATATATCAATATGTCAGATGAGTATTCTTAGGTTTTCGATGATTTCTTTGCGTGGAGATTAAGTTATAAAATTCTTTTTTCAAGAGACATCAAATCAGAACAAATTCATTTGGGTGATGTAAATGAAACCAGTCATTCATGTATGTGATGTGCTTTTCCTTGCACCAAGATGAGTATTAAGTAACATGTCAATGTACATCAGAATTTGCTATATCAAGGAAACGGGTAATTGCAGTGGAAATAACGTAATCAGTAATCAAAAGGGAAAGTACCAAGTAAAACACCCCTTCGGGCTGAGGCGTAAAGTTCAGTGGCGCCGGCCTACTTCCTACCAAGCCTGTCCCACTGATTGGATTAATTAATTATTCTAACAGGGGATCTAAGGCCACAGCTTGTTAATACCTGCCTATGGGACACTGATACTTAGGGCTGAGTAGTGCACAAGTTATTCATTACTTCTTATATCTTACAGCTCAGTCATGTGTGTATAATTCTATGGATACCTAACATATATAATATTTTCATCATAATATTTCCTTTTGGAACCATAATTTTATACTTCATGCCTCACAATGTATCTAACTACCAAAGTGAAACGCATTGGAAACAATGTTAGGTAAATTATCAACTAAGGACTGAGTTATGCCTCTCTTTTGTTTCTTACTGACATACAGAGATCAAGATTTAGGACACCTCTAGGAGTGTTTTGTAAATTGGTAGAGATTAACAGTAATGTAATTTGTTTATGACTATGAGGGCATAAACAATAGATGAGGATGTTCTATATTAGGCACTCTCTTATTCCCCACTTAAGTATTGACACCAAGATACCTAAGGCTAATTACCAAAGATGCTTTATCTTATCCTATTTGAAAATGTCAGTATATATGGTCTAGTGACCTTGGTAAGATGATGTTTTATCTAAAGACCTGTTTTTATTAATAAATGGAGTTGGACAACCTAGTCGAAATGATGCATCCTTTCTTAAATTACTAATAAGCTGACTTAGGGAGTCAGTTTGCCTGCTGGAATGAAGTAGGAAAGGGAAAGATTGGAGAACAGGGAATACGACTTGGGCTAAGAAACTGGGAGTGCTTGGTCAAAACCAAGTAGGGATTTTATCAAATATCAACCAGCCTCTTTCTGTAACCTACCGGTAACATCTATAATTATTGCATTATTTTCTGAGGGTAATTTGCTACAGTTGTCATGGATTTGTCACTGCACGCTCACTGCATGGACATTGTCATTTATACGAACATTTTATTGCTTAAAGTCACTATTTAAACAGCTTTAAGTTCAGTAAATTCCATGTAAATGTCCCGGAAAAGTCACAATGACATTTCAGCGCCTTGAAGGGATATTTACTGAAATTAAAGATACTTAAAGTTTGACTTTAAGCCGTCAGGTCTCTGCTTAAATGCCAACATCCATGCAGTGCCTGAGATACTAATTCACCTGCAGGTGAATTGTCATTTATGTCAATGCCTTTCCTTGCTATGTCACTGATCTTGCAATATCAAGTGAATACTATACATAAGGTCCTGGGAAGGGCATAACTGGGTATAGCTTGATCATGAAGAAATTGGGGTGAAAAAGATCCATTCCAGCCATCAAATCCTGTCAAGCTCCCTTTTATATAAACAGGCCTTAAGGAGACGGTGGCTAGGATGAAATGATTTGGTGCTCATAGTTTTGATTACGTATCAGGCTTTCTAATAAATGATTGTCCAAGTCATTCTGATATTTATTAATGTTCTTTATAAGTCAATAGGATAGGTGTAGCCGATTGAGTTCCATGTATATTCATTGCTTTTCACACACTTATTCTGGTTGTGATGATTAGACCTTTTAATGAAGGCAGTGCAGGAATTATAGAAGACTCAGCCTATAATTATGCCTAGATCCTTTGGGCTAAACCAATTAACCTATTGACCTTTCGAAGTAGATGTGGTTTCAAATACCATTAAACTTTGCAGCTTGAAATGACCTTTCAGACCTAAATGGAATTTAAACATCAGGTATATGTTGTTTCATTATAGTTCGTCCATCTTGTATTAAGACTCAATTACAGTGTAGTACACATTTGATATAAGTAATCATTAAATCTGACTAGCTAGGCAACCCATTTTCCTTACTTTTACAGTTCAGCTTAGAAGATGTACAATGCTAAAGGCTTATCCCGCCATTCACTGATCACCAGTCAGTGCTAAATCACACTTAGTGCAGCATATGCCTGATCATGACACAACTCGGCTGGAAACTCTATGCATATATGCATAGGAAACAGCTGCAACAAAAACAACATCTATTGGAGTTCTACACTGGGCCTTATAGTTAACGTGCCCTGTTACAAATTATTTTATCTTTGTCCCTTATTGCCCATTAGCACAGGGTGTAAATACAATGGATGGTGAGTGTTAATAGTTGAGTGTCTTAATGTTTATACTCAAGGTGTCCCTTACATGGGGATCGATGTTCTTCTCCGTTCGTATACCCCTTGTGAAACCTTTTTATCATAATTCTCATGTGTCAAGATATTTTTCTCACAAATAAGGCTACTGAAAAGAGCAGTGTAAAGATAAAGATAATTATCAAAATTGAATAAGAAGAAAGCGCTTGTTAGTTTCTAAACACATTTGTACATATTGAATTAATTTGTACAATTATTTTTTCAATGATATCTAGTTGCAGTCCCTCTGAATAGCACTCGGGAATGTTATGTCTGGTCTACCTCTCAACAAAGCAGAAGTGCTATTACACGAGATAAGCGCAAGGGGTTTTCGAACAAAGTGGCAAAGTGACAAAGTTCCTAGACTGACACTGTTAATGTGTATTTCCTTAGTTTAATCATGCAAATAGCAAACGTTTACAGAGAATGGGATACAAGAACGTATGTAATGTCTACCTCGTTAGAAAGTCTTCCCCTCTTTAGATGATGACATGCATTTCTCCATTTTCTTCTTGTTCAAACGAGGAGATATTCCTTAGAAAATTACTCAAGAAAATTTTGCCTACCTTTATTTTCTGCATGCACCTTTCTTGTACGGATCACAAGTCTTGACTAGAGAAAGTCTCTTGTTTATTTATGTGTGATAACTGTCGAGAATGTACCCAGTCTATCCTTTTTCTTAACATAAACTTATAATGTACTCTCCATCCCCTACCCCTTTAGTGTCTTTTATTGAATCTACCACTATCACTGGGTGATGACTAATGTTGTGTAAGATCCACTTGAGCTCTTTTTCCACTGTCTGCACTGATGATACTGCACTTGCCATGTAAGCTACATAATGTGATTATTATCAAAGGAGGGAAGACACCTCAATCATGGAGTTATTTCAGTGCACTGCATGAGCATTGGCATTTAAGCAAACCCTAAATAGCTTAAAGTCACCATTGAAACGGCTTCAAGTTCAGTAAATTCCATGTGAATGTCTCGGAAAAGTCACAATGCCATTTAAGCGGCTTTAAGTGGCATTTACTAAAATTAAAGGTGCTTAAAGTGTGACTTTAGGCAGTCCAACCTTTGCTTAAATGCCAAGATTCATGAAGTGATGAACATGGCGAGGTACATATATCTTCCAAAAAAACACTTTCAACGTTTTTAATCAAGCTTTTTTTAGCAGACATTTCTAAGAGGGGTAAAACACATAAACATCTCATCTGACTTGTTTAAAGCTGTTCCCTCATGGCTATTGGCTCCCTCACTAGTACAAGACTAGCATCATTGATTATTTGTGAGATGCTGCATTAAAACACCATTTTAACTTGACCTCAGCATGTCTCTCTATTCATGATTTAAAGTAGGAAACTAACCTTAAGCTGAGCCTCAGCTATGCCAATAGTAAAGCGTGTGCTTTGTCAATAGTGCACTAGTTATCAATTTGTCCACTTCAGGAGTCGTCAGCTTGTTATCTTACAATAATGTAGAGGATGAGCCTTTAATGTTCGTGTTCAAAGTACACAACATAATCATAGATCAAGAAAGCTTAGGCCAAATTTTAAAAAAAAGGTTTGTTTCAGGTAACATGGAAAGAAAGTCTAGGGTCGGAAGGTCTGTGTTTTTTATAGGCCCTCTATGATACCGTTAAATTGAACAAAAGTTGTAAAAATGGGAAGATTTTTTCAAAATCTTTGTAGGCATAATATTGACCCCAAAAAAGTGTAAAAATATAAAAGTTTCTTCAAGATTGCATAAAAAAGTAGGGTTTGCCCTGTTTTGATAGGGTCGGTCAGGTGACCTGAAACACAGCTTTTTTTGCCTTATCATGAGGGTAATTTAAGCATCAACACGGCAACTACACGCTACAGTTTTCCTTATAATATGGTTTAATAGCTCTGCACTATACGGGAAATTCACCTTTTGTAAAAGCACTATGATGTCCTTGGGGAGTTGTATAATGGCCTGTCCATAGACCAAATGGGTCCGATAGTACACTTGGCATGCAGGAAAATGTTCTTCTATACGCAGGCTGCTAATGCAGTCTGGCCTGAGTCTGTGTACCTTGGACAGTTAACCATTTAGGACGGCATGATGCCTTAATGCATCGTCCCCTTGATGCATGCATGCAGCCCTGACAAGTAACTCGCCATGGCTGCATTCAAGCATCATGTCGACCTTACGAGGTTAAGACACTCCCAAAGGGTTGGCATGATCCGTCAATACAGCACCTGTGAGTTACTCGACAGGGCTATATTGGTGCATCTTGATGACAAATATACTCTTTTAGCAACATCCGTCCTTAAAGGGTTAAGTCTTTTGAAGACTGCTATCAAAACATGACCTGCATCTGCCGCTTCATCTGGCAATGTACCAAGAGACCTATTTTGGCCAATTGTTAGAAGTGCTATCCTATAGTTGCAGCCAACTTTTTTTTGGCATCATCCTCATCATAGTATATACTACATTCTAGATTAGACTTAGCTTTGCAAGTTTATCAGTTGTCGGTAGATATCTTGTCGGTAACCATTTATTGAAAGGAATTCATTTCATCATAAAAGAGTTGTTTGTAGTGGAAATGTTACTATTTCGATCATAAATGTTACAGCTTGCCCGATGAGTCTAAACTATTAGATTGCAATGCATATTGGGTTACAAACCATACTTAGACCCTCATCTCATATAGTCACATTTCGATTATTAATACCATAATTAATTAGTTAATTGAAAACATAATTAATAACAATATTTATTTCAATGCTGTCCCATCCTCATCACAACAGGTACAAAAAAACGTTGTAAATCCAGCAACAGAACAATGATAGAGGTAAAATCAAAGCATACTAGGGAGAATACATAGCTTTTCTGGGGTGCCTTTTTGTAGCATCATTAAGATTGCATGTAGATATCTGTTAAGGCCATACTACAATTAAACAATGACCTGTACCAGATGTGTAGAAGAATAGATTGACATGCCGTGCAAAGAGGGCAAAAAACACTTTATTGCCATGGGCAAATCGATTTGTTTGACCCGTGCTTTTCATGGTACCCACATGCAGTGCATATTCATTATGGGCTAAATGAGGTTACAGTTTTGTTTACACGCTGGTATTATTGAATGCATCGCTAACTACCATTTAAATATGTACTTATCAAATTATGATATCTAGTGTACCATCTACAAATGAATACAAGTTTTAAATTGAACATGATCATATACAGTTTGTGTCAGTACTAGGAGCCAAGGGAAATATTTTTATCTTACCATACGCAGAGAAGGGAATTCGAATCATGATGACTCCCAAATGGGTGTCTGGACTCGATCACTGAGGTAACTCTCTCCACAACTCTAAAGTGACTCCTTATCATTAGGGAGTCTTAGAATAGGAGTCGTTATAGAGTTATCATAGAGTCCTGCTAATGCTAGGGAGTCACTTTAGAGTCATTGGGGCAGTTACCTCAGTGACCAAGTGGGGAGTCCAAGTGATTCTACTTCTTTTCTCTGTGTAGACAACATGTAACATACCGGTGTAAACCGTTCCGAGTCTACAGGAAACCTTCCTTGTACATTTACGAAATAGGCTACATATTAGCCCCTATCTAGCTCACAAACCATGTTGGGGATGACTTTCATTTTCTTCCCTCAAGCAATAATTCCATTCCCCTGGTTCTAACCACACTAACCCTTATGTTAAATGAATAAATAATCTATTACACCTGACCTATGTACATGAAGAGTGCTGTTTCCCTCTTGCTAAGTAATTCTTGAACGATTATGTAAATTAGGAAAAAACTTGTTAAAAGGAAATCATTTGTCTTTTGATAGGTATCTGCCTTGTTGAACCAAGTGATAGTTTACATGCTTCCTGTATTGTGTGGTTATATGTTACATGTTCTAATGACTTGTTGGTTTCTCCTTAGGTGAGTCTCGTGGATATTAACTAAGTTGAGAGTGGAGAGGGTAAGCTGCAATAAAAAATATCAAAATACCGAAACTATGAAGATGTTAAAAAAATTATATTAAGTCATAGTACTTCCCCAAAAGGTAAGTGTTAAATATTAGCTAATGTAAATGTCGCTGAACCTGATTGGAATCCATTGTCTTCAGATTCGGATATGTTCACCTGTTCTAAAGAGTTCTGCAACTGATTTACCATTATTTGCAATATTATGATTTCATATCAAACAAATCATCCTAAACAAATATGCAGCATTTAATACATTATAAGGTTGGACTACAGCAGTCATATTACTTTTGATTAACCAATATGTTCATGCAGTTGTATTCGCTGCCGTCTTGCTTCACAGAAGCATATAAATTGTAAGTCAATGCAATACATATTGAGATAGCTGTTCATCATTTTATCTGCAAGCTGCCTAGTGTAAAATATAATCTGAATCCAAACCCCTCTACATCTCTGCCCATGCCACACTCCAGCCTAACCTCAGCCATAGAGAAACTCACTATTTACATCTTAGGTTATACTGCTCTCATGGCTAAGCTCTAGGTGTTATAAGAACCATTTTGACATCAATTTAACACAGGTTAAACTAGGTAATGCTGGTAACCAGTCTCAAAGAGCAGCCCTTTCAAAGGTCTATTGGCTCTACTTCTACAAGAGATGCTCAAAATTACATGAGGTTTTGAAAAGACCTAATGAATGAGGGAACTTTGATGTGCAAAACTGAGATGAATTAGAGCTCTTAAAGAACCCGTGACACGATTTTTACATATTTTCTTTTCCCTAGCAGTACTTAGATTATAACCATCCCGTAGCCGTCACATATATAAGAGTTCCGACATTCCCACTGCAGCCACACAGGTGGCCGCCGCACCCTTCCCCTCCACTCACACCACCCACACCTGGCCTTAACAGCTCTGGCCATCTTGTGACGTCACGGAGGGCAGGGTATATGCCTCCTGCAGTAGGGCTCCAGGGGTATATATATATATATTAAAGTCATATATGTATTAAAACCCCAATGATGATAGGCCTATATATCTCTAGCCTAGGCAAAATGTATATAGATTATATATCCCACGGACATCTACCCTCTCGGACATTTACCCCATTGGACTTCTCATCCTGGGGACACTCCTCCCATAAGTTTACCAGTAGCTTACAGACTCAAGTCTAAGGGGGTAGCGGTCCAAGGGGTGGCTATCCAAGAAAGTAAAATTCCCAGGGGGTAAGATTCCTATAACAGAAAGAGCATTACTCTTGTGCTTTCTCAGTCAGCTGCCCATACAATGATACATCATTTTTGTATTCATAGATACAATATTAAATTCTCAAGGAATACCCTAGCCTGTTGTTGAAAATGAGCCCCAAGACCTTAGTCAAGACCCCCTACCCATAACGTATCATTACTCACCCTCAGACTGATCGACACCTTTTTTGGTGTTCCAGTATACTTATATTCTTGTACCATTATAGAATCAATCAGATTGGAGCATACTTGAGGATGTCTAGGTATAAGATTTTTGCTAACATATCTACCTATCTGTCTAATGTATCACTGTTCTTAATAAAGTATAAACACAAATAGAAATGAATACAAGTAGATTGCATGGCTGATTATCCACTTTAATGTAAATACCAATAGATGAATATCAATGACGGGCACCATCCACTAGGGAACTTCGGCTGACTAAGCCCATACATTTCCTATATAACCTCGGCCAATTAGAGCCCAGTGGACGGTGGCCATAAGACCTAGGCCCTTTCCCAAAGATCTAGTCTGTTTAACCAACCCTTGTCTCGTTTTAATGCATAGAATAAGGCGCATGGAGGGCAGAATGTCCAGGATCCGATAACCCACATATTATTGATGAAATAACCAATGAAAACGTGACGTGAAACCCTCAGTGATGAACCTTTATCTATTTATCTGTCACATGTTGAATATGTAGTACCACGAGATATCACCCTTAAATTCACAAAAAAAGAGAGTATACCTAAACTCTTTGAGTTGCACTTTTAGACCAGAATGTCAAGGAAAACACCCGGGAAACCACTCCACACGCATGCCCAATGCGTACCTAAAAATGCCAACTCTCAACCCACGGGAGCCCTTGTACTTTTGGCTTGATCCCCAACCCCATCCTCGTGGTACATGTGTAACTTATGGACGCCCCCATGATAATAATATGGTCATACACCACCTAATTCGACATGTTGACATGGGCATTTCTTAAATTTGACATGCAACATGAGGCTAAGTGACATTAGGAAAATAATAAGTGATATGACATGGACTATTTCTTAAATCATATACATGGGACATGATAGGTTCTTCATGGGACATGATAGGTCTTAAACTTGACATGCGACATGGCAACGCCCCCCCCCCCCCCCCCATCTTAGGCCCCTTTGATATATGTACCGTTTCTTTTATCCAGTACATGTATAATTCCCCCCGCCCCTCCCCTCACGCCCAAGCCTTGAGACAACAAAAAAAGCTGTTGAGTGTCTACTGCCATGCAGCATGAGGTCGACCTCTCACACATTAGTAGTGGACTCCCGTTACGTCACACACCACGTGCCCTGCCTGTCGGCCCTCTGCGGCAGTGGAGGCTTTGTTATGGTGTGGAAGCTATGTCGGCGGCTAGTACTCACTTACCATGTAAGCTGCTACAGTTAGAGGTATACGATAACGTACAGAATGATACAGAAAACAAGATGCTACAAAGTAGTCGGGGACGTTACAGTGGCCCTGCTCTTAAGGTTCATCGTTATTTGAACCAACTGTGTAGGTCTGTGCACACATTCTCCATGTGATGTTTCAGATTCTTTTGGTTGATGTTTCATACAAAATAAGATGCCTTTTCCTAATAGATGCCCTTTTAGGGCTCCTGCATACAGTTTTTGGGCAGCCCTTGTTTTGGGTACCCAATACTTTAGCTTAACATCAATTGGACCCTGTATTAGAGTTTTATAAATGAGGATTTTATCATTTTTGTGGGAGGGCAGGTCACACTTTTAACAACACCAAACAGTGGCGGATTCAGAATTTTCCAGAGGGGGGAGCCTAAACCTGGCACAGTGCAAGTGTTCAAAGCGCAGCGCAAGAAAATGACAGAAGCCATACTAGGGGGGTTTGGGGGCACGCTGATGGTTTGTGTCTATATGGTATTGTCCCCTTCTCTCTTTTTATCCCCTCTTTTCTCCTCTCTTTTTCCCCCTTTTTTTGGGGGGGGGCGTGTCAGGCCCTTATCCCACAAAACGGCCCTTATCCCCCAAAAGACTATCGTTTTGGGACATAAGGGCTGACATCAGGCCCTTATCCCACAAAAGTGGCCTTAAAGCACAAAAGCCCTTATCCCACATAAGAAATGCCCTTATCCCACAAAAGTCATTATCCCCCAAAACCCATATACTGGTGTCATATCCCTACCTGCCCTTATCTCCCATAACATCCTCGAATACCAACTTGCCCCTATCTCCCAAAACCTTTATATGCTGGTCTCATCTGTCAACCTGTTCTCAGGTTCAAGTAGCCCTTATGTCCCAAAACCTATATAAACTGGTCTCACCCATCAACCTGTCCTTAAAATCAGCATCAAGTTTAAGTTGCCATTATCTCCCAAAAAAGTTATATACTGGTCTCATATGTCAACCTGTTTTCAAGTTCAAGCAGCCCTTACGTCCCAAAACCTATACACTGGTCTCACCCATCAACCTGTCCTTAAAATGAGCATCAAGTTTACTTATAAGTTGCCCTTATCTCCCAAAACATATATACTGGTCTCATCTGCCAATCTGTCCTTAAAAAGGGCTTCATGTTTTAAGTTATAAGTTTATGTTATATTATACTGGTCTCATCTGTCAATCTGTTCTTAAGTTCAAGTAGCCCTTATATCCCAAAACCTATATACTGGTCACACCCACCAACCTGTCCTTAAAATGAGCATCAAGTTTAATTATAATTATCTCCCAAAACTACAGTGGCCCAGAAGGGCCAAAAAATAGAAAAGTAAAAAGTGCAAAGTGCAAATCAAAAAGTGCAAAGTGCAAATCAAAAAGTGAAAAGTGAAAATCAAAAAGTGAAAAGTGAAAATCAAAAAGTGAAAAGTGAAAATCAAAAAGTGAAAAGTGCAAACCTAAAAGTGAAAAGTGCAAACCTAAAAGTGAAAAGTGAAAATCAAAAAGTGAAAAGTGAAAATCAAAAAGTGAAAACCAAAAAGTAAATAGTGGTTTGAGGTTTGAGGTTTGAGGTTTGAGGTTTCCACTTTCAGTGTCACGCTGTCAATCTGTCAACAGGTTGTGACAGGTATCTTTTAGCATTGGGTCAGAATTTCCAAAAATGAGATTTTTGGGAAATTGGCAGAAATAGCGAGAAAAAAGGTCAGAAACGAAAAAAGTCAATTTTTTCCGGGAAAATGTCCAATTGGGCGAGAAAAATGGTCAGAATTTCCAAAAATGTGATTCTCGGGAAATTGGCAGAAATGGCGAGAAAAAAAGTCAGAAATGAAAAAAGTCAATTTTTTCCGGGAAAATGTCCAATTGGGCGAGAAAAATGGTCAGAATTTCCAAAAATGTGATTTTCGGGAAATTGGCAGAAATGGCGAGAAAAAAGGTCAGAAATGAAAAAAGTCAATTTTTTCCGGGAAAATGTCCAATTGGGCGAGAAAAATGGTCAGAATTTCCAAAAAATGAGATTTTCGGGAAATTGGCAGAAATGGCGAGAAAAAAGGTCAGAAACGAAAAAAGTCAATTTTTTCCGGGAAAATCTCCAATTGGGCGAGAAAAATGGTCAGAATTTCCAAAAATGTGATTCTCGGGAAATTGGCAGAAATGGCGAGAAAAAAGGTCAGAAATGAAAAAAGTCAATTTTTTCCGGGAAAATGTCCAATATTATTGGGCGAGAAAAATGGTCAGAATTGCCAAAAATGAGATTTTCGGGAAATTGGCAGAAATGGCGAGAAAAAAGGTCAGAAACGAAAAAAGTCAAATTTTTCAGGGAAAATGTCCAATTGGGCGAGAAAAATGGTCAGAATTTCCAAAAATGTGATTTTCGGGAAATTGGCAGAAATGGCGAGAAAAAAGGTCAGAAATGAAAAAAGTCAATTTTTTCCGGGATAATGTCCAATTGGGCGAGAAAAATGGTCAGAATTGCCAAAAATGTGATCTTCGGGAAATTGGCAGAAATGAAAAAGGTCTATTTTTCCAAAAATTTCCAATTGGGAGAGATAAAAAGTGGGCAAGAATTTCCCAAAATGTGATTTTCGGGAAATTGGCAGAAATGGCGAGAAAAAAGGTCAGAAATGTAAAAAAGTCAAGTACACTTTTTTGGTACCTTATTTCTGGGCCATTTCCCAGGGCCTATAATTCAGAAATCGCTTGGGTTGAGGATGTGTCCTTCACTGAACTGGTTCTATGGGTTACTGGCATGAGGCAAATGTAATATCAAAGTGTATAATATAGAATTACCCATTTTGCTATGTGGTCAAACTTGGGAAATACACCTTTCCCTTTGAGCATGAAGGTAGGTTCAGAGAGTTCTCCCACCAGTATTTGTCATTACAATTGGGCCATAATTAATTTTCTGTGTCTATATAACTATGTCAATAGGCATATGTGTTACCATAAGTAAACCAAGATTATTTAGGGAAATATGACTGTCTGAAAATGACACGGAAATAGAATTTGCACTTTTGACCCCAAAATATAGCCATGTGGGATAGGTGAACCCAAACCAGAATATGATATATATTTGAAAGAGCTATATCTCCCCCTCACATTGATGTAAGAAAAACGCTGGGTTCTCATTTCCTTCATAATGTTGTTATCCAATGAAAAACACTGATTTTCCTTGAAATTGACAATGAGGACATGTTTAGGTAGCTCTCCTATCAAAAGTAGTTTTCATGAAGTGTGCCTATTTTGGTTTCTGTATCTACCTCAAATTGTCAAAAGGCATGCGCAATACTATCAGTGATTATGCTTCATTCAGAAAATATTACTGACTGAAAATGGCTGAGATGTGAAATTGACACTTTGGAAAAATTAGTGGGAAATTGGCAGAAATGGCGAGAAAAAAGGTCAGAAATGAAAAAAGTCTATTACCTTTTTATCTCGCCAAATATGCATATTTCCTGGAAATCTCATTTTTTTGAGGTTTTGACCATTTTTCTTGCCCAATTGGACATTTTCCTGTAAAAAATTGACTTTTTTCATTTCTGACCTTTTTTCTCGCCATTGGCCCGCTATGGCCGTGCTAAGGATAACCTTAGCACTGCCATAGCGGGCCAATGTGTATAGTAAAAAGGGCCTCCTGAAAGCCAGGATTTTGCGTTTGCGTTTGCGTTTGCGTTTTTATGGCCATTGGCCCGCTATGGCAGTGCTAAGGATATGCCAATTTCCCGAAAAATCTCATTTTTGGAAATTCTGACCCAATGCTATGAGGCTCACTCTCACCAAATCAGTGCAACTAAAAAAGTGACGTACATGATCGGCGGGATCGAAATGTCATGTAAAATGATTTTAATAGTCGCATCTATACATTTCTAACAGATAACATTTCAATACACACATCATATGTACACGTTGGTAAGGTTTATTCATGTTTTATCATGTTCATAAAGGGTAGGGCAGTCAATAAATCACCGATCATGTACGTCACCGATCATGTACGTCACATGACGTACATGATCGGTATTAAAATGCCATGAAAAATGACCTTAATAGTCGCATCTATACATTGCTAACATATTACATTTCAAGAGACACATCGTATGTACACCTTGGTAAGGTTTATTTATGTTTTCTCATCTTCAGAAAGGGTAGGGCAGTCAATAGATCACCGATCATGTACGTCACCGATCATGTACGTCACCGATCATGTACGTCACCGATCATGTACGTCCACCGATCATGTACGTCCACCGATCATGTACGTCACTTTTTAAGTTGCACTGGTTTGGTGAGAGTGAGCCATAAGATACCTGTCACAACCTGTTGACAGATTGACAGCGTGACACTGAAAGTGGAAACCTCTAACCTCAAACCTCAAACCTCAAACAACTTTTTGGTTGTCACTTTTGCACTTTTCACTTTTTGATTTGCACTTTTCACTATTTCGGTGTCATTTTCAGACAGTCATATTTCCCTAAATAATCTTGGTTTACTTATGGTAACACATATGCCTATTGACATAGTTATATAGACACAGAAAATTAATTATGGCCCAATTGTAATGACAAATACTGGTGGGAGAACTCTCTGAACCTGCCTTCATGCTCAAAGGGAAAGGTGTATTTCCCAAGTTTGACCACATAGCAAAATGGGAAATTCTATATGATACACTTTGATATTACATTTGCCTCATGCCAGTAACCCATAGAACCAGTTCAGCGAAGGACACATCCTCAACCTAAGCGATTTCTGAGTTATAGGCCCTGGGAAATGGCCCAGAAATAAGGTACCAAAAAAGTGTACTTGACTTTTTTCATTTCTGACCTTTTTTCTCGCCATTTCTGCCAATTTCCCGAAAATCACATTTTTGGAAATTCTGACCATTTTTCTCGCCCAATTGGAGATTTTCCCGGAAAAAATTGACTTTTTTCGTTTCTTACCTTTTTTCTCGCCATTTCTGCCAATTTCCCGAAAATCACATTTTTTGGAAAATTCTGACCATTTTTCTCGCCCAATCGGACATTTTCCCGGAAAAAATTGACTTTTTTCATTTCTGATCTTTTTTCTCGCCATTTCTGCCAATTTCCCGAAAATCACATTTTTGGAAATTCTGACCAATTTTCTCGCCCAATTGGACATTTTCCCGGAAAAAATTGACTTTTTTCATTTCTGACCTTTTTTCTCGCCATTCCTGCCAATTTCCCTAGAATCACATTTTTGGAAATTCTGACCATTTTTCTCTCCCAATAATTTAATTGGAGATTTTCCCGGAAAAAATTGACTTTTTTCGTTTCTGACCTTTTTTCCTCGCCATTTCTGCCAATTTCCCGAAAATCACATTTTTTGGAAAATTCTGACCATTTTTCTCGCCCAATTGGACATTTTCCCGGAAAAAATTGACTTTTTTCATTTCTGATCTTTTTTCTCGCCATTTCTGCCAATTTCCCGAAAATCACATTTTTGGAAATTCTGACCCAATGCTAAAAGATACCTGTCACAACCTGTTGACAGATTGACAGCGTGACACTGAAAGTGGAAACCTCAAACCTCAAACCTCAAACCACTTTTTACTTTTTGGTTTTCACTTTTTGATTTTCACTTTTCACTTTAAGGTTTGCACTTTTCACTTTTAGGTTTGCACTTTTCACTTTTAGGTTTGCACTTTTCACTTTTTGATTTGCACTTTTCACTTTTTGATTTGCACTTTTCACTTTTTGATTTGCACTTTTCACTTTTTGATTTTCACTTTTCACTTTTTGATTTTCACTTTCCACTTTTCACTTTTCTATTTTTTGGCCCTTCTGGGCCACTGTACAAAACATATATATACTGGTCTCATCCGCCAACCTGTCCTTAAAAAGGGCATCAAGTTTAAGTTGCCCTTATCTCCCAAAACCTATATTCACTGGTCTCACCTGCCAACCTGTCCTTAAAAAGGGCATCACGTTTATGTTATGAGTTTATGTTATATTATACTGGTCTCATCTGTCAACCTGTTCTTAGGTTCAAGTAGTCCTTATGTCCCAAAACCTATACATACTGGTCTCACCCATCAACCTGTCCTTAAAATGAGCATCAAGTTTAAGTTGCCCTTATCTCCCAAAAAGGTTATGATTATGTTGGTCTCATATGTCAACCTGTTTTCAAGTTCAAGCAGCCCTTATGTCCCAAAACCTATATACTGGTCTCACCCATCAACCTGTCCTTAAAATGAGCACCATGTTTACGTTGTAAGTTTATGTTATATTATACTGGTCTCATCTGTCAATCTGTTCTCAAGTTCATGTAGCCCTTATGTCCCAAAACCTATATACTGGTCTCACCCACCAACCTGTTCTTAAAATGAGCATCAAGTTTAATTATAAGTTGCCCTTATCTCCCAAAACCTATATACTGGTCTCACCCATCAACCTGTCTTTCCCAGTGGGCACAGAGTGGTATATAAAGGTTTTGGGAGATAAGTTGGTACTGAGCATATTATGTATATATATATATATATATATATATATATATATATATATATATATATACGTTTTGGGAGATAAGGGCTGGTAGGGTTATGACAACAGTATATGGGTTGTGAGGATAAGGGCAAGTAGAACCGGTTGATGGATGAGAGCTGTATATAAAGGTTTTGGGAGATAAATTGGTACTGAGCATATATGTATATATATATATATGTTTTGGGAGATAAGGGCTGGTAGGGATATGACACCATTATATGGGTTTTGAGGGATAAGGGCAGGTAGGGATATGACACCATTATATGAGTTTTGGGGGATAAGGGCAGTTAGGGATATGACACCATTATATGGGTTTTGGGGGATAAGGGCAGTAGGGATATGACACCATTATATGGGTTTTGGGGGATAAGGGCTGGTAGGGATATGACAACAGTATATGGGTTTTGGGGGATAAGGGCAAGTAGAACCGGTTGATGGATGAGAGCGGTATATAAAGGTTTTGGGAGATAAGTTGGTACTGAGCATATATATACGTTTTGGGAGATAAGGGCAGGTAGGGATATGACACTATTATATATGGGTTTTGGGGGATAAGGGCAGGTAGGGATATGACACCATTATATGGGTTTTGGGGGATAAGGGCTGGTAGGGATATGAAAACAGTATATGGGTTTTGGGGGATAAGGGCAAGTAGAACTGCTTGATGGATGAGAGCTGTATATAAAGGTTTGGGAGATAAGTTGGTACTGAGCATATATGTATATATATATATATACGTTTTGGGAGATGAGGGCTGGTAGGGATATGACACCATTATATGGGTTTTGGGGGATAAGGGCTTTTGTGGGATAAGGGCATTTCTTATGTGGGATAAGGGCTTTTGTGCTTTAAGGCCACTTTTGTGGGATAAGGGCCTGATGTCAGCCCTTATGTCCCAAAACGATACTCTTTTGGGGGATAAGGGCCGTTTTGTGGGATAAGGGCCTGACAGGGCGGCCAAGGCCCGTCGGGCCACCCCCCTGGATCCGCCAATGGTTTGCCAAACACCGACACCCTCCTCATCAAGTCATCTCCCGGGGCTTGGCAGATCTAGCCCCAATCTGCTGCAGTCCACAGTCCCTGGTGTCTGAGATATTGACAGTTGCAGGGTGGGATGTGGAGAGGGACTGGGAGTATAGATCTACAGCAGTAGGGGTGTGGTGTACAGTCATTTGACTAGGTTAAAGGGAGACATGAAGGTCAACCGAAATACACAGTGTGAGGAATCATGAGGCTGAGCTCATGTAAGACAATTTCATTTAAGCACTTTAGGTTAGAGGTACAGGTCAGCATCTTCCCCGATTGTGTATTAATTAGCCTCCAGGTGTGGCCTCTAATTTCCGTATGTCATCATTCCAGCATAAAGACCCTACTGTGCCAATTTAACTACTACAAGAAACTAATAACATACAGATCTGAGTGATACCTTTTACTGGTTCTAGCCTGGCCACCAGGTGGAACCACCAGTCATAGGCAAGCCGTCCACAAGGCAGTTTGCCATTACACTGTCACTAGCATCATATTATTTATGAAAATCTGCTGAAACTTAAGCTTCTGTGAAAAAAGGGAGAACATAATAATACTGCTTCGCTCTCCTACCCCATTACATATTTCACTTCCCCAAGCAATGATTATGCTAATTCTATACCCAAAAATCATAACTGATACTTCAGTAATTTGCCAAATATACTCTATAGAATTTCATTCAAATAATCTAAAAATTGATGGTTATGCATAGTTATCTTAGAAGTAAAAAAAAGCAGTGCTGCGACTAACAAAGGAAAGCTGCAAGAGTGGTGTCAGTATACAGGACAGCGGATGGTTAGTAGCTCGTGTGTGACTTGAATACAGCTCTACAGCTCAGTGGTCAGTCTACAGGTGGTCAGCAGGTGATGAGCCACTCACAGAGCTACTCAGGCAGCTGTCTGCCTTAATGAGAACAACTCCCTCACACTCACCAACACTCACACTGTCCTACACTGAGCTATTCAGGGGTGAGAGAATGCCAGCCTCACTCTTGTCCCAGAGCCAGCCTTGTCTTCAACCATGGGTCAAACCTGGTCTTAAGTCTAAAGTCAGGTGATTTATTTCCTCTAGAGTCAAAAATAACTCATAGCTCTGGAAGTCAGCAATGTAATGATGGACTCTAGCCTTGCCTGGATTTCTGAAGGGTAGTTTGTTCAACATATTATCTGGCCCGGAAGAGCTAATCTCCGCCTGGCTGTATCATCTCTCCACCCCGCTCTGGACAAGATGCTGCCACACTCTGCCTCTTTCACTCTCCTACTCTGCCACCAATCCATCTTGGTTTCCCCTAATTACCCTTCCCCTTTTCTATTTTGCCCTCCTCTGCTTTATCCTACTCTGCGCTTTATGGCAGTGCTTACCATACCCTACATTACAACCATCTTCCATTCTCACAGTACAATCTCTTCCCCCTCCTGCCTACTGTATTTGACCACTGAATTCATCATCCTGAACTCATCTCCATATCCTCTTTAGCCTTCTTCTAGACCAAACACAACATCTATACCCTTCACTGAAGCACATGAATTAGTCACACATTACACATGTGTTGGCACCTTTCAGTAGTATCTGTGGAGAGCACATACTAGAGGTGGCTCTCCCAAGAGGCTTGCCTGATGCAATGCCACTTCATAATTCCTTGTCATAATCAATTCATGAAATAATTCAGGGCCCCACACCCTGACTAAACTGTTTCTATACTCACCCAGGAAACTGGGGTGAGGCTAGAGCATGCTAGTGCCAGCTAGGGCGAACTACTTTTGTGCCTAGCTCAAGGGGTGAGGTAGTGTGAGCTTTGGGTGAGGTGCCCTAGCCCTTCCACATGCCCACCCAATCCCACCCAGTGGCTAGCTGGTGGTAGGGGAACTTGGGTGAGAGGTGGGTGAGGGCTTGCACAAGGTGTGGGGTTGTCCAGTGTGCAGTATATATCAGTTACTTATATGTCAACACCTCACACCCACACTGTAGTATACTGCTCAGCACCGTCGCCTTGTACCCCAAAGGTCCAGGGTTCGGGACTCGGTCATGTCAACCTACCCACCATTTTTTCTTCATAAAAGTAGAAAATTGAAGATAAAATGGTGGGAAGGTTGACATGGCTGAGTCACGAACCCTGGACCTTTGGGATACAAGGTGACTGTGATGACCACTAGACTACCATGTGGGTACAAGGTTGGGATATCCTTAGGAGCGCCAGGGCTTTCTGTAGGAGGACCCCCAAAACGTACTGATGTGGGGAGTAAAAATAGGCCCCCAAATGCCAGTGCTTTCTGTTGGAGGGCTACCAAAACGTATTATGTGTAATGAATTTTTCAAGTTTTTGGCTGCCAAACGGTAATGATGCGTATTAGAGGATTCATTTCTCTCTATTTTCAATATAATTTTGCCGGCTGAATACACATGAGCCCTCACTGGTCGTTGTATTTGTACAGGCAAAACGTTTTAAAACGTTTTGGGAATTACTTTCCTAATCAAAGTTTATTTGAAGTAAAACGTTTTAAAACGTTTTGGCTGTTGCTGCATTCCGACATTAGTCCTATGCCAAAACATCTTAAAACGTTTTGGTAGAGATTTCACAATAATGGTATAATGCTAAAACGTGCTAATGTGTTCTGAGGGAAGAGTTTGATTTTTTTTAAAACGTTCTGAAACGATTTGGCTGCTGCTGCATTATTACAGTGCTCCAAAACCAAAACGTACCAAAGTGTATGGGATTTGATTCAAGATAGTGATACCAGTAAGTGCACTCAAGTGAGAGATACCCTAGGCCTCTGTAGAGAGGTGGCAGCCCTCATTGCGTGGTCTCCTAAAAGAATGGGCATTTTCAAGGAAAAGAAAGAAGAATTTTCCCCAGGAGATAAAGGGATCAAGCCACTGTGCCTTACACGGTGGACTATCAGAGCAACAGCCATTCTACGGAAGCCGACATGTGCCACACAGTGTACAGGCACTACCCATACAGGCCGCCTTGATACACATAGCTACTACATAGGCAATCAAGGGACAACTAGGAAAGTAGGCTCTGTCAGTCTGTCAGTTTCTGCTTTATAGTTTGTGACAAGTATCTGTTAAATAGTTGTTGGGGATGCTGCCCGGGTGGGGGTGGGGGGGGGGGGTGGCACTCCCCCTCATTCACTTACAATTTCAAAGGAAAGGCAAGGAGTAAACATTTGCAGTTTCGGGTACTGTGCACGGACCTGCAACGTGCCTTGATAAGGAGTGCGTCTAAGGGAATCTTTAGAGGTAAAGGGGTATACTTGAGGACCTGAATTATGTCTATAGGGGTATTTATAGGAGTTTTTTTGTCATGGTCAGCCATGAGCACAGTGAGGTATAATCTTTGCTAATTTCCTCGTGGAAATTGTTCGTATGTGACGTGGCGTTGTACTTACTGTCTTTCCACTCGTGGAAATTGTGCCAAATTAGCCCTTTTCTCCCTGGGATTAGGGTACCAAAATCTATGGCGATTTACACATATTGATTATAGAAAAGATAGGGAGTCCCCCCTCCCCGGTAGCAGTGGCGGGGCATGGGACGGGCCAGACACAGCAGCCACCAACATCTTTTCCACGCTCCGTACTTGGCTGGGATGCTACAGCTGTACAACCAAGACTTGGTTAGTACACAGCACGGATAAGCACTCAAATGGAACTGGGCATCATGATCTTGAAAATACAGAACAATTAACCGTCATCTTATGACCACCGCAGACGAGCCCGATTCGATCGGTAGCTAGGCAGATCGGGTGGGTCTGTGGGGACGTCCTCTCAATCGAATCGGCCAAATCAAACATGTTTGATATGGCCCAACTCGATCGGCTGATCGAGTCCGCCGATCGGATCGGGTCCGTCTGCGGTAGCCTTAAGAAGTAATGGTTATTGTGTTATTTACTCAGAGGGCAGCTAGGGTATCAAGGAGGTACATGATTGCTATGTGACATTACTCAAAAGATACTACTGTAAAACCTCACATAGAAGCCGCAGCTGGTGCGCGAATCAGATCACCAGTGTAGCTCATAGGATTGGCCCAAAGTTAGGGTGCGGCTTATATGTGAGTTTTTCAAAATTTCAATTCAAAAAATCACTATAAAGTATGGTATATCGTCGGCCGTGACAGAGGCAGATTTGCGCATCACCTCTACTGTAGCATAGGTAGGGCCAAGGAGGGTACTTTGACTGTCCCACATAGTGTCTATATTTGATAGTAGGCATCAGCCTACAGTTAGCTTACCTGTGACAAGTTATAACACATATACATCAATGTTTTACATGCTTGTGACACTTGTTGCTCGTTACTTCAAATTTTTCCCAGGGCTCATTCAGGAGGCCTCTGCAGCTCGGGGGCGACTTATACGCGAGTAATGCTTATATGCGAGGTTTTACGGTATATGACATTAGTTCCTACATTTTACTATACAACAGATTTTTATTATACACATCACTTTTGCAGGGTGAGCCGTGATGTGTAGTTGATACAAATCACGTTGTTGATATACATTGCAGTTGTACAACCAGGCCCCGAATAGTGACGTCAAAGTGGCGGTGGCGGCCTGACAAGCTTTCGACTTGCAGCAGTCCTTGGGTAGGGTAAGGGAGCGATGTAGACAGAGACAGACAGAGATGGGGGCAGAGACTGACGCACATGCGCAAGACAGAGAGAAGGGTGAAAACAGGGACAGAGAGCAAACCTTCCTCACTTCACTGTAGCTGCTCCCTCCCTCTACCTTGCTGCTCCCTCCCGCACCCTCTCTCCCTCAATCACTCACTTCTCCCTGCCTCCTTCTGTCCCACCCCTGCCTCCCTGCCTCCCCTCGCGCCCGCCTTCCCTTCCCTCCCTCCCTACATTCAGGTGCTAGGCCCCCTGTTCTGTCATTGTTTAAAATAAAATTATCTGCTCATGAAAACTAGAATTAAGCAGCTAATATCAGTATGAAATTATCATCATGGGCTTAGGCACATCTTGAAAAGCTACTTTTTAGCTCTAAAAAATGTATTGCATGTTAGATTGTATTTTCAGCGGTTATCAACGGAAATTGGCATATGTAGGCACATGCCTAGTGGTGCAGTGGTGCGCACCTATAGGCACACTGTGCAGGTCCAGTTTGAAGTGGCAATAAATGAGTACTATCCAAAACGACCACCTTTCTCCCCTCTGAACCTTTTCCAGCAAAATCACTAACCTTGACTCACATTTATTCATCTCACACAAAACCTATGACAGTTATCGACATTCTGTGTTTTGCTTTGCACTCCAGATATATTCACCTACTCAGAAAGGGGCTATAGAGTTATATGCGTTGTTTATTTCATGTAGGGGGTAAACACCTTACAGAGGGAATACATTGGAACAAGCAGAATGGTGGCTTGCACTGGACATCTTGCTGAGGCGAAATAGGAACTTCCCAGTAAACAAAAAACGTTATACATTTGTAGTTATGTTAGCTGGGTTGTCTCATACATGCTGCGGTATTATCAAAATGAAATGCATTGATACTCTAGTCCAATTATATTGGGTAAGGTCTATACCCTTGATCATAATACAGTGGCGTAGGGAAAGGGGGGGGGGGGCCGAGGCCCCCAATCACTGAGGAGGGGGGGGCCTGAATATGTTTGGGCCCCCCCAAAATTTGTCAACACCTGTACTATAATACACACACTTTCCAATCTTTACCTCTCCCGCATAGGAAAAAGTGGGGGCAAAGGGGCCTGGACCCGGCCTGGACCCCCCAACCAGAACTAAAGGGGACTCAAATACTACTTTTTATACAATCCAATATAAGCGTGTGAATGATACATGATTTTTAAAAGGCGATTTTAAAAGTTGGTTGGAGTGGCCCCCCCCTGGGCCCCCCCCCCCAATGGAGATTTGTTTCCTACGCCTCTGCCTAAGTACCGTAAATTCCCACGTATTACCTGCAATTTGCGTATAACCCGCACTCCCAACTCAGGGCAATCCTATAACCCGATTTTGAATTTATAAAATTTGAATTTTAGTACTGTTCTATAGTTATTAAAATACTCATATAACCCGCACCCCATATAGTACGCAGGAATTTACCTTAGTTAAAAACATACAGGTGAATTTCTTAGCTTCTGTCAGTGGGGTCAGTGGGTACAGGGAAAGCCTTGACCCAGTAAACACACTTACATTATTTAACGTTCAAAGAACCTTATTCTCTGTATGTAAGGGTTTATATAGGTTATTTCACCTAACTGAAGGTATATAAACGTTATTTGAACGTTCTGGGAACGTTCCTGAAAGTTTATTTAGGTGGGGCTGAATATTTAGAAAAATGTATACAAAAATATAAAACAAAAAGATAAAACTGTCTGTTACAGATTCCCCCTGGTGACTAATCTTACTGAGATTTGAACTTGGTTCACTTACATAAGGAGACAGCTACGCTACTGAATGAGCTAAGGAGGCAGGTGTAGAATGGAGGTGGATAGTGACATCATATGCAGTGACTGTTGTAGTTTCCTCCCACTGGTTTATTACAACACTAAGGGTTAATATCAATTATCAGATAACTGAAAGTGTTTCTAGTTCCCAGGTATCATGCTAAAATTCATAACAAGGGACATAAATATCCCTTTTCACAACTCTGACCAGTGCAGATAACTTTTGGCATAATTTAGCCTTGTAGAGATCCAGCTGCCAAAACGTTCTAAAACGTTTTGCAAGTTACATCTAAACACCCTAATACGTTTTGGCATGATTAAGCCATATAGAGATCCAGCTGCCAAAACGTTCTAAAACGTTTTGCAAGTTACATCTAAACACCCTAATACGTTTTGGCATGATTAAGCCATATAGAGATCCAGCTGCCAAAACGTTCTAAAACGTTTTGCATGTTACATCTAAACACTCTAATACGTTTTGGCATGATTAAGCCATATAGAGATCCAGCTGCCAAAACGTTTTTAAGTGTGATGAAATGTTTTCAAAGAAAAATTGAACTCAGCATGGGATATCCAATGAGTGTTAAAACGTTTTAAATTAAATTAGCAATTAACAAAATATTTAGCATAAAGCATGGTACAACAAGTAAATTCAAGCTTACTAACAATGCTTGAAGTGTTTCTCTATGCAATGATCTCCTCAGTGATGAAATAAATTGTGTATGACATTATTCCACATGCGCGCGAAAATGACCTGTTTTGCCATGTGATGAAATAATTGATCAATTAGCACATTATGCAACCAATTAATGTTCATATACGTTTGAGTAAAATAGTCCACTTTCCTTTGCTATGAAGACTAAATTGAGACATTTTAAAATCTCAAAACAATATATTCCTTAATCATTTATTCATGGAAATATTTACTATCAAAATGTCAAGTAAATGCAGTAATCCTTGGCGTTTGGGACTACCTAACCTCCAAAATCCTGGCATCTGGAGGGCCCATTTTACTCCCCACATCAGTCCGTTTTGGGGGTCCTCTGACAAAATGCACTGGCATCTGGAGGGCCATTTTTACTACACGCATCAGTACGTTTTGGTTGTGCTAAGGATATCTAAGGAACCTTTATGTATTACATTGGAATGTTTTAAGCTTTTGTTCCTAGCATTGCCCTCACACAAGCCTGAATCTTGTGCTAGCCCTATCTAGCTCTCTGCATTGTTGCCCAAATCCAGGTTTGATGGCTGGGACTGTGGGGCACTGTGGAAGAGTTACAACAGGGCCTTGCAGTAGCATAAGGAAAGCCCTTATGCAGCTATGATGTGAGTTCTCCCAGTTGTCCCTTGTTTGAAGAACAATAGACCAGTGACATGTATTTTGTGGACAATTGCAAAGTTACTTTAGTAAAAATAAGAAAAAAATGGTGGGTAGGTTGACATGGCCGAGTCTTGAGCCCTGGACCTTTCACATACAAAGCGCCAGTGATGACCACTATACTATCGGATCTGTGTTGGGTGGCCATATAAAGGAACCTCTATTTATCCACCATGGCAATACACAACCTACTAAATACTGGTGTGCATGCTTGGGGGACCTTGGGTAAGGTGGTGTGCCAGCACACAGACCACAAGGTCACCCTCAGTGTGGGTTAGGGCAGAGGAGGCTATAGGCACAAGGCTTGCCCAGTCTAGCACATAGGGTGAGCTTCTACACACAGGGCTCACCCTACCTTGCTCTATGGGCAATGCTCGCACTAGTCTCACCCTTCCTCACCCCGGTTTCCTGGGCAGTGCTGTGTATTTCCCCACTGACTGACAGTGGATGAGTATGAGCACATCAATTGCAAGTATGTTTTGCTGTAGCATAGAGAGATGGACATGAGAATGATGGATGGTGGGGATGGGCTACCTGAGGGTGACCCACTGTGGGATGGTGGGATGAGGGTGCAGAGCAGAACTTCCAGCCTAGAGTGCCATCCATCACATCTATAACCCTCTGAGGATGGTATAACACCATATGTTTCTTTGTCATCATAATGCACCTATGTGATTGAGGAACTCTCCAGCCCTGCATTGGTGCATCATGCCATGGTTTGGAAGCCTGTTGTGAATGCAGCACTGGAGGCCTAACTGTCTCTGCTGCTTTCATGCACATGTTGTTTAAAGGCCATGTGCATTGAAGAATCATGCTCCCCATAAATCACTTAACGGAGCATATGACCTGCATCCACCCATTCCTCCCCTGTCCTTTATGGTCATGGATGAAGAGGATTATTTGTACTAGAACTAAGCACCTATCCTATTCCCCCCAGCCCTGAACAGTTTATTGAAGGAGGGGAGGGCATGTTGTATTGATACATTTTGCTGACACTAGGACCTCACACCCCTGGAACATCAGCATGATGCACCAATGCCCTGCTGGTTAAGTATTAACTGACATGTGATATGCATACTAAATAAACATTATGTATCTTGAGGCATCATGCCATCCTTAAACATTATATATATGCTGTCATTCCTCAGTACCCCACTCCCCCCCTGGTACTAACATCATGATGTATGACGTGATGTATGGCAGTGGGGCCGTCACTGACAGGGTGGTGCAGTAGGTAAGCGCCTGCACCTTGATCTATGGGTGGCTGTTTCAATCCCCAACCCCAGGAGGATTGCTCTCTGGCAGGCCTCTGCCTTCACAAGATCAATACTGAACCAGACCTTACCAATCTAACCTCCTACTACACCAGTCTGTGCACCAGAATATCCATAGGAGACATACATAGATAGGGCAAGAGGGCTTGAGGAAGGTACCAACATATTGTTATCACATTGTGATTTATTGAGTCAGTGCCAATATTCTAATCATAAGCATACCCTGATAAAAATCCCTTTTCAATATGCTCCCTAAATAGTCTTGCAGCAAGACAAATATGACTATCCTCAGTTGTAATACAATTCACATAGCACATTCTATTTTCATTGTAGTGGTTATTCAATTTAATATATCCAAAAAACTAGATTTAGCATTGAAAATTGTGGTTCACTGCACTACACATGATAGGAGAGACAACGTTGCTGTGAGTAGTGACAGACTGTATCAATTGATTTCACATGTCCCGCTGGCCTGTTCCGTTACTATTTCCCATCCCATACAGATCCCCTGCATCACTGGTCCAGACTGTTCTGGCCAACATCAGTCATCACTCAGATGGCCACCATTTCGTGAGATCTCTTAAATCCTTGTCTATCTACCATGCTTGACATATTGAGGACAGCTTCTTGTGTCGATAGTCATGGGAGGGAGGTCCCTTTTTAAGCTGTCACCCATTAGTCATAGGAGCTAAGAGCAAACGGAAGTTAGAAAGGAAAAATATGAAATACCCAACCAAAATAGATCCATGTGATAACATTTCCCTAGAAGACCACTTCTTAGAATGGCCACAAGGAAGAATTTGGCAGGCAATGGACAGTATGGGCTCTATTTATTTGTTAAATACAACCCAGCACGCTCCCTTCTTCCCAGTTTGCACTGTGCTCATATCCCCCTTCATGTCTTTCGGATGTGGCCAGCATCCGGGACTTATTTCCGGGCATTTTTTGTTTGTAGGCATATTTTATGTCTGAGCACCCACTGTGGGCATCCCTTGGTTCTGCTGCCTGCCTATAGATGGTGCCATATAAAACCAGAAGAGGCGTGCATCAAGCGATGACCACCATATTGGAGTTTTTATCCTCCCCCTTATTGCTCGATTATGCATGTACATTCAAGAGTGAAAATACATTCATGGATATAAAAGCTACCACTCTCCATTCAGTTCAACAAAGTATTTGACTAATTGCCTTGCAATTCTCTGCCTATGATTCAGGAGAAGTGTATGGGCGATAGAGCAATTCTGAACACTGCTTTTATTGCTCTGCCTTTTTGTGTGTATAGAATAGGAATGACAGTCAATGCATACTCATGATTTATATACCATATGTCTGTACATGCTCTTTTGTGCAACCAAACAAAAGCATAAACTCAGCTTATTCCCTGTTGCAAGATTCTTTATTTTATCATTTTTATAGCGCTGTTTCTACAAGGTCTCTGTCGCTACATTTTGTTATCAAAGTGTACAGAATAATTTGTAAAAATTAGTTTAATGACAAGTGTTTATCACCTAGAAATTTAGTTGATTTTAAAAGAGTGCTCACTGATTGGTCCCTTAATGGTCACTATTTGGGATTATTGCTACCTGTGCACCCTTTGGCAACACATCTAACCTTGTCCTAATCCATTGATTCCTAATCCTGCTCTGTGCAAGAAGCGGATTTAATAATCCACGAGACTAAGCTGTGGATAATCCTTACTATCCATTCAGTACCAGCCTCTGTCACACTGTGATCTGGCTACGGTTCCCAGCAGTATCAGCCTTGAGAACCTCAGAGTTGGGGAGTGGCATCATTTCTTGAGTTGGCCCCTAGTACAGCACATGATGTAAATCGTATATCTAATTGTCTTCATGGTACACCATTGCAACGCCGGCATTGTTGTATTGGCGTATTGTGCCAATTTAAATGTGAGTGTATCTGACCCTTGGACCATCAGTAAGCATGCTTGCAGCCATCAAGAGTTACTTGCGAGGGCTTGATACATGTCCCTTAACAACTATTGAAAGGTTAAGTATCCATACAGTCACAACCTGAGATACTGTAGAGTATTGCAAGTAGAACAGACACTAACGGTACATCTAAAGAGGGCCCTGTTGAATATGATCATATATACAATATACAATAATATATTATGCATGCAAAGACTAAAAACCCTGTAAGCATAAAATTCAACTTTTTGATCATTCACGAAAACTATATGCTGGATTCTGTTTTTTGGGCCATGTTTTGACACTGTCATGTTGGAGTGACTACTTGTGGTTATGAAAACCACTAATGTAATTGTTTCTCCGTGAAAAAGTGAGATGGCCTGTTTTCTTAATTACCCAGTAAATAACCTGAAAGGACCCCGTAATGCACTCAAAATACACCACAAATTCAATTTAAACCTCAACTTTGTTACATCAGAGAAAGGAAACTAATTGCTTGTTTTTGAGTTGCGTCACGGGGAACAAATGCCCATTTAGTTATTACATGTCTGTTTAATTAGAACAAAAAAGATGTGAAGCAGTGGGAGAGTTTTAGAATCAAAAGTTTTTCTGGCTTGTTTATCCAATTTTGGAAAAAAGTATGATTGAGATGTAAATAGCATTCCTTGGCTTACATCTCCAGTAGAGATATAAGTCCTCAAACTATTCATCTATAGGTGTCATGAAATACCTGAATTGCATAAATTATATCCTAAAATCCTGTACCAGGCAGATCATCTGAGATAAGTAGTTCTACCTTGACACATTCAAAGATCAGCTGCCAAATCTAATTTCGTCCAAAATGTCCCAATGGAATTTTCAAAACAATCAGACATTACAACCTACAAGAATCTCAACTTTTGTACAAATAAGTCATGACAATCAAAATTCTTATTGTCTGATACACAGCCACAATTTACATGAACCTACATGTGTGTATGCTAACTATAGGCTAATGAACTAATGGACAAGTAGGGGTGAAGATGCAACCCATTTCTAAAACAACATATAGATAAAAGCCACCTTCATTTATTGTAATATCATGTGAGTCTACTCTTTGGAAATACTCTCAAATTATCGCTTGATCTCCTAATTTGAAGTATCAAGCTACTTAGTATGCATGAGGCCTACTTTAGACGAATGACATTGTATCCCTTAGATTGGTGCAGTAGCACCACTTGATATGTTTGTCTGAGAGATTAACATAAGTTGCACCTTCCCGAATACTAAAGGCTCTTCATGCCACATTCAGTTTCCAACTCCTGGGAGTCATGATTTCACAAGCTGCGTCAGTGTAAAGTTTGACCTTGGCCTTGGCGGAACGATGAGTTGCCATGCTAATGTTGCCTTCGTCCCCTGTGAATCTAAATTGAAATTCCGCGAGCCCACCCTCCCCACCATGCTTATCGAATCCAGTCCCCTCTGGATACCTATGTGTAATATATCTGGTAACCTGATAAGGTTGCCATGTATCTTCTGAAGCAATGGTCCTACCAAAATGGAGGGACACAGGATCTCTAGAAAGGGGAAAAGGAGGTTGAAGGGCTAAATTCAAAAGATGGGCAAGTGTTGCCAGCCCTGTAAAACAACCACTTCCCCGATGCAGCCACTCTTGCTTGTACCTAAATATTATCGAATTCATAGAAACTGACTGCCACAGTACAACCACATTTTAAGTGGAAAGTTTGGCTACATTAAATACTAAAGGCTCCAAAGGCTAGTATCCCACTACTTTCATAGGATTTAGCTCAACTGAGCCCCAAGATGCTTTACCTCATAAATTGCACCCAGGCTAAAAAATAATTAAACTAAGATAAATAAAAATACATATTATTGAAAGAGTTTCTAAATATATATATTATATACAAGTGAGGGCGCAAACAGATTCCATCTGTTTGCTAGCCCTCACTTGTTTGAGAAGATACTGGATTTAATATTTATGCAGGGTTGTGTTTGGAACCGTGTTAGGCATTTGGAGATGTGTTTGGGATTTATTTCAAAGTTAGTGAGGAAATTTGTTAACTTGATGAGGTTATAAATGACAACGAAGAAATTCCTTCTGTTATAATGGAAACTGGTTTTATTAATAATTATAAGGGCAGCAATGAATTGACTTGGATGAGGATTGATATATTGAAGAGTTCCTAGACTCTCTAAATGTGTAGTGGAATTCCTAGATATAGAGTTTCTAGACCCAATGATGAGTTTAGATACACACGTTGAAGAGTTCCTAAACATGTGGATGAGTTTCCTAGATATGTGGAACAGTTTCTAGATGGGTTTCATGCCTGACTTGTATCTGAAGTTCCCTCTCATGAAGTCCATATTTAGAGAGCTAGTATGCATGTTGGGGAGCCCCTAGACGTGTTGTGGAGCCCCTAGGCGTGGTGTGGAGCCCCTAGTCATGGCGTGGAGCCCCTAGGTGTGGTATGGAGCCCCTACACGTGTTATGGAGCCCCTAGTCATGTTGTGGAGCCCCTACACGTGTTGTGGAGCCCCTACACATGTTGTGGAGCCCCTAGTCATGTTGTGGAGCCCCTAGGCGTGGTATGGAGCCCCTACACAGGTTGTGGAGCTCCTACACGTGTTGTGAAGCCCCTAGTCATGTTGTGGAGCCCCTAGGCGTGGTATGGAGCCCCTACACGTTTTGTGGAGCCCCTACACGTGTTGTGGAGCCCCTAGGCGTGGTATGGAGCCCCTACACGTGTTGTGGAGCCCCAAGTCATGTTGTGGAGCCCCTAGGCGTGTTGTGGAGCCCCTACAAGTGTTGTGGAGCCCCAAGTCATGTTGTGGAGCCCCTAGGCGTGTTGTGGAGCCCCTACACTTGTTGTGGAGCCCATACACGTGTTTAAGTTGTGCTCAGATTTCAAAATTCCCCAACCCCCCCCCCCCCCACTGAAGTAACAAATTGACCCATTTTCCTGGAAATATTTTTTTCTATAATTTATAGATTGTGTGCAAGTGTCATATTTGAGAAATAGGCCTAACCCCCCCAAATAGGCACTTTAGTTTTGGTCACATTGGTCTGTGAGTCCATACTGGTACTGTGTAGTTTAAGTTGTGCTTGGAGCCCCTAGACGTGTTGAAGAGCCCCTGATCAAGGTTCTGAGTGCTGTGTCCACATGGCCAAGACTCCCGCTCCTGCGACTCCTGCGACTCCGGCTCCCCTGGCTCCTGTTTGTGCATATTTAAAGTGCTAGTATGAGTGTTGTGGGGCCCCTAGTCGTGTTGTGGAGCCCCTAGGCGTGGTATGGAGCCCCTACACGTGTTGTGGAGCCCCTACACGTGTTGTGGGGACCCTAGTCATGTTGTGGAGGCCCTAGGCCTGTTGTGGAGCCCCTAGACGTGTTGTGGGGCCCCTGATCAAGGTTCTGAGTGCTGTGTCCACGAGGCCAAGGCTCCCGCTCCTGCAACTCCAGCGACTCCCGCTCCCGTGGCTCCCGTTTGTGCGACTCCTGCTCGTACCGCTCACGTTCACTGGAAAATATAAGAATTTACATATAAAATGGCAGAAAAAGAACTTTAACTTCTGAAGAACCATGGCCTTTACTACCGGGTATTTACATGTATTAAAGCACAGACAGCTCTATTAACCTTTCTGAGTGTTAAATACCGGGTATTTACATCTTTTAAAGCACAGGCAACTCTAATAACCTTTCTGAGGCAGTACTGTGCAGTTTAAGGTCGGACATGTATCAAACCAGGGGGGGGGGGACAAAAGGTCACTAATATGCACCTAGCTCTGGAACTAAACATGATAGAGAGATAAATTGAACATTTCTGAACTCCTCTCGCCAAGACGCATCATTTGGAGCCATAATTTAGTCTCAATTTTCACAATATTCTTCATTCTGCTCTTTTAAATTTTGAGGTACCTAGACATGATATTTGAGAATTTCCTTTTGCTGGGACTACCACTAATGTCCAAAGAATGAGAATTTTTCAGAGATATTGCATAATATGCAGTAGTTATTTAGTAAACATGCACTGAACTCGTTTGGTGTTAACTGGGGCGCGCGCAAATTTTTTCGCCCCCCCCCATGGGCCCTTTGGAAATGTTCAATTTTGAGGTACTTAGACACAATATTTGAGAAATTCTTTTTGCGAGGACTACCATAGATGTGTATAGTATAGAATGCAAACATGCCCATAGCTCTGGAACTAAACATGATAGAGAGATAAATTTTACATTTCTGAACTCCTCTCACCGAGACGCTTTGTTTGACGCTATGCGAAAGAGTCTAAGTCGAAGCGTTCTACTCGCCAAAATTCCCAAACAAAGTCAAAAATTTTTTGCTTCTTAAATTCTGAAAACACTATCGAGTGTTCCATATTTATGTAGGGTTGTCGTCCTAAAAGGACCCTATCAGTGCAATCTCCATTCCCTTACCCGTATATGGGAGGAGTTGGGACCAGCATGCAAACTTCTTTGTTGATTTTCTCAGGAACTACTGGGCAGATCTTGATGCCCTTTTAGGACGACAACCCTACATAAATATGGGACACTCGAAAGTGCTTTCTGAATTTTAGAAGCAAAAAAGTTTTGACCGTCACCGACTGTCACTTTCCAACTTCTATCATTTGATCATTGGCTCTGTTAGTGTTTTTTGCAAGTTTAGAGCCCGGTCTTCGTCATATTGCGGAATAATCCGGCTACTGAGCTGTCCGCAATTTCAACCCCCATAAAAGAGAAGCCTAATCTATCAATATCAACAGAAATTGCGGACTTACCTTGCATATTTGAGCTGTAATCGATGAAATTAACCAATTTGGTACCGAATCATCGTCCCTCGGCGTTCCCGTGTCCACCATGTTGGATTTTGATACCGGAGATTGCCGAAGCGCTCGATAAACAAATTATTTTTTGATCAAGGCGGTAATACTGTCCAAAATGTCCGCAAATGCCTCTATATTACCTGTAGGAGTAATAATATTACCTTGAATGTCCGCAATTTGCTCGATTTCGGAAGATAAAGATGTTCGTGCCGACCCCCGAGTAAACCGGATGTCATTTTTGATGTCGTAAAACGGGAAACCTTTTCTCAAGAATCCGAGGAGGCAAGTTTCGGCGACTTAACTTTGCCGAAAATCAATCAATCCTCCTTAATTTGACCATGTAAGTAGTAAATTATTGCAGATTAACAAAGAGTAATATGTTTTCTTTAAGTTGTTACCTTTTAAGGCAGGAGAAACAATGAAAAGTCGTGGAAAATGGACTTCAACCGAGACGAGTCAGTGAACTCGCTGACTCGCCCGAAATTAGTGAAAAGTTCAGAACGAAAAGAATAGGAATCTGTTAAATATCAGACCTGAATCTTTCTAATAAAAAAGAAGGTGGATCCATAAAATGTGTTTGATTCAAATAATCCACTTGTTACTTGTTAAATGAACATGAACTTGCTCAGACTGATATCTAAATTGTAGGATCTCAGTTGTTTCTGACATATTTATGTCATACAGCCATCCTCAGGCAAACATCTATCTCTAGGTAAACACAATGTTGTTTGGTCTGAAGTCTGTGATTTCATTTACATAATGGAGCTCATTTTGTCCCAGTCAAATGACAAAAATCAGCATATATCAGGTTACAGCAGAATTGAAAATGTCAGGATTCATTTTTCCTTTATACAAAGACTCCCTGAATTATGCAGATCTGATGTGTGTGCATTTACAACAAGGAATGAGTTTAATTCTTGGAGCCACGTCTAGGGACTGAGAGGAGTTTCTCCCGGCAGACGATTCAATAAAAGTCAGTTCCTGAGGTCAAAACTCACCCTAATAGCTGCAGTGATTTCTCCTTTATTGCTCAGAGGAATAACTACAGGAAAACGTATTTGAACGATAATAATCAAGATTCAGTTGGAGGAAATTAGGAGAAACTAAGGTCTATGTGTGGCTGGTAATAACCCTGAGTAAAGCAAGGAGACGTGTATTTAGCATATATAATTGTCCAAGACTTTTTGTATCAATTGTAAATTATTCAATATTCAAAAAGTTTCATACAGTATGCAGACTTTCCAATTTACCTCTTCAGCTGAGACTTCATGCTTATAGTCCTGGTCGAATTGAAATGCAAATCAGTCCCAATACAGAGCAGGTGTTCAAAATTTTAAACAAAAGTAGGGAATGGTGGAAGGCACTGAACTCTCATCCTTCAGCTGAATGAGGCTAGAGGTCTATAATATGTGGACAAACCTGCGAAAAGGGACATTACAGCAGGGTTCAGTAAGGTCCCTTTTCCTGGACCATGTCACATAAAATACTGTGACCCTATAATTCAAGGGTTCGTTATGAGTAATCTATTAGATATTACATCACAGAATAGGGGAAGATTGTCTCTTTTCCTTTCCAAACCATTTGCAGTTGCCAGACCAATAGGCACTGAAATATTAATTGGTAGAATTGATATAACTGCAGTGCAGACAGGTAGATTGGAATGGTTTCTAAAGGGGAGGCACTGGTGATACCTTCACAGAAAGGGGCCGTCCATAAAGTATGTCACACCCGAGGGGGTGGGGGGGTCTTTTTTTAGTGTGACGAAGTGTGACATGGGGATGGGGGGGTCTATGGACTTGTGTGACATCACACTTTCAGAATTTTGTAAAGAATATTATAACTGCTGAATAAATTAGTGACATCTCCAAGTTAAATACATGTTGGTGGTTGTAGCACGTTTGATAGTCACTTATCCCCCAAGTAAGGGTGCATTTAGCAGGGGTGAGCTGCGGATGCTTTCTCAAGGAAGGGCCCTGGATCCAGAGCTAGAAAAGAAAGACTTTGCACATACTGGAAATGTTTTGGCCAATGTTTTGTCACAGACCATGATAGATAAACAACAAGTGGTTGCAGAGTATAAAGAAGATATAGAAGAAATACCAGTGTTATCTACAAAGTCTGATGAAATGCCACATGTGAGGGAAAGCCATTATTTCCTGCAGATTGTAAAGTTTCCAGACAAAAGACATTGCTTGAATCCAAGGAGCTCTTATATGGACAGGGACAGATTCTTACAAGTACCATCTGCTTTGGTCCACACAGCCAACAACGGCCTCCCAGTGAAACTAGATGGGTCAGAAAACTACCTCTCAGTATTTGTTCGCCTTCCTCCCAAAATCTGCAGACAATTGCCCAAAGGGTCTGCCCCCCCCCCATTACATTGCATGTCCTGGTGTACAGGATGCGGCATCTAAATGAATAAAGGAATGTGGATTATACATAACATCCATTAAGTCAGTCACTTGACATCAGAAGACATCTGGCCAAAGGAAGAGTAAAGGAGAGAAATCAAGGTTCTTCCAGCATTACCTACAGTCTGCTTCTAGTACATATCCGTCCCGTATGTATTGCCGCTAAGCAACAATGCAAACATGTGTATGCTATTGTAGGGGCACGAATAATACATGTACATATGGGTTCGTGGAGTCTATGCGGGAAGTGCCTCCTTCGGACACTAGGTGGCAATACCTACGCCATGTCCTTTCGGTTATCCGGTAGCGGAGCCAGGCAGGGCACTCCAGACGGCGCCCCGGTGGAGGGCCACGTCGACACTGCTTGGTCCGCGCTCAGAGTTTGAGGCCGAGGTTGGCTACCTCAGAGAGTTTGTCCCAGGACGAGCTCAGACCCACACCTTTCGATACCTTCGTTACCTTTTCGATCACGGGGCACCTACACCCTCCCACTCTCTGGCTCCTGCACCAGCCATGCTGGCTCAGGACCAGATCATCCAGCTTTGCTGATTTCGAACTAAAGGGTGATCGTGACTGTATAAAACCTGTTGCATTCAAACCGAATTTGGAACCTGTGTTAGTGTGATACTTCCACAACCCCTACACTATCAAGAACATAAACCATGAAGATCTGGTGAGGATAGAGCATGAGTATTTGAATACCACACAGGGGTGGATCCAGGGGAGGGGAGGGACTCTGTGGGAGGGAGGTGGGCATCCCCCCTTTTTGCTCTAAATCTTAATGTAAATGGGTCCAATGCCATTAGTACATTGCCTATATCATGCTCAGTACATTGCCTATATCACGCCCCCTCCTTTTCAATATTTCTGAATCTGGCCCTGCCATAAGTCTTCCAACACAAGAGGAGTCACAGGATAGCAGTGGCACACCTGTTATTCCTGTGAATACTGTCAAGAATCCATTGATCAAGGATACCTCAGCCACAAAGATTTAGGGTGCCATGGCTACCGCTGGGAACATGATAACGGTACTGCCAATTTGAACAGTTGTAATTAAAGGGGTCTAGTCAATAAAACCCATTAACATTGGCTCTAAAGATTTGACTGATGTCATACCTTGACTCATCTTTAATAACATCTAATTGTAAACAAATACTGGGTGAAGATTATGCATGTATGCTCTTTTATGTCACTTAGATTGATCAATGCCTAACTATTTGCAGAGGGGGGGGGGGTGTCAGCGGATTTGTGACATACTTTTCTAGGGGGTGTTGGAAAAAGTGTGACAAAGTGTGACATGGGGGTGGGGGGGTGTTCAAAATGGCCCAAAAAAACGTGACATACTTTATGGACGGCCCCAAAAGGGGATCAATTATGAGAATTTTCTTTTGTGTTTGTAAGACCTTATACATGTGGACTCTCCTGACAGAGCAGATTTTTTTATTCTACTTTGTGTCACAACAATTACTATATAAAATTATCCTGTTTGCAGGCAATCTATATGGTCAGGTACCCCCTAAAACCACCCAAAACCCCCACCAGTAGATAGAATATAGGTTTGTGAGTAATGTTATTTTTGTTTTTGTTTTTGTTTGGTGTGAAAAAATGCTGGCCAAAATTGGCTAAACTAGTTCTCCTGAAGTTGCCAGCTAACCCTGTAAGGCCCCTGTTCATCGGAATTACAACAAGAAATATGATATTCATGTAGTAGTTGGAATGAGGGTCTGTACTGAAGGTCTTAATGATAGGTCTATCAATGATAGGTGCATAATGTTTGCAGTTCTAGATTCTACTTGATCACCTTAACATACTGTAGGATGCCTGGTGTTATATAACAATATCTTGAAAGTCCGTTGGCCTACCTACTTTCATGTTCACAGACTCTATATATACGCATATTTCTTTTAACATTGTATGTGTCATGTCCCTACAATCCATCAACCCCCCTTCCCCTCAGAGGTTCACTAGAGGAAACAGTAAATGCAACTCCTAAGCCAGTGAATAATAGCTTGACTTACTTTATGAATAATCCAAACTAAGTTAGTTATTCTGAATCTAAAACCATGTCTACAAGTTGAATCCCACACCTCCGTCACTACTGAGGTCCCCTCTGCTGACTCGTCACCTCTACATGCCTCAATCATTGATACACAGGATGTAGCACTGTGATGTGAGGGGCCTTTGAGGCTCATACATCTAGACCTTGGTGGGTACCCTGTGGGGTTTCTCCCATGGGCTCTCCTACATAGGAGTGATATATGGGTTTGGCTGGACCTATTTCAACATCATGATGCTTAATAATTTGCCTACCCTGTTTAAATTGACCATTCTTAAATTATATTAAAATGCAGTGCAGTAATGTTTTCATTACAACTCTTTGCATAATGTATTTGATCTTGTTGACAAGTAAATAAATACTTCTCTACAGTATGATCAAGTCATGTTTCAGGTATATACATATATTTATAAACAAATATTCATATGAGGTGAATTAAACTGGTCATGGATTCATGTGATTTGCTCCACCATTCACCAGATTAATAGCACAAGGTGTAAAACGAGATGTCAGTGTACACCAGTATGTGGGATATCAAAGGAGATATGCACGGCAGTAGATACAATGTAATCATTAATCAAAAGAGAGAGAGGGTGAAGCATTAAGTTCAGATTGCCTGCCTCCTAAGTCTGTCCAACTGATTGGATTAATTATTCTCACAGAGGATCCAAGGGCACAGCTTATTGATACCTAATCATGGGACATGGATACTTGGGGTTTGAGAGCAAACAAGTTACTTTTAACTCCTGATATGTTATCCCTCTGTAATAAGATGGATGGAAATCTGATATACAGAATTCCCTTGAATTGTTTCTACTGACCCGTTGTGTCGTATATCCATGAGGAAATATGGTGAGAAGAGTGTTTTATTATAATTATTCAGTTATTGGGAACTGAGTTTTCTTACTCTAATTTTATTAAATAAATTCTCATGTATAAGCCTTATCTGCATATAAGCTGCCCCCAACTTAGGAAAATCATATTAAAGGATGAATCTATTGACGCAAATCCATTGGATCGGATGAACATTTACAATGTTAAACCTATGGACGAATCTCGTCCGATCTGACAGATTTATGTCAGTTGATTCACCCCTTAACTTAAGGGGTCTTAAGCCACACAGGGGCTTTGATGATGGCGAGTTTAGTACTGTAGTGTACATGTATAAACTCTCATATAAGCCGCACCCCTACTCTGGGCAGCACCTTTAAGCCACATGGGCGATCTAACTCTCGCACTAGCCGTGGCTTCAACGAGAGAATAATTGATCACATTGATCTAGATTCAGGGCACCCCCATGTTTCCTTTGTAAATGCATTAATAAAATAATCTGTTGATGTCTATGAGGGCATAGACAACTGATGAGGAAATTAAATTCCATGTTATCCTATTTTCCACTGTGCCCGAGCTCATCAACTTCTAATCTATTCAAAATTTAATTAACCATCTTTATAAATTAACACACGGGTAATAGGACTGCACAACTACATCCTGGACAGCCCTACATCCCATTACCACCCCCTTAACAGGGTTAGAGGATTAGCTACCGCTTAACGGAACACTCATATATATATATAATATGATTGCAAAGCTGTGGAATACAATAATACAATCTGTAAGGTTATGTACTTCCTCAGGATAAAAATAAACGAAATAACAACAACAGCACTTTAACATCAACATCAAAATATGGAATTGGATTAGTTGCCTTATACTATCCTATTTGTCACTCTTAGCATATAGAGGGCCTGATATCTAAAGTGATGTTTAATGTAAATGCTTTTTATGAGTGGACAGTATTATATAACATGGCTGAGATGATGAATGCCTTCTTAAATTACTAATAAGTCGTACGCAGCACAGGGTCCAATGTCCCTGATTGGATGAAGTAGGGATGACAAAGGTCAGATAACAGGAGCTATAAGTAGGGGTGAGAGGGGGCTGTAGTTTATATCATAGACCATTTCCTTAGATGCAAAGTAAAATTGGAGTACCTGATCCAAAGCAACAGAACACACAGTTGAATAGTAACCAGCCCAATACTCTGACATCTATAATTAGTTCCTTAGTCTCTAAAGGCCATCTTTGAATTAAAGTTCCCCCCTTGATATATAGACTGGCCTCTCAGTACCCTTTAGATGTGGGGAGATTTAAGACACCATGGTCGGAACGTAGTTAAATGCTGGTTTAAAACTACTTACAAATTGGAAATGACCCCACATGGTACTCAGAGACTGCCTTATTAAGCAGGCCTCTGGTCATGTTATTACGTTGTTAAGTCTGCCATTGTTTAGCCCTCCTATAAAGGCAGTACAGGAATAATAGAAGCTACAGGCCATGATCATGTCTAGGACCTTTAATCTAAGGAAATTAGTCAACTTGCCCTTCAAAGTTAATTTTATTTGTAAAGTTTCAAATATTAATAAACAAAGCAGATTGAAATAACCTTTCAAACCCCAATCTGAATATGGATATCACACATGTGTAATCTAGCTACAGCCTGTAACCACAAAATATGAATTATAACTTAGGCATATTGAACTACTAAATATTCATGAATGGAAAGTAGCAGGTGACAATAATGTAATGTACACCTAATTATTCAATTTTAGGAGTTTCTCTTTCCTCACTTCTGATATGTCTGTTCCTGTTTAAAAACTATACAATTCTAAAGGTTTATCACACAAACTACTGACAAAACAAGATGAAGATTATTATTTATCTTGTTATGTTGATTTCTGGGATTTGCATATCTCATGCTATATAGCTGTCAAGAATGCCCTCATTACATCTTTATAGCATAACCCTATATAGCATGCTCTCGCTCTCCTGCTCATGATAGTGTGTTTTTGTAACTAGGTACCACTCTTGCTAAGTGATGATCAGTGTTATACAAGATGAAAGCAATTTAAGCAGTTTTTCCACTATCCTAACTGCTTAACATATTGCACTTGGCATGCTTGTTCGGTTCCAAGATTACTTTTGGGAAGTGAAGGCACCTCAATTATAGACTTATTCAAGTAAGATTACACATCTATACTTTTTGGTCTTATCTACTCACGTCCTTATAATATGATAAGGATATCCAACTTAAAAGCATGAGGTGAATAGCTCTTCCAGAGAGCACTTTCACACAGCTGATATCACTTTTAATTTTCATGTGAGACAAAATTTCATAAAAATACCAGCAATATGGATCCTTGCTGAGATGCCACTTTTGAACACCAATTTAATGTAGCAGCTTACTGTGTATCTCCATTCATGACTTCAAACAGGAAAAACAAATGTTAGCTATGGCAAAAGTGAAATGTGTTCGTTGTAGATAATGTTCTTGTTATTAAGGGTTAAGGCAGTGCACTTCCCAAGGAGTGTTCCACTTCACAAATTATCATCCTCTAAAGCCTCTTTTCTGAATGTGGAAGGTAGTTGTAGCTTTACCAAGAAACTTATTTTGCTCAAATGTAAGGATCAATAATCATACAGATCGAGCCTAACTTTTCCAGGCATCATGGTCATCAAAGTATCAATTGAATTGGACTAAACTCCTCTTGTTATACACTACATTTACTTCATTGGCAGATATTTCTTGAACATAATACTTTGTGAAAAAAAAGTTGTTTTTGCAAAGTGAAATTATTCTTCCTTGTTGAACTAAATGTGGTAGATAGAACCAATACTATGCTCTTGATATGTAACATGTTCTAATAATTGTTTCTTTCTTTCTTTCCCCTTAGGTGAGTCCAAAAACACTGTTGTTGAGAAGTAATGGGTAAGCTTCAATCAAAACTGATAAAATGAGAAGATACTTAAACAAAGAATATAAGTGATGAAATTGATCTAAAAGGTGTATAAGTATAAACACAGTCTACTGTCTGCCAGAGCTTTGCATTATTATGATATTATAAGCACAAAAACAAAGTCAATACCATGGACCAAATAGAATCGTTATCATGGCCTTTAAAATGTATTGCCCAATGGTCTTTAGATTTGGTTACATTCACTGGAGTACTGCAACCGATAGCCCACTATATCATCTAAAACAATACAAAAAACAATGGCAATTTGATGCCAAAATATGGGAGTCTTAATAGTTGCTCACCATTTCATCACAATCTGTCTCATGATGAAGTATCACTAATCCAAATTCCTCTACAGAAGACCACCACCCTAACCCAACCACCATGGCCCCTGCCCATAGAGCTCCTAGACTAAATCGCTCTAATGTTAAGCTCTAGTTCTTACTGGTGCCATTTGGTATTAATCTAGCCAAGATAAAAGGTTAGAATGTAAAGCCAATAAGAGCAGCAGTATTTCATGTAATATGTCTTTTTGTTGTGTGGACCTTCTGTGCAATACTGGTTCTGCCATGCAGTTGGCTGCCATCTTGTTTAGTGCAGGACCAAAAGGTGGTGCTTTAAAGCATTACATCAATGAAACCCTGCATTGGTGTAGTACAGGTACCCTCCTGTGACCTTGTCCTGGAAGGGCAGGCCAGAACTTTGTACAACACCAAGCACCGACACCCTCCTCATTAAGTCATCTCCTGGGGCTTGGCAGACCTAGCCCCAATCTGCTGCAGTCCACCGTCCCTGGTGTCTGAGATATTGACAGTTGTAGGGCAGGTTGTGGAGAGTATAGATTTACAGCAGTAGGGGCATGGTATAAATTCATCAAACATGAAGGTCAACCAAACTACATAATGTAGGGAGTCCTGAGGCCAAGTTTCTGCCAGACTTTTTTTTTTGAAGCCAGTTAGTCTTGCAGACAATTTATTGTTTTCGGTAAAAGAAATATCAGACCTGGTTGAGTATTGAAATGATGATAAGATGACTGGGACTGCTAGGCTGGGGTCGATGCAAAAGAAATAAAGTGCATTCTGTCATCAGTTTGATGGGCAAATTAGTTTAAGTATGTTTTGCTGTAGCTTAGAGAGATGGACATGGAAGTGATGGATGTGGTGGGCCCAGGCTCCCTGTGAATGACACATTGTGGGGTGTTGGGATGAGGGTGCAGAGCAAAGCTTCCAGCCTAGCATACCATCCATTGCATAGCCTATATCCCTCTATGGACAGCATCACACCTCAAAGAATTAAGATCAATTGCCATCATGATACACCGATGCAGTGTTGTTGAGGAACTTCCCAGGACTGAATTGGCACATCGTGCCAACACTTGGAGAATAATATATCAAACCCATAGGGTCTTGTTGTGTGAATGCAGCACCTGCTGCCTTCAAGTACATGTTGTTGCATTGAAGCACTATGATGCCCTTAAATCATTTGACTGAGAATATGACCCTGCCTCTTCCCACTCCACTTCTCCTCTCCTGTCCTTTATAGTCACAGAGAAATAAGCCATGTTTTCCACGCATTATCACTGGATACTGCCGACCTTTATCCTGGTTATCTTTTTAAATATTACACTAATTATCTCCTCTGCCAATCAAACCTCTCAAATATTTACATCTCACATCTTTTTAACACAATGTCATGGATAAAACAAAATGTGACTGAGGTGCCGATCACAATGCCTAGTCAACTAACGCTAGTCCTGTCTCTTACAAAAGGGTTCACTCCTTAACTGTTTCAGTGATTCTCCGTGCCAAAGTCCAAGCAGGGTGAGATTTAAAAAAACTTGCCCTCCTCAGGGCTAAGGTTCCATGCACCCGCTTGGTGTACCCTCTTCCTTCTAGACTTTTGTTTGAGTGTGATCCTAGGGGCCTGGTACATCCCTTAAATATCAGCATAATGCACTGTTCGTGATTTACTCAGTGACATGATATATGAATACTTAATAAACAAGATGCATCTTGAAGCATCATGTCATCCTAAAGGGTTGAATAAACGTTATATTGTCTACATATCAGCACCCCACTACCCCCACCTCCCAACATCATGATGTAGGACAGTGGAGCCGTCACTGACAGGGTGGTGCAGTAGGTAAGTGCCTGCACCTTGATCTATGGGTGGCTGGTTCAATCCCCAACCCCAGGAGAATTGCTCTCTGGGAACATCTGCCTACAAAAGATCAATTCTGAACCAGACCTTACAAATATAACCTACTACCACTCTATAAACCAAAATATCCCTAGGAAATTTACACAAATAAGGTAAAGATGGCTTGAGAAATGTATTCTTAACCCTTTCCCTGCTGGCCTTGAAAAATGTCATTTGGGACTTAACCACCGGCCCTATGCCATGGGAATATCCAATTTTGCAAGTATGTGCTCCCTGGTACAGTGGCTAAGGAGTAAAATAAGTTGTATTGGAGACAGAAATTACACCTTTTTGACAAGGGGACGTAGTAATCATATTACATATTTTTGGATTCATTCAAAAATTTGTATTCTTTGTTTCATAGCAGGAGCTGTAATTTAGTGGTACTGCTGCCCTAGAGTAGCAATTTTGCTGCCCTATGGCAGCAGCGGTTTTTCAAGGGTATTTTAGATGCTGCCCAGTGGCAGCAGCGGCCCTTAAAGGGTTAAAGTATCTGGTGATCATATTATGATTTATTGAGTCAGTGTCAGTATTAGAAATACCAATGTGACTATCCATACTTTGCAATATGAACTACATAGTACCATGCTTGACATATTGAGGCCAGCTGTTTGTGTTGATAGTCTGAGGGGCAGGGCCCTTTTTTAAGCAGCCACCTATAAGTCATAGAATCAGAGAGCCAGCAGAAGGAAATGAAAGGAAAAATATTTAGTAAGCAACCCAAAAAGATTCTTGTGATGGCATTTTATTTGCCCTGGAGACCACTTCTGAGAATGGCAGAAAGGAACAGTTTGGCAGGCCATGGGCAATTTGGGTTTTATTTATTCACTAAATATAACCAAGGGCACACTATTCTTCCCAAGTTTCTCAGTTTGCACTGTGCTCATATCCCTCTTGATGTCTCTCTTGAGTGTGACTGGCATCTAGGACTTATTTCCGGGCACGTTTTTATTTGCGGTCATACTTCATGCCTGAGTGCCCACTAGGGGCAACCCATGGTTGGTTGTGCTGTCGGCCTATAGATGGTGCCATATGAAATCGGATATGGTCTACTGTGATCAAGAGATGACAACCATATCACAGCATTTATTCTTGTCAATATTGCTCGATTGTGTATGAATTGAAGAGTGTAAAATACTTGTCCATGTACATAAAAGCTCCCCATTCAGTTCGGCAAAGTATTTGACTAATTGCCCTGCAATTGTCTGCCTATGAATCAGGAGAAGTGAATGGGGTGATGGAGCAATTGCAGACACTGCTCTTATTGCTCTGCCTTTTTGTGAGCATGGAATGGGAATGGCAGTGACTGCTTACTCATAATTTATATATTGCATGTCTATACACGCTCCTTCATGCAACCAAACAATAGCATAAACTCAGGTCTTTCCATGATACACGATTCTGACTCTGATATGGGGCTGTTTCTACACTGAAAATCCATAGGTTGAAAGGGTTAGTCAGTACAGACTAACCTAGGTTGGTCATATGAGTGTTAGTCACAATGGCAAAGTTATATTCAAAAATGACCAAGGGGTCAGTCAGTAGTGGCTAACCTTGGTCCATCATTGGTGTGTTGTATTTGTATACAACTAGTTGGGGCCACCTGTGATGACCACTCAGTGGCTCCCCCTGGTACTAAAAAGACTAAGGTGGGTTGGTCAGTAGTGACCAACCTGACAATAATAACTAATCTAGGTTGGACATATAGGGAACGAAAAAATGACTAACTAGGTTAGGCACTAGTGACTGAGAGATTGGACGTATAGGGAGCCTAGGAATATACAGTGTAAAGAATAATTTATAATAACTAGTTCTATGACAACTGTGGATTACCTAGAAACTAATTTAGATAATCTTAAAGAAGTGATCACTGGGTGGTCACTAGTTGGGATCATTGTTAGGTGCACACCATTTGGCAACACATCTAGCCTTATCCTAATCCCTTGATCCCTGATCCTGCTCAGTGGAAGGAGCAGTTTGAATAATCCATGGGATTAAGCTGGTGATAATCCCTACTATCCATTCAGCACCAGTGTATCTTACCCTTCAACTGTTATTATGCATGATTGCAGCCATGGAAAGTAACTTGCCAGGATTGGGTACATGCACCTTGATGACAAATAGTATACTGCAATACTTAGAGCACTGTATGAGATAAACCAGGGAGCCTAGAAAGCTACATTTTTATGTGGGTCAACAGTCAACATCCCTAGACGACCTACATGCAGTGTTCAGTCAGAACGTGCATGTCGTGAGGTACATTGTTCTACATTGCACAATTGTGACTGCCTGAAGCTCTAGGACTAGATTGCCCTAGTTTGGTGATAAAGAACACAGGAAAAGTATTCTGTGCTCATCCTACAGTTAACAATGCTTCATACATAGAAGCTCCCGCAGCTGCATTTTCTGGGGATAATGCTAAAGCACAAAATACCTTTCCTCTTTAACCTTCTCTGGCCTTGTCAGGTTTCCACACACATCACTATTGAGAACTCCTTTCACCTAACACCCAGCTAAGTCATGGTGTTACTATGCATGCCCTGCTCCACTTTTCTTACCATGAGGTGAGTTTGAGAGGTGGTTTATAGTAAGTGGATGGCTGAGGAAGAAAAATTGCTGTGGCATTTGGGCCTCTCTGTTTCTTTCATTAGATCTGTGTGCCTCTCTTCAGACAGCCCCCCATTTGTGACCACTTATTCTGGCTTCTATTTCTCTTATAAAATCACTTCTGGTGAGAGGCACACTACTTTCATAGGATTTAGCATAACTGAGCGTCAAGGTACTTGACACTTGAGATCAGATGCTGACAATTCATTACTATTTTTCATTTACTAGGATGATATCTAAGAAGTCCACAGTTTAAGCTTACCTTATGAACTGTGCTCAGGCTAAATTTTGTAAAGCTAAGGTAAATAGGAAAACATTGTTGTTCAGAGATTTTCTAAATATATGAAATAGAATTGAATCTGAACAATAAAAGACCAATTTGATCTATGCAATTTATCTGATTCAATTTATTCACTTGTTACTTGTTCAAGATTAATTCAACGAGCATGAACAAGCTACAAATAATATCTGTGTTGTAAAATCCAAGTTGTTTCTGACAATAAATGTCATCCTACATACAGCTATCTTCATGAAAATATAAAGGGCTCAAGGTAAAAATAATTTCATTCTTCTGAAGTCTGTGATTTCATTTACATAATCGATTATATTCTGTCCCAGTCAAATGAGGATAAGAAGCATATATCAGGTGACAGCAGAATTGGAAATGCCAATGTTGATTCTTTCACTGCACAAACACTCCCTGAATTCTGCAAATCTGATGTGTGTGCTTTTGCAACAAGGAATGAATTCAATTCTTGATGCTACGTCTAGGGACTAAGAGAAGAGTCTCCTGACAGACAATTCAAATAAAAATCAGTTCTAGAAGCCATAAATAGAGCCTCATAGTGTCAATGATTGCATTGCTCAGAGGGTTTACCTAACACTAAGCCTTCTTCGGGTAATAGTTACCAAAATTCAGTCAGAGGGCACTAGGAGAAAATAAGGTATGCCTGTGGCCAGAAATGAACCCAATTAGAAAATGGGACCCTCTATCGTCCATATTATATGTGTCTAATACCTCAACACATGCATGCAATAATAATAAAATCACCATTTAATTTCAATATAGCCTTAAAATTGTCTTGGATCACTTCATGTTCTCCTCATTACTAAATATTTCTTTACAATTGTGGAATTCCCAAACTACATTTTTCAAGGATGGTTCCAATCAGTTCTGATTGAGTGGCTTCCGATGGAAGTGTAAATGCAAGGGTATATGCAATTAAAGGTCTGAGATTATGGTTAGACAGTACTTTATGTAAAACAATTTGAGAGACAGTGATAACATGGCAAGCAGTTTGGTCAGATTCGTCACACTCATAGCCATTCTGATTGCCAAATGTAGATGTACATTCACATGTTGTCTAAGCCTGACACAGATATTTTATGTATTACAAAAAAAACATTTGAATCCAATTTTATCCATTCTAATATTAATGAAGTGTGCACACTTAAAGATCTACCTCTCTAGCTAGGACTTTACCAGGTCTGATACCTAAGACTCCTAGTGGAAGTGAAATGCAAATCAGTCCCAACACAGAGCAGGTGGTTTCAAAATTGTATACAAGAGTAGGGCATAGTAGGAGGCACCAAACTCTCATCCTTCAGTTGAACAAGGTTAGAGGTCTTTACTATAATAATCTGTGATCGCATATTTCAAGAATTCGTTATCAGCAAGCAACTAGATATTGCCACATGAAAAAAGTTATTTGCTTAATACAATACTTTATTTTTAAATGGTTTGACGAAATATCAAATCGGGTAGACTACAACACTGAGTCTCGTATTTCGCAAAAGCTGAATAACCAGCCCCCGTATTTCCTCAAACCTCCGTATTTCGCAAAAACTTCCGGTCTGGCGTAAGGATACCAAAGGTCAGCGGGTCAAAGCCCCCAACTGAGCCTGCCTTCCCCAGTGTGTACGAGATGGTCTGGTGGTTAGCGCTCTCGCCTCCCAAGCGTGCGGCCCGGGTTCGATTCCCGGTCAATGCGGGGACGAATTCGTCGTACGATTTTTTTTTTTAAATCGGCTCAAGAAATAAAAAAAATCCTATATTTCGACGTACAATAGATGAATTAGGCCTTAGCCCCCCCCCCCCACAAAATTTGGTTGAGCCTCTTTAAGTTGATAGATCGGCGAAAAATTGAGACGATAAAATTTTAAAATGTGGCCGCCCGGCTTGCGCTTGACAGTGGCAGGCCGCGAGTGGTTTCTTCACATTCCCCGAAAAATAATGTGGTGGTTTTTGGCTTAAAAATGGAGATATATTGAAAGAAACATAGCGCATGGAAGAGAAAAGATCCTTTATTTGGACGTACAATAGGTGAATTAGGCCCTAGCCCCCCAGAAAATTTGGTTGAGGCTTTCTAACATGATAGATCGTGGCAAAATTGAGACGATAGAAATGTGGCCGCTCGGCTTGCGATCAGCTGACCGTTGACCCATATTAAGATTGAGACGATGACACTTTTTTTTGATTGGGTTCGTTTGGGGGTTGAAATACCATATTTTAGCTTGAAACAAAGCCTAAGCTGTACAAAACATCCTATATTTACACGTACAATAGCTGAATTAGGCCCTAGCCCCCCAGAAAATTTGGTTGAGGCTTCTTTAGTTGATGGATCGGCGAAAAATTGAGACGATAAAAATGTGGCTGCCCGGCTTGAGCTTGACAGTGGCAGGCCGCGAGTGGTTTCTTCACATTCCCCGAAAAATGATATGGTCATTTTCAGGTTTAAAATCGAGTTATATTGAAAAAAAAGTAGCGTACGCCAGAGAAAAGATCCTATATTTAGACACCTGATAGCTAAATTAGGCCCTACCCCCCCAGAAAATTTGGTTGAGGGTAATGAACTTGAACGTTCGGCGAAAAAATGCATCTTCAGAAATCCCCATAGACAAACAGTCTCGGATTTTTCTATCGTAAAACGGACGGTGTGAACGTTTCTACCCTTATAAAGGGTTTCAACGAAATACAGGGTCTTTCGATTTCAATCTGTCGGGGAAATACAGAACTTAAACAAATCCTGTATACTTATTTTTTATTTTGATTCATATTTGATGTGTTTACAATGTGCCATTATGTTCACAGACTGTTGTTATTGTATAGGTCTAAATCATATCCCTACAATCCAGCAACTCCCCTCCTCCTCAGAGGGTCACTACAGTCACAACTCCTAAGCCAATGAATAATATGTGACTTACTGTATGAATAATCCAAACTAGGTTAGTTATTCTGAATCTATAACCATGTCTACAAATTGGATCCCACACGTCCGTCACTACTGAGGTCCCCTCTGCTGACTTTTCACCTCTACGTGCCTCAATCATTGATACACATGCTGTAGCATTGTGATGCAAAGGGCCTTTGAGGCTCGTATATCTAGATCCAGCTTGGTACCCTGTGGGGTTTATGCCATGGGCTCTCTTACATAGGAGTGATATATGGAGTTGGCAGGACCTGTTTCATCATCATGATGCTTTAATACTTTGCCTGACCTGTTTAAATTACCTATCTTGAATTATAGCAATTGCAGAACAGTTATGTTTTCATAATGAATCTCTGCATAATGTATTTGATCTTGTTGACAGATAAATAAAAGTACTTCTTTACAGTATGATCAAGTTATGTTTCGGGTACAAACATTGAATCAGGAACAAATATCTAAATGAGGTAAATCAAAATGGTCATGGATTTATATGGTTTGCTCCACAGTGGAGGCAATGTAAGTAATAATCAAAAGAAAAAGAATCAAGTAAGTGACCCCTTCAGGATGAGGCATGAAGTATAGACTGCCTGCCTCCCAAGTCTGTCCCATTGATTGGATTAATTATTCTCACACATGATCCAAGGGCACAGTTTATTGATATCTAATTATGGGATATGGGTCCTTGGAGCTGAGAGCAAACAAAGTATTTCTAACCCCTGATATTTTATCCCTCAATCATAAGATGTAACTATGATGCTATGGAAATCTAAAATAAAGTATTACCTTGATTTTTTTTCTACTTACACTACTGAAAGTTCATTCATGTAACTGAGTTCTCTTACTCTAATATATTATATTGATCTAGATTCAGGGAACCTTCATGGTTCCTTTGTACATGCATTGGTGAACAACAAACTAATCTGTTGATGGTGATGAGGCCAAAGACAACTGATAAGGATATTACATGCCATGTTATCCTATTTTACACTTAACATCAAAAGCATCAACATCAAAAGACCTTAGCAGTATTGCCTAATATGCCTCTCTCTATCCTTTTTGACAGTTTCAGTATATAGAGGGTCTGTTAGCCTCATTGGTGTTTTATCTAAAGACCTTTTTTATGAATGGACTAGCTTATAATCATAGTTAAGATGATGCATGCCTTCTTAAATTACTAATTAGTCATAAGCAGCACAGTGTCCAATGTCCCTGATGGAATGATATAGGGATGACAAAGGTCAGAAAACAGGAGCTATGAGTAGGGCTGAGAGGGGTCTGTAGTTGATATCATAGGGACATTATTTCCATAAACTTTAAATTAAATTAGAGTACCTGGTTTAAAGCAAGAGATCATACAGTTGAATAGTAAACAGCCTAATACTCTGACATCTACAATTAGTTCATTAGGCCTTTACATTAAACAGCTTTGTCGGTCGTCTTCAAATAAATCAAACTTCTCCCTCCTTGATACATAGACTGGGCATCCCGTACTCTCTGGATGTGGGTAGTTGGAATGGTGCGGGGGCAAGTGCTCTAACCTTATTATTTAAGGCGCTATTTAATAGGGTGTGTGGAAGTTTAATCCATTGATCAGGCTGCATAGCAGGGGTGCTTCCCACAGGGCTGTGTGTTCATACTCATATTTCTCTGGTACCAAGAAGATGAAAGGGTGGAGAGAATTATGTGATTTAGAACTCATTGACTTTGACTAATTGTCAGGTGTAGTCGGTAAAGTGCCACATATATATTCATTGCTTTTCCCACACATGCTCTGAGTGTGTTAATTAGACCTTTTTATAAAGGCAATGCAGGAATTATAGTAGCCTCAGGCAATAATTATGCCTAGGTCATTTAGACTAAGGCAATTAGCCTATTGGCCCTTATTATACGATATGGGCGCACACCGACCATTTTAGGTGATATTCGCGTTCTGATATTCCTGCATAGCGCACACTTGGGAGGGTGAAATCGTTCTGATATTCTGGATATCAGAACGATTCTGAATGGGGAATTCAGAATCGTTCTTATATTCTGAATATCAGAACGATTCTGAATGGGAATTTCGTCTGCCATAAAATCCGAGGTTTCATGGAGACTCGAACACGCTACATCAAGACTTGAAGTCCGATGTGCTAACCACCACGCCGTGAAGGCGCTGGTAGAGGTGGGTGGCGAAACAAGGAGTCTACAGGCGGATTTCCAGCCCTGTAGGACCATTATTTACCGAGTTACAGAAGAAAAGGCATTTTTTCGTCTAGTTTCTTTGAAAATCCAAATTTTTTTCTAATTTCTTTTTTACTATAAAGGTAGAAGTTGGACTTTACTTAGCCTTTCGTTAAAATAATTCTAGGGATTTTTTCTCACATAGAAATAGGCATTTTGAAAAAGGTTAGTTTCCACCCGGGATCGATCCGGGAACCCTTGGTGTGTGAGGCGGCGACGCTAGCTGCCTTGCCTATCCGGCTGTGGTGAATGCGGAGGGAAACGCTGGTTAGTATATAACATAGCCCCAAGCTGGCCCCCTCACAAATTCTATGTTGGACTCAGTGTTGGAGATTGAGCGCATGACGTCACCAGGCAGCGAGCAGGGTTGGTGGGATATCAAAACAACATGGCGCTACTGCTGTACGAGTGATATTCAGTCAATAATCCTTCAAAATGGCGAAATTAGGACGTTTTAAAGGTAAATAAGGACATATTAATCGGAATATCGTATAATAAACCTAATAATATATGAATATCACCGAACTTAGGGTGTGTATTCATGAATAACGACCTCGGTGCTACGCACCTCGGTCATTATTCAAGAATACACACCCTGCGTTCGGTGATATTCATACATTATTGGTTAATTAACAGTTGATTTCATTTGTAAAGCTTCGAATATCATTAAACTATGCAGATTGAAATGACCTTTCAAATCCCAATATGATTGTATCTAAACGAGCTGGAGTCTGTCAATAATCAGAGGCAATCAGAGGCAAATATAATTGAGGCATTATTGAACTAATAAATATTCATGAATGGAAAATTCTAGGTGACAATATTGGAATATATATAATTTATACACCCCTATACTGAGCATCAACTCTAGTTGGCGCCATGGCTGGCTAAGCATCTACCATAGTCAGCATAGCTCTGTGTGATTTACTTTAGGCTTGGCCTTGAGAGGAAGCCATTGCAAAATATCTCATCCCTATCACCAGCAAATTCTTTTTAGGTCAGCCTTAAAGAGATAATTAATCAATTTAAGTAGTTAGGTATCTCTGTTTTCTCTTACTTTCATATTTCTGTTGAGGAATCCTTCAGATCTACTGATCACCATTCAGTGCTAAAAAAAACATAGTGTACCATAAACCTGATCATGACATATAGTGCCCATTAACAGCAAGGCTAAATATAATGGATGGTGAGTGTTACCACATGGGTGTTTTTTTTGTATATACAAAATGTGTCAGTTACATCACTGCAATACAGTGGCCCTGGAGTGTCAAATCTTTTTGTAAATTCTGAAATTGCAAATTCACTTCAAGTTGCAAAAATCAACTTGAGTTGAAAGTGAGAACTCCAACTTCAACCATTTACTGTCAACTGTCAATTCAAGTAAAGCAACTTGTGACTGCTGTCCTTCAACACTACATCAAACCAAAAACAATGCAAATGTCAAAGTTGAAAGTGAAAACTCCAACTTCAATCACCTACTGTCAAGACTGACATTAATAAGGTATGGGTGTGCAGGTTACATCATAAAGTGAGATAACTGTTTGTAGTGGCAATAAAAGCACTATTTCACTAATCATCATTATAATGACTCACGTTTTATGTTTCATGTCTGAAATTCATACAATAATTGAATTGTTGTGAGAAGGGGCTAGAAAATTACCTCTTTACTAGCCTCTGTTCAATGGGAAATTCAATTTCACATTATTGTCCTTTTTTATGGAACCCACATTTAATACTGTGTACGAAAAATTAAGTGATTCTTGCAAGCTCTTTAATAAGATGACATAAATGAAGTTTGGGTTAGATGCTAGTATCCTTGAATGCACTCCTTGTAAATGTGCACTATTAAAATCAGGTGGGATCTTTTACAATCTTATTGATGGGGCTTACCTTTCGTATTACCTGCAGTATTGATCTAAGAAATTATAATGGTGTGTTATTGAGGGGATAAGTAAACATGAATGTGATATACTGATGGGAACAAAAGACAAGTAATTGGTTGTCATTTTTGAACAGATCTATCTTTTAGTTAACCCCATATACCTGGATCATGCACATAATTAAATTATCGGTTAAATAAAGAGACTAATTAATGATGGAGAAATAATGTTCATAATGATGATTATTTGCCTTGCTGAACCAAGTGATGATAGATATAATCTGTATCATGCTGTTGATCAATATGTAACATATTCTGAGGAATGTTTTTGTTTCCCCTTAGGTGAGTCTCGTGTCCAAAAACACAATTGTGAAGGAGCAGGTACGCTTCAATCAAAAGTAGAAAAATATAAATATACTAAAATAAGTCCACAAGTTGTAAAGTTCATCAAAAAGTATTAGTAGATTTTACTGTCTGATAGAGCTTAGAATACTTTAATATTTTGAGGAGAAAGATCTGTTTAAGTTTTCATGCAATGGGCTGCCATCTCATTTGGCCAGGACCCAAAGCTAATGGTTAAAAGCATAGCATCAATGTAATCCTGCATTGGGCTATATGACCTTGTCTTGGGAGGGCAGGACAGGACTTTATACAACACCAAACACCCACACCCTCCTCATCTAGTCATCTCCTGGGGTTTGGCAGACCTAGCCCCAATCTGCTGCAGTCCACAGTCCCTGGTGTCTGAGATATTGACAGTTGCAGGGTGGGATGTGGAGAGGGACTGGGAGTATAGATCTACAGCAGTAAGGGTGTGGTGTACAGTCATTAGACTAGGTTAAAGGGGGATGTGAAGGTCAGCCAAACTAGAAGGGGTAGGGGGTACTGAGGCAAAAGTTCTGTTAGATGACTTTAATGAAGCTGGTCAGTCTCGTGGGCAACTTGTTTCAATAGAAGGAGTTTTATAGCTGGATGAATATTGCAATGATGATAAGCTGATTGGAGTAATGATATGAATAACATTTTCTATTCTGTAATCATATACATTTCAACTGAGTCACTTATCAGCAATCCTGATTCAGTTTATATCTATCCTGATATGAATAATGCACCACAATGTATGGACATATATACAGATGCCTGTCCTATGATATGTCAAAGTCTAGTGAATAGGAAATGATAATCATATACAGCAGGTCAGCATCTAGATAGGCTTGTATAATATAGACTCCAGGTGTGCTTCTAGTTGTATTTTATCATTTCTGTCAAAAGACATATCTAAGAGCATGATCAGCCATATGGCAGTTCAGCTGTTTGTAAGAAGCAAACGTCTTTGCCTGGTAAATGCACCACTAGTTCTATGTGATATTCCTTTAAACATTCACAGATAATTAATCAATGTCATTACAGTAGTTATCTTAGTTATACGGCATACGCAGGCCCTCGAGGATGATCAGCCATGGGGGCAATTTGGCAGAAGAGACAGGCTGGGAATGTGAAATAGAAGTGAGGCTGGGAGAATGGAGTCATTATACAGGACAGTGGATGGTTAGGAGCCTGTGTGTGACTTGAATACAGCTCTACAGCTCAGTGGTCAGTCTACAGGTGGTCAGCAGGTGATGAGCCACTCACAGAGCTACTCAGGTAGCTGTCTGCCTTAATGACAACAACTCCCTCACACTCACCAACACTCACACTGTCCTACACTGAGCTTTTCAGGGGGAAGCATGTCAGGCTGACAAGGGCTTGCCTGACTTTACAAAATAGGACTCTTGTGGCAACATGTCCGACCCTGAAAACCATATCCTTATATTTCTGTGTTGAGCTCTCCAGAACCTGCTCTGGCCAACATTGTCCTGCCAGGCTCCACTTCCTCCTCTCTCTGTTCTCCCCACCTACCCTCCCACCAATCCCCTTTATCTTTCCTAATTCACCTGAACCCAACCATCACTTGCCTTTTGCTTTACTTTGCCCCTCTTTTCTTTTGACACTCTCATCCTGCCTTTGACTGCTTTACCAATCATTCCCTAGAATGCACCAACAGTGCTCTTTCCTACCCTGCTCGTCATGCCCTTGTTCTTGTCCATGCATTATCATCATCAACCCTTTCCCAACACCTCTATTAAAATAATCATTATTTGTATCATCTTGCACTCATTCTCATATCCTCGTTTGCCTTCTTTTTATTTATGGACCAGTGCATGAACTAGACCCAAGATACGTCCATTGGCACCCTCACTGTCTGCAGACATATTACAGATGGCACTCCCACGGGGCTTGCCCCATGCAATGCCGTGTCATAATTCCTTGTCATAATCAATTCATGCAATAATTCAGGGCCCCACACACTGACTAAACTGTTGGATATACACTGCTCTGTGTATTCCCCTGCTGACTGATGGACCAGGGAGGGGTGTGGGCACATCAATTTTAAGTATGTTTTGCTGTAGCACAGAGAGATGGACATGAAAATGATGGATGTGGTGGGCCCAGGCTCCCTGTGAATGACACATTGTGGGGTGTTGGGATGAGGGTGCAGAGCAAAGCTTCCAGCCTAGAGTGTCATCTATTAAGCCTTGGACCCTCTACAGACAGCATCACACCTCAGGTTATTATGTTCATTTGTCATCATGATGCACCAATGCAATGTTCTTGGGGAACTCTCTAGTGCTGCATTGGTGTATCATGCCAATGTTTTGGGAGTATATTGAATCCAATAGGATCGGCTTGTGGTGTTACTGTAGCACCGGAGACTTAACCGCCAGTGCTTTTTTCATGCACATGTTGTTTGAAGGGAAAAGTGCACTGAAGCACTCTGCTTCCTTGAAAGCACCCGACCCAGCATTTTGACCCTGTTTCTTCCTATTCTGCTTCTCCTCCCCTCTCCATTATCATCCTTGGAAAAAAGGGATTATTCATAAGCTAAATTGTCCCCTTTCTGTGTGAATGACCGACCTGTCATCCCTACCCATGTTATCTTACTGAATATTACACAACTATGACTACAGTACCAAATGAGGGTTAGGATCTGACTGGAAATGCAGAATGAAGTATAATATCCAGAAAGATCGGACAGAAAGAGAAGCCTAAGTTTTAAACAATTGAAAATCCAAGCAGCGCATGACTAAGCTACAGAAGTCTACTACTCACACCACCTGGTAATAACTACTCAGCAGGGTACACATGCATGGTTCTGAATTCACAGAATCTTTGGTAGTATCATTGATGGTTTACAACCATATTGCTCGTCAGTTTTAGCCAAGTGTAATATGGTTCAGGCCCTACTCCTGAATGTTTTATACTTAAAACTAACTTAACATACACACATGTACATTTTAAAGCCTTGTGCAAAACAGTTTAAACTGAGAAGGTTTCACATAATATTATGTGCAGATGCAAACCTCCCATATTGCTTAATTGGGCCAACATAATTTAACATCTGACTGTAATACTCTCCGATCACTTCACATCTTTTTGTTCCAATTAAACAAGAAATATAATAACATAATGAGGTTCCTCTTTGAAGTAACTTAAAAAGAACCAAACAGTGTTTTTCCTCTGATCTTGAGAGTGTTAATTATGGGTACAAAAAAAGGCTCATTTGGGTTTTGAATTGATGTTGTGGAGTGGGTTTTAAAGTACTCTAAGATCATTTACAGGGTGATCAAAAGGAAAGATCATCTCACTGTTTTAAGGAGAAACAATTACATAAGAGGTGTTCATTATTACTCACATAATCCTTCCCTGATCCTCCCTCAAGCACCTGACCTGTCCCCCTAACACTTAACTGTTTTTACAATGGGAAAGTAAATTGTCTTAATACATCCTGCTAGCTGGTTGTAGAGGGATGGATAAATCATGCCATCCTTAGAGGGTTCAGTAAACACTGTTTTCTGTCATCCCTACTAGCCCCTCCAACTTCTAACAGTCCCCCCCCCCCGGTACTAACATCATGATATATGACGTGATGTATAGCAGTGGGGCCGTCACTGACAGGGTGGTGCAGTAGGTAAGCGCCTGCACCTTGATCTATGGGTGGCTGGTTCAATCCCCAACCCCAGGAGGATTGCTCTCTCGCAGGCCTCTGCCTTCACGAGATCAATACTGAACCAGACCTTACCAATCTAACCTCCTACTATACCAGTCAGTGCACCGGAATATCCATAGGAGACGTACATAGATAGGCCAAGAGGGCTTGCAGGAAGTATTCCCTAAACTATCATAATTCTGTGGTCATATTGTGATTTATTGAGTCAGTATATTATGATACAAAGGTTGGCAATACTACTTGAATATTATCACAGACAAATTATTAGAGCGTATAGAACTTGCTGCTAGTCGGGGTACAGGCATGACAGGTACTTAGCCCTTTCTATATGGGGGGCTGGGGTTTAAAATATTTGCCATTTTTATTGACTTGGTCATCTAATTCAAATGCTAAACACATGCTATCAAACCAAAAGTCCACACATCCAACAAATGGCAGACAATAACATTGAAAGTTGTTGTTACACCGCAGATGATAAGAGAAAGACAAAATTGCCCAAAATGCTTTGGATGGAGCTTAGGTGACAGACTGCATCGATTGATTTCACACATCCGACTGGCCTGTTCCGTTCTGTACAGAGTCCTTGTGTCAGCGGTCCAGCCCATTCCAGCCAATGCTAGTCATTTCTAAAATGGTCACCATCTTGTGAGATCTCTTAAATCCCCGTCTGTCTACCATGCTTGACATATTGAGGCCAGCTTTTTTGTCGATAGTTGTTGGAGGGGGTTCCCTTTTTAAGCTGTCACTCATAAGTCACAGAAGCAGAGAGCAAACAGAACGAAATGAAAGGGTATGATATAAAGCATGAAGCACCCAAAAATGGTTCATAGGTTTTATTTGCTGTAGGAAACCACTTCTGAGAATGGCTGTGAGGAATACTACAGAATTAGGGGATGGAGAACTCAAGCAGTATCTATTTGCTAAATATGGCCAAGCACGTACCATTCTTCCCAACTAATGTTTCCCAGTTTGCACTGTGCTCATATCCCCCTCAATGTCTCTCTCGGGTGTGGCCAGCATCCGGGACTTATTTCCGGGCACATTTTTATTTGCGGCCATATTTCATGCCTGAGTGCTCACTGGGGGCATCCCTTGGTTCTGCCATCTGCCTATAGATGGGGCCATATAAAACTAGAAGTGGCGTGCATCAAGCGATGACCACCACATCACAGTGTTTAACTTCCCCCGATTATGTATGTATTCAAGAGTGAAACTGCATGTCTATGTACATAAAAGCTACCCCTCGCTATTCACCTCAGCAAAGTATTCAACTAATTGCCTTGCCATTGTCAGCCTATGATTCAGGAGAAGTGTACAGGGAAATTGCAAGCACTGCTTTTATTGCTCTGCCTTTTTGTGTGCATGGAATAGGAATGGCAGTGAATCTATACTCAGGATTTATATATTGTATGCCGACATGCGCCTTCGTGCAACCAAACAAAAGCATAAACTGAGCTTATTTCCTGATGCAAGATTCTCTCTCTGATACTGTGATAGCTATAGGGTAGTTTCTGTTGGACCCATTCTGCTATATTTTGTGCGCAGGATTATTTTCTTATGTCAATTCTTATACCGGCTGTAATATAATAGTAATGCATATAATCTATTGCAAGTAAGGTCCAACACAGGAGTGGGGAAATGTGTGTCATTTGCCTAGACACACTGGTAGGGGGTTAAAAGTACCCCTACACGTTTATTACTAATTGAAAATTATAATCATAATTCCAACATAATTGAACACATTTGATGAAGTTTATATGTACATCATACATTGTAAAGCAAAATTTTCCCAGGAGAAGTAACACAAACACGATGTATACATGGTTGCCAGGGACGCCGCCGACCTGCGCGCCACCTGGGGAGTAGGTGAGGAACTAGCCTCTGCCTTGACACAAATATAAATGCTTTATATAGCGAGTCAATTCTTATACCGGCTGTAATATAATAGTAATGCATATAATCTATTGCAAGTAAGGTCCAACACGGGAGTGGGGAAATGTGTGTCATTTGCCTAGACACACTGGTAGGGGGTTAAAAGTACCAAGGCGCAGCCCCCAAGTGTGTAGTTGAGTATTGTCATTATTACCCCCACTACTACGGTAGTGGCCTTATAGATTCAGGCGCTGTCCGTTCACTGGGTCAAATGCTGAGCGGGCAATTACCGCTGCTACCCTCACATCCTGTTGGATCCTCACGTCAAGTGGAGTTTTTAAGTACCTCATATAGCACTCACTGGACCAGTCGCCCCTGGTCTTGATCTCCTCAATCGGGGCCCCAATCATCCCTAAGTAGGTCGCCCCCCCACGTCGTAGGGAATGACTGGAGAACTCGTCGGGGTCTAGTCCAGCGCGTCCACACATCATCTTTAGTGTGGCTTGGTATACTTTATAAGGCATCACTTCCGGGCCGGCAGGCCCCGGAATGATGAATAGGGGTGATGACTTTGGGGCGGGCATATCCCTCGTATGCTTTACCACCCATTTCACTGCACACAGTCTACCATCCTCTACTCTGGAGACAGGGATCAATAGTTCCTTCTGTTTGAATTGTATTGTTTTTGATCTTCTAATTCTCACTAACATTCCCCATTCATACACTGTTATATCCTCGCGCCTGAGAGTGGCGTCTGAGTCGGTCACCTGCTGTTTACGCAGCAGGGCCCTGAAAGATAACAACAGCGCTGCTTTGAAAGCAACATGACCTGGGTTGTCAGACAGCTGTTCCTGGATGCTCAATAGATGCTGCGGCAGTAATGGCGCTGCCTGCTTTGGGTTGTCACCTAGGGTCCTCTTGGCTCCCTTCATTGCTGCAAACACTTTGTAGTTGTTGTAGTCTATACCCGGTAGTCCTAATGACTTCTGGTGTACTGACAGGGCGCTGACATAGCCCTTAATAGATGAGTACTTCAAGGTGCGTGTTAGGTAACTGATGTATAAAGCTGCCTGTTTTGATGAGCATGGGAAGGGTATCACAAATCCCTCAAACTCCGCACAGAATTTCCTATACTTCTCTAGTTGTGCTGCCTTTGTTTCCTTGGAAGCCGGTGCGTAACACTGATCCATTAGCTCGCCACACTCTTGGTTGAGCTGCTCCCATCCTGAAAAGAGAATAGTTGTGAGCAACACATGAGTCCCCCCTTATCAGCCTCGGCTATTCTGGTGGCTGCAGATGGGTCAGAGAGGCGGCTCAGCGCGTCACATATGATGTTATCCTCGCTCCTGATATACACTGACGTTATCTCTAGATTCTTAGAGACTGCCTCCCAGAATATATCCCTTAGCCAGGACATTGATGTCTTGTTTGTGCTTTTCCCTGTCCTCAGAGCTGCCACCACCTGGGTGTTGTCGGAAACCATACATATTGTTAGGTTCTCCCAGTCACTTCCCCATTTTTTAATGGCTGCCCTTATAGGTCATAGTTCAAGCACATTGATGTTGTCATCGCATTTTGGTATTACTGGTACCTCCCCCAGGTGGTGGGATGGGATGACTATGACTGGCTGGTCTTTTTCTGTGGCTGGTGGCTTCCATGGGGCTGCCAGCCAGTCGCTGCCATGTGTCACCCCATATCCCCAGGATGTGGAGGAGTCGCTGTAGGTGGAGATCATTGGGGAGTTTGACCCAAATATAGTTGCAGCCCCGTTGAACATTTCTGAGAACTCAATCCACCAGTCTATGTCCTTCCTGAGCTCTCCTCCCACCTTCACCTTCTGTTGCTGTTTTTTCATGACCTTGAGCGTGTCGTATATACGGCGGCAGAATACCCTTCCCCCTCTCACCACTTTGCTGGCATGGGCCAGGTATCCTGCTGTTTTCTCTAGCTGTTTCTTGGTGACTTTCTTTTTCCGTGCTACTTCCTGCAGGGAAGTCTTCAGTTTCACCATTTTGTCTGGCGGAAGTGACAGGTTCATCTTTTCACTGTCTATGTCTATTTCTAAGAACCTGGTCTTCCTTGCCGGCGAGCTCAGTTTCTTAAAGCTGATGCTGAATCCTATGTGTCTCAGGGTGGATATCAGGGTGAGTTGGTCCACTCTGCATTCCTCTTCTGTACTACCCACAATGCAGTAGTCATCTAGGTAGTTGACTATCCTGGACGCACCCTTCCTGTGAGCTGCTCGCACTATAAAATCCGAGAGCTTGCTGAACACATATGGGCTGCTGGATAGGCCCATAGATAGCCTATTGTCTCTTAGCAGTGTGACCCCGGATTCAAAGGTCCATCTTAATCCCTGGTAGTCACTACTGTCTATGTCTATGGACACTGCCCTGAAGGCGTCTGATATGTCCACAGTGGCGAGCCACTCGTCTTGGGCAAGCAGCTCGGTGACGGTGTCCACTGAGTTGTACTTAAACTTAATCCCAACTTGGTCTGTATAGTTGTTGACACAGTCCTCACCGGGGGCACTACAGTCTACAATGGCTCTGAAGCCACCACCATCTTTTGGGACAGCCCCTAGTGCATGTATGCACCTTGGTGGGGTATCCACTACTGATAGTGCACCGTTGTTTATCTCCTGTTGTAGTTTCTTGCCCATAGGCCCTACAGTGTCCTCTTGTAGTATAGAGCTGTAGTTGTCTTTTTGATATGTCGATGGGCAGTCATTATTAATGACTTTAAATCCAAATATGGCGCCCTGCATAATATACGACCAATCCTCGTCCACCTCCCCCCTGCAGAAGCACTCTGTGAAGATTCTACATGGGTGTAGACTTGTCGGATTGTTCCTTATTGAGTGGGCACATGTACATGTACCCAATACACATTCCTTGTACACTGTGACGTTTTCTGATTGGGCATTGTTTGATATTGTATTGTGGGCGGTTATTGTGAGTGGGTACTCATCTTCCCCCTGTTTACTCACACATCATTATGTAAGAAAGAAGCAGTCTGACATTTAAAAGTTTTATTAATAGCATTTGGAGGTAAAATTGTTGTGGGACACATTTTAGATGCGTCAGTTAATTATAATAATAATAATAATGATACACTTGGTACGAGCCACATAGGTAAGAGTGAATAACGTTGAATTGTCTATGTGAATAAATAGAGAGTCCTTTGTTGAATTATGTAATAATTCGATTGTTTGTTGAAAGGGTGGTGGGTGGGAATTTTTATGTCCACCTTAGAAGACGTTTGAACGGAGAATGAGGTTTGAATTTGACTGCGGGAATGCCGTGTTTACTGCGCATGGGCAGTGAGTGTCCGTTGCGGTCCATTGAGTATGTAGTAGACGTGCTACCCTACACAATGCGCTGGAATTATTTATACTTATAATTCCAACCACATTATGTAAGAAAGAAGCAGTCTGACATTTAAAAGTTTTATTAATAGCATTTGGAGGTAAAATTGTTGTTGAATTGTCTATGTGAATAAATAGAGTCCAATCCGGAGGATTAGAGGTGAGCTAGGGCTCGGTGTACTGAAGTGTATGTGTTGTGTGCGGGGCGTATATATGCCCCGACAGCATCACTGGCCCACGTGCCGTGGGTCTTGATGTCTTGTAGATTTGCTCCATTGTTGTAGGCGTAGAATGCCCCCCCACGCCTTAGGCTGTGCAATGATAGTTTTGTGGGGTCCGCCCCCACTGTCTGGAGGAGGGTGTCCCACTGCTCATTGAGGTATGGCAGGGTGATGGGATTGCCATCCGGGAAGGCCCCGAGGGGGTCCTGTGGTGATAGAGTTGGGGCCACCTTAATGAGGTCCTGATACGCCTTGACCGGGCACAGTGGTGATTGGGGGATGGCGTATAAGGTGACTGATGTGGCGGCTGTAGATTTTTGTAGCGTTTTTGACCATTTGACTTTGACCACCAGGTGGGAGGGGTTGAGTGTGATGTCCCCTCTAACAAACTGGCGTGTGGGGTCAAAGGTCGCCACGGTTGTGGCGGCCAGGTTACTCTGGCGGAAGAAGCCAGCGAACATGATGATTATAGCAAACCTTATACGGTAGGGGTAGTCCAGCTTGTATAGGTGCATGAATAAGTCCCTGAGAAGTTCTGGCTGCGCCGGGAGCTTGGGGACGGGCACATGTCTGAGTGTGAGCTGTAGGCCTCTTATAGCATTGGCCACTGCCACTGAATAGAGGGAGGCAGTATCATGGCCGGCGTTCTTGAAGTATGTTCTCACATGTCCCAGATTGTTAGTTATTGTCCCTATAACATCAGTGGATCTGGCCAAGTGCTCCAGATACCAACAGATGTGGTGGGCCTGTGGGGCGAAGTGGGGTATACCCAATGCCTGACAGAAGGAGAGGTAGGCTCTAATGGCGCTTTTCCTATTGTTTATGGTAGCAGGTCTGTATGCTGCCCTCTGGCGTCTGTGGGCGGCCCTGGCGTATGGGGCGGCGACAGGATCTAAAAGAAGGCAGAGATACTGAATGAGGCGTGATCAATCCTGACCTTAGTCAGGCCAAGGTCATTGATCATGGCCTGGGCCCGGGCCCCCGCCTCCTCGGAGAGTGGGGCCCGGGAAAGGGCGTGGGCGACTGTCATAAGTTTGCCGGGGATGTGGACAAACTTAATATTGATCTGGCGGCGGGCCTCCAGGTACCAAAAGGCCCTGGCGGTGGCGGCCAGTATGGGGTCGCGGGGCCGACCTCCAGTGAAGGCCTCAACGCTGGCTGAGTTGTCACAGCACACTAGGATAGTGTGGCCGGGCGGGGTTCTGGCTGTGAACCTCCTCGTGGCCGCTAGCCAGTTTATACCCTCGAAGTGGTGTATGTCTTTGCCCTGCCTGAATTTGCGTGGGAATTCATATATGTAGCAGCTAGACCCGTCTGTGCCCCCGCTGGCCTTCATGCATGCATCCACCCATATGTGAGCAGCCAAGCAGAAAGGATGGTCCCCGCGGGATTAGTTCCGATTTTAGCCACCAGGGGGCGCCACTATGGCCTAAAATGAAAGAATTAGGCTAAAAATTGCTTTTGTGTACTTTTTTCTGGAGAATCCAATAGGATTACATAAAACATTCCATTTTTGGTAAAAAGCTTCTATATTTGGAAGGTAAAAGGAACGTTTTAAAGCCTAAATGGATGTGCTTGTTGTTATGTGTTGCCATGGAAACATGATTTTTATTCCAAATAGAGGAAATTAAGACATAGATTGATAGAATGATTTCTGAGGTTTGCCATGGTGAAAACAAAATAAAATTACCATTCCTAGATCGAATTTTAGGACTTAAAGAATGAAAATGTATCATACATTTCTAATTATCATAAATAATGCTAATTAAATAGGGATATCTTGGAAAATATGAGACATAGAGCTTATTGGGATTTTGGAAAGGGTGATGCCCACACATATTCATGAAGCCATTTCTCAAAAACTAGAAATAATATCTTCTAGTGTAATATATCACTGAAAAGCCTATGATATCAATTTCAAAGTTGGCTTTTTCCTCGGAGTATCCTTTTCCCTTGCCTGTACACATATGGTCATGTCTACCTGGTGGGAGGGTATGATGGCCCTACCATTGTACTGTCTCATGAACCTCTTGAACCATTGTAGATCCGCCTGGATTGATGTTGTGACAGTTACGGGGCCGTCGCCAGCGGCGCGGAGAGCGGCCAGTAGTCTGCGCATGAAGAGCTTAGCCGGGGGGACGGCTTTGGCCAGGTGTGCTATTTGGCCAATGGCTGACTGTAGTTGCTTTACTGTGATGTTGCTGCAAGTTGAGATGTGTACCAAACTGTTGTAGATCTGCTCCAATTTGGCTTGGGGGATGCTGATCTCATTTGCTGGCAAATCAAAGCGTATTCCCAGCCACGTGGTGCATCGTGAGGGGGGCTGGCACTTCTTGTGGGCAATTGTTAGGCCTAGGGCCTCAAACAGCTGCAGGGCTGTGTTGTAGTCCTGGTCGGCCTTGACCTTTGACCCACTTAAGATAAGTAGGTCGTCTAGGTACATCAAGGCCGTGAGTCCGCGGGCTTGGAGGGCTCTGACTACAAACATGGCTGCGCTCTGCATCACATATGACGACATGACCGCTCCAAAGGGCAGGGCTGTGTCCACATAGTATGATGCATCATGGGATATGACCATTAATGGCCAGTCACTTCGACATATCTTGAAATGACGATAAGCTCTCCGTAAATCCATTACTGAGAGGTGTAGGTCACTATTGTCCTGCTCTGTGATGATGGTTAGGGCATCAGAAATGGTTGGGAGGGTGTGTTTGACCCTGACACCATTATACATGTTTTTGTGTATAAACGCATTGATGCCTCCATCTGGGTAGCTGAGGTCGACTATAAGCCGCCTTTGGCTGGTACCTGACTTCTCCCTCGTCATCATAGGGCTGACCTTGACCCATGGTGTAAATGGTGGGGCGGTGAATGGGCCTATGATGGCGCCCAGCTCCTTCTCCTCCTGTATGTAGGCTGTGACATCCGTAGGTTATGCCCTCCAGTACCATTGAGTCGTCTGGGTGTCCCGTTGCTACACGTGTCCACATTTCTACGTTCAAGGTGGATGTGAGGGGGGTGCGTGCACCTTTCCCATTATGTGCATTATGCGTCCTAACCTTGTCGTATATTGCTGCCAGGCCTTGTGGGAATGTGTAGTGGGGGAATGGCCAGTTGGTATAATTGTCAAATGCAGAGTTCTGTGCTGCACTATAGACGGGTGGGTGGGGGTCTTCTTCCAGGAGAGGGGAGTCCCACGCCATGTATGGGTCGCCATCTGGATCCAAGTCCGGCGGGTCCGGGTGTGGGTAATCCAGGTTCTGCATAAACTGTGGGAATAACATGCACTCATCACTGTGTGCCTCCTGGGGTGCCGTAGAAGTGGGCGGGGCAGGAGGGGGATGCAGGCGGCCCGCATGGGGTGCCCGCGCTGTGAGTGTGTGTGCTGGTCCCAGTGCAGCAGGCGGGGGTGGAGGTGCTGTGTTGACGTCGAGCACGTGGCTTTGTTTATCAACACTGGCGGCCATGACAGCTGGGTTGCGGTGGGGCGTATGGTCGCTCCGCTGTCCCGTGTCCTGGCGTGCCTCCTGTATCTCCAATATATGGCCGGAGTGGGCCACAGTGCTGTGAGGCGCGATGCTTTGCAGCACTGGTGTGTGTGGCATAAAGCCTAATCCAATTACTCCGGAGTGGGCGGGGTTGCACGTGCGGGCCGGGTCCGGTGGCGCCCCGTCTGCTGGCGGTGACCTGGCGGTGCAGGGGAGGCGTCCGGGGCCAGCCGGGAGCACGTGTAGTTTGTTATTGTTTTGGTTCCCAGGCGCGGGTGCACGCGTACCGAGAGGGCACGTGCTGCCGCGCGGGGACCGGAGTTTGTTGTGGTGCGGGGGCGTGACGTCACCAATGTGTCGCGTGCCGCGGCATGTAGTGGCGGGGCGGGGAGGGGACGTGGGTCGGAGGGGGAGAGGCTGGGGGCCGAGGATAATACGGCCGATGCCCTGCCCCTGGTGTGTAATGACCGTCCCCGCCGCCCCGGATTCTAGTTTTTTGGCTGAGCGGCCGGTTTGTCTTTTCCGACTGGCTGGGCAGCAGTGGAGCGTGAAGCATGATCCTTCTGCTGCTGGCCGCCTGCAGCGGACTGAGGGCGGCCAAGGGCCTGCCGGGCCTTTGTGCACTGGCGGGTAGTGTGTGTGTGCACTTTAGAGAATAAGAGCAGGCACACACCGCAGCAGTGGACCATGGTAACAGCTCCGACTGTATGGTCCGCCTTGTAAGTGCACTTCTCGGCGTTGTAAAGCAGGCAGGGAGCTCTGACGTTAGTCTCCTGTGGCGTGCTGTGGAGCCAGCTGAGGCGGGTGCGCTCACTGGCGATGAACGGGTAATCCTTCCAGGAGTGGTCGCCCTCCTGTATATAATCCAGGCAGGTCTCCGACCACAGGCGGGGGCCGTCAAAACCCTTTGGGCCGTATCCTCAGCCACCTGAGAGAGGTGGGTGAGTAAGTGGGCCATGGTGCTGTTGGTGGATGGCTGCTGTTGGCTGAGGGTCATGCGTGTAAACGCACACACAAATTCAGGCAGGTTTATATCACGTTTCTCCTTTTGTACCCTCCTGCGCATATCAGGAGGGAGGTATGCAGTGTAAAGAGGGGCGGTGTTTTTACCTGTCGGGCATCCCATTGGTGGATACTGTGCGGCGATGGCGGCGTCCACGAACGGGTTGTATCCATATTGCTGAGTGAGGTGGCGTCCTGCGGGGATGGGGATGGTGTCGTCCTCGTCGGTCGTCTCCTGCTCCTCGGATGTGTCGTCCGCCCTGGGTCGTCTGCGTGGGCGGGGGTTGTGTGTGCCCCTGGGCATCGGGTAGGGCGGCAGTCCGCCGGGTGTGTGCCTCGACCTGGGGCGGGGTTTTCGTCCAGTCGAGGCGCCGGGCTGCGGGACGAGCACGGGCGGCGGCGTTGGTAATGGCCGCGGGCCGGTGGTCGGCGGCAGCTCGGGCCCCGTGACTGGGGGCGGATTTGGTGTTGAAGCGCGCTGGGGTGCCGGCGGCGGCAGCGGATGCTGCGGGGCCGGCGCCGGGGTGGGGGAGGGAGTAGGGGTCCTACCCGCCACGATGCGCTCCAGCACCTTCAAGCGCTTCATGAGGTCCTTGCCGGTAGTGGGCTTCTTTTTCTTTTTCGGTGGGTCAGTCTTGGTGACTGGCGCCGATCCAGTGGCCGGCCCCGGGGGCGGCACTGGGTTTGGAGGGAGGCCCTGGGTGGATGGCGGTTGCGCCGGCGGGCCACTCGGCTCCTGGGTGGGCGATCCGACATGGGGATCGTCCTGGTGCTTCTTATTCCCCTTCGCGGTACGCTTCGACTTCCTTGTGGCCGCTTTGGGAGGCATGATGAGTGTGAAAGTATATTAGGTTTTTTACAATACAGTCACTACCTTTGTGTCCCGGCGGGTCGTCGGCGGCGGCGTCGCACGTACTCAATTTTTATGTCCACCTTAGAAGACGTTTGAACGGAGAATGAGGTTTGAATTTGACGGCGGGAATGCCGTGTTTACTGCGCATGGGCAGTGAGTGTCCGTTGCGGTCCATTGAGTATGTAGTAGACGTGCTACCCTACACAATGCGCTGGAATTATTTATACTTATAATTCCAACCAAACCAGCTGGATCCTTGACATACTGACCCCACACTCCTACACCTATCACAACTGACCACCTCTTGACCCACATACTTAGAGGTGGGAAACTCACGTGTTGCTACATTTTTAAAGTCAAACTCGTTGACTTCAGCGTATTTTGATTTTATATCCACATCAATACCATCACCAATATCAATATTTTGAATCTCAACATCAACATCAATATTGCAATCAACATTTTTACAAGTAGGGTTTGGATCCATACTACACTCCCTTTCCCCTACATTTTTGTGAGTGCACTTAGGACTAGGGGTCTCATTGGCAGCATGAGTACTCCCAAAGTGCCCCCCACCATTTTTTGCCGAATCAGTCTCGTAATCCATTTTGGTGTCCTCGTCCGTCCACACAACTCCAGCAGGTGGAGGTGATAGTCAGTGTTTTTGGGGCCCGGGGGGCCAGTCCCCCAGCATCCTGCCTCGGTGTGTCCTGGGCGCCCACATTTATTACACTTATGGGCGTATTTACAGGACTTCTTGGTGCACCCGTCCTGATTGAAGTTATACCCCCTGCACGCTGGTCTCCCCCCCCCTCCCGCGGGCCGGGATGAGTGGGAGCTGGACTGCCTGTTGTTGTTGTTTACCTTGGAGCTGGCGGCGAGTTGTCTCTCCCTGTAGGCTTGGCGTGTATTCTCATATGAGAAATGATCCATCACACACTCCGTGTTGCCTTTGGTAAACTCCTCCAGGCCGTAGTCGTCCACCTTCCTCCTGATTGCGGCGTCGTATTTGACCATGGCGGTGTCGGTGTAGACCCGCGACTTGGCCTTCTGCGCCACAAACATACAGTGACCCAGATACCTGCGGTAGTCATACACCTCCCACCCCCGCTGGTCGTATGCCCACGCCATCATGGCTTCCATCAATTCATCATAACGTATATCCTTTGGCTCCTTGTTGCCAACATACCTCCTGAGTGGGTACTTACTCCTCGTCGCGGGTGGGTCCCTGGAGCCGGATCCCCTGTGCCTGCTGGTACTCCTACTCCGGCGCTGGCTGCTCCTCGATCGGTGGTGCATGCCGCTCCTGTCGCTGGGTCTGCTCCTAGACCGCCTGCGGCTCCTTGACCGGTGGCGGCTCCTGGACCGTCGGTGGCTCCTAGACCGGCGGCGGCTCAGCGATCATCGGTGTGTACCGCCGCTGCTCCCCTGGCCCGGTGGGTCGTCCCCCGCCGGTGGCGACTCGTCGGGCGGGTCTTTTTTCTCCAGTTCCCTCGTCATATCCTCGATACGCTTCTTGAGCAGGAGTTTGTTCTTCTCCTGCTGGAGCTTTTTAATTTGCTCCACCATGGCTGACTCCTCCTGGGACAGCTCTACTTTTTGCAGCGCCTCCTTTACTGCTATCGACTCTTCCTCCAGCATGCTGCTTTTTCCTGACTGTGCCCGTGTCACTCTTCTTGACCCTTCTTCCCACAAACCACACTTTTCACCTGTTGGAGGGGAATGGGTTACTCCACATGCACAGCAGTATTCCCTACTTTTAGGCATAATCCATGCTAGACGGGGAGAGGGGTCCCGAGGCACGTCTTGTCAGCAAAATTTTCCCAGGAGAAGTAACACAAACACGGTGTATACATGGTTGCCAGGGACGCCGCCGACCTGCGCGCCACCTGGGGAGTAGGTGAGGAACTAGCCTCTGCCTTGACACAAATATAAATGCTTTATATAGCGAAAAGTTTATCAGTGAGAAATTAAGTTAATTCTTAAACAGTGATCAGTATCGGGCCATTAATTGGGATTATTGTTAGACGTGCACCATTTGCCTGACACACCTAACCTTGTTGGTCTTAATCCCTTAATCTGGCTTAGTGGAAGGAGCAGTTTGAATAATCCATGAGACTATATAAGCTGTGGATAATCCCTACTATCCATTCAGCACCAGCCTCTGCCACACTGTGATCTGGCTAAGGTTCCCAATAGTATTAGCCTTGGGAAGTTTACCATCTGGGAGTAGTATCCTATCTTAAGTTGGCCCTTTAAGGATTGCATAACGAAAATAAGACCTATATTCATCAATGCAGAGCTGGCGAGTAGCTCACAGATGTTGGATTGGTAAATTGACTGGAGGATTTGTAACCCGATGGGCTGTCATTAGGGATGTATTGGATAATTGCCTATCAGTGATGCATATATATATGTATGCAACTTGATGACAAGATAGCATAGTGCAAATAAGCATTACGTGTTACTTACCAGGACTGTATTCATGCATCAAAGGGCATGGCACACTGAAGCATGATGCTGTCATTTAATGGTGAAGTATGGCACACCTAAGGGCCACTGTATGGTATGGAAAGTAGAACATAACTTAAATTATATCCACAGAGGGGGCCGGTTGATGATAAAAAGTTTATTTGGTTAAAGAAAATATACAATATATACATGTGAAAACTCATAACCCTGCTAACCTAAAAACACTATTTTTCAGTCATATTATAAAATAATATTTATTGGATTCTGGATTTGGGATCATGTTTTGGCATTTTATCTTTTAATAAGTAGTTGTGGTAATGAAAACCACCTATGTAATGATTTTTTTTTGTAAAACAATGAGATGACCCTGCGTTTTAATCACCCGGTAAATGATCTGAAAGTACTCCAAAACCCACTCAAGGGACACCACAACATCAATTCAAAACCAAAATAAAGCCAGATTTTTTGCACCGCCAATGAACACTCTCCACATCAGAAAAGAACACTGATTTGATCTTCTTAAGGTGCTTCAATGGAAGACAAATGCCTCATTATGTTATTGCATTCTATGTTTATTTGCAACAAAAGGATGTGAAGCATTACAGATGTTAATAGGCTAATGTTAATGTTTATGTTGGCCTAATCAAGCAATATAAGAGGTTGGTACCTGCAAATAATAAGTATATGAAACCTAACAAGTTTTAACTGCTATCCAGAAGGCTTTAAAATGCACATGTGTGTATGTTAGAATGTTTTTCATGGATATCCTCTCGAAATTGTCCCTATATTGGCTACCGTAATTAATGGAGTAATATACATATATAATAATGTGGAACAATGAGACACATATAATGGTGCTTACGTGTATGGCTGGTTATACCTGCCCTATTTATTAAGTAGAAACAAAGTTCAAAGAACATACAAGACAGCATACAAGTAAGTGCAAACATACAAGTAAGTTTCAAAATCCAACTGTACCGCTCCTAAGCACGCGGCAGCGAAGGGAGGTGCAGCCCCCTGGTGTGTATAATACACACTAACCAACAGCGTTCCCGCCTGCGTCTGGCAGCGGCCACACAGGTGGGTAGTATACGCGCCCAATATATACATGTTAATGACACATTAACATAGACCATATTGGCTACCGTAATTAATGGAGTAATATACATATATAATAATGTGGAACAATGAGACACATATAATGGTGCTTACGCGTATGGCTGGTTATACCTGCCCAAAACGGAACGTACAGCCAAGCAAAGCACATAAGAAACATTAATCACGATAATCACATCAATCATCACAAAGCAATAAAATAAACACGATCATAACAAACATCAATCACAAATCACTCTCGAGAGCAGCAGTGCCACCCTCTCGTCTAGAGTAATCCTATCTGAGATAGGCCTACGTAAATATTTGAAGACCTGGTCTGATTTCCAATCCCCCCTCTCCTTTATTACGTCTAACTCAACCCCTACCCTTGCCAAATAAGTGGCTCCTCCAGCCCTGAGGCCATGGGATGACAGTTTAGGGGCTATCACCCCCGCCCGGGCACACACATGCTCTAACATATCAGAGAAGAGACCATAAGTAAGGGGAACACACTCCTCACCCATAGGCATTAGAAATGCCGGATGGGAGGGCCTGCCTTTAACATGAGAGAAATGGTTTTCAACCCAACGAACAGCACACAGAGCAGAGTTATTCACCCTACATACAGGAATTAATAATTTCTTCTGCTTAAATTGAATAGTCTTAGACTTACATACAGTAATCATCATACCCCAGTCAAAGAACTGTATACAATCTCTAGATAACACAGCGTCAGACATAGTGTAATGGCATTTACGCAGAAGTGTCCTAAACGCAAACAGGGCAGCGGCCCAAAAACACTCGTGACCCAAAGACACAGGTAGGGCCTCATACATTAGAATTAAGTGCTCCGGCAAGAAAGCCAAAGATTGAGTAGGAGCGTCACCTAACACTCTTTTAGCCCCTCTAATGGCTCTAGCAATAAGTGGATCTGAATATTTAATCTCCACTGACCTATGTGATTTAAGGTAATAATTCACCCCTGAAAGGTAACCCGTAATGGACGAGTAGCAATGAGTAACAGATAAATAAGCAATATAAAAGGCAATATCCTCAACCCCAGGACGAACAGAGTCTACACCATATAAGGCACAAAATTCCAGATACTTCTTCGTCTGAGACGCTCTCGTCTTATTAGTGTTGTCAGACACATCATGCTCCAATAGATACTGAAGACGTTTGGCCAGCTTAGCCCTCGGTCCTGGAATTACAGATCAGAATAACAACATAATGAGTCAACTGACTTACAATACAACAATTTCTCCCTGGCGCCTTTTTCACCCCAGCGGCTCAGAGCATCACAAATCACATTATTATTAGTATTAATATATACAGACTTGAAATAAAAGTTTAGCCTCACAGCCAACCAAAATAATTCTCTAATCCATGACATACACCTTCCATTAGAGCTGCGGCCTGTGTTGAGCATATGCATTACCTGAGTATTGTCTGTTACAAAGGTAATCTCAGAGTCTTTCCACAAGTGGCCCCACCTCTTAGTAGCCAACAGGACGGGCCAGAACTCCAGCTCGTTAATATTTTTCTGATAATCAGAGGGGGCTTCCACCCAGTGGTGTATGGCTGCGGATGGAAGGGGGCTAATACCCTGCTCCCATTTTCCCATCAACCAATCTGATTGGTGATAAGCACCAAACCCATCAAAAGAAGAGTCACTGTATACGGCAAGATGGGCTCCGAATGGGCGTAAAATCTTAGCAGAACCATTAAATTCCTCGGCAAAGTCCAGCCACCATTTAATGTCCGCCCTAGCCTCACCAGACAGGCGAATCTTATAGTGTTGTTTTTTCACCGTGTTGCACAAATTATAAATCCTGCGGGAGAAGCAGCGGCCTCCCCTAACAACCTTACTGGCATGTGCCAAGCTCCCCGCCAGCGACTGCAGATCCCTCTTAGTCATTTTTAGTTTACCGTCTGCATGTTTCAATTTCAGAAGTAAATTATGCATTTTGTCATCTGGCAATGTGAGTTCCATTTTCACACTATCTACCTCAATACCCAAGAACACAACCTTGGTTGAGATAGGAGAGATCTTTTTATACGAGATAAAAAAATCCCAGTTGACGAATCACTCTAAACAAGACATGCTGACCTATTTTACACATCTCAAAATTGGGATAACACATAAGGAAGTCGTCAAGATAATTAATTATCTGGGTCACGCCCCTACGCGCAGCACATCTAACAATAAAATCAGAAACACAATTGAAAATATATGGGCCGCTCGCCAGACCAAAACATAGGCGCCCGTCTACAAGCGTCTTCTCCCCCTCACCATCTTCAAAGTCCCTTCTTAGACCTTGGTACTGCCTATCGCCATAATAGATATGAAGACCGCGATAAGCATCGCTTATATCTGTTCCACACATTAGAGCACCCTCTGTTAATATATCACACACATCGTCTAGCGTCTTATATACAAACTTATCACATATCTCATCAGTGTGCTCATTCACCGAGGGAGAATCATTCCCAGACCTAGAACAGTCTGTGATTGGGCGAATTTTCTCCCCCACATCCATGTAGTCAGCTTTCTTTACAACTGCACCTAACGCATGTATACATGAGGGAACCTCTTTAGCAAACATGATTTTTTCCTCAGAAATTTCTTTCTTTAACTTATCATGCATAAATTTTTTCCTATTGTCTTGGAGAATCGAATTATAATTGTCATTAGAATAAGAACATGGACAATCAGGGTTCACTACTCTAAAACCAAAGGCCGCGCCTTCCATTAGGTAGCACCAATTAACATCAACCTCACCCCACATGAAGCATTCAGAAAAAACACGACATGGTTTCATTGATACGGACAGACCGTCCAAGACATATTTACAATCACAACTACCTTTAAAACACGCCTCAGTCACATAGAAAGAAACTGTTCTAACACCGATTGATTCTCTAATCACTACCAATAATTTAGTAAACAGGTCTGGCTGCGGCCAGCCTTGGTCGTGTACATGTATAATGTCATTCACTTCCATGTTACTAAAAACATCGATCAGCTGGTTATTGACCCCAATGTCCACTTTAAAAGGGAACATTGGGTCAATACAATCGAAGCTCATGCACCCACCCGTGTCTGCCTTCTCAGCAGCGGCTGGCAGTGTATCACACATAAAAACAGGAGGTGTAATGCTACTTATATTAGATACTACAGGTATTATAGTAGCCACAGGTGGAGCCTCACCCTATCCACTGTACATACGAACGTTTGGACAGCTGGGGGCTTTGTGGGTAGGATCACTGCACTTATTGCATACATGGGAAAAAGCACAGTTCTTGGTGTCACAACCAAGATGGTTATACCTATCACAAGCCATAACGTGGCCAGCCTCGTTCACTCTAAGACCTTGTTGGTTTGTGAACGATTTGTTAACACTAGCCGAACCACCACCCTGGGGGCGCCCCCCAGATCTACCAGAACGGCCCTTAGCAGCGTGCTTAACCTCCTCCCGGACTTTTCTAAGTCCCTCTGTACCGAAGTGACGGGTATTCAATTGTTCATTACCAAAGGTAAATTCCCCAATATCAGCCCCATACACACATTCTTGTCTCAAATCTGAGTCATATTCCGCGTACACATGGTCATCATACAAGTCACTTGATGCCTTAAATGACAAGAATCCCAAATGTTTGAGAAATTTTTTCATCTCTTCCAAGTCAGTGAAGGTACCCTCATCAATCCCCACACACGACCATTGCAATGAAACATACATCAGCTCGGCATATGAAAGGGATTTCGGCTCTCGGCCCCTAGTGAACCGTTTGAGATCAAATTTGCGTCTGTTTCTAGAAAGTCTGTCTGCAGATGAATCCCTACCCTCAAACTCTCGTGGATCGAAGATCCTCATGCTGGTACGTGGGTGCCTCTCTGGAGAAGGATCCTTGGAAGGTGGTTGCTTGTCGGGTTGCTTGTCGGGTTGCTTGTCCGGTCTAGCCGGCTTGTCAGGGACGCCACTTTGGGCGCGCTTTTCAATGCGCGCCCGTATACGATCCGCAATCTTCAACTCCAGATCCTCCACCTCAGCCTGGCGCTGCTGCTCCAGGTCCAGTTCTTCCAGGTAGTCGGCGTACTCCTGGTGGGTAGCAAACTTATCCCTCGGATGTACTTCTGCCAGACTGGTGTCCACCTCCTTCTGCACCGCCGCCGCGGCTTCTCCCTCAGTAGCAGCCGGATCATGTACCAAAGGAGTCCTCCTGGTAGGCATTCTCTTAAACCCTTCCGTTAATTCCTCCTTACAGTTTTTGCCCCTGGGGGGAGGGTGATCCCCTCCACACCCATAGCACCAGGCATTTGCCATCCTTCAGCACTCAAAAAAAATAAAATAAAATAAATTCAAATCAGAAATGACAGTTGGGGTGGAATGGCCTGCACATGCAGAGCCTTGGACGCGTCCTCACCCACCAAGTTTCAAAATCCAACTGTACCGCTCCTAAGCGCACGGCAGCGAAGGGAGGTGCAGCCCCCTGGTGTGTATAATACACACTAACCAACAGCGTTCCCGCCTGCGTCTGGCAGCGGCCACACAGGTGGGTAGTATACGCGCCCAATATATACATGTTAATGACACATTAACATAGACCGTATCAGCGTCAACTCTGTATACTTCTGGTGTGGTTCGTCAGATCACATTGAACCATTCAATTATACTGTTTACTCCCAGTCCAAGACGGATACCCTCACATATACTGCTCAGTACTGCAAACATCATGTTAGACAGATGTGCTTAATCTATGTCAGGGCCAGGGCTGCATTTATGTATCACAAAGACAAAGGGCATGATGCATAAATGCACTATGCCATCCTTAAAGGGTTAAGAGCTAAAGTAATAAAGAATTGATAAAGAGAGATTATAATGCTCTTTCAACTTCTCTTATTAAGGCACCTGCTACATGAAACAGACCGGGAAGTTGAAATAGAGGAGGTCAAAGTGAAAAGGTCTATTGAAGAAACTGGAAAGGAGACAAAGACAATGAATGGATCTGCATAAAAGACATGGTGGCAAAGAGTTGTGGAAAGGGAACGGGCAGGCTGGCATAGAACACTAGAGGATGATGGATTCTGGCAGATGCCCATTGGGAAATGCGGTATACTTTATAAACCACCCAGGAGCAATATATCCAGCAGCCACAAGTCTGCCCAAGTCTACTCTAAATGAAAAGTCCCCATCAACAGACCCTACTGGAACATAGATCATAATCGGTGCAGAGAAGATAGGGTTCACAATAGTTCACCCTATCTGCCATATCAGACCACACATGTAGCCTTAACCCTGTAAGGATGGCATAGTGCATTAATGCATCATGCCTTGGTTGTCATGATGCATAAATGCAGCCCTGGCGAGTAACTTGCCAGTGCTGCATCCAAGCATCATGCCGACCCTTTTGGGGTTGAGACATTCCCGTAGGGTCGGCACGATGCACCAATACAGCACTGGTGAGGTACTCACCAGGACTGCATTGGTGCATCGTGATGACCAATGTTATTTTTTTGCGACATCTGTCCATGAAGGGTTTATTAATGGATTAACAATCTAGATTACTTTTTAAGACTTTGATAGCATGATGTAAATCTCTTATACATGTTTCATTATTGTTTCTGAATGAATGTCTTTCAATTGGACTTGGCTATGAGACGTTTCATCTATTACTTAAGTAGGCATTGTTAGATATGCATTTAGGCATTGATTGAAACTTGGAGTGGATTACTGGGATTACCGAAATGTTATCCTGAGTTATAGTCTGCTCAACACAAAAGATGAATATTGATTTCATCAGCCCTTTGTGATTTCCATTTTAGATGTGTCTATTCTTGTCCAATTGAATGTGGCTTTTTAACATCCATCAGACAGGTAATATCAGCACCGGATTTCTAGACTATACAATTCAATTGATATGGTGAATGGGGCAATGCAAAAACAGGATTGCAGGGTAAATTAGGTACCCTGGTTCTTATCTCTATACAGGTATCAATCATCAGAATGGAGTAGTTTACATTTTATCTAGAGTCATGACTTATTTATGCTTCTAGCCCCTTCTTACCTAGACATAACCCATAACTGAGTCTCACTAAAGACCTGTTCTTTTGTCAGCATTGTCTAAACATAACAATCTATTTCTATCTTGTAAGATACAAATTATCTTCTTATGGTGAATATGATCCTACATTCAGCCATCTTCAGGCAAACAACTGGCTTACTGCTAACACCATCTCCATTCCTCTCAAGTGTACTATTCCATTTACATTTATAATATAACAACTTAATTCTGTCCAAGTCAAATGGTGGTAATCAGCATATATCAGGTGACAGCAGAATTGAATATGTGAACATTGGTTCTCTCTTTATGCAACCCTCCCAGAATTATGTAAATCGGTCGTGAGTTTGCTTTTAGAAGAAGAAATTAATTTAAACCAGAATTCTGTTCGAGAGTTCTCCTATTCACTGGGCCCCATCTACTGACTGGGAAAGGGGTCTATCCTGGCAGAGATTTTGAACAGAACTCCTTTTCTAGAGGCCATTAAACACAGCCTAGAATGTATCAATGCTCACTCATGCTTGCTCCAACTCAGAGGAGTACCTTCCACCTACCAAGATCCAGCCAGGGTACATAAGGAGAAACCTGAAAGGTTGTGAAGACCCCCCATGGACTGTCCGGCCTCATCTTGGCATGACGTCATGAATTGGCCAAGGACATTGAATCCTAGGTGTGGTTGTGGTTGGGAATGACCCTGATTAGTGACCAAAGAGACCTGGATTGAGTTTGACCATGGGTTAGGGAGAAGAGGGAACCCCAAGAGCACTTACGAGAGAGGTGCACAGGGTTCAAGAACCTGAATGGCCTTTGTTTCAGCAGCTAGTCAGGGAGAAATTACTTGAATCTCACTGTGAAGAGAATGTAGATCCCATGAAGTACTTCTCTAGTGAGCATTGCCTATTGTAACAAAGGCAGGCAGGAGATGTCAAGAATAGAAGGTAACATGGGAAAGTAGGTGGACAGAATAGACATTAAGTCATTAAGGCTACATTGCAACATATAATTTATGAGTAGTTTATATTCATAATGACTCATGAGATAAAGTTGTACAGGCTCATAACGCCTATGTTCCTTTTACTGTTGTCAAAGTCAGCATTGTCACACACACTGACGCTGTCAAAAGCTGTATATTTTCAGACTAAATCTGCTGTGACATTTGCAGACAAATAATGGTATAAAGAGGAGAAAGTCTGTACTTAATTATTCAATGTACCTCAACTGCTATCGCTGAACAGCAAGCTAACCTTCTGACCAGAAATCCTTGGTAGTTTAACAATTCTAACTTCAAGCATCCAAAAAGCTCGCACTAATGGCTCTATGCACTGCTTCAGCAGACACCAATTGGCTGTGTCTAATGGTCTGCAGCTAATGCCTCCACAACACTGGGCCAATAGTTCATCACCATTCAATCTCAATTTGACCATCAAGCTGTGTTAAATAGCTTTATTTCTCCTTGTTCAAACATACAGTTTTAGAATTGTAGAATATCCAGAACTCAAATGTCCTGGGTTGTGTTGAGTTGTTAGGATATTGTGGCATTTGTTGGTAGCATAATGTTTTCAGAATACAGTCATGGTGAAAAATATTTACCGATTCTGTGATGTAACTGAGAAAAAGACAAAGTTCATAAAGGAGAGGGGTAGGAACAGGTCTACATGATTTGGAGAAGGAAAGGGGCTGTTCCATCCAGGTATATTATGTATGTATACCATAATGGCTGTAGGATTCATTACCATGAAGGCACATTTATTTAGACAGAGTTAGATGCCTCATCCATGACTTATACCAGCCCCAGTAGGGGCACTAACCTATACCAGACTGTTTTATGTACTCTTACTTACTGGTAAAATACCACCAACCCCCCAGGGTCCCACAGGGCACGGCAGTCTATGTGAATATATGCTGGGAGGGTGATATTATGCAGTTATAGTGAAGGGTAAGTGGCCCCATCTGACTCACTCTACAACCATGCTATCTGCCAGAAGCGGAGTCTCCTGCTGGAGATTGAGCTCAGTTATTGATGCTGCCATCAGTCGTACCAGTAGTTGGTGGTGCCAAATAGGGTCTTAAATGGCTGCCATGTTGACCGGGATTTTGAGAGGAATTTCCACCAAAATGAAAGTTTGCAGGAACCTGTCGTTCAAACTGAAATCCCCAGCAACCAGCACACTGCTGTTTTTAGTGATCTCAAGCAACCAGCTCTCCAAACTACTCAGGAAAGTTAGAAGTATTCATAAGATGTAAATATCGCTTACATGTTTAACCTGTTCTGTCGACAGCCTGTGCTATAGTCGATTGCAGCGAAAAAGGGTGACCTTTCAGAAAAGTTGTTAAAATTCTTAAAGATTCTTAAAATTTCTGAAGTGGGGCCGACAACTACACGAATATTACCTCAAATTCTGTATTTTAGTATACTTTTTTAAAGAATCTTGTGAATCTTCTGATATGAGATGTTAATAAATTAGACCATTACAGACAGCGTTATTAATAATTCTGCTAAAATCAATGTAAGCACAATTTTATTATGAAAAAGTCACCTTTTCTTGCTGCATCGGTCTATCGACTTTTTTACAGCTGCACTCCAACAGCACTGTTTTAAGATTAGGTTTCCTTTCAAAAGCCTAAAACACTTCCGCATGTTTATTTTTTCATGTTGCATTTTGCAAAAATAACCAAATGACTCTATCTATTCCTTCGAGATCCCCCACATTTTAGAATACCTAAAGCCATACTCTTGGGCAACACAGCTACTGTGTTTCAGATATATATACGTCCTCATATCTCATGCGTATATATATTCAATGGTACAATGAGTAATGTGAAGAGGGAGTCATATAGAATACCCAACTCAGTCCCTTGAGTTGTGATACTTTATGATGGAAACATCAGAGGCCTGTTTGTTGATAGATGTATGGCTATATTATGAATGATAACCTTTGTGGGCAGCAATCCTTTGTGTTCAGTGCTGATAAACCAGTATTCTAACTCCTAATGAATAAAACAACCTGCGTTTATCAAATAAGTTTGGAAGGTCCATTTGTCTATTTCTCTGCTATATGAAATGTGTAAAAACTAAAACTGTCTTCTATTTATTCAAAATCTGATTTTACACCTTTCCCATACATTATAGTGCTTGAGAGGAAAACAAAGGAGTAACGTCATATTATAGTTTATTGCAAGGAGGAGCATACACGATTGTTGTGAAGCATTTTGCTTTGATTTTAACATAGATGAGGCAAAAAAATGAGATGAAACAAAATAGAGGCAAATTTGAGAAATCAATCAGACATGTGGCTATGATTATATCTGTCACGTCTGACCATTGGATGTCTGATATAAGTAACACACATTAGGCAAGTTTACCAATGGGCCTACAATACATGTACCGTACCGTCACGATTAAGCGCTGGGGCGCTCTTCAATTTGGCAGGGCTCTCACACAGGCGCTTATACAAGACAGGTGCTTATTCAAGGTCATGATTTTAGTGCTTAATAAATATTTGGGTGCCCCTTTACCCCCAGCGCTTATTCAAGACCTGCAGCGGTACGGTAGCGGGCAGCATGTGAGAAATACTAGATGAAGCACCTCCAGGGAATTCAATCAGACACATGCCCGGATGAAGGCAGGCCAACAACATCCTAATCTGTCATTTCATGGCCCTGGGGCCTCTTTTCTCTATGGAAATGGTGAATGAATATTGTGTATTATAAGGTAGGATGTAGGAATCCCTAAGCCTGTTACAGGAAGACACCTCCGAAAGGTCTCTTGTAAGCTGGCCACCTCACAATGTTATGTCTTTGTACCTAAACCATACTCTGCAAGGATCTGTGTATGATCAAGTCAGGAGCTTGTAAATTGATTGTAAATGGAGCCATTTCTTTTTGAAACATTGCCATGCAGTTTTATTATTTTATCCAGCAATATTTTATTTTCTAGAATAAAATGTCCATGAACAGACTATTTGCATTAAAATTAAACAAAAACTGAATTTGACATTGTATTATTTGTTGCAGGTGAGAATACAATACTCATAACAAGTCATTCTTGTCTACAGATCTGGTGAGTCTCAACCTACAGGTATATTTGTGATTTTCCAAGGAGAATCCTAATGGACTGACCTTTCAGAGAAAGTTAATCTGAAAAAGGAAAGCATCCCTGCCTTAGTAGAAAAGTTGGTATGCATGTACGATAAGCCAATGACAATTAGTTAATCCTCCCAGAACTTATATAGTGATTCATATTTTGAATCAGTCTAGAAAAGCAAATACAAATCGACTTTCATGACCAATTTAACTTTATCCAGAAACAGATCCCAGAACATTTATACCAGCCCAAAACGCATTGATTCCAAATACATATAGAATCAGATTAATGATACTTTTGCATGTAAAACTCTCTTATATCATGTAAAAACTTGTAAAACGTCAGTATTATTTCATGTTCTCACAAAGCATTATTAAAATCTGAAAGTCTTCATGAAGTTGTGACTATTACATCATGCCTAACTGCAGGATGTGATTGTCATCTAAACTAGAAAAAGAGCTGCTAAGTGAATGGCACTGCATGGACTTTTACATGGCTTTTATAGCATTTATACTGTCATGAAAGACTATTCCAATGCCTTTACTCAAAGGAAACCCCAATAAAACTGTCAGAACCACCTTTGTCTGATTGAGATTTATCAATTAATCTTTGTGCAAGCATTCCTTGGTCCCTCTTGCCTCGAGAAGGGAAAAAAGCATATGAGCTCATTTTCTGACAATAAAACCAGTTTTTCAACTGTTAGGATTCTGTGCAGATGGCTTAATATGCTGTGGGATGGAGGTTTGATGTGTGCTGGCGCTGTAAAAGTCCTCATATCATGCCCTTAAATCAAGCAGGGGATTGCAGATTGTAATCTGCACAGCATGAAGGCAATGCATTGAATGAGGGAACAAAGTGAGGAATTGCTCATTGCAGGGGCATATCTGTAGTCTGTATCAGGTACAATAAAGATTAGGAGTTATTTGGATGCTTTACATCATGAACTTTATGATTCATTAGTTTTGGATCAATGCGGACAAGAATTTGGACTCAACATTAGGGCAGGGGTAGACACTAACGCTGGCCCGGGAGCCAATGGCCCATAGTTTTGAGTCCGGGCTTGCAGTTTTCTCAAATATTACCTCCCTACTGGCCTGGGTGGCCCACAGAAGTGGATGAATACATTTTTTGGAGAAGACATATCTACCAAAATATTCATGTTGTATACTGTTGGAAAGATAACATCAGTGGGAAACAGGCCATTCTGGTTAGGCCCTGATATATCTTAACCACAGATATCTATGAATTATTCTTGGCCCACAGATTTATGAACAGGCCCATAGATTTCTGAGGCTATGGGCCCGGGTGACCCATGGCTGAAAAAGTTAGTGTCTACTTTTAAATTGTCTGCTTTGCTATCCCTGGTCAGAAAGATTAGACGTTTTGATGCATTGAATGAACTAGTAAACAGGTCATGGCAACAGTATATCAATGATACATTAGAATATTTGTTTAATCATTGTGTTGCAGCATCCGAATATCAGTTCGTTGTACTACTATGCCTAGCAAAGACCCATTCATTGTAAAGGTCATGGTCCCATATACTACCTTGCAATTTCATCCCCAAAAAAACCATTCCTCTAACACCTGATAGTCTAACACTCATTTACATATATGGCATACACTGGGAAAAGTCGTTTTCGCAGACCGTGTGGCATATACGTACCTGTGTGTATACTACTTAGTATTAGCACTATACTTGAGACAATAATTATAGAGACATTGAGAGAGGTACTTAAGACATCGCAGGATTTTGAAAACAGGGAGAGAAAAACTGGGGCTGCACAGAAAAATATATGCTGAGGAATATATAGTAATTGGAACTCCACACACACTCACAGCAAAGGTAAAGTCAGCCTGATTAACACAGCAGTCCAGAGGGAAATACACACACATACATCAGTTTTTATCACCAAATCTGCATATCCCTGATCAACAGAGCCTACAACCCATACAGTAGCTAATCCCCCCCCCTACATCCCATATATCCAGCTCTCTATATCCCCTGTAATGAGAAATGAACATGCGTGATATTGATCATGATTGACGTGGGTAAGGTTCCACAGAGTTCACCTCTATCTCCCATATCAGACCACACATAGCTTTGATAGTATTTGAACCTGATAGCCCTGACCCTCACTATATCATCTCTCATCAACAACATATTACCGTTTCATTTTCGAGGAGTGCATCATATGTATGCTTTAAAATATTTATTAATTCATTTTTATACATGTTTTATTATCAGGTATTGATTATCATTGAGAAGAAGTGGTATGTATTCCACTCATGATGTGTACCAGTTAAATAGAATGCCACCGACTAACTTTTTCTTTTGGAATTACACCCTAATGTTTAACATTGTCAAAGGGAGTGACAACGTGTAATAGTTTTATCTGCCTAGTCAGGTCAGATACACTTTTCATCATTGGCTAAAACTCACAATCTATTAGCTGAAGAATTTCTTAAATGCTGTCACTAATAACTGGTGGAATTGGCATAATAGATATCATGAGGACATGATGGTCCCCATTTTAGATATGGCTATGTCTCTCATATGTTACATATCAGTAGGGCTCACTTAAGGTTTTCCCAATGAAACCATAATCAGCAAGAGCATTAAATTCCATCGATTTGTTCTTTGGGGTCCTCTTTAAGAACCCCCTAAGCATAATAAGTTGAAGCACATTGGAGATAAATGACCTTGATATTGTTCTCAGGGGGGGTCGTACCAATGCTGGAAGGGATGGGGGGGTCACGTTTTTTCACACTTCTCCTGAGCGATTAATATCCTCTGTGCCTGTCTGCATACTAATGGCTCCCCCAGCCCTCTTCTGTTTGCCATTGACGGAAAATCCACTTTACTAGTTTCCAGCCACACCTCATAACCTTGACCTTGTCAGAATGACAAACTGCCTTGTGAAGTGTAACCTCTGTCCCCTATGAGTCTAAATTGAAATAATGACTGGCCATTGACAAATCAAACTAGAGCCCGATAAGGCCGACCTGGTGGTACTAGCTAACTTTAAAGACACAGCAGAATTAGTAAAACCAATGCAGACCTAAAATAGAACAGTTCAGTTGTACATGGAGGTTGTCATAGACACACCAATACAAAGCTTAACTCTAAGTGAGAGCAACTTCATTACACTATAATCATGCAAAAGAAACTGGAAGTTAATTTTATGTAAGTGTGAATGCATGAGCTACATACAACTAACTCACAGCCAGTGCCTTCTCCCTTCCTTCATCCCACTTCATTCCTCCATCTTCCATCAACTGTTGAACAGTTTGTTAGCACACAGGAGGTAACCTGAACAAGAAGCTCACAACCAGAGAGGGGTGCAAAGGCACAGCTACAATAGCTATTCCCCACACTACAAGCTAGCAATGCTTTCTGGGCACTCTTCATAACCAAAGACCTTTTATCTTTCTAAAACCCTAGCTGGGCCCTTCACTGATTCCCTACAATCTGTGTACAACCCCTTTCATCTACCATCCTTCCGATACCACACCACACTGTCAAATACACTGAACCCTCTGGGCCATGCTGCTACAATGCAACCTCAGTGGAGCTCATTCTCACCAAAAACCTACTGTGGTTTAGTGGCGGTGAGAAAGGATTGAAAGGTTCAAAGGTACAGGGAATTTGAAGAAGATAAATGACTGGGTCTAACTAGGGACATCGGACGCTGTATTTGGCTTTGATTTTCAGTGATTTAGGGCCCTGTGCATCCCCATTTGTTGCCACTCACCACCAATCTCAAAGCTTCACGCTCTTACAACTTTACTTCCTTTGTTGGAAGAAGTAGACTATTGTTAAATCTCAGCCTCTCATTTATCTCATTTTCCTGCCAACGCCCTGAAGGTAGCCAACTCTTGGTTCTTGCATGCTGAAGCTTCTAGCCTTGAAACCAAACACTGGAAGTTGAATAGAAGTTTCTTTCTTTTATTGTCAGAATTGCCAACCTGAGCCTTTATATTAAATTATTACAAAAGTTATTGGGATTAAAGAGTCTCCTCAGATTCCTCCCCTGAGCAGACTGTCATGTCATTTCGAACGTTTTATTGTGATTTAATTTCACAACAAATAGTTATTTGACTCAGAATCCTCCTCCTAAGATACAAAATACGACCACTCTGCATATATACTTACATCAAGCCTGAGTTGACACCAATTTCACTAGAACTACTAGATAGAAACATATATCCAGCACTCATAATTCTAGACATGTGAGGAGTAGGTGATGATAAATAGAGGAAGAAATATATTAGAGAAAAGGTGTAAAGAAAACAAAGATCTAGCTTCTATCATTCATGTAGAGCAGCTGCTATGTTAAGGGGATGCAAAGAGTGGTCAAAATGAACATTATAGAATGTATTGTTCCGGGATATAAATCATTATCAACAGGATATCTTCCATATCAGACCACACATATAGCCCTATTAGCAGGCAGTTAAGCCTGATTACTCTACCCCTCCATGCCCACTAAGTTTTACTCGGTTTTATTTTCCATCCATGAATCATTCATGAATTAAAACAACTATTGATCCGTATATATAGAATCATTGCCTTATAGAGAATTGATTGACAGTCTGGAAAAAGTATTATTTTAAGACTCAAATAGCATGATGCAGATTTTTTTCTCCAGTTTTTTTTTACTGGAGTGGGATATGCGAGTGATGGTTTTATCTATGACTTAACTATGCATTGTTAAGTATGAATTAATCATTGATTAAAAGTTGGAATGGATTACAGGGATGTTCCTAAATGTCATTTTATCAGTTATGGTCTGTTCAACACATGGTTCAAGCATTGATGTCATCAGCGCTTAGTGATTTCTATTTTAGATTTGTCTAGTTCTGGCAGGTTGAATGTGGCAGCTTTTTATCCATCAGAAAATATAATTATAGATGAATGGCCCTCCAAATCCAATAAATGTTACAATGTGTTTATCATATATATATATATATATATATATATATATATATATATATATATATATATATATATATATATACCGCCACACCCACGAACTTCTCAGCTGATCTCACTACTAAAACCTCACCCCTGCATAAAAATGTTAAGGCCCATTTGAGATCCCTCTTATATATCCCTCTTAGCAATTTATAAATACAATCATCCCTTTCCTCCACGTTAATCGGTCTATTGACACCTTCCGCTTGCCTCCAATTGAGAATCCTGATTTTTACAAGCTGCCTGGCTGTCAAGCCTGACCCTGACCTTGCTAGAATGACAAATTGCTTGTGAACTGTTTCCTTCGTCCCCTGTGAATCTAAATTGAAATTCCGCAAGCCAACGCTCCCCTCCCCTTATCGGGACCAGTCCCTTCTGGACACCAATGTATAATGTATTTGGTATAGGCTGATAAGGCTGCCATGTATCTTCTGAAGCAGTGGCCCCACCCAACTGGAGGGGGAAAGGGAGGTTGCCACCATTTCAAAGCGCAGAGCTAAAACCAGTTTCTATCAGAAATCACCCTATTACAGAGGCGTATCTCTCTGGGATTCTTTAGATAATAAAACTCAAAGGTTACCCACTAAAAGACGCTTTAAACATGCAATAGATAAACTACCGTCACTAGATTAGTCTAAATACGGACTCAGCCAACCTGTTGACAACTTACATTATTGTTTCACTGGCTTGTTGCCCTTTTCATTATCTATGGAATTGTACATATATGTGACACAACCTGCAAAAAAAGCTCTTAGTACAGGGTGCACTAAGGTCCCTTTTCCTAGTACATGTCACATACATTGATCATGAATATCGCTGCTTAACGAACATGCAGAACACTGCTCACAGAGCCTATTGTCTTATACAGGGCACTTAGTTATTAGATTAGTTAGTTAGCAATGTATGGCGAACCCTGGATATAGATTGTCAATCCCATATGTGTGCGTCGAGAACAGTCCCATAGGGACTATTCGTGCAATGAATAACCTCAACTTTAGCTTCATCCTAAAGCTTGATAAAAAAAACATTGTAGAGCTCAGTGGTCAGGACTACTACCATATACATGATCTGGGAGTTTACCGAACCCTTACCTTTTCTCTCTTTAACTTATCCTTTCTCTAGCCTTATCTAATTCCCCACATATCACCTGTACCAGCACCTAAAGCAGCATGCCTGTGGTCTGGAGGAACACCACAGAGGCCCTACACCCCACCCTCCTAAAACATCCTGATACATAGACAGAGGTCCACAATGATCTGTCTAAAGGACAGGTTTCTTCACGAGTGGTACCTTGGATCATATCACACTTGGCTCCACCTCGAGTGATATGATCCAAGGTACCACAAGTGGAGAAACCTGTCATTCAGACTGATTAGAGTGGATCTCTCTGTTTATTTCATGTAATTATTGATAAATTATACTTAAAAAGAACATTTAAAGATTGGTTCATTGCTTTTCTAGTGACACAACCATGGAGAAATAACCCATGGAAAATGAGCATCAGTTTCTCCACGGGGGTGTGGAGAACAGCCATTATAGTATGTAAGCATAGTAGATTCGTTTCTCCACATGAAAAAAAAAAATCCCCTGCTCAAAATTAGCAGAACCCATTGTGGGTGCCATGTAGTGGCTATGACGAAGAGGGCAGTTATTGGGTAGTTGAGGTGGAAAACTGGTTGTGGCATGGGGATTGTATGTTGCTTTGATTCCCTGTGTGTTAGTCCTTGGTCAACCCCCATTTGTTGCCACTTACCCACACTTCACCCAGCTTCCGTTTTGCTTACAACACCACTGCTCATGGAGAGGCATTATATTTTGACATGATTCAGAGCTCCTGCTGCAAGACCTCTATGAGTATGCCTTTTTTTCATTTATTGCAAGGGTAGGGGTAAAATTATCATTCATCATCAATCCGCTAAGAAACTATCAAACTTTTAGATGGTTGGAATGGATTCAATTATATCAGAATTTTTTCATATGGAAAATTATGGAAAGAGGATATTCTTGAATTCTATGATTTAGACAGTTGTTTCATTATATTTTTGAAATACAAACAAGAACTATAGAATACAGGTGCCATCCACAGGCCAAGCAATATGCTGTAGTTTATAAATGAGTCAGACTTTACTATCTTGTTGATTCATTAATCCTCTGGTAACAGAAAGTGATTTCAATTAACATAAACAAGCTGCAAATGGGATCTATATTGTAAGATCCAAATTATCTTCCTACATTCACCCCTTGTCTGGCAAACAACTGGCTTGAGGTAAATACCTTTTTGTTTGTCTCAAGTGTACCATTTGATTTACATAATGGACTTCGTTCCATCCTATTCTAATGCCAGTAATCAGCATATATCAGGTGACAGCAGAATGAAAAATGTCTACATTGATTCTTCCTAACGCAAACTTTCCCGGAATTATGCAAATCTCACGTATTTGCTCTCACAATAAGGAATGAATTAAATCCAGCTTTCTGCTTATGAGATCCTCCTATTCCTAGGGGCCACATCTATTGACTGAGAAAGAGGCCCGTGCTGGCAGAAAATTCAAATAAAACTCACTGGTAGAGGCCATAAACACAGCTTAAAAAGCGTGAATGCTTTCTCCTTCCCTGCTCTCAGGAGTAACTGCCATTAAGTTCCCGAGATCTAGTCGTAGTACATTAGGAGAACCCTGAAAAGGTGTGATGACTCCCCATGGACTGAGATCCTCCTCTTGGAATGACGTCATGAATTGGCAAAGGACATTGAATCTGAGATGTGTCCATGGAGGGAAATGACCCTGATTAGAGCAAAGGGACCTGGATTCAGTTTAACTATGGGTGAGGGAGAAGAGGGGGCTTCCAAAAGCACTCAACCAGGTCAGGAAGGAAAGGGCTGCACCTGAATAGTCTTCACTTCAAACAAATAGTGGCTTAGGAGAGAGTATTTGAAGTATACTATAAAGAGAATGTAGATTCCATGCAGTATTTAAACAGTTGTCATTAGCTTGTAAAAGACAGAGATGAGAAGGATAGAAGGTGAAATAAGAACAAGGAAACGAACGCATACTGGAGTCAAACAGAGCGTTAATTTTCATTTAAGATTCAAAAGGACTCTTAAGATACACTTGTCAAGTCAATACATCTTAAAATAGACAGTGTCACAAAGGTCCCTAATGGCTCTATGTACTCCTTGAGAGGGCATCAATTGGCCATGTCTAATGGTCTGCAACTAATGCATTCACAACCCCAGGCCAATAATCTATAACCGTTCAATCTTAATTTAAATATCAAGTTTTCTTGAATAACTTCATACATCCTTATTACCAAATATATATTTTAAATTGTGGAATTTCCAGAAGGATTTCAGGATTTTGTTAAGAAAAGATCATTAATGGTGTAGGAATTCACATTGAAATGTATTCATGGGTAAAGTGTGGTCCAAAACATGATAATGTAAAGCAATCAAGAAATAGAAAGGTACAGAAAGGAGAGAGGTGGATGAGAAATACAGATCTGGACACGAGAAGAGGGATATTTTAATCCATGTATATTTATACAGATGCATCAAATGGCTGTAGGATTTATTATCATGAAAGGACATTCAATTAGACAGAGTTGGATGCCCAATCTATAATGTACATCACTCCCACTAGAGGTACTCGACCTACAACAGAAGGCTTTATGTACTGTCACTTACTGGTAAAATACCACCATCCCCCCAGGGTACTATAGGGCAGGGCAGCCTATGTAAATATATGCTGGGAGGGTGATATTATGCAGTTATAGTGAAGGGTAAGTGGCCCCGTCTGGCTCACTCTCCAACCTTGATACCTGTCAGGGTAGAGTTCAGCTAATCACTGCTAGTTTGTGATGCCGGCTGTCATCAGGAAGGCGTTTCACTGTATCATCCGGAGGGTCCGTACGTATGTACTATTTTTGCGTTTCACTTCATTTTTGTGTTTCAGCTCAACATGTCCGCATCTTACGGAAAAAGATACGGCCGCCGTATGTACATACGGCGAAAATTGCGTTTCAGCTCAACATGCGGAGCACAAAAATTCTGCATCTTTGGCGCATTTAGTCCAAAATATACGGAGGGGTAGGGCGGGTGGTATGTCAAATAATGCACATATACCCTGTTTTTTAGGGCCGTATGTGTCTTTTGTGTGCCTTATGTGACTTTTGCTCTGTATGTGTCTAAATTATACCTTTATAACCAAAGAAACAAAATATATATATTGACTTTCAAAGTAATTATACAAAATAATGTCTTTTCTTCTGTAACTCTGCAAATAATGGCCCTACAGAGCTGAAACTCTGCGTATAGCCTCCTTGTGTATAAACGGTGGTAGACAATAGCCATCACAGTACAGAGCTGGCTGGGCGCCAGAGGTGAAGAATAATGGTTTAGGTCCACATGACCTCCCCCATTTGGCATTTTTTGGCATTTCTATACATCCCTTATATGTTTCAAACTTTGATATAGTTATAGCAGTCACAGCTAATGCGCCAGTGCTTGAGCGTCAGTTCCCACTTACTACTATACCTAGAAAGCTCCAATCTGTTTTACACATTTCCATATACTACTTACTCCGAGCCTGAGTTTAACAAACATTTACATGTACTACTGAGTACAACAACTATAATTGTTTTATTGCTATAGGCAGATAAAGGTAGTTGTTTGGCTAACCAGTCAACCTATTTTGACATTCTTAAGAAATTAAGAGAAAGAAGTTTGGAAGCGAGAACATGCTGTAGAGAAAACTGAAATGGTGAGACCTGTCCGAGAACAAATACAGAAGATGTACACAGATACTGGGACAGAAAGTGGTGGGAACTGCACAGAAAGGTAGAGAAAGATTAACTGATGCAGAAACCCAGAGGGAAATAAGGCTGCAGACATACAATTTAGCTTTCTCCACTAAGCGTGCACAGTCCTGATCAACAGACCGTACGACTAATCCCCTTCCAAATTCTATACATCCAGCTCTCTATCTCATTTAATGTGAAATGAATCTATGAGATATATATCATGATTGATAGGGGGAGGGTGGGGTTCATCAGAGTTCACCTTTATCTCCCATATCAGACCACATATAGCCTTAATAACAGGTGTTTAAGCCTGATAACCGTATTGCTTCCCTGCCATCTCTCAACAACTATATTTCACTGTTTTTTTCATTGAACGTATCGCTATTATGCTCTAAAATAATCTATTAAGTCGTGTGACTACCTGCTTTATCAGGTATTGATGAGCATAAAGAGAAACCTTTGTCTATTCTACTAGTCTTTTGTACTAGTTGAAAAGAATGGCACTTATAATAGATGGGTATTGTATTATAGCCATTTTTGTGGTGCCTGTTTCTGCTATATTTCACACATCAGTGATGCCACTAAAATCATCACCAATGAGATCACCAAAACAAGTTTGGGATGCGTGAAAAAAGAAAAGAAAGAAAGTATGGTCTTATTGTTAACAGGAGTCTTATATTACGGCAACAGCAACAGGTAAATAGATTTCACCTGTTAAATCATACTGAACCAAATTTCTTTATATATCTTTAAAAAAAACAGAAATGTATGAAAGTGAGGGCTGATTAGTAGCAAGGTATTATAAGTGGAAAGTGAGGAAGTCAAGAGTGCTGTTCTACATGCACTATAACTCAACTGAACAGTGCTACTATCCCCTTAATGGGTAATTAGCTTATCTCTCACCCTAGAATTAAAACTGAAAGTATCTCTGCTAATTGGAACAGGTGCATAGGGCAAAGGCACACCTAAACTACGAACAATGCATTCTCTGATAAGCAGCATGAGTGGTTGAGTATGGTAGAGTAGGTAGTTGTGGTGTGTAGCTGGAGGCAATTTGAGGATTAATAATAGATGAAGGCAGACCCCAACCCTTGTCAGTCCCTATCAGCAGAGAGGCTGGTTTCTGAGCCATTTAGTCATCCAACCTGCCAGCTCTACCTATTCTGACAGCTGAAATGGGATGTGGGGTAGGGGCCTACCACATGTTAACCCATACAACATGCCTCCATATCAGCAGTGCGCAATAATTGATAATTGTCTAGGGGACTCCAAGTCGCCTAAGGGGGCAAGGGGACTCACAGGCTGACCTAAGGGAGTCACCTTGGGGAGTCATATGTCTAGAGAGTGATATGACTCCCCAGGTGACTCCCTTAGGTCAACCAGAGAGGCATTCTGGAGGCAACCTGGACTCCCTTTTGACGCTGTTTCTTTTCTCTGTGCTGGATTAGATTCTCAGAGAGTTAGCGTCAGGTCTAACCCCAATCGTTGCTACTCACCCACAGGGTTACCACTTCACTTCCGTTGGGAAAAGAAGACTATTTCAAATATAGGCCTCTAGCTTGTCTCATTTTCCTGCCAACACCCTGAAGGAAGTCAATTCTTAGTTCCTGTTTACTGAAGGTTTTAGCCTTGAGGCATTTGACCCTTGAGATATAAAACTGAAAATTGAATAGAATTGCCATTGTGCTGCCTTCACTGACCTATCACTGAATCTTTTTAGATCAGAGTTGAGGAAATCTAAGGTATATTTACAAACCACAGTTGGTTACTTGTAATTTTCCAACCCTCAGCAAAGTTTTACATTTTGGACCATGGATTATTTATAAAACATGTATTGATCCATGGGAAACCTAAATCTTAACAAAGAATGGATTGTCACTATGAAAACAAGTATTTCGTTAACGGTTCAATATCATGATATTCTATTCATGTTATTGTTTGTGAATGTAGTTGGATGTGTGAGCGAATGTTTTATCTATGACTTTTGCAGGTATTGTTGGGTATGCTTTTAGTCACTGATTACTGGGATGTATCTGAAATGTTATCATGAATTATGGGCTGCTCGACACAAGAGATGATCATTGATTTTATCAGCCTTTTTTGATTTCCATTTTAGATTTGTTTATTTCTGTCAGATTAAAATGTGGCATATCAATATCCATCAGATTGATTACAGATGAAATGGTCTAGCAACTTTGATTAAAGCTGCAATGTGTTAATACTATATAATGTAGGGGTGCTCAACCTGAGGTTAATGCATAATAATAGCCACAAATCAATTTCTGTTTCCAAAAAATACACCTTGAATTGACATGGATGGTGAGGGGCTGGCCAATGCAGCAAAAATAAAGTGATTGGAAGGTAAATGATGCAGTCTGGGTAATAGCTTTAGTAAAGGTAGTAATCATCAGGACAAAATAGTTTAATTTCTATCCATAGTCACTAAATATCTATGATTGTCATTATATACTTTATATTTCTAACTACATCGGCATGCTGATGATCAGCTTAGATTATCAGTATGACATTGAAACATGATTTCAAAGATTAACATCAGCTTCAATTTCAACTTGTTTCATCATGATATAAAATTATGTAATAACCCACTTATAATGCCTGTCAAACAAATTATACAAATTAGCATTGACAGTTGAAATTACACAGTGTAGCAGCACAAAATCCATTCCCTAATCTATATATCCATTGATTATAATGTTATATTTGTAGCCTTTGGGCTGCAGAGTGGAAAGGGAGCATCAATGTACTCTTTATTCATTGATATACTCCAATACTATCGAATAGTTATGATAGGTTCGGTCCATACAGACCCTATGGATCTGCTAAAAAGCCCTCGGCTGGTTTTAAAACTATATATTATATAGTAGTGATGCATATATGATATGTTATACATTAATGATCAAATCTGCGTAATTTACAGAATATCCCTTTCATTGTGCAATCTCCAAAAGGAAAAACGATTATCTTTCAACTAAAGCACCAAAATAGAAGTGCATGAATAGACCAATTTACCATCTATAGTAGAATAAATACTTGAAACTAGACCCAAAATCTCTTGTGCAGTTAATATTTCAACAATGGAAACCTCTAAGCGTTCTAAGGTTCACCTGAGATGAATGGCAGTATATATTTCTTTTTTATTGGAACAGTATCACCACTTGACAAGGGTGGGTGGTTAACATTCTCACGCTTCCCTGAACCGATTAATACCATCTTTACCTTCCTGCGTACGAATAGCTCCTTCAATCCCTTGCATTTGCCACCCACTGAAAATCCATATTTTACAAGCTGCCTGGGATTAGCATTTGACCTTGGCCTTGGAGGGATAACAAATTGCCTTGTGAAATGTTCCGTTCGTCCCCTGTGAATCTAAACTTAGATTCCACTAGCCAACGCTCTCCTTCTTATCAAGACCAGTCCCCCTGGACACCTTTGTATAATGTATCTGGCATAGCCTGATAAGACTGCAGTGTTACCTTTGAATTGGTGGTTCCAGCCAAGGGGAGGCACATAGAAATACTAAACAGGTGCTGGCAACTCCCTAAAATGACTATGCAAGCGACTTTTGAACCTGTAGCCATTTTTCACCCTGGCTTATGAAGCCATTGTGGAAAATGAACCTGCTCTTAAATCATAGTAAGTGCCTTTTTGCAATGGATATTTCAGATATTTGCCTTCACTTTTCAATTGTGAAATCATCATGAATGGAAGGAGAACTATATGTATTAGCAATTTAGTATTTCAAAATATCTCCCAATGATTTTTCTAAGTAGTGCACTAAATACTTGCACCAGACATGGGAGAGAGTAGCTCTCTATTCTCAGAAGAATGAAAATGTGACTGGTGTGCCAAATTTGTGACGGAAAAAAAGCACCCCATCAGTAGAACCACAACATTATCTAGTAAAATCCGGGAGAACTTTGGTACCAGAAGTATAGCAGCTGAGAAAACTGAATTTTAAATTATATTTGTATGTGTATTCTAATACACTAATACACCAGAAAGGCCTAGAGGGAGGTGTATTCAATGGGATTACATAACAAGCAGAGGGGTAAGGCAGCCCCAAAAATGACCCTGCCTTGAGCATTCACACCTTGGTAGGTGGGAGGGGTGGGGGGTAATGTGGAGGGAGGCATGTAGAGAAATGGCCCCGGCTTCATAAGTCTTTGCAGGGTCATTTCCTGGTCATTGCTTAGACCTGCTAAACCCATAAGGGGAGAAGGAGGTTGCAACCATTGCAAGGCTAATCTCAAAGGATGGAAAATCCCTTCTAGCCCTATGATGCATTCACAAGTACTGATATTTTCTTTGAAGGAGACCAGAAGGGTGCTGAGGAATCGGTTTGCATCGGGCACCTGTCCATACTTAATATTGATTTGTAAGAAACTGCGTGGAAGGGCATTACAATATAATTCATAGAAATTTGCTATTTCTAATGCAACCACCATGTTATAGTGGAAAATGTGGCTATACATTTTGTTTTAAGGGCAGTTGACCAATTATAAGCATATTTCAATTTGTAATGAAATATCTAACTAAGCCAATTCCAGGATGACCTACACACTGGAAGCCTGGCACACTGCACCTCATTCCATATACCTTCCATCATCTTTCTCTATAGTAGACAAAAGGTAATCCCTGTGAGAAACTGGTATGGAAAGTGGTGAGTGGCATACATAAGGGAAACTAAGACAGTCATTTTGCTTCAGGTTAGAGAGACAGTACCACTATTAGTCAGCACACATATTCTGTGGAGCAGTGTTCTCCATGCACTGATTGTAACTCCCTGACGTCCTGGCACTATATGGTCCTATATGTTTTATCAGTATTTCCTACTCAGCCTAAAGTATGAATGATGTTTTTTTTTGGCATGAACATGAATTTCCTTTTTTTAAGTAAACCCATTTTGAGGTTCAAGTAGACATTTTATTCTTAAATATTTACGAAGATCGGCTGCCTCAGTGGTCTAATGTATATTGAAACTAGAGGCTCCCAGACCTACACCTCCTGGGACTATGCCAATCTGAAACCCCTTACCTATTTAGCCAACCCTTTCTGTAGCAGCTGTGTAGCCTCATCTGGGGTCCCCACACATCACTTATAAAGCTACTTTCATCTGACACTCTGCTAAACCATGTTGTTACAAATGCATCCCTTGCTCAGCCTCACTGAAATCCATTGAGGGTGCCATGTGATTGCTGTGAGGAAAGGGGTAGGTAAAGGTTGGTTGGGGAAGAAAAATGGCGGTGTCCTGCTTCTGACATTGAGGGGATGTATGCTTTGATTCTCTGTGCATTAGACCTCAATCAGCCCCTATTTGTTTGCCACTTACCCATGGTCTCCCAGCTTCCTTCTCTATTACAGCGTCTATTCCCATGGACGAGGGGCACTACTCCCATGTGATTCAGGGATTTTGTTTATCTCATATCCCTGACCAAATCCCTGCTGGCACTGTAGGGAACTGTGAACTTTTCTGATACTAACTCTGTAGGAACACACAATGTTGTGAAAAGAACAATTCCTAACTAATACCTCTATCACTGAATAACAATGAAGAACACCTCTTGATTAGGAATCCTCTATAGTTTAGCAATGCTTTATTCAAGGAGCCTAGGAAAAGTCCCTCTAATGGCTCTATGCTCCACTTCAGGGGGCATCAATTGGTCATGTCTAATGGTCTGCAACTAATGCCTCCACAACCCCAGGCCAATGATTTATCACCATTCAATCTCCATTTTAACCCTTAAATGTGTTAATCAACTTCATTTTTACTCGTTATCACAAATGATTTTGAGAATTGGTGAATTTCCAGAACACGTTTGTCCCGGATTGTGTCGAGTTGATTTAATACTGTGGCTTATGTTGAAAGCAGAATGGTGAATGAAAAGTATTTACTATTATATTGTGGTCCAAAAAGAGATTAAGTGATGCAATCAAGAAAGAAACAAAGTTCATAAAGGAGGGAGGAGATATATGTAGATACACCATATGACTGTAGCGTTACTGTAAAGGCAAATGTATTAAGGCAGAGTGAGATGCTTTATCTATAACTAATATCCCCCCTGCTAGGAGTACTTTTACCTACACCAGACTGTTTTATGTACTGTCGCTTACTGCTCAAATACCACCAACCCCCCCCCAGGGTACCACAGGGCAGGGTGGTCTATGTGAATATATGCTGGGAGGGTGATATTATGCAGTTATAGTGAAGGGTAAGTGGTCCCATCTGACTTAGTCTCCAACCATGCTATCTGCCAGAAGCGGAGTCTCTTGGTGGAGTTTGACCTCAGTCTTTTAAGAAGGTATGGAACATTGACCTGTCTATTTCTGTATTATTTGAAATATGTAATAACATTCTTTTTTCTACTATTTATTAAGAAGAAGATCATACATGACAGTATTTGAAGGGAATACAGTTATGTAATAAGTTCTTTAGGAGCCTAGAAATTGGCAAATATACATTCCTCTGATGCAAGATGAAACAAAATGAGACAGCTCTGTGGAATTTGACCAGACGTGTGACTAATAATATGTCAGATCTGGATTATGGATGAGGGGTATGACACATATTTGACGAGCTAAGCACTAGGCCCACAGTCCACAAAGCAGGCAGGATGTGAGAGACACAAGATGAGGCAACTCTGGGGAAATCAATCAGACACGTGGCCGGATGTGATGGTGTCCAGATCCCTCTGTAGACAGGCTTACTAAGGGAGTGGTCATTTTTTAACAACAGGGGGGGGTTGGTGGATTGGGGGGGGACCAAAAAAATTTGGACCCCTTGAAGGGGGGGGGCCAACAAAATTTGGACCCCTCTTGAGGGGGGACCAAAAAAATTACACCCCTTTTTAGCGAAAAAGCCCGCGCGTTACTATAGCTCAAAGGGGTCGGCCGCGCTCATTTTCAACCTGCCTAGGGGGGGACTGAAAAATTTGTGACCCCTTCCGCAGGGGGGACCAAAAGAATTTCGACCCGCTCGCGCGAAAATCCACCAACCTCCCCCTGTTGTTAAAAAATGACCACTCCCTAACTGGTTTTATGTCAGGTCAGGGTGTGGGATAAGATACCTGTGTGTCCATATTGGACCTGAGTCTTATTTGTCCGTGGAAATCCTGAAAAGATGTTGTTTTTTATCTTCTATTTAATCTATTTAGCTATGTTATACAAAGCATGTTTGGGCTGAGTGATTTTCAATCAGCCTTGGATTTGGCAGGTTACCTTTGAAGACTATTGCATTTAATAAAAAAAGAACTAATCCCTACATAAACAGAAAAATTGCCTTTCATGTACGATAAAGAAGTAACAAATACTTAATCTTCCATATCTTCCAAGTCATATTTTGAATTTGTCTAGAAAACCAGAGGATGCACAGAGGGTTGGCTTCAATGACACATGCATTGAACTGCGTTCAAAAGGAGCTTAAAACATATTTATATCCACCTGCTGTGTAACTACAATTAAATGAATATTGTAGTTCTCACAAAGCATTCTAAGAGTCGCAAACGATTTATGAAGTAATTTGTGAGTATTACATCATGCCTTCCTGCAGGATACCTTTGCCATCTAAACTAGGTGAGCCGCCAAGTGAGGAAACCATATGAATCTTTACACAGCTTTTACAGCAATTATACTTATAAAAGACTTTTCCAATACTTTCTCCCAAAGCAAGCCCCCATAAAACTGTTAGAACTGTCTGGTTGATATTTATCAATTCAGCTCTGTTATACAAGAATCTTTGAACATATTTTGCCAGAGAGGTGAGAAGGATAAGGATGTAGAGAGAGCATATGCTAAGGGCATACAAAGAGTGCTGGGTCTTACATAGGTAAAGATGGTGAAGAAAGATTAACTGATGCAGAAATACAGATGCAGACACATATTATATCAACTTGTTCAACTAAGCCTGCAAAGCCTTGACTACAGGGTCTACAACTTACACAGTAGCCAATCCCCTCACCCGGTGGGCACAAAATTCAGTCCATTTATCAACGTTGATTCAATGTTTTGTGCCCACTGGGCAGCTACATCCCATAGATCCAGCTCTCTATATCTCATGTAATGTGAAATGAACCTGTGAGATATAGATCATGATTGACGTGGGCAGGATAGGGTTCATCAGAGTTCACCTTTATCTCCCATATCAGACCACACATAGCCTTAATAGCAGGTATTTGAGCCTGATAACTCTACTCCCTTTCCTGTCATCTCTCAACTATCTTTTACTCTTACTACATTTTTGAGTCGTGCACCATTTGTTCCAATATACACATTGAATATGTAATCAGCATTGACACAAAATGGTGTGTATTTTATTTGTGTTTTGAACCACTTATAATAGAATGGCATGAACTAAATTTTGTTTTTCTCTTTTGTCAATGTTACCTAATATAATGTTGTCAATGGAAGTGATACTGCATGATCATTTTATTTGAGCTTAGATTACCACAGTAGTCATGTAATGGATACACTTTCCATCATTGACTGAAATCAGAATAGATTACTGGCAAGTTTCCCAGGAACTTGGTGTATTTTGCACAGTGGGTTGTAATTGTATTATGAGCATTATTGTGGTTCCTGTTTCTGCTGTATTTGATGTGTCAGTAAGGCATCAGAACAAAAAGCATCCCCAATGCGGCCACCAATGCTGGTAGGGGATGCAGAAAAAAAGGAGAAAATGATGGTTTTATTGGGGAATAGTGATTTACATTTTGGCAAATGTGACAGGTAAATTCATGTTACCTGCCAATTCATGATGAAACAAAGTAACATTAATGAGATAATTATCTATGAAAATAGATATAAATCTGCAAAAGCAAAGATCAGTTAGGAACAAGGTACTGTTAGTGGCAAGTGAGCAGTCAAGAGACACTGCAACTCAATTTCACAGTGCTACTCTCATTTCAACGATTAACTTGTTTATCCCTTACTCTAGAATTACGCCAGAAAGTATCTTCTGTGAATTTGAACTGGTGCATTGGGGCAAAGACACATTAAAACGATGAACAGTGCATTCTCTGATAACGGCATGAGGCAGTTCTGCGTTGTAGAGTAGGTAGTTGTTGTGTGTAGCTGGAGGCAATTTGAGGATTAATAATAAATGAAGGCAGACCCAACCCTTGTCAGTCCCTATCAGCAGAGAGGCTGGTTTCTGAGTCATTTAGCCATCCCATCCTTACCCCCAGCTTTACCCACTCACATAAAGTATCTGAAGCTCCAAGCAGAATGGGGTGTTAGATAGTGAGGGGGCATGCTATATGTTATTCGAAATGAAATGCCTTCATATTGACATTGTGCTTCAATATCAATATTTTGTAATGCCATAGTGTAAGATCAGATGAGGTAAAAATAGCCAATCGCACAGTACAATATGGCTAGTAGAATCCAGAAAATGTTTAGCATAAAGGAATTGTTTATTATTCAAATTTTTACCCAACTGTCAGACTATACATATATCTCCATGCTTTTGTAATACCAAGATGATTTACTTACACTGATAATAATGGACCTGGAAATGTTAGTCACTACGGACTACATTTCTATAGTCACATGAATGTAGCAAAAACGTCTATACCAAGTTAGTCACCTATGTCTAAAGTAAGTTAGTCATATAGTCAACCTATAGTCAGCCATTAAATTGGCTGATTTGGGCTATATAGTCAAGTGACTATGAATTTAATGGTTTCATGGTCTAAAGTAGTCACTATGACTAATAGATATAGTCAATCATGAGAAATAAGGGAAACTTAAGTATTGAAGGCAGGTCAAGGTTCAGCAGGGTAAACATGGCTAGGATAAAGCAGGGCAGGGGACAGACCAGGATAAGGCAGGCCAGGGGACAAGCTAGGATAAGGCAGGGCAGGGGACAGACTAGGAAAAAGCAGGGCAGAGACAGGCTAGGATAAGGCAGTGCAGGGGACAGGTGAGGATGAGGCATGGCAGGTGACAGGCTAGGATAAGGCATGGCAGGGGACAGGCTAGGATAAAGCAGGGCAGGGACAGACTAGGATGAGGCAGGGCAGGGGACAGGCTAAGATAAGGCAGGGCAGGGGACAGGCTAGGATAAAGCAGGCCAGGGGACAGGCTAGGATAAGGCAGGCCAGGGGACATGCTAGGATAAAGCAGGGCAGGGACAAGCTAGAATGAGGCAGGGCAGGGGACAGGCTAGGATGAGGCAGGGCAGGAGACAAGCTAGGATAAGGCAAGGCAGGGGACAGGCTAGGATAAAGCAGGGCAGGGGAAAAGCTAGGATGAGGCAGGGCAGGGGACAGGCTAGGATGAGGCAGGGCAGGGTACAGGCTAGTAGGATAGGGCAGGGCAGGGACAGGCTAGGATGAGGCAGGGCAAGGGACAGGCTAGGACAAGGCAGGGAAGGTGACAGGCTAGGATAAGGCAGGGCAGGGGACAAGCTAGGATAAGGCAGGGCAGGAGACAAGCTAGGATTAGGCAAGGCAGGGGACAGGCTAGGATAAACAGGGCAGGGACAAGTTAGGATGAGGCAGGGCAGGGAACAAGCTAGGATGAGGCAGGCCAGGGGACAGGCTAGGATAAAGCAGGGCAGGGACAAGCTAGAATGAGGCAGGGCAGGGGACATGCTAGGAAAAGGCAGGCCAGGGGACAAGCTATGTTAAAAAAGGCCAGGAGACAGGCTAGGATGAGGCAGGGCAGGGGACAGGCTAGGATAAGGCAGGCCAGGGGACAGGCTAGGATAAAGCAGGGCAGGGACAAGCTAGAATGGGGCAGGGCAGGGGAAAGGCTAGGAAAAGGCAGGCCAGGGGACAGGCTAGGATAAAGCAGGGCAGGGACAAGCTAGAATGAGGCAGGGCAGGAGACAAGCTAGGATTAGGCAAGGCAGGGGACAGGCTAGGATAAACAGGGCAGGGACAAGTTAGGATGAGGCAGGGCAGGGAACAAGCTAGGATGAGGCAGGGCAGGGGACAGGCTAATAGGATAGGGCAGGGCAGGGCAGGGACAGGCTAGAATGAGGCAGGGCAGGAGACAGGCTAGGATAAGGCAGGCCAGGGGACATGCTAGGATAAAGCAGGGCAGGGACAAGCTAGAATGAGGCAGGGCAGGGGACAGGCTAGGAAAATGCAGGCCAGGAGACAAGCTAGGATAAGGCAAGGCAGGGGACAGGCTAGGATAAAGCAGGGCAGGGGAAAAGCTAGGATGAGGCATGGCAGGGGACAGGCTAGGATGAGGCAGGGCAGGGTACAGGCTAGTAGGATAGGGCAGGGCAGGGACAGGCTAGAATGAGGCAGGGCAAGGGACAGGCTAGGACAAGGCAGGGAAGGTGACAGGCTAGGATAAGGCAGGGCAGGGGACAAGCTAGGATAAGGCAGGCCAGGGGACAGCCTAGGATAAAGCAGGCCAGGGGACAGGCTAGGATAAGGCAGGCCAGGGGACATGCTAGGATAAAGCAGGGCAGGGACAAGCTAGAATGAGGCAGGGCAGGGGACAGGCTAGGATGAGGCAGGGCAGGAGACAAGCTAGGATAAGGCAAGGCAGGGGACAGGCTAGGATAAAGCAGGGCAGGGGAAAAGCTAGGATGAGGCAGGGCAGGGGACAGGCTAGGATGAGGCAGGGCAGGGTACAGGCTAGTAGGATAGGGCAGGGCAGGGACAGGCTAGGATGAGGCAGGGCAAGGGACAGGCTAGGACAAGGCAGGGAAGGTGACAGGCTAGGATAAGGCAGGGCAGGGGACAAGCTAGGATAAGGCAGGCCAGGGGACAGGCTAGGATAAGGCAATGCAGGGGACAAGCTAGGTTAAAACAGGCCAGGAGACAGGCTAGGATGAGGCAGGGCAGGGGACAGGCTAGGATAAGGCAGGCCAGGGGACAGGCTAGGATAAAGCAGGGCAGGGACAAGCTAGAATGAGGCAGGGCAGGGGACATGCTAGGAAAAGGCAGGCCAGGGGACAAGCTATGTTAAAAAAGGCCAGGAGACAGGCTAGGATGAGGCAGGGCAGGGGACAGGCTAGGATAAGGCAGGCCAGGGGACAGGCTAGGATAAAGCAGGGCAGGGACAAGCTAGAATGGGGCAGGGCAGGGGACAGGCTAGGAAAAGGCAGGCCAGGGGACAGGCTAGGATAAAGCAGGGCAGGGACAAGCTAGAATGAGGCAGGGCAGGGGACAGGCTAGGAAAAGGCAGGCCAGGAGACAAGCTAGGATTAGGCAAGGCAGGGGACAGGCTAGGATAAACAGGGCAGGGACAAGTTAGGATGAGGCAGGGCAGGGAACAAGCTAGGATGAGGCAGGGCAGGGGACAGGCTAATAGGATAGGGCAGGGCATGGCAGGGACAGGCTAGGATGAGGCAGGGCAGGAGACAGGCTAGGATAAGGCAGGCCAGGGGACATGCTAGGATAAAGCAGGGCAGGGACAAGCTAGAATGAGGCAGGGCAGGGGACAGGCTAGGAAAATGCAGGCCAGGAGACAAGCTAGGATAAGGCAAGGCAGGGGACAGGCTAGGATAAAGCAGGGCAGGGGAAAAGCTAGGATGAGGCATGGCAGGGGACAGGCTAGGATGAGGCAGGGCAGGGTACAGGCTAGTAGGATAGGGCAGGGCAGGGACAGGCTAGAATGAGGCAGGGCAAGGGACAGGCTAGGACAAGGCAGGGAAGGTGACAGGCTAGGATAAGGCAGGGCAGGGGACAAGCTAGGATAAGGCAGGCCAGGGGACAGCCTAGGATAAAGCAGGCCAGGGGACAGGCTAGGATAAGGCAGGCCAGGGGACATGCTAGGATAAAGCAGGGCAGGGACAAGCTAGAATGAGGCAGGGCAGGGGACAGGCTAGGATGAGGCAGGGCAGGAGACAAGCTAGGATAAGGCAAGGCAGGGGACAGGCTAGGATAAAGCAGGGCAGGGGAAAAGCTAGGATGAGGCAGGGCAGGGGACAGGCTAGGATGAGGCAGGGCAGGGTACAGGCTAGTAGGATAGGGCAGGGCAGGGACAGGCTAGGATGAGGCAGGGCAAGGGACAGGCTAGGACAAGGCAGGGCAGATGACAGGCCAGGATAAAGCAGGGTAGGGACAGGCTAGGATAAGGCAGGGCAGGGGACCGGCTAGGATAAGGCAGGGCAGGTGAAAGGCTAGGATAAGGCAGGCCAGGGGACAGGCTAGGATAAGACAGGCTAGGGACAAGCTAGGCTATGATAAGGCAGAGCAGGTGACAGGCTCCTGTGTAGGCCTATCATGCTCTGTCAGTCTAGACATACACTGTTCATGTATTTCCATGTTATCAAAATTGGAACAAAATACTATGATTACTCTATCAAACATGAGAACTCATGCACCCTATAACATCTTAAGTTGTCATAGTCAACTGTAACATAACATATAACAAGCAGGGATATCCATAGAACAGTGGTTTAGGAAAGGATGTGCCTACCTGAAGTCCATGGACCATTCAAATTTGAATCCTAACTGTTTCCTGTGCACACATTCCTGTGACATCATCAATTTGTGTGATCCACATGTAGTCACTACTGACTATCTTTATGACTAATATGTGACTAAGTTGTATAGTCCCCTGACTACGGGGGTCAAAATATGATGGTATAGTCAGTACTGACTATAGGTTTTATTATCAGTGTATGTTGTAACACAGTTGGTAAGGAGAACAGAATAATCTTGCAGTGACTACATGATATACACACCCATTAGGAACAGCCATAACCTCTGCATACATTATATCGTGGACAGTCAGGCTTGAGTACATTTATCCTCAACTGGTAGTCAGCCTTGACTGTCACCAAAATGACATCAAGGGTTAAGAAGTCCCAATCGCCATTAAGCGAGAAATATCATCTATGCCTGTCTGCATGGTGATGGCTCCCCCAGCTTGCTCCTTTATGCCATTCACTGAAAATAATATACTAGTTTCCCAGGTGTAACTTGCAGACAAAACCTGTTCAAGGCTAAGTCATCTCAAACCAAATCGTAATATCCTCTGGCAGGCTTGTTGAGTTTATATAACACCTCAGTTAAATTTAGAATCGCCCAAGCACAATCCCTGAGATCCAGGCATGCCCTAGCCCTGTAGGATTGTATTCCCTAGCAAACTACCCCAAAAATAATGGCTCAGGCAACCAAGAAATAGGATGCTGGTTGTTTCCTTCCAGCAATTCACTGCTCTACATAAGTTGCACTGGTGTGACCAGCAGTTAGACTGTGCCAGTGGTAGTATGCAATACTATTCATACCCACCAGTGTACTGACTGTCTAGACTACCAGTTGTGTGTCCACAGAAAACGGTATACTACCCCTTGAATAGACCACATCCCATGGATTTGGTTAGAAATAAACACTTAAATACACAAGGATTCCTTTCTGCATTGTGTATCCCTAGAAGCCTAGTTCAATGATTAATTTAAGGAGGTTATGATAGATTTATCCTGGTTTTATAGAATGTTTCATACCAAGCCAAGCCTGATTCATGGTCCCCCTACCAATTTCACCTGACTAGGCTGGGTCCATTGGTTCAAGGTAATTATAACAACAGGGGTGGCTAGCGATCCGTGCAGACCACTACTACTACATGAACTACATGATCCACTCTCCTCCACTCTCAGAGATCGGCCCCTTTCAGAATGACAAACCGGCTTCCAAAAGGGAACCTCTGTCCCCTGTGGGTCCGAATTGAAATATCCTCTGGCCAGTGGTCCTCTGGTCCTCTCTTATCAGGCCAGGTTCCCTCTGGCCACCTGTGTGTAAAGTATGTGGTATAGCCTGATAAGGTTGACCTGGTGGTACCCGCCAACTCTAAGGACACAGACACAGCAAAGTAGAACCAATGTAGAATTAAGTCATAGTAAATTTAGGTTCCCTCAAAAGACTGACACCAACACAGAGCTTAAATCTAGGAAAGAACTATTGTTCCACATTAACCATAAACTAAAGAAGAATGGTGGATAGGTTGAGTAGGAGGTTAGATTTGTGCATATTCGGAAAGCTCTGGCATGACCTACATGTGGCTGATGTACAGTCAATCCTTTATCCCACCAAGTGAAGTCTTCACTGTTTCAACTCCCCTGTCTTGCTGAACAGTTCCAGATTAGAGTCTCTAGTTTCATGCAGTACCAATTAACATTAAGGCTTTATTGGAATGTAGAAGAAGTAATTAACAGAAAGTTAATATGTCAACCTCTTATCAGATAACGTCAATCAGATTGCACTTTGTGGGCTTCCATGCATGTTATCAAAGGTGGGTGGCCACTCTATATAGGCTTCTTTTCGGTAGGAAGGAGGGAATAGCTACAATAGGTATCCCCTGCGCTGCAAGCTAGCTATCCTTTCTGGGAGCTATTCTAACCCAAACCCTTTCATCTTGGCTGAGCCCTTCACTGATTCCCCACAATCACTGTTTAAGGTTTCTTTCATCTCCCATACCACACGACACAGTCAAACTCACTTGGGCATCTAGGCCATACTGTTACAATGCATCCTCAGCGGCACACAGCTTCACCGCTGTTGACAGTGAGAAAGGATTGAATGGTTGAAGGTGGTGGTTGCTTGAAAAAGACAAATGACTGTTCTAACTAGGGACATCGGACACTGTATTTGGCTTTGATTTTCAGTGATTTAGGGCCTGGTGCACCCCCATTTGTTGCCACTCACCGACGGTCTCCCAGCTTCACACTTCGCTTCCTTGGGGAGAAGTAGACTATTGTAAATCTCAGCCTCTCATTTATCTCATTTTCCTGCCAATGCCCTGAAGGTAGCCAACTCTTGGTTCCTGCTTACTGAAGGTTTTAGCCTCAAGGCTTTTGACACTTCAGATCAAACGCCAAAAGTTGGATAGAAATCTCCTTCTTTTTCACAATTCCCAAATTGTGGCTTCATATTAAATTTGAAAAATTTATGGATATTTAGAAAGAAATTATAGTTGAATACTTGTGAAGTCTCTAAGCCTTAGCAGAGCTTGTGCATTTTTATTTTTTGAGCTCTCTTGTTGAATATGAGAACGTATGATGCAGCTAAATCGGTTTCTAGATCATATAGAGAGGCCGTCATTGAACAAAATTTAATGGTTAAAAAACAACCTGAAATTGGAAATGCTCACAAAGAATCGTTCTTTAAAGGGTATCAGTATAGCTCAGTATTAATGTCTGAAGCTGATATTTCAAAACTTAAAAATGTAAAGGGGGTAGAAAATGATGGAAAAGAATGAAGGACAGAGGGGAGGACCCTAAGGGGAATGGATAAATGCAATACTAACCCAACTGAATCAGCCAGGATAGGTAAGACTAGGGATATAAACGATTAATAGAAAATTTTGCATTATAATTTGTGTGATGCTTTAACATCAGAGTTATACCGGCGAGAAATGAATAGCAAAGTAAATTTAGAAAGACAGAAAGCTGAAAATCTAGTTGTTCCAATAGCCCATAGAGAAGAAATTTATGTGTTAAAGTCCATGTAGGTTGGGGTTGGCAAGGAAGGGCATGGCAAGGTTACTTTTATCGCGAAAACAAGTTCTCAACAGGATGTTATAGCATATTCTGTGTCAAAACTGATCTAGTTTGGCATACAGTGCTGTTGAATCCAGGGACCTTTGCCCTGACGATGCAGTTTTTGAATGCTTGGTCATCATTGAAGTTGACCTGCCTTTGTGACATCAATGGAAAACTAACACTATCAGTCAGATATGATTCTGCTCTTCACATGACCAATATTTCGAGGTCCTGACCCATGGGGGGATAACACCTATAGTGTGTTAACTCCGAAAGGAGTAGTGACATTCTGAAAAAGAACAGAGCAAGACCCTTTGACAAGAAGTGAATCAGATAGGATGAACCTCTATCAAGTTAGCAGGGCTATAGTTTTATCATAATATTATTAAGTTGAGGCCTATGGACTGAAACCCCATTGGTGTTGAATTCTATCAGCTATATATGCCATTTGGCTTAATGCATACACCAGAACACCAATGTCTGATTCTTTGAATGTATTTTAAAAGGGATCTCTTCCTTTCAACAAGAAAGATCAACATGCTTTTGTGTTTCAACCCTATTGCAATAACCATTGTAAGGCATTGTAAGAGAGGACATCCTTGTTGTAAATTGCCAAACAAATTAACTGACTATAGAATGACAGTCCCTGTACTTCCCTTTCATATCTTTGCCATAATATTGAAGTCAATCGGGAATGGAAAAGAAAACAGGTATACGCTAAAGGAGTCATTTAAAAAAGTTCAATACAGACATCCAAAGAGAAAATACTGATTATTTGTTAGGTTGACAAAGCACTGCTAGTAGAATGGCCCTCGCGTTTTCTAAATGTAATAACACAATGTACCATTCAAGGGATGAAGCCTGATACTATAGGGCCCTAATCAGTAATAGGGGATGATAATGGCAAGTAATAAGGGTGCTTTCAAAGGCACATAAACAATATAACCACCAGAAATAACCCTAAAAAGACATCCCATTCATACATACACAGAGATATACTAGACTAACAGAGGATATGAGTGCTGCATGCATCCCAGTAAAGGCACCCTCTTTTAGCCACAGTTAGATGTATCATTTATCAGGCCTGTTTATAACTTATATCACCCCCTGCTAGGGGCATTTCACCCCCAACACGGACTTTTAAATAAGCACCAGTCATATGTAAGCATCAGTGTATGGGAGTCTTGAAATAAGTCTTAAGCACTAAGGTTGGATCCAGAATAAACACCCGTCTTGTAGAAGCCCCAGGGGGTATCCAGACCCTAAATCATAGGCACGGCGCTTATACACAACACTATGTTAAATAGACCAAAATCATAACTGCATTCTACCTCATTCTTACTAAAACCACCATTCTTCTCCTCTGATTCGCTCTATAATTATATCCCCCCATATACCTCCTTTGCTAAGACTTCTGTCATTCATAGGGAACCATATAAACTATCCTCATTATGTAGAGTTGTATCTGTGGTATCCTGTCCAATGGAGACATTGGGGGAATGGATGATGATACATGAATGCCTTTGTGTGACACAATGCCTTTGTGTTCACCCTTATTAAGTACATTATTAGGTAGTATGTCACACTGCTTTCTTAATGAATAGGCCCAGCTTCATGAAATGCATTTGTAAAAAGAAAAGAAAGCATTTGTGACATGTGCTTGGAAAAGGGAATTCTGCAAAAAAGTCCCCTTTCTCAGATCACTTTCGGCATTCAATTTTACACTGAAAAGTTCTCAATTTCAAGTCTATCCGAGGGTTAGCAATCTTAAACATTAGACCTTGATTTCATTTAGGAATCATTACACAAGGTTATATAATGTGGATGCGCTTCAGAGGCATCTGGTACCGATGTGGCTCCGCGTAGCATCTTAGCGAGAAGTTAATGATCCCTACCTGTGTTCTATTACCTGATGAACAGGGTGATAGTCCATACTGGGCACAAGTTTTAACAAGATCTCAGCTTGGCGAGTGAGATGGTTGTATAGGGTATCATGGGAAGGTGTGCAACTAGGAGTCCAGGGTGAAGTATGGACGTGACAAAGACATGAAATAGCCTCTACATACCACTAGTGTCTACAACAATCACTAGATGGTGCTAATACATACCCTAGTGGTTGTTGTAGACACTACTGATGTGTAGGGGCTATTTGTCACGTCCATAGACCAGGGTGGACTTCCAGTTGCATACCCTCCCATGTTACCCTATATAGCCTACTCACTCTCCAAGCTGATGTCTTATTAAAACCTGTGATACTGGGTCTCTCCTTGTAACCCTGACACTGGATGAAATAATATATCATAGACATGCAGGGCTCTGATTTCCTCATGCTCAGCAGTGTGTGATGATGTTACAGGCACAGACCGTACCTGAACACCTAAACCACAAATTCACATGGACTAGAATGGGAAAGGGATTCACATTTAGTTTTGTTTATAGTTGCACAAATATCCTATGAAAATTAATTAAGAATGAAGGTTTAAATCAAATTGCAATCCTTAATCCGTACTTTTTTCAGGCCTTTGATACCACCAAATGGTGTGAAATACCAAAGCAATGGAACACAGTATTAGATGCTCTCGGCTCTCGGCTGTTGAATGATCTGATCATCCTACCCACCCCCTGCACCCTATATCCCATGGAAAGAGAAATGAACCTGTGAGATACAGATCATGATTGATATTAATAGGTCAGGGTTCACCAGAGTTGATCCCAGTATATCAGACCACACCTAGGATTGCTATAAAAAGTGGCAGGTGGTAAAGCCTGATAACTGTGCCCCCTCTATGGTATCTCTCATCAGGGGTCAATGTATTATGTGCATACTATAATACCATACCTATAAGGCATAGGAGGCTATGAGCACAAAAGTGGTGTCAGCTGAGAGACTTCCTCTTTTTAAGTGTATAGCCTACATAACATACTGTAACGGGTTGACTATAAAGTCTAACTGTTATTGTTGTATATCTATTGTATGTTGTATGATGTAAGACAACACGGTTCTATTGTGTTTAATAACTGTTTTATTCATCTAACTAGTGTCGTCGGTTCGTTACATACACCGACTCCTCTAGTTCGGTTATCTATACGGTAGTGTACCGGTACCACCTTCGGTTACCGTCGGTAGTTGTTACATAATCATTTTTACATAACTAAACCTAACAGGTGGCGCTGCTAGTACGGTCACGTGGCTACGCAGCGCTGTATATAAGACGGCTGCTTCCCCATTGGAAGTCAGTCAGGTTTGGGACTGTCGTGACATGACCACCCTGTGCTCACGGGCTTAACTCTATGCTATAGGGTTGCCCACTGTATTATATATCTGTTCTGATCTCGTATATCCGCTGGTTATACTTGTACTATAATACCCAAGAGTTACCTTTACAATAAAGTCGCCGTATATTAAAGTCTAATTTACCTTGTCTGGTTTTTGTACTCAAGTGTTACATACGTAGTAAGAGACCAACTACATTGGTGCCGTGACCACTTGACGAACCGACCATTGATAGGGTATTAAATAGACTTACAGTATATGGATTACCTATACGATTTTGTCAGCTCGTTCAGCGGCAGGACTAAAACCCCTGCTGAGGAACGTGAAGAAGCCGTACAGAATGTACGCTTCTTCACAGGCAAATCTAATAGGCGGGAGGGCCGGGCAGCCTTGCAGGTGCCCGGGGACGACCTCTCCCAAGAAGCAATAGGTGATCCTATTGTGGAAGCCTTTACCAAAGGAGAGGATGGGGAGCAATCTCCAATCCCAGGACCCTTTGATATAAGCTCCAGGAGATCGTTGGACTCCCTTTCCACGAATCTTTTCTGTCCTGAGGGTCAGAAAATACCGGGTAGAGAGCCTAAAACTCTCGGCCCAGCTGCCTTCGGTTCTACACCGACGGTAGCAGATCCTTCATTGGATCCAGACACGTCGGTTTTCACTGATGGTGCCACTCCTACACCGAACGGTATGGGGGGTGGCGGGCCATCAAAGAAAACTAACGTGGCAACAGAAGCTCCTGGTAAGGGGTACCCGCCAGCAGTAGATGAGCCATCCAGTTTACCACTGGATGGGGACCTACTAGCTGCCATGGGGATCCCCACCAAGAAAACTGAGTTGCATGAGCTCGCTGAAGCCCGGAGGGAACTTGCTTCCATCAATCAAACTAGGAAGTTATTCCTAAGGGAGGTTGATGAGAAGAAAAAGTTCCTACTGGAACTCCAGAACGAGATGGCTTCCCACAAGGTGGAGGTTGACAAACTTTTGCACCAGAGGGTGTCCGGCGAATGTGAGGTTGCAAGCTTAACTTCCTTGGGAAAGGATTTGAGCACGCAGCTCCACTTAGCCAGACAGGACCTCGCAAGCTTAAGGCAAGTCAATCAGGACCTGAAGACGAAGTCGGAGAAAGTACCACCACCTTCCACGGTGGTACCTCCAGTCATACCCATACCCAGTGTATACACGACAGTGACACCTTCAAGTGTCCCGCCGCTAGTACACACCACGGTAACAGGTATGACACCTCAGATGGGGGCTAGCTATCTACAGACTCCGGTCTGTGGTGGCGCCTTTGGAGGCACGGCAACACCTCCAGGGTACACCCACCCATCTACTGGTTCAACGATGTTGAACCAGCAGCAGACCATGGTCTCAGTTCCAGTACCGAAACCCAGAGCTAGACAAGGCTTAACGCCTGTCCAGCGGGCTAAGTACGACCGGAACCCGGCTATTGAGAAACTGGGGACAGACATCGTCCCGCGGGACATCGATGAACTGGATGAACGGTATGCTCCTTTCAACTTTGGGGACATCAAACATCCTGATGCAGCCCGTCAAAAGGCCATCGATATTCCGCCTTTCACAGGGTCGCCACCCTGGAGAAAGTACAAAGTTCGGTTCAAGGCTATTGTGGAGAGCAATCGCTGGAACAATCAGCAAGCGCTGGTTGCTCTGAAGCAAGCACTCTGCAACGGGCCAGGTGAACCAGCCCTTTTGGCGTTCGAGAGAGTGAAGATCAAGACATTGAGCTCACTTGAAGAAACAGCTGAATGGGCGATTGGGAAGATTGGTGAGCATGACCCAAGGACTCAGCTGCTCAAACGTGTCCAACGCAAGGACGAGCATCTGAGATCCTACGGATTTGCTCTACAAGAACTGATATCCGAGTGTTATCAGGGATGTAGACCTGACACCCCCACTGTCATCCAGGAGTTAACCTCCAGGTTTGTCAATGGAGTCAGAGACACCAATCTCCAGGCATATCTGCGGGAAAAATGGCAGCCGGACTTATCTCTAGCTGACCTTTTTGACCATGCAGATGTGTATGACACCAAACAGGCTGTTTTTCCTAGTGGAGGAGTGTCGGCAGCTCCATCTGTAGCCCCGAAAGGAGCTCAGGTGGTAGAAGCCGCCACAAAACCACCTAAGAAAAAACAGCCCGCCTCTGAGGAGGTGGCGGCAGTAATGCCTGACAGGGACATGGAGAAGATGATTGAGGGTTTGTTGCGGAAGCACTTGGAAAAGAGCTCTGCGTCCACTTCTGATTCTGGATCTGGAAAGAGAAGGAAAAAGAAGAAAAAGGACACGAAACCTCAGCCATGTAGACGCTGTCAGAAGATGGGTCATTGGGCTAGCGAATGCAAAGCCCCTGCACCCATCGCTGCTAAAACCGAAAAGGAGACGGAAAACTGAATGGGGCCCATCCTCTTGGCAAGGATGGCGCCCCCACAGTTAGCCATGCCTGTAAGGGATTAGTAGACGGTGTTAACTCTTCCATGAACCAAGGCCGCGCAGAGGCAGAAGGGTCTGTACAACCTGTAAGCGTCTGGCAAGGCGGGGCTGGCAAGGACGAACGGAATCCGGAGGATTCTGTAGTCGCTGGCTTAGAGGAGTCTTGGTTAGAATCAATTGCCCAGAGCAGTGTGATTCAAGACTCCCCGAGCGACCCATGTTGGGATTATCTCCTGACAAAAGGGGTTGCTATGGATGGAGGGGGAAGCCCGATGCTGACCTCTGAGTGTGTCCCTTTACGGGGACAGCGTTGGTACCTGAGTCTGGTTATTTCCGGGACGCGTGGTGAATTTTTGGTCGACACGGGTGCATCTCACACCTTGGTCGATCGTAAATTCATGGCCCGTCTTTGCAACCAGCCCGAAGCTCCGCTACTAGGAGTAAAGGCTCGGACTGCTACGGGAGATAGTATGCAGACTTATGGCAGAACTGTAAAACCTATGTTGGTTGATGGCAAGACATACTGGATATGTCCAACCATCACCGACATCACTGATGATGGCATACTGGGGATGGACTTTGCTGCTCTTTACGGGGTAACAATGAACACCGCAACGGGCCGACTTCAGATTAAACATCCTTATAAACAATCTGTACAGTGCGTTTTAAGGAATGGTTCTTCTGTGGCGTCAGTGGCACAAGACACAAAGTTGGCAGCAGGGCATGTATCTGATGTCCTAGTCAGCTGCGTGGGAGTGCAGGCCAAACGGCCGGGAATGTTTGAACCAGAAGATCAAAAGCTCTCAGAGTTAGGTCTTGCTGGCTATCATACTTACCTGGCCAACGCTCGTTGGGGGGTGATACCGATTTGTAACTCGAGTAGTAGAGAAATCACTCTACGAAAGGGGACGCCTATTGGTAACACCACGCGAGCATATGGGGTAGACTCACTAACTACGGACTTTGTGGAAGTAGGTGTGGTGGCGGGAGACTCTTCCCACGAAGAGGCTCTAGCTAAATCCAACCTACCGAAACATTTAAGGTCCCTGTTGTGTGAGTCACACCTCACTACCCTGGAGAGCGAAATGGTGGCAAATGAGCTGTCGGAGTTATCTGACGCCTTTGCGCAACCAGGAGATCCTCTAGGGCGTACCAATACGGTACAACACCGGGTTGACACTGGGGACGCGCTTCCCAGTAGAATCCCCTACCGTCGGTTACCCATGGCTAAAAAAAGTGCTATGGAGGCTGAGGTAGAAAAGATGTTGGATGAAGATGTGATTCAACCTAGTGAGAGCCCATGGTCAAGTCCTGTGGTGATGGTCACCAAGAAGGATGGTTCCTGTCGATTTTGCATCGACTATAGGAAGTTGAACGGACTCACTAGGAAGAATGCATATCCTCTACCTCGGATAGATGAATGTGTGGAATCTCTGGGTGGGGCGAAATGGTTCTGTACACTAGATTTACAATCTGGTTATTGGCAGATCGGCATGGACCCCCGGGACCGAGAAAAAACCGCATTTTCTACCCATATGGGACTATTTGAGTTCAACGTCATGCCATTCGGGCTATGCAATGCCCCGGCAACCTTCGAGGCAATGATGGAAACCATGTTACGGGGTTTACTTTGGAAAAAGTGCCTAGTATACTTGGACGACATCATCGTCTTCGGTGGTTCTGTGGAGGAAACTCTACAGAACCTCCAAGCTGTGCTGAAACGCATCTTATCATATGGTCTGAAATTGAAACCTTCAAAGTGCAAGCTTTTTAGGAAGTCAGTTGAATACCTAGGTAGAATTGTTTCTGAACATGGCATCATGGCTGATCCTCATAAGATCGAAGTGGTACAGAACTGGCCTCGTCCGATGGACACGAAGGAGATACGCTCTTTCATCGGGTTTTGTTCATACTACAGAGATTTTATACCTGGATTCTCGAGAGTCGCAGCTCCCTTACAAGAGCTGATGATTGGAGAGAAGAAGGCTAAGGCTAAAATAGTCTGGTCCCCAGCCGCAGAACAGTCTTTCAGTGAGTTAAAGAGACTCTTCTTAGAAACACCTGTTTTGCACTACCCTGCACCTGTTGGTAAGTTCATCTTGGACACTGATGCTTCTAATACAAGTATTGGTGCTGCCTTGTCGCAGATCCAGGATGGGCGAGAAGTGCCGCTGGCATTTTCGTCCAACAGTCTAAGCAAAACACAACGTAACTACTGCACAACCAAGCGTGAACTCTTGGCAGTGGTGGTTTACACAAAAAAGTACAGACATTTCCTATATGGTGGGAATTATCTCGTACGGACGGATCATTCATCTCTGCAGTGGCTCCTTAACTTCAAGGACGCTGAGGGGATGATGGGTAGATGGTTGAACCACCTCTCTGAGTTTGGCATGACGAATGAGCATATCATACACAGGAGTGGAGTAGATCATGTGAATGCGGACAGCTTGTCCCGCTATCCTATCCGGAACTGTCACCGTGTAGACTGCCGAGACTGTGGGTCTCACAATGCAGTGATTGCGTCTGTGGGTGCGAAAGTTCCTAACTGGACGTTAAATCACTTGAAGGATGAGCAGCTTGCAGATCCGGCTATTTCGAGGGTGTACTCCTTGAAGTTGTTGGGCCTGTCCAAGCCTGTTCGCCCCGCACTTTCGCTGGAATGTAAAGAAGTTAGACAACTGTTAGCTCAGTGGGATAATCTTTTTATACGGAACAGTGTATTGTGCCGCTGGAGAGTGCAACCTGGCAGGAAGAGAGCAGCTCAGTCTGTAGTGCCTCTGTCACTCAGACTACAGTTGCTCAATTACTGTCATGGCCACCGAACTTCAGCACACTTTGGCAGACAACGGACTGAGGCAAAGATTAAGAGTAGATATTACTGGCCTGGTATGACTTTGGACATACGGCGTTGGGTAAAGCAATGCCCCCAATGCTGTTTATCAAAGCCTGGACCTGGTATCGGTAAACTACCTCTAAGTCAAGAGCTATTCGGTGTTCGGTTTGCCCGGATCGCTGTTGATATCATTAGTGGTTTCAACACGACCCCCCGTGGGAATACCTGTATGATGGTGGTACAGGACTACTATACCAAGTACGTCCAAGTATATCCGTTGGTAAATCATACAGCTGTTACCTGCGCTGAAGCACTTTTCGAGAATTGGATCCTCACGTGGGGAGGTCCTTTAATGCTTCACTCCGACCAGGGTCGTGAGTTTGAATCTCGACTGTGGGCAGAACTGTGTAGTAAAATACACATCTGCAAGACGCATACGAACCCCTACCGACCTCAATCGGATGGTATGGTGGAACGTTTCAATCGGACGTTGATCCAATGTCTCACGACAATGGTTAATGAGCACCGGGATGATTGGGATGAGCATGCTCGCTATATCTCCCATGCTTACAATGCTACCGAACATGCGTCGACGGGCTGTACGCCTAATATGCTCGTAATGGGTGAAGACATAGTCATGCCAAGTGACATGGTCTATGGCGTGCAGGGACACCAGCTCGAGCAACCCTGCACAGTGATGTTTGTTGAATCACTTCGACAATCATTACGCGAGTCCTATGGAGTAGTAAGGGACAACTTGGAAAAATCTGCTAGTTTGCAGAAGGTGGGCTATGACACGGGCCTTAAACTCCGCCAATTTAAGGTGGGGGATAAGGTCGCGAGATTTAGCACACCAAATTCCAAAGTCAAGACCCTGTACTCCTGGGATGGTCCGCATACGGTTACTATGGTGGTTAGTGAAACTACTGTAGTAATACGGTTGCAAAAAGGGACTCTCACTAAATCACATGTGGCTAGACTCCGACCTTGGTATGGAGTCCCATATATAGATGACGGTGAAGATTCCCTCGGTGCTGGTCGAGTACTAGCACCAACCGACCCTGCGCTACCGAAGATACCGAAGGCAGGACCAACGGTCATACCGTCGGTACCGACGGTAGCACGCCGAAGGGGTCGTCCTAGGAAATTACCGATTGAACCACAGTCGTGTGTTACCAAGCCCAAGCGCGGTAGGCCTCGTAAAAAAGGGTCAGCTGTGCGTAAAGGACTAACCGTAGATACCGGTAAACAAAGCAAGGTGATACCTCCGGTGTCATCATTGCTGGACATACCGGTACAAGGTCTACGGAGGAGCACACGTGTCAGAGAGCGAGATAAAATTGTGTAAACATTTTTTTCTTACCTTGTTGACGACATTTAGCTGCTGGCTTGATTAAATTTCCATGGACAGTTCCGTACTGGGCCGGTGGTCATTGGCCCGGTACTCGATCACCAAAACACAACGAGAAGAGACGGGTTATCCGGTGTGGTTATCCGTTGGAGGTAGAAAAGCACGTGTTCAGGGCGGGTGGCTGGCTTTGCCGATTAGTTCTAAGTATGGGACTAGTTTTGACCACATATTGCTTAGCAACACGCTGCTGTGTATATCCTCTAATGCCGGTATATCATTCCCGGGTTATCCGGTGGCTCCGCCACGAAAATTGTAAACAACAGTGAGGTTCCCACCGTCGGATATGCCAGGCGTGGGAAGGGCGCTGCCCGCGTCACCTGATCGATTTCTCCCGCCAAATGAGCCGTGAGAAATTGGGTCACCTCGTCGCGTCTTCGGGGCGCGACCCCTGATTGGCTGAGAAGCCGGTCAAGGGGCGGGGTCACGGGGGACGGGTGGGGTATATAAGCCCCACAGGCAGCCAGGCTTCTTCAGATCAACACGTTTGCCCGTAGGGTAGCGTGTTGATCAGTGGTGCCTAGGTCTGCCCGGCAGTACCTACACTATTGTTTACTGTAGCTGTGCTACTAAATGCTCGGGTGAGTGAACCGTGAGGTTCACCTACGCCTGAGCTAACAGTATGGCAGCCCGTGTAGATGGCAAATGCACGGCCCCGGAGAAGGCTGAGGCCTCCGATGGGGAAGACCGAGTTCTCGAGTCTGACACGGAAATGGACACTACCGGTGCTCCAACCGTCGGTCAAGGCTCGGCTTCGGTACCAACTGAACCTAACCCTGAGGGGTCGGGTGATGTTGTTCCGAAGACAGAACCTGGTCTGGGTGGTAGTAATATCATCCAGGAGGAGAACCCTGCAGGGGGATCTTCTCCGAAACCCGCCGGTGTATTGGCACAAGAACCGACGGTCCCTGATGGTGATTCATCAGACGGGTCCACGGTTCGTGCTAAGACCAAACGGAAGCGGAAGCGTAAGAGGAGGATTGCATCTTCCCCTGAGACTCCTGCAACCGAAGAGGTCGCACCGACTGAGGCTGATAGACTCAAAGCTGTTGCTGACAGAGTGGCCAAGGCGGAAGCCGAGGGCTGGTCTGTTGCAGAGAGCAGAGCCAATCGACGCCTCCGCGCCAAGGCAGCGCATGTCCGTCTAAACCTGTGTCTCCGTGATGATGACCGGGAGAACCTGAGCCTCACTGATTTAATTCAGGAGAATGGCAAAATGGCTCTTCCTGCACCTCACACGGTCGACGGTTCAGACGACGAAGACTGGTTGACAGGTGATTCCCATCCCATTGACTGGTACCTCGTGTACCTCAAGGCAGTGTTGGCGGGGAATAAACCTAACATCCATAGGTCATGCCGTCCCAAGCTGAAATATGCTTGGAAGAACTACGTGCCAGGGGATCCCTGCCCGTACGTTCGCTGTCAGCGCCTGAAAGGGACTGCGACAGCAGCAAAACGGTGGCCAAACCTTTTCAAGTTTGCCCGTCATTTGGTAGAGAAGCACATGAATGTGCGTCCCTACTTGTACTGTGTGAGGGGAAGTACGAGTACTTCCTGCCCTGAGTACAGTGACGGGGAACTATTCCGTAGCCAACGGAGATCCGGTTTGGTAAGGCATCTCTGCGATAATAAGGGCGTGCACAAGCGCACTATTACTCGTGGAGTTGAGGCTGCACTGAAGGTTTGGGGGATCCACAAACGTGTAGGAAATCTACAGTTTAAGTGGAGAACCAACAAACTTAAACAGTGGAACTACCTCACGGAGGCTGACTGGGAGAGGTTGTGTAAGGGCGCCAAGTGCGAACAAACCGACCTGGGACCAGCTACAGAAGCTCCGATGCCCACTGTAAAGAAGGATACCCCTCCTAAGAAGAAAAATCTAAAAAGGGGCCGCCAGGCATCCAAAGATGATACCAAAGGTGGACGTGACCGTTCCCGCAGTGAACCTGCGAAGAAACGTGTCGCCACCGCCACGGTAACATCTGAGGTCGACCATAGCCAAACCGTCGGTACCGTCACGGTATCTTCGGTTGCATTGCCCCCGGTTGCTGATCAACTGCCCAGGCAGGAGAGACAGAAACTGGGGAATGCACTGGCTATTGTTCAGAACTCTTTGGGTGACGAGCAGGCGGAACAAGTCGCTGCTGACTATGTCAAGCAGTACAAGTGGAGTCAGAAGCAAAAGAAAGCTTCAGCCCCACAGGAGAGTGTCTCACCTGTCAGTGATGCTGAACAGGTAGAGGTACAACAGCCGGATGGGGCGTCAGCCCAGCCGACTGCTCCACCCCAGCACGGAGCAACCTCTGACCCCGCAAGGGATGACGAGGTGACTCCAGACCCTGAGCACAGGGCTGTTGACGAAGGGCTAGCAGGGTTACCTGTGTTGCCTGGAGACGGTCCTGCCTTTGACACTGGATTCTCTGACACTCTAGTCCCCGGATTTGAGTGCTACAGAGCTAAGATGGCTGAAAACGCAAGTAAGCTACTCCAGTTTCAGGTTTCCTTCTTGGAGAAGTCGTACTTTGAGCAGTACAAGTTGCTCAGAGAACAGGCTATCCGGGAAGGGAAAGCTTGGGTTGCTGAACGCACCAGAGTCCTTGCCGAGCGCGAGGCGAGTCTGGAGCAAGATCATGCCTTCTGGAGGGCTACGATCGACCAGCTCGAATCAAGGTTGACAACTTGTGACGCCAAGTTCTTCCGGCAGTTCGGGTTTAAGCTGACAGAGTGGGAGAGATCTGGTTTTCCAGATCTCCAGTCCAGGTTGGGGCTTGCCGCAAGGCCTGCTCCTCCTGTGACCCCGGTACTGTCAGTACACCCACCTAGGTATGAGATGCCGTTTTCTTTCATGGCACAATCTACCCGGGTGGTCAGTGGCGGGGAGCCTACTGCGGCGCCGAGTACCCTCTCGGTGGCCCCAGGTGGAGCCCTTCCTCTCCAGGTGGAGGCTGCTGTGGTTTGCACCACGGAGGCCCCTCCTGGAGGAAGTCCTGATGGGGAAGGAAAGCCATCCGGCGGTGTCCCTATGGACACCTAAGGTTGGTCCCCCGTCAGGCCCTCTGGGGTGCACTGTTCCGCCCCTCGGAGGTAAAACTAAACCATCGACGCAGCTACACGCCCCTGGACACCCAAAAGCAGACCGACGGTGCTGTCGTGACTTAACTGAGTCTCTACTGCCACCACACTGGAAGCAGCCTGATGTCTTCAACCGTGGTTTACTACTAAGCCACAACCGTCGGTGCTCTACTACTGTCCAGGGCTCCTGATCCTGTGGTCACATTCTACTATTGTGACCTATGAACTATTATATGGATCATCCTCCTGTGATAATTATTTATAAGGAGGCACGGACCTACCTTTTTATATTTATATTTCACAAGAGATGGAAGTACTATACCGGTACTGGACTCTATCCATCTCTACCACCATAAACTGCTAGGTACTGGAGTACCGCCCCTAATAAGGATGACGATCTATCCCACCTTATTTAGGATACGCTATTATGGATTTTTATATATAAACTTTTCTACGCCAAAGGAAGTGGGAACTGCTATAGTTCCAATTATAAAACTTTTCTTCGCCAAAGGAAGTGAGAACTATTATAGTTCTATTATTTATATATAAGGACACTAACTCCACACGGATTCGCACCATTGCTGAAAGAAGTAGGTGATGTGTTGAGTTTCCAAGGTGGTTATTTGGTGCCTTTACTATTAACTGATACTAGTCTAGGACTATCAGTTGGACAGTTTTTATATCATGTGCCTACGGGACTATGGTTTTACAAAGACTATATTGTTGATATAAACTGTTATGTACATGTTAACTTGTATGTTCATGTATGTATGCCTGTTGTTACTATGAGTAGAAATGTTACTTGTTGATAAATAGATATACGTGGTATATAATGTATCCAAGAGGTATTATTATTATAAAACCAACCCTTCCTACATTCTAAAGGGGGGTAGTGTAACGGGTTGACTATAAAGTCTAACTGTTATTGTTGTATATCTATTGTATGTTGTATGATGTAAGACAACACGGTTCTATTGTGTTTAATAACTGTTTTATTCATCTAACTAGTGTCGTCGGTTCGTTACATACACCGACTCCTCTAGTTCGGTTATCTATACGGTAGTGTACCGGTACCACCTTCGGTTACCGTCGGTAGTTGTTACATAATCATTTTTACATAACTAAACCTAACAGGTGGCGCTGCTAGTACGGTCACGTGGCTACGCAGCGCTGTATATAAGACGGCTGCTTCCCCATTGGAAGTCAGTCAGGTTTGGGACTGTCGTGACATGACCACCCTGTGCTCACGGGCTTAACTCTATGCTATAGGGTTGCCCACTGTATTATATATCTGTTCTGATCTCGTATATCCGCTGGTTATACTTGTACTATAATACCCAAGAGTTACCTTTACAATAAAGTCGCCGTATATTAAAGTCTAATTTACCTTGTCTGGTTTTTGTACTCAAGTGTTACATACGTAGTAAGAGACCAACTACAATACTTTAAGGAGTAATGTGATGAATAACTATATATATATGCATAAAAGTAAAGGGAGACTTGTGGTGTTCATCAAGCATGAAGGAGTTAAAGCCCACTTGAGATTAGTTACAGTCATATCCTTCTCAGGAGAGCTTGTAACAGCACTTGACAAGCGCAGGGGGTAAACATGTCCACGCCTCCCCCTAAGTGATTAATATCACCTGCCCCTACCTGGATACTAATTGCTGCCATCAGTTTGCCATCCACTGAAAATCAAGATTTTACAAGCTCCTGGGGGATGCAATATTAAACCTTGACTGTGTCAGGATGATGTATCACCCTGTGAAGAGTTTGGCTTGTCCCCTCTGGAATCTAAATAGAAACCCTGCCAGACAACCCCTCCCTCCCTTCTTTTCGGGATCAGTTCCTTCTGGACACCTAAGTATAATGTATCTGGTAAAGCCTGATAAGGTTGGCGTGTATGTCCTGAATTGGCTGCCCTATCAAGCTCAAAGGATGCAGAAACTGTTGTAGAATTGGAGGAGAAGGTTGGCTCCCTGGTGAGAATCACCATCAATGTAGAGCTAAAAGCATCGTCAGAACAAACAATATTCCACTTTTAGTGTGCAGTGAAAAGGAAGTGTCCAATGGAGCCGGCAAATGACCACTGGAAGATTTACGCCTGGGTGAGCAGCCCTGTGGACAACCTACACAAGGTATGCCCTGAGGCAGTGCCCAAAAGCCTCGGCCCTCCTACTTCCTTTCTCTAGCTACCCTGTTCTGTAGGAGAGCTCTAAAGTAGACCGGAAGTAATCTCACAGAGAAGCTTGCGAGGTATGGAGAGTGGCATGCAGGTGGAACGTTGGGTAAGAGAAGCACATTGCCGCTGGGTAGATAGACAGTGCTACTCCTTGTTGGGAGGATCAGTAGGAACGTGAGCATTGTGAGGGGCAGTGTCCTCAATAGACCCATTCACTGTTCTAGCATTAGATGGTTCTAAAAGGTCTACTGTCTAAGAGAAGAGGTACTACCAACAGAGGCTATGATATGAAGACAACATTTTGATCCTCAAGTGGACTGCCATTCAACAAGCTCCTTGGTCCCTAGGTCATAGAAAAATCATATCCAATGGGTATATGCCAACCTAGCAAAACCAAGGGAGACTATATATAAACCCTGAAACCATACATCTACCACAACTTACTGAATGCACTTTGTAAAACTAAGCAAACGCTGAAGGCAATGCCGCCGGTAAGGAGTGGCCGAGGCGAGATAGGATTGAATGGAGCAGGGGTTGAACAAGAAAAATGGCTGTGTCTAACGTGGGACATTGGGGGCTGTATTTGCCTGTGATTCCCATATGGTTTGCCCCCATTTGTTGCCACCTACCCCAAGTCTCCAGACATCACTCTCCCACAGCGTCAGTTCCCATGGGAGAAGCAGATAAGTTTTTTAGATTCATGGCTATCAGTTATCTCGTATCCCCGTCAAAACCCTGAGGGCGGCCCATGATTGTTTTGTTTCACTTAGAGTTTGACTGACTTAACGTTGAGGCATTTGACACTTGAGATAAAACACTGAATGTTTAATGAAAATCCTTTATTTTGGCACTATTGCCATAGGCGATGTGAAATTCCAACTTTCCCAAACTATGAGCCATCTGATTCCTTTTTATAAGCTACCAGGGTTAAATCTGCTATATCTGAATAGTATCTTAATGAGGTTTTATCTGCCAGATTATAGATACAGTCATGTTCTCTTGTAAATCTATTCATTCGCTATTAAGGTAAGTAGAAACAATTACACATGAACAAAGCCCCAAATGAAAGAATCTGTCTTTGAAATATTATCCATGACGCCTTGTTCCTCAAGCAAAGAACTGAATCAATAAAAATGTCATGTGTGTTAGGTCATTAACATAAAATCCATCATTCTATCCCATCCAAACATAGATATTAGTTCTTTCTTGATGCAAACTGTAGCATACTCATGTAAACCTAATGTGCATTGGCTCTCACTTGAGCGATGTACTTGCATTCTCTGTGTGACTTTAAGGGACCAACGTTGGGCATTTTCTAGAGAGAAAATTCAGATAAAACTGGGTTTACAGGCTATAAACACAGTCTAAAGAGTCTCAATGTTTTTTCCTTCACTGCCCATATTGAAAGCAACGACCGCCCCAAGGTATCATACCTTGTGAGAATTACCTAGATTTGTGTGGAGCATGTCAAGAGAATCCTGCATTGTGATCGGCTTATACCACCCCCTGAACTTTTATCACATCTTGGGATGATGTGGTTAAATTACTGTTATTAGAGCAAAGAGACCTACATTGACTTTAAATATTAGCGCGACAAAGGAGGTAAATCCTGAGGAGTTGAACAAGGAGAGTGCTGTAGCTGAACTTCCCCAAAGAGGCAGTGCCAGGAGAGAAGTTACCTCTCCTGGCACAACTTTTACTGCAAGCAGAATTGAGAATCTGATGCCTTAATGCTAATAGCCCTTTAGTTGGATATGTAAAAGATATAATGGTATAAACTGGGAGGTAGATGGGCAGGGTTAAAGAATAGATGGCAAGTCAAAAGAGAAATAACAGAAAATTTAAGCACATGGATTATGTGCATCATTCATTTAAGCTGTTTCTAAATACTACAATAATTTGCTGCTGCTGGACGCTTCTGTGTTGATGTCAGATTAATGAACTGATAGCAGACAATGAACTGAAAAATAAATTCAGACCATCCAATTGATATGTTCAAAAAGGTCCCTGTAATGGCTCTAGCCTCTGCTTGAGAAAACACAAATTGGCCATATCTAATGGCAGATCTGCGACTAAAGCCTTTGCAAATACGGGCCAGTAATTTATCTTCATCTAACCTGAAGTTAACTATAAAATTGTCCTCGATTATTTTGTTTTATGGTAGTGGAATATCCAGAGCTAGTTGTTCAATTATGTGTCAATTTGCTGGCTATGTCTCACGAAATTGGGCCAATGTTCACTATAAGTATCATCGTCTTCTGTGATGCAATGGAAACAAATATAACTGTATGTACTTTTATATATTTTGATATTACAGAATAAAGTCATGTCAAATTGAAATTGATTGAATTGAATAATGAAGCTTCATTGTAAAGAGATACTATGGCATAAACAAGGAAAAGATGGTATGTAGGATTTAATGCTCAAAGTTCAAGCTGCGATTGTGTAAATATGGAAAGAAAGGAGCATCAGTGAACACATCAGTGAAGGAAGGTGAGAGGCAAGAAGGCTTAGGGTTGATTCACCCTGAGCTGGGTACAAACCCTGAGACGGACAGTGAAATTTGAGGCTATTTATGTATCCTACTACATAATTCTGGTGTTTTTTTGAAAGAATAAACTTGAACTTTACCATTGTTCACAAATAAAGGGCTTAAAATGCTTGAATAACCACAAAATCAGGTGTCCGTCTCAAGGTATGTGTCTGAATCCAGGTGAATCTACCCTATGTGAGTAGCCTTAATGAGTGTGAAGTTTAAGTGATAACTGAGCAAGGGAAATGTAATGTGAATAATGATATTTCATAAACCTCTTTAGTTTTGCGAGCAACTCTTGTTAGAAGAACCCGGATGTGAGTTGCACATGACATTAAGCTGCACTTCTCACCCTGGGGAGGGGATTCCCCTGGTACAAGGAGGAAGCTGCCTTAGAGCTGTGCAGAGACCAACGGAGGGGGTGTTAAGCCCTTATCCTACACAATTGCCCTTATCCTACAAAATCATATAGGTTTGTAGTATAAGGGCTGTTAGTCATGCCCTTATCCTACAAAATTTGCCCTTATCCTACAAAACACCTGTTAAGCCCTTATCCTTCAAATTGCCCTTATCCTACAAAACCCATATAATGGAGGATCTCTAAGATAAGGGCCTAATAAAATTATACACTACACCCAGAAAATGCTTCTTTTATATTATATAGTAGGATAAGGGTAATTTTGTAAGATAAGGGCTTGAGTGCTAGCCCTTATATAACAAAACCTACCTGATATAGGTTTTGTAGGATAAGGGCAATTTTGTAGGATAAGGGCCTGCCTGATTGCCCTTATCCTTCAAAATACATAGGTTTTGTAGGATAAGGGCAACTTTTTGTAGGATAAGGGCTGGTTTTGTAGGATAAGGGCTTGACTGACAGCCCTTATACTACAAAGCTATACATTTGTGTAGGATAAGGGCAATTTTGTAGGATAAGGACATAACAGGGGTCCTGGGTTCTATCCACATGGTATCCTCTCCTTCATTGATTACTTAGAACTAGAGAGGTGGGAAGGGGGCTTGTTCCATAATAAGGCAGGGTGATGATGACACAAATGTCGGGTACACTGGTTATATTCAGTTAAATTGTATTCTCTGATAAATGCATAACATCCTTATTATGAAAAATAAAAGGAACGTTTTAAAGCCTAAATGGGTGTGCTTGTTGATATGTGTTGCCATGGAAACATGATTTTTATTCCAAATACAGGAAATTAAGACATAAATTGATAGAATGATTTCTGAGGATTGCCATGGTGAAAACAAAATAAAATTACCATTCCTAGATCAAATTTTATGACTTAAAGAATGGAAATGTATCACAAATTTCTAATTATCATAGATAATGTTAATTAAGTAGGGATATCTTGGAAAATATGAGACATAGAGGTTATTGGGATTTTGGAAAGGGTGATGCCCACACATTTTCATGAAGCCATTTCTGAAAAACTAGAAATAATATCTTCTAGTGTAATATATCACTGGAAAGCTTATGACATCAATTTCAAATTTGGCTTTTTCCTCGGACTACCCTTTTCCCTTGCCTGTACACAAATGATCATAGTGCTGTATCTATCAATATCAATAATTATGTTTGGTACAATGCGTTAAGCCACGGGAATATAAGAACTGTGAAGGTTATTATATTTTATATTTCAGAGGCATGTCAGGGTACAATGAAATCAGATCTATGTGACAAAATATGTTTCATGTAGTTCCTTCAATACCATACAGGGAAATGTCCAGGCCTGGTAACCAAAGCCTTAATGATCCCCCTAAAGAGCATCTCCTTTAATATCCAGTTCTTTGGTACCATACAGGGGTGTCTTGTTCTGGTATTTCAATATTATCATAACCTGTATTTAACCATGACGATGTCATGCTAAAGGGGAATTTGAATCCAAATTGTGGGTAAAAATGTGTGGGTGAATATATAGCAGAAAACTTTTTGACAAGAATGAATCAGACACGTTAGATCTTCTGACTATCCAGCAGGATTTCTGAATTGCCAAACGCTACCATTTAGGATATATGACATTGTGCCTAGTCTATAAACAAAAGCCTACCTCATTGAAGAGACGGCACTATAATAGGAAACAGAAGCTTCGTTTCTAACTGAATGGTAAATATCCCATTGTATTCTATGGTATACCAACTCCTTTGCTAAAACATAGGAGGTAAGTGCAAAACATGGTATGGTTGAGAAGCCCATTGTGACGCAGTATGCAATCTACTTAATGAGAGGGAAGACATCCAAGCTGTAAATTGACAATACACTGTCAACGTGATAATTGTCACTACTTCTTATTGATATAATTCTGTTATGTTTATTGTAGTTGTCCCTATATCCAGATGTAAACAACAAAGTGCACAGTAATACACTAGCGGAGACAATTAGTTCAAAGGCACTTAGAGAAACAAGATTGCAGATTGGTTATGCAATGCTTTAGCATAGTGTTTCTGTTATTGTTTAAAATATGTGGCATGTACTGGGAAAAGGGACCTTAGTGCACCCTGCACTAAGGGCCTTTTGCGCAGATCGAGTCACAATCATGTGGATTTATAAATCCATGGCTCATAATTATGTTATAGCCTCAATGTGCTGTTTTTTATAGCTTGACAGTGCATGGCAGGCATTCCTGTCTTGTCAATTCCGCTATTCTGATTCCCGATTAACAGATAACACGAGCATTACAGACGTAGATTTGAACTGACAGTATTAGAATCAACGTGTTCTGGACAGCAGGAATTAGTAGTTCATGTATAATTCATGAAAATATTTCCAGATTAAATCACGCATTTCAGAAAGGATAACTTGTGTTGAATAGCGAGGAACAATTGTTGATGTTATTAGTACTAAGCTTTGGTTACCGAATGGAAGATGACGTTAGTTATACAGTGTTTCAATGGTATACGTAGCTATCAAGCGTGTAACGTGTAAATTTGGTCAGCCACTGAAATGACTCAATGACAGTTAACATTGCCACATGAGGGTGATGAACCCTACTGGTGGTGTAAAACCTGCTCGAAGACCAGGTTGGTAATCCATACGACGTCTCTCCTCGTAACCCTGACACCACACAACGCAATACTACATCATAGGGATGCAGGGCTGGGACTCATTCAATCATATAAGCAGTATTACACCACAGTTGGCTGAGAAAACCAAAGAAATGGCCTGACTGTATTTTACATACATGGCTGTATGTGGATGTGGTCCATTGGGCAGCCTCTCCTACTGTGAGTCAGATATGATACACATGACTAGCTGCATAAGTGTTATAAGCCTTGGAAATGGTACTTATCCATGGATCGGGTCTTTGAGAATTACCCTGTCCTTGGCTTATAACACTTATACAGCAAGTCACTTGTACCATATCTAATACATGTGTGATGGGACCCATAATTTGACATTACTTGGACACCTACACCATCACATCATACTATAGACTAGAATGAGATGGGGATTAGAATTTACTAAATGTTACTGAATTGGAAGAGACAGGTCACTAAGTAGCCATATATCAGATGCTCTAGGCACTCAGCATTATGGGATTGCACCTACTGACTCCTCTCGACTTTCATTGGTAATTGGGGTAGTTGTGTCAAGTGAGATAGGCCTAATTGTGGGGTCAGGGAAAGTGGGAGCAGTAAGTGGGTGTGGTTGTCTGAAGGGAGGTGAACCAGTCACTTCTTTTAACCCTTTAATGAGAACATGTCACTAAAAGATTATATATATTCACATCGGGATGCACAAATGCAGGCCTGGCGAGTAACTCTCCGATGCTACATTGGTGCATCATCCTGACCCTTCGGGACTGTCTCAAACCACTAAGGTCGGCATGATGCTTGAATGCCTACTCATTCACAGCGCTGCATTGATACATTATGATGACCTAGGGCATGATGCATTGAGGCATAAAGGATTAAAGGCTGGTTTCCATAATTTCTGATTCACCTTATTTGAAGTAAGCTCAGTTAGACCAAACATTGTGAATTGATGTAAGCATACAAATGATTTTAGACTACATTATTATTGGTTTCAGGGGAGTTGAATGCTCAGTACCATAAAACAGCTATCATATCTAAGGAGTATAACATGTAAACAGTGCTCCATCATCCTGATCATGAATTGCATTTCTAAACTATAGTCAAAGTTGTTTTATACTTGTGCACAATTTATATTTGTTTAACAGCTTAAGACTTTGAATCCTTTTTGCCATTTTCCCTATTACCAGAGCAATGAAATTGTGAAATAAATCTGATGTCATTGTATCATTTCTTGCAGGTGAGAACCATGACTTTTCAACTTATGCCCTGTATACATGAAACAGGTAAGATCTAACAGAGTGATTCTTCAATAAAGTCTTTATGGATTGCACAAGACAATGCTATTAAATGAGCTTCACATTATCCCTGGATTTGTCGCAGAGCTTTCCCTTTTTAAAGATATACATTTCCTATATCCTTCCCCGAAGGTTTTCGAGGGATTAAAAAAATTGAATTTAAGGAGGCTCTACTTAACACAGGGGATCTACTCTGATGGTATCAAAAGTTAATCAATGTGCTAATGTTCCCAGTGATAACTTTGGTAGGAAATCCTTATAATTTGGTGCTGTAGAGCTTATAACAGGTCCTTACATCCAGTAGGGAGCTGACTATTAGCAGATTGTAAGCTGTTTTCTAAGGGCAACTTATTTTTTAAGGAAAAAATATTTGCGGCCTTTTTGTCATATTTAATAGAACATAACTTATCTGGAACTTTAGACACTGCATGCATGTTGGCATTTAAGCAAAAACCGGACTGCTTAAAGTCACACTTTAAGCATCTTCATTTCAGGTAAAAGCCACATGAAGCCGCTTACATGTAATTATGACTTTTCCGGGACATTTACATGGAATTTACTGAACTTAAAGCTGCTTAAATGGTGACTTTAATCAATAAAAGGTTGCTTAAATGCCAATATTCACGCAGCGAGATGAAGGGCAAAGTATTGAATCCAACCAAGGAGAAGACGCATCAGGTTGTATTGGTATACCATAATATGGAGGATGTACAGACTTTTTGAACATAAAAAAAGACATTCAAATAGCAGTTGGAGAGTGATTGATCCTCACACAGGACCATAGAGAAATGAGGCAGGGCATAATATTGTATTCATACAACAAGTCATGCTATAGTCACTATTCTCCTGACACTGTACAGCGAGAGCCCTTTAACAGTCCATAACATATGGTCCTAGCTCATCAGATCACCAACCCCATCAAATCCTGTACCCCATTATATAAGAGATATTATCTCACTCTCCCATGTAAAGAGAAATGAACCTGTGAGATATAGATCATGATTGACATGAATGGGTCAGGGTTCAATACAGTTAACCCATATATCTGACCATATATATCCATATCATAAAGGTAGTTGATAACCCTACCTCCTCTCTAGTCTCTCTTATAAACTGCTTTTTGCTTTTTAAATATTTAATAAATATAAAGCATTTACATGAGGTATACCGTAAATTCTCTCATAGAAGCCACACCTTGTAAAAGAGTCAGGACAATAATGCAGCTTATAGGAATATCTCAAGGTGAGAGTGAGGCTTATAAGAGGGTTTTGCTTTATAGTACAATACTAAATTAGGAGTTTTCAGACCTTGGTTGCAGCGTATATATAATTCTCTCAATTAGAGGTGCGGCTTATATGAGGGTTAGGCGTACATACGTGGGAATATACGGTATTACACTAAATCTGATTTGATGTTATATAATTGTCAAATCATTGTACATCGAGTGTAATGGAAAGATGTTATGTGTACATTATGAGGCAATAAACGTTGGGAAAGGATTTGATTCCATGCATCATCCTGCTTATAGCGCAGTACAGAATCATGTGTATAGAATAGGCATATCAAGGAATAGAGTCTTAATTCATTTCCATTTACTATTAACATTGTAGAGCTACATGTAGTTATACAAACTCACAGATCTAATTGAATCAGGTTTATGCGACCAAAATAATTATTGAGAACCGAAATTACGTTACAACCATGAGTAACTAAGGATAGGACCGTTGACACAAATTATGATCAATTAGCCATCACTGTAAAGGCGATATTAACAAATCAATGCATCATAGACAGCTTGATCAAAAAATAGACATAAATCCATAAAGGCCAAGGCTAATTAGCTCCCCATCTATAACTAATGCAGAGTGGCGAGAGTTGGGTTGTGTTATCGAAAGGTAGTATCATCTCCCAATCCACATCTCAAATCTCGACTCAGCACCAGGCAGACCTAATATACTGATATTCTTTGGCTTCCTATATGACCGATTTCTCAGTCACTATAGCCTAACCAAGTTAATCATGCTTTGGCTCCCTATACGACTAACTTAGGTAAGTCAGTACTGACCAACTGACCTTAGTCTTCTCCATTTCAATGAGATTTAGGCTTAGTCCTTTTGAGTAAGGCATTAGTCATATGTCATTATGCCTCAGTCAATTTGAATAGCAGTTGGTCATGCCTTACCAATGCCCCCATGACTAACCTGGGATAGCCACTTCAGACTAAGCATTTAGGTTCTCTGTGCAAGGACATACCTGATGGGAGAGTGAGGTAGTCGTGAACGGTAGGGTAGAGTAGGTAGTTGTGGTGTGTAGCTGGAGGCAATTGGAGGATTAATAATGAATGAAGGCAGACCCCAACCCTTGTCAGCTCCTATCAGCAGAGAGGCTGGTTTCTGAGCCATTTAGTCATTCCTTCCTCAGTAACTGCTTTAACCATTTACATTCAGTATGAGGCTCACAGCATTAAAGGGGCATTCTCACCACTCGCACTTAACCACATAGTAGACTAGAACAGTACTAGAATTGTGAGTGGGATTCGCTTGGTGAGAATGCCACTTTAAGGGGGTGTGGGTTGAAGGGGTTGCTAAATGTTTTGGTACACAGTATTTCCCCACGTATTTATAAGCTCAGGCATGTACAAGTACTAAGTGGCAAACTGATCAGGTCTATATACAGAGCAAGCTTATACACAGGCCAGGCTTTAATGTCTATACCTAAAAGCATACCTTCTCATAGTTTCTAGAATTACCTACTACTTATTTCCTTTTTTCCAAGCTATATTTCGCCTTAAAATGATTGTAGACATAGATGAGGTAAATTGGAGTTACACGGCCGAAATAACTTTGTCAATACTTCAAATGGATTTATGGCCTCGAATATGATTTTCTTCATGAATACATATTGCAATCCACAGCTTATGCTAGAACACTAAGTTACTGACCAAGTCACCCATTCCCTATGCCTATACACGGAGCAGGCTTATACACAGGACCCTTCTTATACACTGATACATGAGGGGATATGGTAGCACTCATTTAAAGGGTCAAGCAAAAACAGAGTTCATGTCTACATATTGACTGAAAGAAGACAGTTTTAGTCATATTTGCTATACAATCAAAATTGAATGGGCTAGGTAACAAGGCAATCTACCAGACCTAGCCCTTTTATCATATCTACCTTTAAGCATCAAATTTCCATTTTAGGCAAGCCATGGTGAACTTTATAGCCCAAAAATGTAATACTCTTTATATCCCAAAGGTGGAATGCTCAACACATTGACATTCTCCAGTGTACAACCCCAAACACCTCCAACCCATTCACCAGGAGCCTACACCACCAATATAACCCCTTTAAGGTTGCACTAGCCATGATCTATGACCATTTACCCTCAAATGTACCAGCTCGACCAACATAGGAATGTGTTAATGTAGACCCAATGTGCCTGATCTGAATCTTAAGGTTAAAACGTGATGTCTATTAACTGTGTGTTATTCAAGTTCACCATAAACTCATGGATGTGAGTACAAACACAATCATTTTCTTGAATGTCTTTTCTAGAACCATGATGCAAATTCAGAATTATTGCCGGTGACTTTCCAATGTTTCAAAGACTTTGTCCTTTAAAGATTCTCCACCTTTCCCCTGCAGAGATCCCTTTGACAAGTCCTTGGAATAGGACTGGTAGAATTCACTAAACATGAAAGAGTTAAGGCCCACTTGAGATGAATGACATTTCTATCCTTCCCAGGGGAGCCGGTAGCAGCACTGGACAAGCGTAGGGGGTAAACATTTTCACGCCTCCCCTGAACGATTAATATTACCTTCCGCTGCCTGCATACTAATGGCTCCCCTGGCCTCCATCCGTTTGCCACCCACTGAAAATCAAGATTTTACAAACTCCCGGGGTGCAGTGTTCAGCCTTGACCATGTCAGAATGATGTATCACCATGTGAAGTGTTTCCTTCATCCCCTTGGGAATCTGAATTGAAATTCTGGCAGCAAAAACTCCCCTCCCTTCTTATCAAGACCAGTCCCCTCTGGACACCTATGTATCATGTGTAATGAATCTGGTCAAGCCTGATAAGACTGCCATGTATATCCTGAATTGGTGGTTCCACCCAACTCAAAGGATAAAGAAACCGTTGTAGAACTGAAGGGAAAATCAGCTCCCTTGTCAAGGCTGCCACCGATGCAGGACTAAAGAGCATAGTCACAACAAATAATGCCCCACCGTGAATAGGCAGTGAAAAGAAATGGCCAATGGAGTGTGCAAGTGACCAGTGGAAGATTTACACTTGAGTTAACTGCCTCGTGGACAATCTACACAAGGGATACCCTGAGCAAGCACCGGCAGACTCGGCCCCTCCCACTTCCTTTCTCTATCTACCCTGTTCTGCGGGAGAGTTCTAAAGCAGACTGGAAGTAATCTCACAGAGAAGCTTGGTGTGAATGCTGAGTGACATGCAGGTGGGAATGTTGGGTAAGGGAAGCACATTGCCACTGGGATAGAGAGACAGTGCTGCTGCGTGATGAGAGGATCAGTAGGAACGTGAGCATTGTGAAGGGCAGTGTACTCTATATGCCCACTGACTGTATAGGGAATGTCTCTTACCTCTAGCATTAGATGGTTCTTAGGGTACACTGTCTAGAGAAGGGTATAAGAGTTACTAGCAGGGCCATTGGTATCGAAGGGCCATTTATGATCCTCACTTAGACTTCCATGAAGCAAACTCTATTAATTGAGATTTTTATTCAGTCATAGCATTATCAAACAATTTTTCCCTGAACAACTCCTTTTACATGTGATCAGATATAATGATGTTACTAGGATTAATGATTCGAATGTATATATGGTTATACACCAGTCAATATTTTCTGCTGGTAATAATCGACCTTGTTATGTAGCGCCTGGTCTTCTATCTTCTTTTTCACTCCTTAGCCATCCATGGTCTATTGTTGTAGTGTTAATAACATAAAAATGAACGAGTGACGATACAACTGGATATACGACGACGAGTTTGGGTCGCCGTATCGCACGGTGCGCACGACTGTGCAGCAGGAGTGCGCCCAGTGCGATGCGGCGACCCAAACAAGTCGTCGTACATGTATCCAGTTGTATCTTTACGAGTTCATTTTTTGTTTTATTATACCTAGCATATGACATTGGGAAGATTACGATAGATTACGATAGATATTACGATAGATATCCCGGAATACACATCTGCAAGTTGCCCTGTTTTGCGCACCATGCCATCTGTTTGCGCACCAATTTTCTGTATTGCACACGTTTGCAATACAGAGGTATGTATTACACACGTAGCTAGTCTGGCGTCTCTATGTTGTAGGAATAGTAATGTCATATGCTAGGTATAATAATCCATAGGCACTACATAACTATACTTTCATTGGTTAGTCAAGTAGACTACGAGTAGATTTCATGTCATTATCATTATCATTGGACATCATGTCAACAATTATCAATAAGTCAGCCAGTTTTCAATTGTCATGTATATTCATTTAGTGGTAATCATTAACGAGTCAGTATTAAGTGTGGAGACCATGTCAGCCCTAAAGCCCTTACACCTTCAACTCATCCCTCTTTCTCACAAACCAAACCCTTCAGGTAATTTGCCTCTGGAAAAGTGGATATTGTGGCTTGTATCATGCCTTTGATTCTAGTCCAGTTTGCAGTCTCCAGGCAACACTCTATCACAATGTAAGGTCCTGTGGGAGAAGTAGATAACTTTTTTACATTCAGGACTATCAGTTATCTCATTTTTCCCTTTGAAAAAAACCCAGAGGGCAGTCAAATTGATAGTTCTGTCTCACATAGTATTTGAGGCTAACTGATCTTTGAGACATTTGACACTTAATATAGATACTACGCACTGTTCATTTAAGAAAGTTTATTAGAAACCTCTTCTTTCGCCATAATTGCTAAACACAATTTGATATTCCTATTTTCTCGAAGTATATGCCTATTTATTATACGATCTGGGCTCTGATTGTGCTTTTTAGGTGATATTCCCGTTCTGATATTCCTGCATACCGCACACTTTGCAAGGTAAAGCGTGCTGATATTTTGGATATCAGAACGATTTGGAATGAGATATCGGATATCAGAACGATTCTGTCTGAAATATCTTCAGCCATAAAATCCGTGCTTTCATGGTGATTCGAACATGGGACCCCAAGACTTGGAGTCCGATGCTCTACGCACTACGCCGTGGAGGCGCTGGTAGAGGGAGGTGGCAAAACAAGGAGTCTACAGGCGGATTTCCAGCCCTGTAGGACCATTATTTACCGAGTTACAGAAGAAAAGACATTTTTTGGTATAATTTCTTTGAAAATCAATATTCTTTTATAATTTCTTTTTTACTATAAAGGTGGAAGTTGGATTTGACTTACCCATTCGTTAAAATAATTCTAGGGATTTTTTTCACATACATATAGGCACTTTAAAAATGGTACGTTTCCACCCAGATTCGATCCTGGGACCTCTGGTGTGTGAGGCGAACACGCTAGCGCCCATGCCTATCTGGCCGTGGTAAATGTGGAGGGAAACGCTGGTTATAACTTAGGCTGACCGCGCCTCAAGCTGGCCCCCTTACAAAGCCTATGTTGGACTCAGTGTTGGAGATTGAAAACATGACGTGGGCAGGCTCCACCAATCAGCGAGCAGGGTTGGTGGGATGTCAAAACAACATGGCCCTCCTGGTGTTCGAGTTGACTACGCACCTCGGTCGTTATTCATCAATACAAAACCCTTGTGCCCCGATATTCATTCATTATTGGTTAAATATAGTCTGATGGCTTTCACTTCACATGGCATGATGAAATCTGCAACATCTAACTGGTACCTGAACAAAGTCAATAATTTTATCTGCGAGATAAAGTATGTACATATTCTCTAGTAATTTGGTTAAATCAGTGTTAATCTAAGAGGAAAGAATTACATATAAACAAGCCACGAATGAAAACAATATTGTTATACATGTACCTGTATCAAGCCCTCTATCTTCAAAACATTATCCAAAATGCAACGTTCTTCAAGCAAAGAAGTAACCCAATATGTAAGTCAAGTTTATAATGTGAACCTGATACACAGAAGGAGGATCATTCTATCCAAACCAAATGTAAATATTCATTATTCATTGATGCAATCCGTAGCATAAATGATGTGTGGCTTACATTGAATGATGTACTTCCTTCCTGTGGGTGACATAAAGGGATCGACAGAGGGTGCACTCTTGAGGGAGAATCCAAATAAAACTCAGCTTTAGAGGCTATAAACACAACCTAACGAGTCTCAATGGTTTCTCCTTCACTGCCTAAACTCAAAGCAATGACTGCCGCAAGGTCTCATACCTTGCGAGAATTACCTAGATTGGTGTGGAGCATGTCAAGAGAATCCTGCATTGTGATTGGCCGAGATTACCCTCTTGCACTTCAACCACGTCTTGAGATGAGGTGGTGAAATGACCATGATTAGAGCAAGGGGACCTGCATTGGGTTTATATTTGGTAGGGAGAGAGAGGAGGCAATACCTAAATGGTTTAACTGAAGTATAAGAAGAGTACAGGAGCTAGCTTTGCTTAAAAGGTGAATCCACTGACATGAATCTGTCGGATGAGACGGATTCAAGTCAGTGGATTCACCCTTTTAGAGAGACAGTGCCTATTTAGAGAATAGACAACGACCCTCATCACGTCCAGACTGTCTGTTGATGTTAAATGCATTCAGATGCGTTCGTGCATTTTACTGTTAAGGGGGCAGTGTGGTCCGGTAGCTACTAACATTAGGCCTGTGTCCATTATACGACAAGGAAAGTGGAATATATGGCCGTTTTGACGTCCAGGAATATGTTCATATCTGGGAATATATTTTGTAGATATATTCTACTTTAACTGCAGGTATGCTGTGTCCACTAGGCGTTATAAATTGCTGCCCAGACTGCCCAGGGCAAACATGGACGAGGCTTTACAATAGAATAAAGAGCATATATTCCAATTTCTGCACTAAAAATCAAACATGTTAGATATTCAAATGCCCACTTTTGACGTCCGTTTTTGGACCCCTGCATATTGCTATCCCACTTTTGTATTTGAGAATTTTGTCGTCCAGCTGTGTCCACAGGGAGACAAAACATATATTTTATATTTGTATTCAAATTCACGTTTTAACGGACGACAAACGGCCTGATATATGCTAGTGGACACAGGCCTAATGTAGTAATATATGGATGGGATAGGGTGTTGGAAGGGCCTTGGATGTAAATATAGGAAGGAAAGATGGAGAGAAGGGGATTCAGGTGAGAAACACAACACATTTTAGACTATGAACTAAGTACAAAATGGATTTTGAAGTATGGGTTTTATTCTTAGCCATTTGTAATTACTCTAATTGATGCTAACTAACATATTTTATGCTGATATTTCAAACCCACGAGGAGAAAAGATTGCTATTCATAGCCGTACAATAAATTTATTGTAGTAAAGAAATATCCTTCTAACTCAGAAAGAGAGAATCCTAGGGAGGCAAAAAGTAAGAAATCAGGTCATCCCATCCAATATTCACTTATCCCTGAGTTACTTGCATCTCCAATGCTACATACCAAATTAAACACATGACGAATACCACTGTATTCAGCTTAACATGAATAAAATTTAGAACATTTCCTAGTTGAAATGCTTAAATGGTCCCTGTGCATGAGCAGATACACATTGACCATATCTAATGGCCTATGACTGATGGCTTCACAAAATGTAATGGGAGTTCATCAATAGCTCAACGCCATCTAACCTCACTGTAACCATTAAATTGTCCTAAACGATTTCATTCCTGGTCATTACCTCATGTTTTATGGTACTTCAAATTCCAGAGCCAATTTGTCCAGGAATGTGCCACGTGGTACTGGACCTCTGCTGAATCAGGCATCATGACATGAATAGTGTTTGTCTGTATGATTTATGGTTAGCTGTTCAAATTGTAATTTTTGTTTTACTCTAAAGAGGCCTTAAAAAGACAATTTTGAATAGCAGGTGGAAAGGAAATAACGACCTAGCAGTGTGGGAGGAAGATTGGTAAGAAATGCATAGAGCAGTTTGTAAGTAGTCTTAGTAAGCAAGTTAAGACTAAGTGATCATTTTTTAAGGATACAGAATTCTGAATTGTGGAGCTGTACCAGGGTCCAATGAAACTTATATGAGGACAATTTAAATTCATATTGACCAAATTGTAAAAGTACCATTGTCACTGTCTGACGGGGGGTGCATTTACCTCACTGCATTAGATCTCCCCAGCAACGCTTTAAAGAAGATTCCCTTAGAGGAGATATCTTTTGGCATACAGCCAATCCCTTTGCTATCAGAAAGGGCTGTTCTGGCAATGTATATATTATTCTTGTCTATACTAAAGTATTTAGAGGTCATGCCCCTGGGGAAGTTGAAGACCAAAATGTGACTTTCTGAAAATAGTCAAGACTTTATGACATAAGTTAATCAGACAGCTTACGCTTTTATCTATTTAGCAGGGGTGCTGAACTGACATAGAGATATGTGGTCCTTTGGTGAACTCGGCATCCTCTATACTATATGAAATATGTCTATATGACCATTCCTTTAGCACAATAAAGTGTTAGTTAAAGCAACATTGTGGCTGGGCATGACAATCTACAGAAAGAGAAGACCTATAAAATATAAAGTGACAGTATACTGTCATCATGATTATTGTTCAAATCATATATTGTTCATATAATCCTTTAAATGACTGACTGATTTTTCTAATTACAACTATAATGTTTGTTGCAAAAGGCACTTATTAATGCTAAGAAAACTGAATAAGCTTAAAACATATTTCCATTTACTTGTAGATAAATATACGATATATATGACCTTGATGCATCACTATAAAGGCACAGTCTTATAATAGGAGGGAACGCAAAACTAGAACCCAACCTGCTCTTCTTGTAGCTACCGCTTGAATGAAGGAGATTTCGGTTTCCTTCTACTATGACGTCATGGCATGTTGTTTCCATAGATACATGTGACATCATGGTTGTCAGGTTGACAGGGAGATGTAGGTTGCTTGGGGACCATAGTTATCAACAAAGTTTGTTGATAGGTGATGGTTATATGGTTGTATTAGGCTTTTGGTGGCCTAGTACTGTGTTATAAAGCGGTTTCATCCTTTGGGACTCATCAGGCTACTGGTGTAGTCTAGTTAATCTGTCACTTTGGGTGACAGGCAGAGCTAGGCCTACTTTTTGCGGTACCCACATAAAGGGTGTATGGGTTGGTGGCATTGCATAAAATGATAGGGCCTAGGTGGTCCTGGTTTCTATGTTTTGCTGAATGTATATAGGCCTGGGTGGGCCTATATGGGGAGATTTATTTTAAATGGGGGTCATTTAAATAAATCTAGGGGTTGTATCTGTGGAATGTCTGGGGTGACTGGGATGCCATGGTTGTCCGTGCGGGGGGCACGGGCTGTCATAGGTTTGAATTTTAGATTTTAAAATAAATTTTAAAATGTTAAAATTCAAAAGTGAGAATATGAGACCGTTTTTGTAGCTTTTAAGCTTTTTTTGGTAACGTTACTAGGTTGTGGTCTCATATTCCCCGAGCCTTGGTATAAATTATTTGAGGCTTGGGCCTCCAATATTTAAACCCAGGGGTGCTGTTGTGTGGAGTCTTTGAATCCAGTTGAATTCAGAGAGATTCCTCATGCGGGCTGATGCAGCTGTTAGGGGAGCTGCATAAATGAAATCTACCACGTAAATGATTACGTCGTCGATCCCATTGTGCCCTGGGGACCTAAAATGGCTTCCGATTTCACCGTCAGCTCGGTGGTTGCCGGCTGCAGCTTCCCGTCGGTTTGTCATTTTGTCCCTTTCTGGGTGAGTGATTTTATCAAAGTGGCCTTTGAACCGTTCTTTGATTTCACTTCCTGTCTGTCCGACGTATTGGATCCCACATTTCTTACACTGTAGGCAGTAAATTAGATTTGAACTGCAGCAGTTCACATCATATTTACTCGTGTAAGTCCTTCCAGAGGCAGTGCAGGTGATCCTGCCACTGGTGTCGAGACGTGTGCAATACCTGCATTCACCCCGGGCGATGCATCGGTGAGTGTGGGGCGTGTGAGTTGGGTTCAGAGGCCTCAGTTTTGCACGGACTAGGTAGTTCCTAATGGATTTTGGTTTCCTATAGGCGAATATTGGGTTTTTCTTGTGTAGCATTCTGGTGCTGCACGATCTTCCCAAATGATCCCAGTTTCCATTTATAATCTGTCTCAGGCCATCGAAGCCTGGATTGAAAGTGCTGATCAGGATAACTGGGGATTCCTCCTTTGGTTCAATTGGTTTGATCGCCAGGAGGGACTCTCTGGAAAAGCATAGGGCCTTGCTGAAAGCCACTTTGAGGAACTCGGGTTGATATCCTCTTCTTACAAAGTGTTTGCCTTTCGTTACACAATGTTTTATGAAGTCATCATCCGATGAACAGATCCTGCGGATGCGCAGAAATTGTCCAAAGGGGATGCCTCTTATACTGTGCCTGGGGTGGGCAGAGTTGAAATGAAGGTAGTTGCCTCCGTCTGTTGGTTTGACATACAGGTCAGAGGTGAGGGGTCCTCCATTGTTGGTTCTAATGGTAGTGTCTAGGAAGTTGATACTATCTTTAGAAGTCTCTGCTGTGAATTTGATTGTCTCGCTCACAGCGTCTGTATTGACGTAGGTTAGGAACTTCTGGAGTTCTTCCTCGCCATGAGTCCATATGAAGAAGATGTCATCTATAAACCTGTACCAGACTAGGGGTTGTTTGGGGTAGGTGTATATGCGACAGTCCTCTAGATCAGCCATGAATAGATTAGCGTAGGTGGGTGCTACTCTGGTTCCCATGGCTGTGCCACCGACTTGTAGGTAGTGTTTACCATTGAAGTCGAAGTTGTTCTTGGTCAGGACCAAGATTAGCAGGTGGCAGATGTCCTCGTTGGATAGGTCTCTAACTACAGGTGTCCTGAGGCGCATCAGGAGTCTGTAGATGGAGAGGTATCCCTTTCTATTGGGTATATTAGTGTAAAGGGATGTTACATCTAAAGTACCTAGGATAGCGTCTTGGGGGATGTTCCCGAGGGCTTTCAATTTTTGTATGAAGTCGGTGGTGTCCTTCAAATATGATCTAGTTTGTTAAAGGCACAGTCTTTATACTACAGTTAGATACTCATCGATAACTTAAACAGAGCTTAACCCCCCACAATAAAAAACTTTATGTAGTACTGTTGCTCCACTAGTAAAATGCAAACGACTCCCCAGGATCCACAGGGCAGGGCGGTCTATCTGAATATTACTGGGGTGGTAATATTTCTGATTTATTTCATGGTGAATATGGACTGTCAAGGTTAAAGCTATGGGAGGACCTTTCCCCAGGTGTGCGTGCAAATAACTCTAGGTCGTATTGCACGCTGTGGCCGTATTGCACGCTCCAAAGGGTCACATGACCTGTGCGAAATTCAAAATGGCGGCCGATGGATGTAAACAAACGCCGCAGAAGTAATTAAACATCGTGGAAGTAAACAAACATGGTTGTTTGCCAACTATTTACTGTAAATACCTTGAAATAAATACAGAGCGTCACTTAAAAGTGCCCTCGTCAGTGGTTATTGCACTCGTGGTGCTTGGGTCGTATTGCACTCGGCCTACGGCCATCGTGCAATACGACCCAAGCACCACTCATGCAATAACTACTGACTCAGCCACTTTAGCGTACAGCTCTGTCTATATATTAAAAGGTAAGTGACCCCATCTGACTCACTCTCCAACCATGCTAACTGCCAGGGTGGAGATTGACCTTGCAGATGCTGAAATCTCTGTAATATTGAGCGGTGCTGGTGTAGTGGGAGAAGGGATAAGGGACACCTTTTTTGGACTGAGCTCATACACTATGTTATTACCCTTTTAGGTGCTGCATTATTCCCTTTATTCTTCTGATGCATGAATGCAGCCTGAGAGGTCGGCATGATGCATGGATGCAGCACTGGGAGGTAAACTCCCGAGAAAATGGGATTCATGCATCATGACCATGAAGGGAAAAGCACATCAATAAATTATGAGGCCATTTATGGTCTGTTTCTAGCCTCTACTAAAGCATTGAATGGACTCATACTTTTACATTAAATTAAAATTTTGCTGACAAAAAGTCAATGTTGTCTATTGTTTAATTAATGTCTTTTGAAGTCTAGCCTTATACATGCTGTGCCTCTTCTCAATGGCTTCTGTGAACAATATGTCGTTCTCCTTTTTTTATGGAAACATTCATACACAGGCTTAGTAGGCATCACAATCTTTAGAAGGGTATTATATGGACCGGAACAGCAATTTATGTTAAGACATAAAAACATATCCTCCTCATTACTTGTAGTTGTGACTGTTATATTGCTTACACTGTAGCTACAGATTCTGTGTTGATTAGTGCCTTTTACTTGAAGGCACAGCCATTGTTTGAAGCAAAGCCTTAGCGGTAAGTGCTGATAAATACAAGACTACTTCAGCATTATAAAACATTACTTTGCTAATGAAAAGCCCGGCTTCTTTGCTTTCATTCATGGCATTTATAAGACTACAGTCTAGAATGAAACTCACTTTATATCATGTCACACACAAAGTTAAACTAGATGAGGCAATATAACAGATACGCAACAAAAATATATATCCTCTGGACATTGTGAATTCAGTTATAGGTCTGATCTCAAATATGCTAGACAGATTTCAGATTTTGCTAGATCAGATTTAACTAATGCAGTAAGTATTAAAGTGAGAGATTAAATAGTTTCAACATAGAAAAATATCTCTCAACCTATGACACATGTAGATTATGGGCCTATTATTGTTCATTTATCACCTGGTGATTCCTTAAGGCTCCTGATTCTAGTCTCACGGCATGATGCATCAACCTGTCAGTGCCGCATCATGCATGATGCATGAATGAAACACTGGCAGGATCGTATCAGACATCATGATCACAGAAGGACATAGTGTATGAAACCATCATGCTGCCATCAAAGGGCTAACATGACAGGCAGGACATATTGTATGAAACCATTATGCTGCCCTCAAAGTGTTAACATGATAGAAGGACATATAGTATGAAACTACCATGCTGCCCTCAAAGGGTTAACATGACAGGCAGGACATATTGTATGAAACCATCATGCTGCCCTCAAAGGGTTAACATGACAGGCAGGACATATTGTATGAAACCATCATGCTGCCCTCAAAGGGTTAACATGACAGAAGGACATATTGTATGAAACTACCATGCTGCCCTCAAAGAGTTAACATGACAGGCAGTAGGTGGGAGACACAAGATGAGGCAACTCTGGGGAATTCAATCAGACACGTGGCCGGATGTGATGGTGTCCAGACCCCTCTGTAGACAGGCTGACTAACTGCTACTACCTCAGGTCAGGGTGTGGGGTGGGGTTACAGGTGGCTGTGTAACAGCTCTATATTGGCACTACACTGACATTATCTAATCCCCTGATGAGCCAGGAACACCAACACGGGATTGGAGACATTAAATTTTATTATGAGATGACTATAATAAAATACACATATTAATTCACATTTGTAAAATGTAGAATATACAATAAGAGACACACATATAAAATATAAATGTGTGATATTATAAATATTGGATATTTGAGTATGAGACTATTGTAAGTAAGGGTGGGTGGGAGGTAACTTAGGAGGAGGGACGCCGTGAGGCGTGAGTGGTAAGTGAATGTAGTAATTAGTTTATGTAGTATGCCCTAGGTGGCATGAGGGTGTTGTAGTAGTTCATACGCTCCCCAGGGGGAGACAATGCGCCGCAGATGAGCTATAACCCATCGCGACCACATTATCTAACCCCCCTGATGAGCCAGGAACACCAACACGGGATTGGAGACATTAAATTTTATTATGAGATGACTATAATAAAATACACATATTAATTCACATTTGTAAAATGTAGAATATACAATAAGAGACACACATATAAAATAGGCAAACCAAGGAATTATGTGTGGCATCTATAGTTTGTGCTGGTGTCATTGACATCAGGGTTGTCGTTGAGGGGTGTAGGGCGGCCTATTTGTGTAGGGCTGCGATCAGGGCTGAATTGACTGCCTGACCGCTGGTCCTTATGTAAGTCTGGTGGGCCTGTGACCTCCAGCCGCCGAAGCGCTTCACCTGCAGCTCTGAGCACCCGTTTGCGAATGCTGCTGTCGCCGCTGCTTTCCTGAGACTGTGTAGGGACAGTTTGTCTATGTTTGCGCCAATTGAGATCAGTGTCTGGTCCCATGCCTCCCTCACGTCGTTTGACGACACGGGGAGCCGTGATCCGGGGAACATGAGCAGTGGATCGTGAATATGTCTTGTCGGGACGTGCTGCATGTGCCGCCTCAAGGTTGCCACCGGGCATAGTAGGGGGTGCTTTGCCGCTGCTACCCTCACCACCCTCTTCTGTCCGGTTTTCTGTAGGTTCTTCCCTTTCTTCAATGTCAGAGTCATGTACCCCCCGGTTAGTATCACATCGCCTCTTGTTAGGTGGGATGTACCTACAGTCTGGTTTGTGGTAGTCGGCATGACCTCGCTCTGTCGGAAGGCGCCGTAGAACATTATCAAAATTGCTGTCCTTAGGATCGTGCCCTCCGGCGACTGTGGGATGGTCATCACTGCCTGCCGTAGGATGCTTGTGTCTATTGGGTCCTTGACCCTGGGCTCGTATGCCTTGTTGCGGTGCATTGAGTCCATCATGCGAGACACTCTGAAGTGGTATGCTGGTGCTGTGTCCATTCCTGCTAGCAGCAGGAACATCCTCACATGTGTGAGGTGGTTGCCCACCGTCGCCGGTGCGTTCACATGCCTCGATATGTATTCGAGGTAGGCACATATCAGTTCCGTTGTTGGCGCCACCATGGCGCGGCGCAGGCGTCTCGTGAATGCGATGAACGTGCCCGCTGCCGACGCGTGGTTTTTGTCTGTGCCTGGGGCCCTTGCGTGCTGCTGCCTGGTAGCTACGTCTTGTAGGAGCGAGTCGTACACCGGATCTACAAAGCAACATGGGATCGAGTTGGTCAAACATGTGAAGGCATGGATCGATGAGTACAAGATTATCAGCATTTACAAGGTCCAAGGCATGATTTTTAGCTTTGTCATTCAAATGTGCCCTACTGAGGGCATCTGCCAGTGCGTTATCTTTGCCTGGGATGTGCTCGTACGTAATGTCAAGTTGTAGGACGGCTTGTGCCATCCATAGGGCGCGAGCAGATTGCAGTATGACGCTGTTTTGGCCTCTGCCAGTGGTGAAAACTTGGACACATGCTTCATTATCACAGAGGATTCTTATGTGGCTGCCCTTATCAATGTTTGAGAGAAGTGAATGTACGGCCACTACAACGTTAGCCCCTTCGAGCTCGGCGATATTATCGGCTCCGTCGTGAATTTCGGCCACCTGTATGCCGTATGCCCTGGTGCCGTCCGACGCGCCTATGCCCGATAAGCACGCGTCCACTACAATGTCTTTGACTGGGTCAGGTTTTGGTATGACGGCTACCCCGTTCCAGCTGGCCGCGAACTCGCGGAACCAGTGCAAGTCGGCCCGCATGGATGAGTTAATATTAATGTACTTGCCGCGCATGCCTCGTAGGGCCTCTAGTAGGCGTCCTATGAACAGACGGGCGGGTCTGACGCACTTGCCAATGTGCACCAATTTCCCTATGACGCTTTGTAGCTGTTTCTTTGTGAGACTACGTTTCTTGATAGTTCTACTGACCTGGTCCATCACCTCCGCCATTTTGTCCTTGGGGACGCTGAGGGTCATGCTGGGGGCGTCGATGTCAATTCCGAGCCAACGCACTGACCGACGTGGCCGCTGCGCCTTGGCCCTGGCCTCGGGGAGTCCGAGCTCAACGAGCAGCTTGCGTGCCACCCGGAAGTCCCTTCTTGCCTTGGATCTGGATGTAGAGATGATGACAATGTCGTCAAGGTACATATAGGCAGTAACATTCTTTGAACTCAGAATTTGTGTGATTTTGTTGGCGATTCTTTGCATATGGAGTGAGCTGTTCCTGGCGCCAAAGGGCATGGTAATGTCGCAGTAAAAACTATCACCCCATGCCAAGTTCAGTAGAGGCCACCCTAGTGGATCACTCTTGAAATTCTTATAGGCCCTTTTCACGTCTAGAGAGCTGAGGTATGCAGTGGGCCCTACTTCTAGTAGTTTGTCAACTAAGAGGTCAACTGTCGGGAGCGCGTGTACTCGCGGGTCTCCGAACACTGTATTCTTGAATATATAACTGTTGACGGACGACTCGTGCGGGAATGTCATGTCGTTGATGACACGTCGTTCATCCGTGCCGCGCTTCTCCCTTGACATAAGGGGGGATACGTGACACCACTGTACAAACGGGGGAGCGGAAATAGGGCCAATAATTCCCCCCAATTCCAGTTCTTTTACAATAAATTCATCAATTTTGTCCGGGTAATCCGTAGCACTAGTATGATTGGGTATGTCCCTGGTGTCTGATTCCGGCCCCATATAACCCAGGGGGAACCCGTACCGCAGAAAAGACATGAGTTGTGAGTCGTCCTCACTGTCGGGGGACATGTACTTCTCCCACCTATGCAGCTTGAGTTTTTTTGGGGAGCTGCACCTTTGCCCCCACTGAGTTGGGTAGGCCTACTGCCCTAACCCTGTTATAAATGTCAATGATTTCACGTGTTTCCTCGCATATAACCATGTCAGGCCATGTCTTTTGTCTATGTTCTGCGAAGGCTGTTGGGGCACAATCAATGTCATGTCTGAAAACATTAGACTTACACATTTGTCGTATGGCGTCGAAGTCAATGTCATGTGTTGTGGACGGACTGGCTGCTGTCTTGCCATCTGTAACCATGGGTGAGGCACTGGTAGGGGGCGCGGGCGGCTGAGTTGTATTCAGCGCGTAGTCTCCGGCCGCTCCTCCTGTGTGTGCTGCTGCTGTATAATTAGAACTCATAACAGAACTGTTTATGTCATAAAGCATACAGTATAGGCCCTCAGATGCCGGGTGTGCCCATGCGCGCCCACTATCCATGATGGCGGCCCATGAGGGACGCGTGTGCGCGACGCCGCCATCCAGGGCCGGCGCGGGAGCACGCGTGTCTGCGGGCGGCGCGGGCCGCGCGGGCGGGGCGGCAGCCGCGCACGTGGGACTGTTATTGTTATGTGGGGTGCTTACTCTGAGGTGGTCCGCGCTCGGCGCGCACGTGTCGTTGTTGACGCCGCGCTGGGTGCTTTCTCCGAGGAGGTCCGCGCTCGGCGCCCACGTGGATTTGTTGTGTCTGGCGCGGGTGCTTACTCCGAGGTGGTCCGCGTCCTCGCCACGTGGTCGTGTTGTGGCGGGGGCGGGCGTACACGTGGCCGTGTTTACGGTCGGGGCGGCTCCGGCGCGTGTCGGGGCGGCATCCGGCTGCCCGCTGTCCGGTGATGCGGCTTCTGTAACGACTGAATTAAAACTATTGTTTATATGTACAACATGCATACTTGGCGCCCCTCCCACATCACTACTTGGGTGGGCGCCACACATTAGTTTTTTGACGCGCCAGGGGCACTGTTGCTGCTCTGGCCGCCCTGTGGGGGGCCGCCATTACCTCCGCCTCTTGGGTGCTGGTAGGGATGCAGGAGGCCCTTCCTCCTCCTACAGTCGGAGTTAGGGTGGTAGCATTTCTTGCCGGTGGTGTTAAAACAGTGTGTGCATATGTGTTGCTGTACTATACCCCTGTCCTCATGTTGTGTTGTGTGTTTACACGAGCCAGCGTTGAATGCGTGACATATGGATTCAGCGGGGCGGTGTGTGTTGTGGGGGGTGTGTGAGGGGGCAGCCCTGGAGGAGCCAAACTTAGTACCATTGCCAGGGGCGCCCCCTCCTGTGATGGATATGAGCATCCTGTATCTCTCTATGTATGCCTTGTCCTCCCACTTACACTTCTCCCCCTCTATACTGTCCCAGATGTATTGTGACCACCGGAGTACGTCCCTCCAGTCCCTATGCATCATGTCTACCGTGACGTCATGCAGGTGGTCCATTATGTGCTGCCTGTCTGCGGGGTCTGTGGCCCTCTGGTCCTGTAGGAGGGCCACAGTGGCGTTAATGTATTCCAACTCTGACAGTGCCCCTCTATTGTCTAGTTTCTGCTTTAGTGTACTGGCCCCTGCTCTGTCTACATACATATAGGGCTTTGCAATGAGCTTTGTAGTGAATATGCTAGTAACAATGCCTGCCTTACCATCTGTGGGCGTGGCGCGGAATTCCTCCCTGCGCAGTTGTGCATCAACGTATCCGTCCCGGTTCTCCTCCTGGCGGAGGGCGCGTGGTGGTGGGAGCTGCGTTGCTGGGTGGATGGCGGCCTGTGGCGGGTAGGGGAGGTGCTGTAGATTGCCGTCCCCCCGCTGACCCAGCCACTGGTGCGCTGTTGTGCAGGCAGACGACTTGTGTTGTGGTGTGTGGGCTGTGGTGTGTAGTGGCGGTCTGGGTCGCCCTGTGCCCACTGCTGTGTGTATACGTCGTACCCGGCCGGCGCCTCCCGCTGCTGATAGAGGGGGGCGTGCTGGGTGGGCTGGTGGTAGGGCGCCGCCGCGGCCTGCTGATCCCGGGGGTCCGGCAGGGGGAGGTGGCGGTATGCCAGCTCCTCCTCCCTCCTCCAGTGCGGCGCCGTTACGTTGTACTGCTGTTGTTGTGTGCGGGGGTCGTCCCACAGCTGTCCTTGTGACGCTGCCGCGCCGTCCGCCGCCATGGCGGGGGGCCTGTAGTGTAGATGGCGTCCCATACCTGTCTGACGGGCCCCCATGTCCTCATACCCATTGTGTGCGTCATGCATGGGCGGGTTTGTGAGGGCGTTGTTGTACCTGGGGCGGTCAGAGATGGGTGGGGGGAGTTGATAGTCTCCCCACGGCCCTGGGGCCGATACACCTGTGTATGGGGGGTGGCGGGGGTCCTCCTGGGTCGCCGGCATGACCCTGCGTGACGTGTGTGCCTGCATGCTCGTGGGTACAGCCTCTCCCGCTATTACTACATGGCGGGAAGCATTATGACGGGGTGGGGTGGCAGCCTGCTGTGTCGGGCGTGTGGCTGTGTGCATAATGTCATGAGGTGGAGGAGGGCTGGCATCCACATGATCCTCCCGGGCGTGTGCCGGGGCTGGGGTGTGGGGCAGCTGTCTTTGTATACCCTGCGTGTATTCCCCAGCCTCAACCTGTCTGTCAGCATATGCCAGCTGAATCATAACGTCTAGTCTCTCGTGGATGTCTGCCACTTGTCCCCTCAACCCATGCATGTCAGATTCTATGGTCCTAAACCTGTCATCAGCCCCAGGCCCCCCTTGGTCCGCCATGTCGGCCGCCGCCCGGGCGGCACGTGCCAGCCTGGTGCTGCTGCGCCGGGCATGGGGTGTGGACTGGGCCATGGGTTCATGATTCATGATGTCTGAGTCCAGTGGGAGCATTGAGGGATTGAGTCTTAATGCAATATCTTCGTCCACCTGGGCAAATGAGGCCCTGACGAGCTCGGCGGCTTTGTCCTTAGCCACCCTGCGTCTAGATTGCCGTGTATCCGGCATGGTGAGAGTCTATTCTACAATACCATAAAACTGGCGTAAATCTGTTATAGAGGGTCACATCAAACGTACCTCGTATTAGTCCCAGACTGTAGCATATAAAATGTGTAACACAACCTGTAAAAATTCCGGTGCCAGTGGTGGATGGCGGCGGATTCCTGGGTCTAACTTTGTATAGGTGTTGACAGACCGATGGTGTATTGTAGAATAGGAGGAGGGACGCCGTGAGGCGTGAGTGGTAAGTGAATGTAGTAATTAGTTTATGTAGTATGCCCTAGGTGGCATGAGGGTGTTGTAGTAGTTCATACGCTCCCCAGGGGGAGACAATGCGCCGCAGATGAGCTATAACCCATCGCGACCATATTCTTTGGCTTCCTATATACAGTAAAACCTCGCGTATAAGCCTAACTCGCATGTAAGCTGACACCTAGATTTCGAGCTGATCCTATAAGCTGCACCAGCGATCTCATTATGGCGACTTTAGTGCTAAAGTATACTGCTAGAAACTCGCGTATGGGCCGCACCCCGACTCTGGGCCGATTCTATAAGCCACAGCAGCGATCTGACTTGCGTATTAGCCGTGGCTTCTACACGAGGTTTTACGGTATGACCAATCTCTCAGTCACTATAGCCTAACCAAGTGGGTCATTTTTCAACTCCCTATACGACCAGCCTAGATTAGGTAATATAATCGGGTTGGTCAGTACTGAACAACTAACCTTGGTCTTCTCCATTTCAAAGAGTTTTAGGCTAATTCCCCTTCGGTAAGGCATTAGTCATATAATGTTGTTATGCCTCAGTTATTTTTGAATAGCATTTGGTCATGCCTGACCAATGTGCCTATGACTTAACTGGGAGAGCCACTTCAGACTAAGGGCTGGGGCATTTAGATTTACAGTGTAGAGTTCTGCTTGGTGGACCTCGCAATCAATGCATTAGGCACTCTCTAGCAGCGACTTGTTCCTCATCTCTGCGTAAACCTATGGACTATATATAGGAACTCCTCTGTGGAAGAATGTAGGGAAGCAGTACAACTTCTGTGCTCTGCTATGTACAATATAAAATTAATCTTATAATATTGTATTATTTGTTGCAGGTGAGAACACGTTTTTTCAACTTTTCTCCATTCATGGATATTGAACTGGTGAGTCCTCACAGAGTCATATTTGCTGATTTCACAATCATTTCACATCTGCTTATCTTTTCAGGGATAGCATACTGTTTCAATGGGCTATGCTATTTCCATCATAATGTATGAAGGCAGCCCTTGTGAGTGATCCTCGAAGGATGCATTCATTCATCATGCTGCCCATGTAATGTAGAGACTCTCCCAAGGTGTATGCATCATACAGCAAGACAGTGCCGGTCAGTGACTCGATGTCTCGTGAGAGAAGATGATGCGTTATAGTTAAACATCAGATTCTTGAAGGGCTAAAGGTGGCAAATTGCTGTAATAGTATTGGTGGAAGACCTATACTGGGCTACCCTCTAAATCCGATTTGGCGATAATTATGAAGCCTTATCCGAGTCAGTCCAGCAATGTCAGATTAAATCTATGGTTCGAAAAGATACAAAATGAACTGCCCTGAAACCTTCAGAATATCTATTGTGAAAAAGAATAATTGTCTCCAATCCTAAAAATCCTTAATGAAGGGAAGCCGCACTAAAGTTATTCACTAATTATTTTGACTAAAAGAGTGGCACATGGAATTTGGAGGTATCACACAAGTACAAGGACTATTCCATACAGAATATTGATGTTATCCTTGCATGGTTTTCCTCACCCACACAGTTTTATTAATGTTCTCTTTCCTGAATAAATTCCAAATTATTTGCAATGATAGGGCAGAATTGTGGATACAGCTATGTTGTTTCAGATTATCACAAATCATCATTAAACTATGAAGGTGTTTACGAAGTTGTGGTTGGTATTACATCAGACCTAACAGCAGGATGGTATTAAACTAGAAAATAAGTTATAAATGAAGGCAATCTAATGCAGTTTTACATGGGTTTTACAGCATTTAGACTGTCATCTAAAGCTGTTGTGATACTTTGTCTTCAATGAATATCCCATAAAACTGTCAGCACTAACTTTATTTTTGATCGAGATTATCAATTTTGCATCGTTAATATTCCTTGTTCTTAGGGAAAGAACAGAGCAAATGAGCTCGTGTCCAGTCGATAAAATCCAGTTTTCATGGGTATGGGTCGTGGCCGGATACCATAATGTACTGTGAAATGGGGGTTTGATGTGTGGGTGTACTATAAACATCTTACCGGTATATCAATCTTCAGATTTCAGATTGGAAGCAAACTCCAACAGGGAATAAATGCAATAATGAAATATAATGAGCTCTTTTCATAATATACACTTAATTTCATGATATAACAAACAGTATATATATATATATATATATATATATATATATATATATATATATATATATATATATATATATATATATATAAATAGATATATATGTATAGATAGATACTATTCTATTGTTAGCACTGTTGAAGCAGTATTAGTCATGCACTGGCCATGTACTGGTAGGGACGTCCAACACGCGGCTCTCAGTGGACCCACTATACTCACACACCTAATAGGGGCATTTACTTGCCCCGACATTGGTGGTACATATGTGTACTGAGGGCTCTGTCTATGAAATCATTTCCTTTCCTTCAAAATCACTGGTCTACCCATTAATATTTAGACCATAAGAACAATGTCATGTGAAATTGATATGGTGTCATTTTGCACCTAGGTTCCTTACAATTAGACAAACAGGAGAGATTCTATGCAAGAACGGATATTTTTGTCCTCTAATTCTACAGGGAAGAAGTAGGTATTATTAAGGAACCTATGATCTTTATAAATGGCATTGTGCAAGGCACCATATAGATTCATAATATTAGACATAGACACATACGTTTTCCTAGGAAATCAAAATAACTACTTTTTCAACAGTCGGGTGCACAATGCTTTATAACCACTATTGATCAAATAACTACCAGCCTTTAACTATGGCTCACAATTCTTGAGAATATGTAATGAAGGGCTTGTAGTTAGGAAAGTCCATCTATGAGAAATCAAATGCATAAGCAGTTGTTATGAAACACTATGAACCCCAATGTTGACTGTCATGCATGAGTGCCTACTCACTATGTACCTGAATGGTGCCACTGATTACACTTCAATGTACGAGGCAGATTGGGGTTTGAGGATACACTTTCAAAACGCTTTTGCTCTTTACAGGAGATAATGTATTTTCTTCTTGGCTGTAGCAATGGACTTCTCAGGGTCTCCATCATTGGATTCCAAGATTATATTATGTATTAGAACAACGTGCCATGCACTGGTACCACATTGAATCTGGACTAGGCATTACCCTGTGACTATACAAGCTATCTCTCTGTGGCAATGGGGAAACCTGACTCATCATTTCCACTAATGATATCCCAGTTAGCCAGAGACAGGTCTGCTTGATGAAGGATTCACCGTAATGACTGATTGTTCCAATCTGTAGAATCTGAACAAATTCAAATTCAAGCTCGGTCTAATTGCAACAGTTTTTTTTGTGACATTGTGCTAAGATGAATTAGTCTGATTGAGATTCCCCTAGGCTAACACAGTAGAGGATTTTAACCCTTTAAGGCCTGCAAAGTGTGTCAATGCACCATGCATTTTTGGTGTTGCAGTGAATCTATCTAGCCCTAGTGAATGAGTTGGTAGAGATACTTAAATGTATCATGTCAACACTATGGGGTTGATCCGCTTCCGAGGGGTCGGCAAAGTGCACCAATGCCCCACACGGGAGTTACTCACTGGGGCTCCAATGGCGCATCATAATTGCAAATGAAGCATCTAGGCATCATGCCGTCCTTAAGAATTCAAAGATGGAGGACTTTGTAGATAATGTCTGGGGAATCCATCAATTAGCAAATATTACACTTGGATGAGGCAATCCGTCAGTCTTATCAGCTGATCTTACAATCTAGTCTTTCAGATTTAGAGACTGATGTCTATTTTTCGCTATGATTTTCTCCTCCATATTGATTCATCAACTTGAGCAAGCAGAGTCGAGTAGGGGGAGGAGGGAGGGAATAGAGTCACTGATGTTTTGATGAGCAAATTGTTGCCTAGGATATTCCTACTCTTTTATCTTTTCATATTTTCTAAGTTTCTTCTGAAATCCCCCTATTATTGTATACCCATGTAAGAAAGGGATTAATATTTATAAATGGAGTACACATTTTTACGGCTTGACTATGCAGCCCGAGTAATTTGAATTTGAGATAAATGGATAAGAAATCATGTGTTAGCTTTTTAAGGATGGCAATTTGCTTTAATGTAATTTGCCCTTTTGTTGGCATGATACATGAATGCAGCCCTGGCGAGTGTACTTGCCAGTCAGCATTTCTGTGTGATGCAGAATCTCCCCCAAGGATTGCATGGCGCCAGGACAATATTCATATATACATCATGACAACAATAATCATGGTATATGCTTCTTCTTTATTTTATGCACTGAAAAACTATACAGATATTAAATAATGAGAGCGGTGGAGGAGCGTTTTGCTCTGGAAGATCAATAGATTGTATACAAATTGCTACATCATGAAATGATTTAACTAGAACAGCTTTTTTGGGAATCGTACCAATGGACATAAACCAATCTACTGATTACTTTGCTTATTGTTTGTATATGATCCGAAATATAATCTATTCACAATGACATTTACCAACTTTGAACAATATTTTCAAGATATTATTATCAATTGCAATTAATAAATGTTCATATAAATAATTATGTTAATCTCCACAATTAATCTGTTACTGTTTTGGGAATAATTAGCTTGCCCTTTAAAGGGTTTAAAAAATATTTATGGCAGCTGTATGCCTTTTTAATATAACAGCAACAAATCCCCGGATTTCCTGCCTGGCTGACAAGTGACAAGAGACAATAAGGCCAGCTTTGCGCCATTGATTACTTGTTTGACCGTGGGGTGAAATTACACCACAGGGTTCACTGGCCATGTGAGATTGATGGTTGTGTCAGGGGCCAGCGCCCCGATCGGTCTCCTGTCAACCCTTTAAGGGCTGCATAGTGTTTTAATGCAGTATGCCCTTTACTGTCTTGATACATTAAAAATGTAACTCGCTTATGCTGTTTTCAGGCATAATACGTATCTTGAAGGGTGCACACACTCCAGTAGCTTCGGCAGGATACATGAATGCAGTCCTGGTGAATAGAATTGCAAGGACTGCATTCATGTTTAATGGCGATATAGTAAATTAAAGCACTATCCAGCCATTAAAGGTCTAACACTGACAGATGGCGCCACGAGCGGATGTTGTAGCTTTTCTACTGTGAAGCTATCGTTAATCGTTTAGAGTCCGCGACTGGGTGCTGTGTGAACTTCACCTCTAGCCTTGTTGCCAAGTTAATTAATTTGTAAAGCTGAATGTATTACAATGCAGGGGTAGACACTAACTTTTTCAGCCATGGGTCACCCGGGCCCGTAGCCTCAGAAATCTACGGGCCCGTACATAAATCTGTGGGCCAAGAATAATTAGTTCATTTTTCTAAAAGAGTAAATCATAGATATCTGTGGTTAAGATATATCAGGGCCTAACCAGAATGGCCTGTTTCCCACTGATGTTATCTTTCCAACGGTATACAACATGAATATTTTGGTATATATGTCTTCTCCAAAAAATGTATTCATCCACTTCTGTGGGCCACCCGGGCCAGTAGGGAGGTAATTCTTGAGAAAACTGCGGGCGCGGACTCAAAACTACGGGCCATTGGCTCCCGGGCCAGCGTTAGTGTCTACCCCTGTTCAATGCATATCAACTTGTCTGCCTGCTATATTGGCAGACTTGAAACAGGTAGTGGGGACTTATTAAGGCTTCATGACAAATAGATCAGTTACATGAAAACATTCATTGTCACAATCTACATTACTATACTAAATAAAACACCCATCTTGGGCACTTGTCCAAGCATAGCTAACTTTCAATGTTGAGTATGGAAGTGGTAAGGTCTATGGAAGTGGTAGATACTGCAAATATCATGAAAGTCCCCACCAGTTAGCAACCCCCTCTCTGGTCATACTGGGCTGGGGTTGGGGGTTGGAGGGGGGCAGGTGAACAGCTTTCATTGACAGGAGGGTTTCAATAAACAGAACAGCCTTGTTTATGGCCCTTTGTTGGTTTTAACCCTTCAAGGACAAGATATTGCCACCATACCAAGTATCAGCGTGTGAGCGAGTAACTCACTAGTATAAGCGAGTAACTCACTGGCCCTGTATTGCTCACCATGCTGACTGTTTGGGAGTCTTTCAACCCCATGATGCCTGAGTCCTATCATACCAGCGAGCAACTCATTCATGCTGCATTCACGCATTATCCCAATAATTATGCCAAGAAAAATGTATGGTGCAATAAAGCACTCTGCTGCTGCCCTTAAAGGGTTAATAGCTGTTATTTGATACGGTGCTGTTCATGACATTACCATACGTCACTGACGGGTAATGAGCTCTAAGAGATGCCTGTCAGACCTCCATTAACCCTTTAGGGGCTGCAAAGTGTGTTAAACCTTTAATGACGGATGTCACTAAAAGATGACATTTGACGTCATGATGCACCAATACAGCCTCAGTAAGTAGCTTGCCAGTGCTGCATTAATGCATCATGCCGACACTTCGGGGGTGTCTGAACCCACTAGTCTAGGGTCGTCATGATGCATGAATGCAGCCCCGGCGAGTGACTCGCCAGTGTTGCATTAAGGCATCTTGCTGCATACCGGCATAAAGGAGTAATATCCCTTGCCCTTTATAGGAATTGTCACACTGCATGAATGCTTACATTTAAGCACTTTAGATGCATTTTACGAACAATTTAGGTGGCTTGAAGTTCAGTGATGCCTTTTTTTGGCATTTTAAGTGGCTTCACATGTCATTTTCCCGAGTTCCTTTAACCCTTTAAGGATGGCATGATACCTTAATGCATCATTCCCTTGGTCGTTATGATACATGAGTGCAGCCCTGGCAAGTAAATTGCCAGTGCTGCATTCAAGCATAATACTGACCCAATGGGAATGAGACACTCCCGAAGGGTTGGCATGATGCACCAATGCACCACCGGTGAGTTACTCACCGGAGCTGCATTGGTGCATCATGACAACAAATGTCATCTTTTGGTGACATCCATTCTTAAAGGGTTAAGCATATTTAGTTAACTTAAATGCAAACATTCATGCAGTCTTAGTGTTAGTTGCCCAAGATGTAATCTGGAAATCGTTAGACTGCTTACATCTACAAAATCAATAGTAACAAATTGATAACAAAAAGATTTAAGCATACTTGATGGAAGGCACAATCAATAACCGATTTTGAATATCTCACGTATGGCCTGAGGATATGGATCTGTTTCCCTTCATGTTTTTCCTGTGTGATTAAACTACCCCTGTCAGACAGTGGCCATATCTGGTAATTACAGAACAGATAATTACATCTCCTGTAGACTCAATATCTATAGTATTGATCCTAAACAAGTGCCAATTGATCACACAGTCTTACTGTATAGGAGGGCGTATAGGTTTGATACATTATCCATTGTAGATGCCATGTTCATTAAGGGGGTGAACCTCAATGTTGGTGATGTCATTTAGGTTCTAGACTAACCATGTGTTAGGAGAGTGACCTCTGCTACAGATTCGAAGCAATTGTTCAGACCTGCTCTGTATCAGAATTACTTACCTTTGAACTATCGTCCATTTCCTCTTTGTAATTTAGTTATTCTATCATAGAATGAAAGTGCATTATATATGACTTAATCTGGTAAGAAGCTATGATAAAATCAATTAATAGGTTCTGACTTATAGACCTATAGCTTCTATTTAATTCAATCACTTTTGTCTTATCCTTCATCCATTGCAGGCAGTATAGTGCTTCTATGCACTATATCGTTTTGTTGTCATGATGCATGAATGCATCTTAGGCAAGTCGGTCACAGGTGCTTTGTTTATGCATCATTCCAACCCTCCCAAAGCATAGTGGCATGATGCACCAATGCATCATCCTGCATGATGTATTTTAGCATCAGATTCAAATGAAGATCAAGGCCTGAGAAGGATGTTAGCCTCTAGATGGTTACCCCACTGAGGCTTATCTAATCAAGAAATAACAGTCTCTCATAAAAGTGTCATCAGGGAATACACATAGCCTCACATCAACACCAGTAATCTCATATGGTCTCTCTCTCCTGAGAACTGAATGCAATTATCACCATCACAATCCCCATGTGGCTTAGAAGTTTTTTTTACCATTTTTGTTTTATCATCTATTTTCATCTTTGGCTTTTTGCCATATATGCCACAATGGGTGAGATGTGGTTACAACTGTGAAGGGAATTAATACATGCGAACAATTATGTAGAATAGTGCTTATCATGGGAGTTGCTCACCTTTATGAGAACCTGCTCCGTAAAGCTTTGATTCAGAGTTTTAGGATTAAATTCCAGTATTATGGCTGTAAAGCACTTAAAACATCACACATCCTCATACTGAATTCTATATCAGAGAATTGCAACAACTTACTATAATATTCATTCCCTTGGATGTAATCAATAAAAAGAGGATGTTTTGTGTACTAATCAAATCACCCTTTTTGCACTATATCTTATATGGTCTTAATATGGCCCACCAATCCCCCATCAGGTGTTGCTTTCTGCAACAGACTGGCTAGGATACCCAAGTCCCATGAGACATGGCCTGCTTTTAGTGCATGGTGCTAGGAATTTTAATTGGTCTCCAGGGATTTGATGGGCTCTAAAACAATGTGTGGCTCAAAGGGTGAAGCTTTATTACATTTGACGCTAGTTTTTTTTTCATCCAATTTAATCTACTTTTATGTGGGTGTTTTTGCATGTATATATATATATATAATCCTAACTGTCTAAAGTAATTCCTCCTTTATAATACAATATACCTGTTTTGGCGCTGTTATTTTATACTGATAGTTACCTATTGTATATTATCTCCTTGCACTTCATTTTTGGTGACTGCCATGCATATTATTCTAATTACAATTAAAAGAATTGGATATGTGCCTACATCTCCATGTTTCCTGTAATACTTGTTTTCTGGCTATTATTTATCAACTGATGATGCGAATTTACCAATAGAAATAAGAATAAGTAAGTATACAGAAGAACCTGGAATTTAGCGGTTATTTGCAATTCCATTCTTTATTTTTTCTATAGAATGGTATCATTTGGATGAATTATGAAGTAGTCTGAAACCTGATGTTCTGTGTTAGTCTGCTTATAGGTCTTCTTATCAGTGTGCATCCATTCAGCGCTCTCCACTCTAAACGGGAATAGGGAATTCATACGATGTAGGACACAATTGATCTGAGAACTGCATCTCTGTTATTTTGACTGTTGGACACTCTATCAGCCATTTTATCGCTCAATATGCCTTCCTGGTTGACAATCAACATATCCTGTCACAACAAATATTTGTAGTGATGGCACGGAGAAAAGAGAGCAAAATACGGAAAATTGCATAGGAAATGAATGGGAGAAGGGCTCTCCAAAAGGAACAAGATATGGCAGTGCTTGGCCAGACATGTTTATATTCACTCTCAGATGTCCATGCTTTGCCGATTCTTGCGGTTTCTGGTGAGTGTCAATTTCCTGTGGCAGGAAATGGTGGCGTTTGACTGAGAGGATCGCCAGATGTTAGCTGCCAACCCCGTGGAGGTTTTCAGACAATAATAACCAGCTTCTTTTGATCGGGAATCCGAACGAGAATGACCGCGGTGAGAAAGAGCTGAGGGCAAAGGGGTGCTGAGAGTAAGAGACAGAGAACCAGACTGACAGACAACAGGAGGTGATATCAATGTGACCGAGAAAGATATCTGTAGAGTGATTGATATTCATAAAATCTTGACACCCAACAACAATATCAATTAATGAAAACATACAGCCAATCATTGAACATGAAAGCTGGTGAGAGTAATTCACATAGTAGTCTCTGAACATTCACAATGTGGGAAGTGTTGGTGGATACCTAGTAGTGATACAAATAGTTGCAGTGCCTATAATGCGGCTAAAGTCTGCTACTGCTTCAATTGCATCCTGCCAAATAGCAGCTCAGAAGGTTATACCATTGTATTCTCACCCTCTCTCCCTGTCTTAGGAGATCCCTTGGATGGCTACTGCATTAGGAGATCTCGTTTGTAACTTCCGGTCCTAAATAGTCCCAATTTGAGTGGGTGGCAGTATAGGGTATAAACGTTGTGTAAACGATGAGACTGTTCATTTGGTGTGAAGCATTTGGTGTGAACATGGACCAAGGCCAAAATAAAAAAGGTGTGTTTCAGGTTACATGGTCTGAAAATCTAGGGTAGGTAGGTTGGATTTTTTTTTTTTCTTTTTTTTTTTTTACTTTGGCCTGAAAAGTACCTAGAAATTGACTCGGGAACTTTAATGCCGACTCGCCGACGACCGCCTGGACTCGTGAATTATCAGAACAACTCTTTAATTGCCCTAAAATGACCTAAAGTATTCATAAATATTTTTTCAAAATTGGATAAAAAATTTTAGGGTCGGCCCTGTTTTAGGGTAGGGTAGGGTCGGGTAACCTGAAACACAGCTTCTTTTTTTTTTGGCCCAAGCTAATGCTTTCGGATGCATTTTGAATACAATGATTAAAGGCTATCTGTTATGGCAAACTGAGGTTTGCAATTATATCATTCCCTTTTTTATGGCTTTGATGGTTTAATCATCTGATCACAGTGGCAATATTCCAACAGAATTGATCTCATGGTTACTCAAAGTTGTCTCAATACAGCAGTGAACAGTGATGAATGGTACGATAAGGTCAGACCATTTAGACACTCCCAACATCTGATAAGTTGTTGGTGTATGCCTGCCCTATTTTTAGCCGTGGAAACAGGACATTATTCAAACACTAGTACCTAACATCTCGATATACATCCAATGCAGTCCTACAAAGAAAATGTAATGTTAGACCTTTAATTAAAGACAGTAGAGTGCTTTAGTACATAAAGCCTTTGGGTATTAGCTTGGCAATGCTGCATGTATTCAACTCCCATAGATTCGGCAGTAATGTCACATGACTCACTGATAGAGAGGTTAAAACTGCTTACATCTGCAAAGTCTGTAGTAATTAAAGAAAGACAAAAGAATTTAAGCAGACTAAATCGAAAGCACAATCTATAACCGATTGTGAATATCTCACATACAATGTGAGGATATGGATATGTTCCTCCCATGTTTTTGCTGTGTGATTAAACTGCTCCTGCCAGACTGGGGCCATACCTGATAATTACAGCGCAGATAATTACACGTCTGTCGGGCAGACATGTCTATAGTATTGATCCTAAACAGTCTGGCAATTGATCACGCAATATTATACAGTGCTGTATAGGGAGGGTGTAATTATAGATCTGTTCAATGGAGGATGATCTATGAGTGATACCATGTGATACTAACGGGACATGATTGATGACATGTCATGGGGGAATATGGTAAGATAGGTATGGAGAGGCAATTAATTATAATTATCACCATTACCCTGCATGGGCAATATGAAGAGGTCGGGATAGGCTTAGTTGTGATAGTATTATATAGAATATGTTCGGTATGGTAATATAGTGTATCGAGCTAGGTCATATATACATGCTTGATGTCATGGGAGGCATGGTCAGATGGATAGAGGTAGTATATTAGATGATGCATGAATGTATCACCAATGGGTAGCTCTCAGGTCCTACCTTGAATCACCAGACACTGTGTTTATGCATCATTCCAGGCTTACCAACTTATTGGCATGATGCAGTATCCTGTGTGCTGGATTGGTACATCTGAGCATAATGTCTAATGATGATGAAGCCTTGAGGAACCTGCCACTCACATAATATTAACCCATTGAAGGCTTATCTAATCAAGTAATTACTGTCTATCATAAAAGTGTCATAAGGGAATACACACTGTGTCACATCAACACCAGTAACCCTAAAGTCTCCACCTCCTACTAAATACAGTGATCACTATAACAATCCCCTATGTGGCAGACTGGGTTTTTCTCTTCCAATTTAATCCTCGTTTTAACGTAAATGTTTTGCATGTGATATTAAATCTCAATGTTTGAAGTGTCATGTAATTCCCACTTTATAATACAAGAATCAGCTGTGAAATTTATCATGAATATAACTCGCCATCGTAGGATAATCCAATTTGTACAACCTCACTATTCCAATAAGTATGGCAGTTCTGTCTCACTCTGCTCATTGAGTTCCCTGCTTTGCGTGTGCATCCATTGAGTCCATAGTATCAAGGCATTGGCCATTGAGTCTGTGTGGGATATTATTGATATGAGAACCCTGTGTCCATTATCTTGTATCAATGAAGGCTTTGTCAGCCGTTTTGTCAATCAATGCCTTCCTGGTTGAGCAAAATACTAAAAGACGCATAGGAAATGTATGGGAGAGAGACTCCTAAAATGACACAAGATTATGTCAGAGCTTGGGGAGACATGTGTACATTCTCTCTCCCTGAGATGTCTCTGCTCTTGCAGATTCCCACGGTTTCTTGTGAGCGTAAATTTCCGCTGTTCAGAAACGGTGGTGTTTGACTGGGGGTTCACCATGGGAGAGTGTCAACTGTCACCTGCCACCACTGTGAGGGTTTCCCACCAGAAAAGTCCAGCTTTTTTTGATCAGGAAACAAAATGCATCTCATATAAATGAGCTTGACAATCACAATAAGGGCAGTTGTAGCTCAAGAAGGGAGGATTTATAAGGAGATGGAGAAATATATAATAACTGATCATAAAGGGGTGTAAGACACACAGAAACAGACTGAAAGACAACAGGAATTGGACCAAAAAAAACATTTGCAGAGTGAAGGACATATAGCCAATCAGTGAATTTAAAAGCTGATGAGTAATTTGAGTGGTAGCAATGCTGATATAGAAATCACGCAAAGGTAGACAAATCTGTCAAGTCTGTTACTGCTTCAATAACATCCATGCAAAGTAAGACTCAGAGGGTCATGCGCTCTCATTCTCACCCTCTCTCCCTGCTTGGCGAGATCTCGTTTGTAGCATCCGCTCCCAAATAGAGCAGATTAGAATTGGCGGCGGGGGAGGCTGTAGAATGCAGTGCGGACCGACCATTTTGTGTGAACATGGCCTACAGCTGTTTTTTGAAAGGCAACATATAACATTGTATCCTATTGACTATATCTATTTGTGAGGAAAAGGGGTTTCCATACTGTATTACCCACAAAAGGAGGTCTTGATACATCTCTTTAGGTCCATAATTATGTAAGCAAACATGAAACTTTAGTTAGTCTGACAGTTGTTCAGTAATACAAAATAGGTTTTTCAGATGAAAGTTGAATATTATCAATGAAGACTGTCTGCTTCAGGAAAATCAAGTTTACAATTTAATCATATCCCTATGCCTTTGTGACACCAGTGCAGTGTTAAACTGGCTTTGAGAGAGAGAGGACTGCTGGAAAGGTTTCACCCATTGAGGCCGGCCAAGAAAAAATTATTCCAGCCAGGGGGCCGGTTTTTTTTTCAATTTTTTTCCCGGGGGTTTCCAAAATCCCATAGAGTTAGGTCAATTATAATTGACATCCAGCCCCACATGGTGTAGTAAATAATCGACATCCGGCCAGGGATTGATGTTGATTATAATCGGCATTCGCCCGCAATGGGTTAAGGGACACGGATTCAACATAACATCTGAACTCGGTCAGGACACAACTGTATCCCACCATTTTAAAGCCTGCCCAAGTGTAAGAGATTCCTTCCTAAACTGGTATGAAGGCCCCACTATCAGTATACTAAGTATTGTAAATCATTCCCCAAAGTCACCTGAGGGAATCACAGTTACTCCTCTAGGACTTGACTTACTATATTAACCCACTATATTGCCAGCCGGATAAAAAAAGCATTCATCTAGTTAAAGTGACTTTGATGGCTTTACCACTGCAGCCATCTGGTCACTGTGTCAAAGGACTGCCTATATGGTCTACACTATTGTAAATTTCACTGTCACTGAAGTCTTCTGAATGCAGCAGTGAACAATGACATAAAAGAAAATAGTAAGTGCACCTTTTATATAAAATGTAGGGGTTTAAAAAAGAGCTCACTAAATAGTGTAATACAACTACAAGTATTATACAACCAGTTTAGTCAACTCTATATATCTGCAATTATTGGAGCTAATTGTTGGATTATGCCTGCACTGTTCTCAGCAGTAGAAACATTAATATTATATGGGGCCTTATGCAAAGACTTTCAGCTAAAATCTCCAGATACATATGATACAGTCCAGAAAATGCCCTTATGTAGTCATATTACATTAACAAAGCTCTGGTGTGTAGCCCAGTAGTGCTATATGTATGCAACCCCATAGGCTTGGTAATGATGTCACATACCGTAAAACCTGACTTATGGCCTGATCCTATAGGCCGTACTGGTGTTCTGACTTGCATACTAGCCGCAGCTTATACGTGAGGTTTTACAGTAACTCACTGATGTAGATTGCCTTTAATAGAGACAAGTTATAACTGGTCCATAGTAACCAAATAAAGGCAAAACAATTTTGACTAAATCAAAGGCACAATCTATAACAGATTGTGAATATCTCACGTATAGCCCAAGGATATGGATCTGTTCCTCTTCATGTTTTTGCTGTGTCATTAAAATGCTCCTGCCAGACGGAGGCCATACCTGATAATTACAGCATGGATAATTACATCTCCCATAGACTTAATGTATAGTATTGATTTTAAACAGTCTGGCAATTGATCACACAGCATTATACAGTGCTGTATAGGGAGGGTATAAATCTTTGTATTCCTGCTATATTTCCTCCTTGTCATTAAGTTATTCTGTCGTAAATATTAAAGTGCATGATATATGATACTTTTTAGTATTGAAATATAACTAATTCAATAGACAATTCCTGAAGCATAGACCTATAGCTTCCGTTAAATTGAATTACTCCCTCCTCCTCAGGGCCTGTGTTCTTTAATCATTATGGGCAGTATAGTACTTTAATACTATGTTCTTTTGTATCCCTGGTAAGTACCTCACAGGCGCTGTGTTCCTGCATCATCCCAACCCACCCAAAGGATTCAGATGATGCTGGACCAAGCATGCTGTATTGGTGCATCTGATCGGATCAAATGAAGATGAAGCATTGAGAAACCATGCCACCCATACAGGGTTAGCCCATTGCAAGCTTATCGAATCAAGTAATTACTGCCTATCATAAAAGTGTCATAAGGGAATACACACAACACCACATCAACACCAATAACCTTATAGTCTCCACCTCCTGAGAGCTAAATGCAATTATCACCATCCAAATCCCCATGTGGCATTGAGATTTTGTTACCATTTTTGTCACCTTATTTTATCTTTGGTTTTCTCTGATATATGCAGCAATGGGAGAGCTTTTTTATTTCCATATGTAGAATAGCAGTGTACTGGCAGAGGGGAATATTTACAAGCAAAGGTATACCCACATATAGAGAATGTGTGAAGAGGCACACATTAAGGATACTTGAAGCTGTTCACCCTACTCAAAAACTACAAAGATAACTTTTAAAATCTATCTAGAAATCTAGCAGGAAATAAATATTTGGTAATCTGTGCAGGATCTACAAGACATCACATAGATGGAAGCATTATAGTGATAAAGTACTTCAAAACAGCACACATCCTCACACGTAATTGTAAATGAGTATAAGTACAATACCAAAGCCATCGTTCTTGCCTATGAAATCGATAAAAAAGAGACCCTTTTTGCACCACATTTGATATCGGCTCAAAATGGCCAACCATTCCCACACCAAGTGTTGCCCTCTGTTACAGACTGGCTAGGATACCCTAGCCCCATGAGACATGGCCTGCTTTTAGTGCATGGTGCTAGGAATTTTAATTGGTCTTCAGGGAATTGATGTGTTTAAAAACAATGTGTGGCTCAAAGGGTGAAGCTTATTACATTTTAGGCTGCGTTTTTCTCTTCCAATTTCATCTTTTTATGATGGTGCTTTTTTACATTTAGATTGCTATTAATTCAAACCGTTTGAAGTGTTGTGTGATTAACACTCCATAGAACAAGAGTTAGCTGTGAAATTTAATATGAATATAACTCATCACCCCTGTATGAGTAGTATAGTATGTATCGGAACGGGACTATAGTTAAGTACTGTTTATTACTCAATCGACATGCAGCCAATCAGAGGCCTCCATTTGGTCACGTGACCGGAAGTGACCTACTTAGGGGATTAGTGGTGACGTCACGTGACCTAGTTAGCCAATCAGAGGCCTCCATTTGGTCACGTGACCGGAAGTGACCTACTTAGGGGATTAGCGGTGCATTCTGGGTAACCCTGCAGCCAATCAGAGGCCTCCATTGGGTGACCGGAAGTGACCTACTTAGGGGATGGTGCATTCTGGGTAACCTACTGACCTACTTAGGGGACCGGAAGTGACGTCATATGACCTAATTTAGGATCACGTGATCGGAAGTGACCTGATGAGTCACGTGACCGGAAGTGACGTCACACGACTTAATGGCCAACCGGAAGCGACCTGATTGATCACGTGACCGGAAGAAGAAGAAGTTTTTTTTTTGTTTAGGATCCCGTGACTGGAAGCGACGTCGTCACATGAGTGACGCTTTAAGAGACTGCGCGACTTACTAGTAAAAGAAGCCGTATGATAATAAAAACACAACAATATTTTCTTTTAATTTTTTTTTATTTATTTTTTTTTCAATCTTGATAAACACTCTATTTTTGAAAAGATGCACACGCTTATTTTTTATTATTTTTTTTTTTTCATATCTCTAAAGGACTCGTTGTCACACCGTCAGAATGCACGCGACGCTTATAATACAAGTAGCGCACGCCGTCTTTCTCTATGGTGTAGGTGACCATTTTGTTTCGCACCACTTTGAAATTTCTATTTACAGCAATGAGAGTTTTTCGTTGGCGAAGAACATCCAAGAAGGCGTCTGGTTCCTGGGGGTTTTGTTTCTTCTGTACGCCTTTTGCACTCCATTTTTTGGATTTTCTTTCACCGGTGTCGCTGACTCGATCGTAGCAAATGTAAGTCTTAGGGTTGAGACTTAGGATCCCGTCACCTTCCCACTCCGCTTTCATGAGCCCCGAAGTTCTCAGATCGTGAAGGTACCGTCTCTCACAACATCCGCCGGGCGGCGCACACCATTCTCGCACTCTTTCCGTTTTTGTCTTCACGAAAAGCTCTAAGTGCTCGTCGCACACCGCTGTCGGAAGCCACTTTCGTTTCTCTCTGAAGTACGTCTCTCTCAGGCGAGGTTTCACTAGGTCATCCAACGTGGCACCGCTGAGAGCCATGTAAAGACTGTCGGTGTCCATTTGACAAAGGGCATAATCGCGCCGATCGACGAATCTATCCAAGAAGTCGTATGTGAACTCTAACATTTTCAACTTCGCGTACTGGTATACCATGAACCCTATCTGAATAGGGAGGTTGTTCTTGACCGTTTTCGGTTGTAGTTCGACTTCAAACAGATCGGAAGTCAACTCGGACGCCTTTTTGAAGCGCCACGAATTGGCCAATAGTTCGAACTTCCGACTGTCAGTGTATCTCACCGCCGTGTGTTTTTCTTTGTTGCAGATTGTTTTACCGTACGTAGCGTTTCCCATTAACTTGTAACAGTCTGACAGAATTTTCTCGTTCTCGTTCACGTCGCCACGTCTTCGCGCCGCCGTCACTTCGTCCGCGAAACCGGCAAAGGCGCGTTTAGGTAGGTATTCTACCACCAGCTGCACTTTGGTGACTATCAAACCGTGCTCTAAATACCACTTGAGAAGCGGCGTTCCCAAGAGAATATTTTTTCCGTGGTAACTCCCTATCAGACATCTCTGAGGCGTGCTCAACAGCTTTTCTTCCTGCGCAAAGTCTGACATGTGAGGGCCTATGTCCGATTTTGAAACGGTCGCGTTCTTGAAAACGGGGGTCATTTCTTCGAAGTACTCTCGTAGGTGAGGCGGCGTAGTGATGTCCACTTGAACTAAACCGAACATTTTCTCCTCTTTCACAGCGGAAAGGATGTCGCTCTCGCTCATCGCGTTTCGAGACACTTTCAAAGCGTCAACCTTCCAGCGTTGTTGGGAGGCCTTGACCCGCTCATCTCGACGCTTCATCTCTCGCCATTCGCACTCCCACACGACGACCAGCTTGTAACCTAACGCTTTCAAGTAAGCGCTTACTCTGGTCGTTCTGTCGCGTCTCTCCTCTCTCAGTGAAGCGCACTGATATCGGTGCGACGGTATGCACTCGTGAGCGTGGAACCAACACCCGTGAAACTGGAAAACCGTATTAGAGGCCGCGTGAAATCCGTCCACGCGAATTCTCCGACAGCCTACCGCCATCTCGCCGCCGTTCAGAGCGTGGCGCAGTTTCACGTCGCGGTCGTGCTCTACGAAGCGTAACCACTCCAAAGCGCTGTGAGAGTTTCTTTGCCTGATTTCGGGCTTGAACTCGGTCTCGGGCCGTCTCACCGCGTAATAGCCCGTGCAGTGCGCTTCGCTCATGCAGCGCAAGTACAGAGAGTTAGCGTCTAGTCCTAGGATGTGTTGGCACGGTCTCGCTTCTTCGCCGTACTTGTGCTCCCTTATCCGCGTGGTGCCCTTCTCGTGAAATCTATGGAAGATGATGGAAGGACCGCCGACTAGATTCTCTTTGATCAGAGCGTGGAGGACGGCGTCGAACTGGGGAAACGTTGTGAACGCGTCTTCTAGGTTTTGGAAGAGGAAGCGTAAAGTCAAACCGGCGAGAGAAACTCCGTCTTTCAACATGTCGATGCCGCGATCTTGGAAAAATTTAGCGTGATTTTTCAGAGCTTCTATGAAAGGTTTCACGTCTTTGTTGTTGTAGTGGATCAAGTAGTCTTCCATAGTTTGCATCTTCTCGTCGGACCAAACTTTCTGACATGCGGCGTAGTCGGATTCGGACATTTTGACGCCCGTCAGCTCGCTGTCGAAAGCCGATCTCGGCGGCAGCGTTCTGTTTGCCAGTTTCCTGGTAGACGTCATCCATTCGTAAGGAAAGTGACCTTTCTCTTCGTTCCTGGTGAAAGCTCGCAAATAGGTCGCGTAGTTGTAACCGGGTGCCAAATAGTTGACTACGTCCAAGAAAACCGTGTGCTGTGTGTAAACCGCCAAGTATTGATTGCTTCTCTTTATGACGCTGAATTCTTGGTTTCTTCGGTCTCCGGAGGCGAAGAACGAGTGAAGGCGTATTTTGATCAGGTTCAAGTCGTAACGCCCCGAGTTGAAGCCCACCACTGGAGCTTGACGGATGTATCTCAGAAGACGCTTCTTCAGTTGAACTAACGGGTGTCTGGTCTGAGCCGCAGCGAAGCCGCCTGGAGAAGGGGTGGTGAACGTCGCCTCCTCCAGCAGGAGAGCTTCACCTATCGCCGCATCTAACTTCGCTAACGTCGGTCGGTAAAGTTCTAGCACAGCTTCCCCGATCGCTTTGGCGTTCTCGTTTATGTGATTTAAAACTCGGTCCAACAAGGGGTCGGAATCTGCGTCGGACGCTCTGACGAAGCAGACGGGCCCCTCCCACCCCGGAAAGTCGGATGCGACGCTAGCCGACAAAGGGACGTGATCCCACAGCAGGGACACGTGCTCCGTCGACGGTTCTTTGCACGGTCTGAAGAAAGCCTCGAAATCGAAGGCGATCTTGTAAGGGTAGATTCCGGAATGTCCGTCGGGGGGAAAAATGGAGAAGTCTGCTAGCGCTTCGAAAATCGTTCTCGAATTTTGGTAGATGCCACCTACGTAGCGCAACTTGACTTGTCGGCAAGAGGAAAGCTGGTTCCTGTGTCTCTTCAGCAAGAACTCGGTGGTGAACGCCGCCTTACACTTGCAACATTCGTATATGCCCGCGTACGCGTTGAAGTCCGTGACGAGAGAGACGTGCAAACCGCCTTTCGCCGTCAGGTGTAGGTTGACTTTACCTCGGGCGGCCACAGTTCTGGAAGGCGGTCTGATCAGAGTAACGCGTCTTCTCAACTTCCGCCCCGGCACTTGACGCGACGCGGTGTAAACCGCTATTTGTACGTCAAACAAGTTCTCTAACGCGGGTAAGTCGCGGATGTTCAGACCCGGAAAGGATTCAGGTGTGGCAGCGGGACAGAACTGACGTAACAAATCTGAAGCGCGCTTGCTGGTGTTGTATAAGTGAAAGGAAATGCAGCGGAAGATGCAGAGGTTGTCCTTGTTGGGAAAATCTAACACGCCGCTTCTCTTTCCAACTCGACCGGCCTGAGTGATCCTACCGCCTATGGGGAATTCCCCCGGTCCCATGTAAACGCAGATGTTCAAATTGGTAGGAAAAAGAACGTGCCACTTGGTGTCAGCGTCGCAAAGTTTCCGTACCTCCTCGCAAGCGACGGTGTTTTGCATCTTTGAGAGGAGCTCTTCCAAAGTTTCTGAATTAGTTACAGTAGGGAGCGGTTGTATGAGAGTTGCGTTGTTCTGGGAGGCGTGGAAGTAGCGCAGTTTGCTCTTGTCTTCTCTGTGTTGTAACAGTAAGCCTACCGAGAAACCCACTTTGTATCTGAATCTTTGTGTCAAGTGAATGCGACGCATAGTATCTACAGCGTCACTCAACTCGCCGGTTGGTAGCCTGAAGTTTGTTACACTCACGCGAGTCCCGTGCATCCTGACGCCCGTTTGTATCGCAGGCCAATTCGCCGTGAACGTTTCCTCCCCGTTCGGTACAGCACATATGCGCGGAGGGACGGTCACCCCGTCCAGAGATTCGCGTCGACAAGCGCTCTTTCGGCAATCCCCTTCGCCGCATAGAGGGCAAAACTTAGCTACTACTCTACAATTTTCTACGTGTCTCTCGTGGTTGTACGCTCTTTTAAACATTTTGAAACACTTTTCGCATACGTACTGTGTCATGTTTTTTTTTCACTCGGTTACCAACTACTTAGCCGTCTAACTATCTATCTATCTATCTAGCCATCTATCAATCTGTCGTCTATGTAACTATCTTTCTGTCTGCTGTCTGTGTATCCGTCTGTCTGTCTGTCTGTCTGTCTGTCTGTCTCATACAGCGTACGTCAAACGCTGTGTGTGTGTGTGTGTGTGTGCGCGCGTGAGCGTTGAGCGTCTCTCATTCCGAATCTATGCCGAGATATTTCAGAATGATCTCTGTTTTGTCATCCAACTCTTTGAGCGCTCTGGCGGACAGCGTCACCCCCTGCTGTGTGGGTTTTTTGTCAGGACCTTCGTACTTGCGCACGTGGACGAGGTTCTTACCGCTGTAGTAGCTCACAGCTGCGTACACTTCGCCCGCCTCATCCAGCACTGCGAACCAGGGGGTGTGATTAGGTTTTCCTTGCGCGGCCGCTGTGTCGCGTATGCGCACCACTGCGCGGATATCGGCGATGCGTGCTATGAGCTCGCGCAGCGCGTCGGCCGTGAAGTGCACTCGCTTGCTTCTGGTCAGAGACGCCTCTTTCACCTGGCCGTCTTTTGTGTAGCGCGGCCTCCTAGACAGTCTAGCCACGTCCTCCCAGATCTCCAGCGTCAAAGCTCCGTCTAAGCAGAACTCTAACCCGAGTGTTTTCTCTGCTTCTTCTCGTCCATCTCCTTCTTTTTCTTGTATTTTTCTCTTCTTAGTGGGCCTTGTTGTTCTGGAACTCACCTTAGAACGTTTCACACCCGCAGGATGAGTAACACCATCAGCGTGAGCTGAATCAGCAGCAGAACCGATAGCAGGAGCAGCGTCAGCGCTGGTGGTATCGGAGGTCTCGTTGTTGGAACAGCGCAGCCACACGCCGTCCGTGCTGTGTGTAGCGGTAGAAGATGAAGCGCCGCCGCCGCCCTCGTAAGGTGGCGGTGAGGGCAGTCGCCACGGACCGGACGGGGGGGCGCTAGCAGTGGAGGAAGTGAGGTCGAAAGGTCGAAGAGGGAAGCCGAAAAACGTACCGCTCACCCCTTGCCCTTCGGGTTCTTCGTACGCCTCGTCGTCAGCGTCGTTCTCTGTCTCACCCTGTTGCTGCTCCTCCTCCTCCTCTTCTTCTCGGTTCAGGGGCTGAGTGTCCGAATAGCTGTAACTCTCAGCGCGAGCGGCGTCGAGGGCGTCCGTCGATGTAGTGGTGGAGGAGAGGGGCTGTGCAACGTGCGGCAGGTCATCAAAGTCATCAACAGTAGTGGGGAGGTAAAAACCCGGTTGCCAGTACTGCGCTGTGCCAGGAGCGTTGTCGTCAGTAGTAGTAGCAGTAGCAGCAAGTGCAGCAGAAGCAGCCGCAGCAGGCGCAGCCGCAGCAGACGCAACAGTAGCAGGCGCAGCAGCAGCCTCAGCAGGCGCAGCCGTAGCAAGCGCAGCAGTAGCAGGCGCAGCAGCAGCAGCAGCAGCAGCAGCAGCGGCAGGCGGGACGGCGGTAGCAGCGGCAGCGCGCTTAGCAGCAACGTGTACCGTCGCGAGTGTAACAACGTCGCTAGCACGACGACTGCTACCAGTAGTACTACTAGTACTACTACCACTACTACTACTACTGCTACTACTAGTGCTACTGCTACTACTACTACTACTACTACTACTGCCGCGAGCGCTCGCTACAGCAGGAGGGTGATAAGACCAACCGGCTGCGGCGGTAGTCTCATGTTCAGTAGCAAGAGCAGGCACTGACGCTAAACGAACGCTGTTCCGCGTAGTCTTCTTGTTCTTGAACGCCGCTAGCTGTTGTCTTTTGCTCATGGTGGTGACTGTAGAGAGCAGCAAAAAAGAATGAGTGAGTGAATGGAGGTTTCCAAGCCCCTTATATACGCCTTCTCGCTTCTAGAGCTAAGCTACTTACCGACCCTGTTCAGCTGCCGCCGGCTGGCCGGCGGCCATTCACAAAGAGAAACAAAAAGACATAAGGCATGACGTTTTCAGCTGGATCCCTTTCCCCCCCCCTCTTTTGAGAGATCGACTGTGATGATGAGCTAAGCCGCTTACCACCCTGTTCAGCAATTCAACGCGCATTAGCTGTATAAAGGGTTAAGCGGTTGCTGCCTGCCGTCGACTGACCGGCGGCGGCCATTCACAAAGACATAAGGTATGACGTTTTCAGCTGGATCCCTTTTTGAGGGATCCACTGTGGTGAGCTAAGCCGCTTACCACCCTGTTCAGCCATTCAGCGCGCGTTAGCTGTATAAAGGATTAACGGTAACGGTGATGAGCTTACAGTGTGTATACAAAAAAAAACTACAGGAGGCGTGTGGCGTGAAGCAGGACCCCCCTAAGACGAACGTGTCTGTCTGTGAGTAGAGGCGTGTGCATGTGGTGAGCGACTTAAGTGTAAGACAAAAATCGCCACCTCCTGCCGTGGTGAGTAGACCGGGCCGGCCAGGCGGGCGGGGCGGCCGGCTAGTTCAATAGGGAGGGGTGACAGCTGCTTAAGGCTGTGCATGAAAAAAAATCCGATTTTCACCTGACCTCTGACGTTTGTTACAATGAATGTCAGAGGGAGGGAGACGTCCTCGGGTAGGGGGTAGGAGGTATTAAGGCTATGAGTGAGGAAAAAACACCGTTTTCAGCTGGTCTCCACGGATAGCGATGCCACACCCCCTCGTCATCTAAGCTCTTAAGGAGCGGAGCGGCTGAAAAAGCGTCATGCGGACAGGGTGCTAGACAGCTGGAGCGCTGTTGGAAATGGGATTAAACTCCCTCTGTATAAAAAGCTCTCATTTCTGTTGGAAAAAAAACATATCACCTCTGACCCCAGTAACGGCTACTACCACCACCACCGCCACCACCACCACCGCCGCCACCGCCGCCGCCACCGCCGCCGCCGCTGCCGCCGCCGCCAAGACGAGACGAGATGGCTCAAGCTATTCCACTTTCAAGCTCGCCTTCACCGCCTGGTGCGCCTGAAAAAAAGTTAATGCGGCTTGACGACGTGAGACGCGGCGCGAGGCAGCAGACCGATGATGGGGAGACCCGACAGGTAGGACAGCGGCGGTTAGCCTATAGCGACGCCTTGCTTCGTCAACTAGGTAAAGAGTTGAGCGGCTGTTGGAGAGAGTTGGGCAGTAGCTTAAAAGTCAGCGCCGCCCGTATGGATGCTCTAGTAGAGCGCAGTGTCAAGACACCGGAGGAGCTGTGTACGGCGATGTTCCGAGTGTGGTGGGGTGAAACCCCGCATCGTCATAGATGGGGCGAGCTCGGTCGCGTCTTCACCCGCATAAGACGCATGGAACTGTTGGCTCAGTGGATGGCCCTTCTCCACAGACAGGGGTTGGATTTCGAAAACCCCGACTCGCGCGCGATGCATAAGCACTTGGGCACCCTCGGCAGACGTCTGGGTAGCAGGTGGAAAGAGGTGGGGGACCATTTAAAATTGTCGCCTGAGAGGTTAGATAAGATCGCTGAAGAATGCGAATACGGAGGAAGTCCCGCTGAGTGGGCCTTCCGAGTGTTGAAAATGTGGCAAGATGAAGCTGACGGCGCCGGCGGTACGCCTTTTGAACTCCTTCGAGTGTTGACTGAGGACATGGGAAAGTTTGGCCTCGGCATCGCGATATTACTTGACTTTATCAAGCAAGAAACAACGAGAACGACGGACATGTGAATTGTTGTGTTTTATTTTCATACGTCTTCTTTATTAGTAAGTAAAAAAAAAAAATATCATAACAATTAAGACGCGCGATCTCTTAAAGTGTCACTTCCTCCAGTCGCAGCTGATCGCCTCATCGCAGCACGTGATAAACAAAAAAAAAACGAAGAGACACGCTTCTTCCTCTCGAGAGGAAGAAGCGTGTCTCTCGATTGAAATCTTTTTCTTTTCTTTTTTTCTTAAAAGAGACAAACGCCCCTTAGAGTGCTCCTTCTTCTTCTTCTTCTTCTTCTTCTTCTTCTTCCGGTCACGTGATCAATCAGGTCACTTCCGGTCACGTGATCCTCAATGAGGTCACTTCCGGTTGGCCATTAGGTCATGTGACGTCACTTCCGGTCCCCTAAGTAGGTCAGTAGGTTACCCAGAATGCACCATCCCCTAAGTAGGTCACTTCCGGTCACCCAATGGAGGCCTCTGATTGGCTTCAGGGTTACCCAGAATGCACCGCTAATCCCCTAAGTAGGTCACTTCCGGTCACGTGACCAAATGGAGGCCTCTGATTGGCTAACTAGGTCACGTGACGTCACCACTAATCCCCTAAGTAGGTCACTTCCGGTCACGTGACCAAATGGAGGCCTCTGATTGGCTGCATGTCGATTGAGTAATAAACAGTACTTAACTATAGTCCCGTTCCGATACATACTATACTACTTGTATGATACTTGTGATAAAAATGTTAACCTCTGGTATACAGATAAATTATGTAGTACTGCAGTTCTGGATCAGTCTACTTATAAGCTTGACTGGTTTGAGTGTGAAGCCATTGAGTCAACAGTAGCAGTGAGTGGGGAATGGAGTCTGTGTGGGATAAAATTGATCTGAGAGAGGAGTCTCTGTTATGTTGTATGTTGGATGCTCCGTCAGCCATTTTGTCATACAATGCCATCCTGGTTGACAATCAGCGTATCATGTCACAATGAATGTTTGCGGAGATGGCGGACAACAAAAGGAGCAAAATACTAAAAAGGCATAGGAATTGTATGGGAGAGAGGCTCATTCTCAGATGTCTGTACTCTCTCTGATTCTCTCGGTTTCCCTTGAGTTTCAATTTCCGGTAGCAGGAAATGGTGGCATTTGACTGAGAGGATCTCTGTGGGAGGGTGTCAAATGTCAGCTGCCGCCACAGTGGGGGCCTTCCCAACAAAACAGACCAGCTTCCTTTGATCGGGAATCGAAATGCATCTCAACTAAATGTGTGTGACAACAACAATCAGGGCAGTTGTAGCTGTGGAGGAAATCTGGAATGAGAGAATGAGAGAAAGAGAACAGCTGAGGGCAGGGAGGTGGGGAGAGTAAGAGAAGAGACAAAAGGAAATAACCACAATGGGACCAAGACCTATTTATACATATATGAAGAGTAATTTATGTTCAAATAATCTGGACAATACACAATAATATCAAAAGAGACAGACATACTATCAGTGAATTTGAAAGCTAATGAGAGTTATACAGCTAGTAGAAATATTGACAGGGAACTAATGACAGGATAAGTATTATTGAGTACTGACAATAGAGATACATGCCCCATGAAAGCTGTAAAGTCTACTGCTTCAATTACATTTGCCAAAGTGAGGCTCAAAAGGTCATGCCACCTCGTTCTCACCCTCTCTCCCTGCATGACGAGATCTCGTTTGTAACTTCCGGTCCCACATAGACCCGATTAGAGTGGGTGGCGGGGGAGGGTGTTAAAGCTGTGTTCAGCAGCCATTAGGTGTGAAGTGTTTCGTGTGAACATGGCCTAAAGCTAATGCTGTCTCACAGGCCACATATCACATGTGTTCTGTTGACTAGAGGGACTGGAGGGGGCCTTGTGCATGGTACTTGCCTAGGTACAAGGAAAGTACTGCTGTAGCAATGAAGGTTCTTGTAGGCCATATAATGTCACAGGGTTTAACCCTTTGTGGGCGAGCATCAACTATAGTTGATGCCATGGCTGGGTGAGCATGGACTATAGTCAGTATAACTCTATGAGATTCAGCAAAGCCTCGTCCTTAGGGAAAATTCCTGAAAAAATTCTCGCCCTCCCAGCTAACTGTGTTAACTTTTGGCCACCCTCAAAGGGTTAACATTGCCACGTCCACTCAGTCAGTGATGGTTGTTTAACACCATTTCAACAGCAACGGTCAGATTCATGGTGAGAAAGCTACATTATACATCAATTTTATACGTACATGTGTCTGTGTCCACAGAAAAGAGGAGGAGAAAAATCCCTTTTTAAGATGGGCTAAAGAAGCCCTTGCCACGTCCATGTTCATAGAATATAGAAATGCATACATACACACAATTCCTTTTTTATTTGTTCATTTCACACAGTACCCACGCTCAGAGAAAATAATCCCTTTGGCATGTGAAAACATCACATATAGAGACTATATGGATGGCAGCTGATACAATCGATTGAAAAGTCCAGTACCAGACCCATGTTACCCAGTCATGCTGTATTTCCTTTCTCATGAACAAGCTTTGTAGCCCAGTCTATGTTAGTCTGGTGCAAACAGTATACATTTACTTAGTGGAAATCCTATTGGATGACTGTATATAGTTGCAGACAACCTATAGACCCAAGTTAGGGCCTCTCCTCCTAACACACCAGCGCTAGTATGCCTAAACATCCCCTCCCAATCCATAGGGAAGGACACTGAGCTTCTTTTAAGGGTCTCCCAGGAAAGGGATATGGAAGTGGGAAGGTATTGACTCTGGCACCGAGAACATTATTTAGAAGTTGCCTTCCTAGACATAGGCTGTGTGTTTCTCTCTGTGAGATGCATTTTCTTGTCATGCTCTTTGCTTTAACAAATCTTTGTGATGTTACACGAAGTTGGATGCAAATTTTTTTCCTTAAATATCACTTTTACCTCATCCTAACTTAATTACATTCATTAATATATATTTAGTCTGGCTATGAGCAGTATCCCACAGACTTTGATCAACTGTAATTCCGTCATCTGATGAAAGTCTATAATGAAAGTCTATAAAGTATCAATAAACGCCTCCAAAAGTCTCAGCACGCGAAGGTTTAATCTTAGATGCAGGTCTTCATTATTCACACTGGGTACTGGCTGGGGGTGCTAGATGTGACAGTTATTTATGAGTATGATTAGGTTTGGTAGTTTACAGCAGACTCTTGAGTTGCAGATGTGGAACTTTGGTTATGGTTGTTTATAGCAGGGTCTATGGGGTGCTTTCTCAGGACCTTGTCCCTGAGAGTGTTATATGCTTTCCTCATGAAATAGCTGCCATAGTGGTGTACTATAATATAGTGATTTACTAGTCAAAGCTATTTTGGGAGTCTATCATTTCTCATGAGCAGTTTATAACCAACTTTAGCCATCATTTATGAAGTTTTCTCATAGAGCTATATTGGGAATATGTGTAAATTCTATTCAAGGTCCTGTAGGGGTATAAGGTTTCCTGTACACTTAAGTCTGCAGTTATGTAGATGTATATCAATGTATACAGCATGTACATATCTCCTAATGTGAAGACCAGGGCTACAAGGGCATCATTAATGAATGCTCTTTTCCTACATGAATAAACACAATATGATTTTGACATTCCCATCAGTAACTTACCCTTTTTCCCTCCCTTTCCTTTTTCTAAAGTACGGTAGGATCTAACAGTGTCACCTTGCTTTCTGTCTTTGTTGTCAAAGTCAAGGCATTGCCTATCTGCTGTCTGACACCGATAGTTTGTATTCATCCCACGCCCACTCACTGCGTTTACTGCCCAGGCGGTCTCTCATTCAACTCTGCCCGGGGCCATTGGAGACAGCTATGGTCTTCGTTGTCACTCGATGACACATTTGTAATTCTACTCTCACCTGGTTTCTCAAAGCCGCACTTTCTGGGCTGTCTACATGATAGCGGATTAGGAACACTAACCTGGGAGGTTTAGAGTTCCCAAGTAGGAGCTAGGGGAATATAGGTGGTGGTGGGAAGACTAACAACCAGCTTCCCAGAATTGAGCAGGCCCCTTGGTGTATTGTTAAGGGGAGATTCACAGGAATCCATGAAGGACAAAGACAATTTCAGGGAAAGCTATGAAGGACAGGAAAGCATTCAGGGACAGGCCTTCCCAGTGAGCACAAAATTCAGCTCAACATTGAATCAACGTTGAATTAATATTGAATCGACATTGACAACTATTTTTCAACGTTGATTCAATGTTCTATGCCCAATATAAAAAAAGAAAGAACGACTGTTCATAGGACAGAAGGGAGGCAAGGCAGGGCAGGGTAAAGTCTCATTGAGTGATGCATTCATGCAATTATCATGCCACTATTATTATTTAGCTAGAACAGTACAACACTGTAAATGTAGGTACACACTAATCCTGTAGTTTTATAGCATCCACTGTATGTGTATGGTGGATTCAACGCTACCAACGCTAAACTATTCAATTACAAAAATGGCAATTAACTGGTAACAGTGTACACTGTAAAAGTTGTTGTTCGTGAACAGCAATATGTGCTGTTACTATACAGTACTTTAGCTGTAAAAGATAATACAGCAACTTTTTGCTGTACACATACAATTCTGTTACTGTAGATGCAGGTTCGAATCCCATAACCAGCAACCAGAGGGAGAGAGAGCAGAGAGGTTGGAGGGAGTACCATACTCCACAGCTCAAATATGACCTGATCTTTTCAAAAGCCTATTGATGCAGGCTACATATAAGTGATTGCCCCTCTAGCTCAGTTGGTAGAGCAGTGGGAGATGTAGTCTGAGGGTCAGCAGTTCTAGTCCCGGCAGGAAACTCTCATACAAACTACATTTCTCCTGATGCAATTCTAAAGTATTATATATTTTGGTACACTGAAATGTTACTATTGAAAATATGCAGAGGATAAAACCAATGTATCTCTACAATCTGCATGAAAGATAGTAAAATCTACTTTGAAAAACATCTATAGGCCATCAAGATTACACTCCAACTAATGGTAGTTCAGTACTTATTAGTACATTACTGCAATAGGGTAATTTTCATATTAACCCTTAAGACATGAACAGTCTAGTTCTAAAATTGTCCCCAGGGATCCTGTGTTGACCTTGTTACCATTCACACATAAGTAGGAGGTGTTTCAATGCACCTGACATGCAGGATTCACTGGTGTAGTGGTCATGGTTCAGGACTATGCATTGGAACCTGGGGGTTCAAATCTCCAAGATGTTGAATATGTGAGCCTTTTTAGAACTCAGGTCTGCGTCTACAGTAGATTCTACTGTAGGTCTACAGCAGAATTTACTGGAACCAAAGTTGCCCCCAATAGTTGCTGTACAGGAACACTACTTACTTCTAACAGTGTAGAAAGACTTCAGGGTAGGGTGAGAGTAGATCTCTATTAGGATTTGAAGCAGACATCCGATTTTATTCCTTTCATAGGAAATGCCTCCATTAATTTAGATCTTTCTTCAGTAAGAGAATTGAATAGAGGAAATTCCTCTTTCTTTTTACAAGGGGAGATCCTGTGTAAAAGTGTTAGCCCATAAGACTTGTTACGAGCACTCTTCCCGACAAAAGAAAGTTTTGTGGACATTTCCAAGAGAGGGAAACAGGTTCAAGGGAGATCTCATAAGGTACAACTAAATCAAAGAGAACAGGATATCCTTCTAGTATTGATAACATTGACACAAGACATGTGGTCCTATGTAACATAAAAGTGCAATGAAATCAGTTTTCCAATTTTATGAAACTCTCATTTGCTCTGACTGTAGAGGCAGAAATAGTCGAATCTACATCAAACAGGAAGCACACAATCCCCTGAATCACCAGTTGTCAACAGAACCCACCAACAGGGTGAGCCACCAATACATGCAGATCCTGCAGAAGATCGCATTTTGATCTCATTCTCAGTGATTGTATACTGTATACTGTACAAGGGCCAGGGAGGAGATTGATCGATGGGACGTAGATGTCCACAGAGTATGTGCTTGAGCCTGCTATGAGTTCATCCTGGGCTCTGCAATGGTCAGAGGGTATGGGTCTGGACTTTGTTTACTTAGTTTGTTGGAGATTTTGATGTTCATTGTGACATAAAGCCTGTCTTCATGGTGGTCTTACTTTTGATGTGTTTGAGGGGAGTATCAATGGGATTTTTAAAGAAAGAAGGTATACATACACAGGAAATTCATCAGATAGATGAGAGGAAGGGAATTATTGGATGGAAAATCGAAATACAATTGAGGTCATCTGCAGCAGGATGCAAAATGATGTCAGAATACTGGGTGTATTAAAGAAAATATCAACCATTTCACTAGTGTCGAGCTACCCTTTCTTGACCAAATGTGACACTGATTTTTGTGGAAAAACATTCCCCTCCCACATTAGAATCAATGCATGACCCCCCTGTAATTTTATCCCCATGGGAAAGGGTCAGGCATTAGGCTGGGTGAGGGTGAGGGATATTTACCAAATAAGTGAAACACAAAATGAGATATTGACAGTATATTTTTTGTAATATTCATTAGCTGTCTCTGAAACTAATTGACATCATCCTATGTATTTCTCATCATATTCCTTACACTTCTTTTACTTACCTCACCACATAGGCCTTTAAATAAATGATTAAACCCATCATCCTGCAAGGTCTGTCTGCTCTCTTAGGGCTCTGATTTGGTGGCTGCGAGAAAAAAATTAGTGACGTTTTGTTTATCGGGCACCAAATTGGAGCCCTAATCGAGCACAAAGTCAGCCAACGGAGCCTGGTGGACGATGGGCTTTACTGTGCCTCAGCACATCCAATAGACACAAAGGTTGTATGTGAGTCCCAGTAGTGGGAACATTGACAGTTGGTACAGCTGGTAAGAATGCAAATGCTACCATTCAAAAGGCAATATTGTCCACAGCCTTCCATCACAAAGTGTCCACAAAATAGTTTGTCCACAGCCTTCCATCACAAAGTGTCAACAAAATACAGTTTTGTCCACAGCCTTCCATCACAAAGTGTCCACAAAATACAGTTCGTCGACACTCAACATCACAAATAGTCACACTGATTTATTGGCACTTGAGTGTTACCGTATCCTTCTGGTAGTCAATGAGAAGGGATCTCAAGTGAAGGGTTGACAATAAAGGGTTGGTTTGATGCATTGTGCTGCTGCCTTGGGAGTGATGGAAAACAGGATCCCTTTATCAATCGGGTTCTCATATTCCCTTTATTCATTATCATAAAACTGTCATGTGCCATTGACCAAGAACACAGCAGCAGCTGTAACAATTGCATTGCTCTCAGGAATAGGAACAAAACAAATATTCTATTGATGTAATGTAAACAAGGTTTGCAGGAACTTATCTGTTTTGCTTGGATAGATTTACTAGTTGGTGTTGATCAAATTTCAAGTATGAGAACAAATGTTTGATGATAAGTATTTAAAACTTGTGCAAAGTAATGTTTGTAAATGATATGACAATTTATAATTGTCCCAAGCCACATTCAAATAAAATATTATAAGAATTAGAATATCCCTTAATGATGTTTTCAAAAATGGTTCAACAGCATAGTCTGCAAAGGATTATCAGATGCACTGTTTACCAGACAAAGCTAAGTGAGGGAAGGTCAGGCGTCCGTACCCCAAGTGTTTGCTTTTATAATTGAGCAATTTTCCTGCACGTAACATGACCTGCTTCTTTACCATGTTCTCTATTCATCTCTGCCCCTTTTGTGCTGGCACAGCTTTTTGTATCCTACAAGAGTGGATAGCTTTGTAATATAAGGGCTGTTAGTCACGCCCTTATCCTACAAAGTTGGCCCTTATCCGTACAAAAAAAAAACCTTATTCTACAAAACCTATATTTTTTGTAGGATAAGACCGATAGCGGATAGGTCAGGCGCTTATCATACAAAATTGCCCTTATCCGACACCTATATCAGGTATCAATTTTGTAGGATGAGGGCCTGACTGATATCCCTTATACTACAAAACCTCCCTCATATAGGTTTTGTAGGATAAAGGCAGTTTTGTAGGGCGTGACTGATAGCCCTTATCCTAAAAACGTATTATATTTGTGTAGGATAAGGGCAATTTTGTAGGATAATGGCCTGACAGGTGTTTTGTGGGATAAGGAACATTTTGTAGGATAAGGGCCTGACTGACAGCCCTTATATTAAAAACCATATACTTTTCGTAGGATAAGAGCAATTCTGAACGATAAGGGCCTAACATAGCATGCAGTTTGGTTAGTTCTTACATCAGATGGCCTCTTGTAGTATACAATGTTATACAATGTCTTAAAAAGATATTAAAGTTCTGGTCACTAAGATTTCTGTTTAGAGTTAGGACTTCATAGTTCATACATGGTGCTGCCTAGGAGAGGTAGGGGTCACTCCTTTTGCCACAACGTGTTTATGAGAATGGAGAAGTTTGCTGACTACTCTATAGCTCACTGCTGACACCTGGATAGTGGATGTCTAATATTACGGCTTTTTTATGGCAGCATTTTCATGTGAATGTCTAATATCAAGGCTTTTTATGGCAGGGTCTTTGGGTGCTGCCCTAGGATTTAAGACCTTAGCCACTTTCTTGATAATATAATCCACGTTTTACTCCTGAAAATAATGTGTTTTTTTTATTAAGTACTTCCAGAGATCATCTGTATGAAGTCTTTTCAAAAAGCTATACTTTATTGCACAGTATCTGGTAAAAAGGGAGATGTCTGTATGATATAATCATAAACATTTATATTGCTGCGATTTCACAAGGACATTAATTGGTCAATATTATTTTCTGTCATAAATGATATTCAATATGTATTAATTATTCATATTATAATATTAGCCTCTTTGCTATTCTCCTTGCCTAAAGTACAGTAGAAACTTACAGTGGCAACTTGCTCCCCTTCTTTGTAGTCAAAGCCAAAGCACTGGAAATCCCCTCCTTGACACTAGGATTTTGCATTCTTCCTAAGCCTAGTAACTGCATTCAGTACCCTGTCAATGTAGCATCTATTATTCAAATCTACACTTGTATACATTTTTCTTTTTTACAGATTTTCTTAAGGAAATAACAGCATAGTAGGTTCAATAACCTAGCCACACCTGGTAACCAAAGTTCGGCAAATGCTGCTCTACCGTTCGGGCCTTATTTAATGCCTCTTTAATGCCTGTCTGACTATAATATAATGATTGTAGACATCTGTGTTCATTGTCAATCAATATTCTAATCTCAACTGTTCTTTCAAGGCTTCAGTGTCTGGCCTATCATCTGGACAGAGGATTGCAAAGACTGGTGTGGGAGGTGTAGGGTGATGGAGGAGGTGCATGGGGAGTATACCGGGGGTAGGCTGAGTGACAATCTGTTTCCCAGAATTGAGCGGGCTCTTTGATGTGTCATTAGGAAAACTTTCACGGAAATCCATGAAGGACAGGAACGATTTCAGAGAAAGCCATCAAGGACATGGACACATTTAAGGAGGTCCTGCAGAAGAAAACTATTAAGATAGAAGTGGGTAAGTTAACCCTTTAAGGACGGCATAATGCATTAATTAATGCATCATGGCCTTGGTCGTCATTATGCATGAATGCAGCCCTGGCAAGTAACTCGCCAGGGCTACATTCAAGCATCATGCCGGCCCTATGGGGTTGATACACTTCCAAAGGGTCGGCATAATGCACCAATGCAGCACCAGCGAGTTACTCGTAGGGGCTACATTGGTGCATCATAATGACAAATGTCATCTTTTAGCAACATCCATCCTTAAAAGGTTAACTAGAACAGTACTTGATAACTTCATGTAGACCTTTGTTTAGAATACAGTTGTCGGGAATTCAGGGAATGCCATAAGAATGAGAGAATATTCAGCTGTTTAGAAAATGCATGAAAAACCCATGGATCAACTGTTGCAGAGGGGGTGGGGGGTTACCAGGGGGAAGGGGCCTGTCTCTGTCTAGAAGATATGACAGGAAATGTTCAAGCCCCTGTGTAGTTGTGATAAGAGCCAATACAAGCCATAACAAGTGTAGAGTGTTTCATCTTTTGTGATAAGAGAGACAGAGGGGCGAGATAACAGGGGAGATCTACCACCCAGTATTATATAGAGGTGGCAGGTAGTAAATGGGGTAGGACGGATTGGATGGGGAGGTGGAGAGGCGGGGGGGGGATCTAGATGGGTGTTGAATAGGAATAGATAAAGTGGTACTACAATTGATCATACGAATCCATTACATCATGTACATAAATGAACTAACAAAGTATCTACCAAGACATCCTAAAGAGGACTATTCTATTGTACAATGATAAAGGAGCAATTATTTTATTCAGGCAATATTAATATTAAAAAGAGATCCTCTCTCAAATTAAGATCAAACTTTGGGGTCAATATAGTCATTTCTTAAATCAAGCAAGCAAGGAATAGAAACTTAGCTATATTAATAATTTTCCACATGTTATTTTTTTCTCATCAAAACCGACAATTGTTTTAACTCCCGCAGATAGTATATACATGTCTGCTTCATACAAAGATGACACATGATCAGAATCGTTTCATTTGTTCCAACCGTCACAGCATTTCTTTTTGGATTGTCAAAAGATCAACTCTGATGGAACCCATAGTTTGTTATTAAGATCCTGTCACAAACTTTTCCTATACCAATATCAACATCATTTTCTGACGTATGTTTTATGTTAGACATAATGACACTATGATAAGCATGACAGTGGCCGGGTGGCAGGCCATAATGGAGTAGCCAGATATCGATTTGAGGCTGTCATGTTTAGCTTTATTACCTCATTTTTATTCCTTGCAGAATGATTATGCCTGTCTGAATTAAAATGACATAGCTAGGTGAATCCACAATTAGAATTGCAAATCTGTGGGTGAGGTGAGAGTGTATTAGACTGTGAAGCTGATGTGTGATTTTATTCCTTTCAGAAGAAATACCTCGATTGATTCTTTCCTGAAGGAGAGTTAAATAAGGCAGCTGCTTATCCCCTTTTCTGTAGACTCAGGCCAACAAAAATAAGTTGTGTTTCAGGTTACCGGACCTTACCTTGCAAAACAGGGCCGACCCTAAAAACATTTATCCAATTTTGAAAAAATATATATATTTGAACAAACTTTGGGACTATTTCAGAGTCAATTAGAGAGTCCATGAGTCAACGCTGTTGACTGTAGGTCACAGCTGATGTTTGGGAGTCAACTTTTGGGTACTTTTCAGGCCAAAGAAAAAAAAGGGAAAAATATCCGACCTACAATACCTAGATTTTCAGACTAAGTAACCTGAAACATCTTTTGATTTAGTCTCACCAGTACTATTGCCAAAATAAATTTTTGAAGATGAATACCAACTCTCTCTCTCTTCAATCCGCAGCTTTAGAGTATCTATTAAACAGCAACATTGCACTATTCAGAAACTCTTATAATAATTATATAATCTAATTGAAAAGGTAACGTAAAGATTCAGCAAATTGTTGTCAAAGTTGTAACTTAGAGTTTCTCTGTAAACATTAATTCGGAACTACAGTTCTCAAAATGCGCAGCTAAATCCAATAGACAGATAACAGTCGAACTAGTCAATATGAAGCACAAACCACATACGATTTAATATGAAAGTACACTAAAAATAGACATAACAATGCTAAACTGTCATTTATTCAGGGTAACCTGATCAAAATCAAACAGGAAGCACAAATCTTTCCTGATTCACGGATGTTGATAGCGGCTGCCAACAGGGGGTGCCACCATAGGAGGCGGATATTGTAAAAATCACATTTAGTTGGTCTCATTCTCAGTATACAGTACAGAACAAGGCGTGGGGGAGGAGATTGATCGATTGGACGTAGATGTTCTCAAAGTGTGTGTTCTGAGACTGAGGGAAGCCCATCCTGGGCTTTGCCATGGTGACAGAATAGCGTCTGGGTTTGATTTATTTTTTGTCATATTGGAAACTTTTGGTATGGCTCGGCAGGAAATTATTTTACAAATGCACACTTTTCTCATAATGTCGATATTTTCATCAGAAACCGTCATCAAAGGTAAATTTCAATAGCTGTCTCTGACAGTAATTGACATTATCTGCATGTCTAGACCATCACATTCCCTGTGTACTGCTTCACAGAATATCTCAGAGAGGTCTGCTTGAAAAAAGATAACCAAGGAGGGCAACCAATTCATTAATACATTTTCTAGTTTAAGGCACGCATATTGAATTTTATCATCTATATATGACAGTGGAGAAAGCATCTGTATCCCCTGAATCCCATGACAATTACAATAGTTTTATTTGCGACATGGCTGATGGTGTGAAAGATTAAAGGAGGCACTGTGTGCTACTTTGGAATGTCCTCCTCATGACAGTAGGTTATTCAGTTGGGAATTTCGTTGGACTCAGAGTTAATTATCAACATGTATTCATCCAAGAGTTTGAAATTGCACTACACTAGGTTTTAGTAGCATGAATATCAAAAGCAGTAGAAGTAAATGCAACATGACTACGGTACTAAGGTGCCATGGGTATTCAGTTGTTTTTAACACAAAGTTAGGGACTTAAAGGAATAAATGAACTTAATTTGGACCTTCACGAAAATTGATGTATTGCTTTTTACCCTGCTGTCTCTATTTCTTTCTTTTTTTATTATCATCAAAATCCATCTCCTTACTAGGGGAATGTTCTTAATTTCTTGAAATTGCTCTTGGTAATTTTTGACAAGGGAAACACTTAGCCCACCAATATGGCTTGGTAGATAGATTTGCATTTCCTGTACCACTAATCTTTCTACAGAATAGCTTTGGTGATTATACAAGAGTATAATATGAAGATCTATTCCCAGCCACAACTTAATCCAAGTCGTTTACATATTATGCTAATTCGTGCAGAACATCCATATGGATAAACCATCTACCACAGGCCTATATCCTATATGGAACTATCGATTACAGCAAATGAGAAATCTGTGTTTTACGATGTCTCCTTTTAATGATACTTTATAATTTAGTTATTTAAAGAAGGTATGTATAGCATATCATAATGATTATAACTAATTATGGACAAAAATTAGTTTTTGATCCTGTAAGTTGAATATAAATAAAATTTGTTAAAGTTAATCAAGGCAATCTAATCTAATTTTCAAATTCACATTTCATCTTACTCATTAACAATGTAATCACATCTATGAATAATACCAGATTGACAAAGTACGTTCACTTGATACGCTCAGAGCCTCCACAAATTAACGAGTGGCATTGATATTAAGGTAAATACAAACCATTCTAGACGTAGGATGGGGAAAACAAACTGATCAGGCTCTGAGGCCAGCCTTGACAAATATCAATTGGTGATGAAAATCGATGAGGTAACCTAATAGGAGCTCTATTAAACTGACTAGAAGGGATAACTCCGGTGAAACTAGGAAAGAGCCAATTAGCTAATTTTATGGGACTTGGTAATAATGCTTTTGATAAAACAATGTAATTAAAAAACACATGATACATTAGTAGGGACACTAGATACCCCTTATATCTTATTTATATTCACTTTGCTTTGTTTTTTCTGCGATATTGTATAATAGTGGAAATAAATTGGTTAAAAGTGTGCAACACAGAACGCTATGCTGATCTGTATATATATATATGTACCTAAACCATACAATGTCACAATTCCTCCCCTTTAGCACGGCCTCTATTTGCAGCTCTTATACAAGACAGGTGCTTATTCAGGATCATGTTCTAATGTTTAAAAAATGTGAATATCCCTACGACCCTGGCGTGATAAATACAACAGCCGCACTCTGTTTAAACTGGGTCCATTATTATGATAGTATGGCATGTCATCATCATTTTAGGAAATATCTTTTCATAACATCTTATATGACATCTTGTTTTGGAATATATAGCCTTAGACTTTAAAGATGACAAAAACAGTTCCCATATTCATAACTCCAGTGGGATAAACTTTCATGGTTGCATAGATTAGTTGCCTAACGTTTGCAGCAAACACTTGGCAGTAAACACCTCTGAGTTGACTCTAAAATGTGTGGGTGGTAATTGGCCAATTACTAACACAATCTTTCCGTAATCACAGCAATTTCCATCCTAGCACCCTTTCCTACAATTACCAAGGTCTATACAGATTTCCAAAGTTACTAATTCAAGCGATGACCCAATCCTTTTCAAAACTCTTACATTAAATTGTTATGTAGAAATCTAGAAGTGTTGCTATAACCTTTCATTTAATTTATTCTGCAATCTTTAGCCATACTACACCAGGTTCTTATTCACCTAATCTCATGATAAGCCAGAAAAAAATCTTATTCATAGGTGTACTACACCTCAAATAATCAAGGTAGTCTATGAGACTTCAGGTTCTTGGGGTGAGAATATCCACGGTTGGTGCAGTTGCTAAGAAGGCATCCTCTACCATTGCTAAGTAAATATTAGACTATGAAGATCAAAATATGGATAGTAAACAATGTGACATGAACTCTGATTTATTGATGAGGATAGGTGACACTTGAGTACTATGATATCCTTCTGGTGGGCGATACTATAGGATCCCAGGGCGATAATGTAGGATCCCAGGGGAGAGGTAGGATGTGAAAGGGATCCCTTACCATGCTTGTACTGTGCGGGTCCTGATGTACAATCTTTACAATCAGGATTCAAATCATTTTCCTTATATTCTATAATCATAACCTTTATATCATATCTTCAACGTTAACTCTCACGAATGCGCAAAGGAACGGCATCAATTCTAGTTTTTTTCACAGAACAGGAAATTGCCATTTCTGGAGCAAAATAGAATGAGATGGAAGAACTGGTTCTTAGCATTGAGAAATATCTGCTTAAACGGGTTTATTGTTGACTCAGGCAGCGTTGATTATGGAATATGATAGGATGATGGATGGACTGAGTTTCTCTTTGTCTTGTGTGGTTGTCATGGGAACACAGTAGTATCAGGTTTCTACCTTGATATTTCCTCCTTCTGCCACTAGGTGTCAGCCCTGTACTACCAGTACCGGTATGGGGGCCTGTCCATGTTGGACACTAGGGGACTTTAGTAATAGATTATACTGATCTTGATACCCACTCCCTGTATATGCTTACCTAGTATAACTTACTACTTACTGTAAAGCCTCACGTATAAGCCTAACTTGCATAGTAGCTGCACCCCAAACTTTCATAAATCAATCAAGCCTAAAGGGGGTGTGAAAATTGTTATTTTGGTACTGTAGTATACACCTAAAACCTCATTTATAAGCAGTACCCTTACTTTTGCCTATCCTATAAGCCAGGTGCCCAACCTTAAGCAGTATCTTATGTAGTACTAACTATCTGCCATTACAAATACACTGGATAATGGGGTTTTCAGATATGAAACGTTTAAGAATCCTGTCGATATTCAACAGATGAGTTTAAGTGGTTGATAAAAGAAAGTGAGATCTCTGGCTTTCTTGCATGGAGCAATTGCATTATAAATTTCATTTTGCTGAAATGCAAACATTCATGCATCTCTACATCATGGCCACAAGGGGAAAATTGCATGGAATTGAAATATGGACATTGAAGGGTTAATGATCTAGTACAGTGTTGGTATCAGTATCAGAGTAGCTTTATGTGGAAACCTCTGCGTGGTCACCTTTATCCTGAGATGGCTTGATCTTTTATACAGGGCACTTACTAGGAGTGCAGTGGGTCAGCCGTCTACTCCCATTTTAGTGACTTCTTTATAGGTTAGACCTGACACTTGAGTTATGAATGTGGGACTTTGAGACTGTTTATGACAAGGTCTCTTGGTGCCCTGCAGAAATAAAACATGTCATATTCATCTTTTTACTCCATATGAAGTAGGAATAGTGTCTCACCCTACTTTCCTAGTGGGATAACCATCAGTTTCCTGATATACTGGTCAAACCAACTTGGTAATATAGCACATCATTGAAATGTCCTGCAGGGTATTAACGACGTATTCAATCTCTTTTATTTACATGTTAGCCATTAGATTACCGCATGGGTTATAATATATGATGGGGCCTAGATCTGTAGATTGTAAAAACACTAAATGCAGGGTCATACCGTCACCTCAGTGGAGAAAGGTCGTGAGTGAAAATCTCTTTTTTTCAGAGATTTCCACTTTTAGAAAATTAGGTGTATTTGGAATTCTCTCATTCATGAAATATTGAAGGCATGTCATTTCAACTTAATCTACAAACTGGTTCCATACCTCTAGATTATATCTAGCAAAATTACATTTTACAATAGTCATATTAAATGGTATCTATGGTTACATTATCAAGACAAAGCAGTTAAGACCTTTCTCCACTGAGTTGAAAACATTTTCAGTTACTACATCACTGAAATGTCAAGCAGGGTAATGACGACGTATTCAATTTCTTTTTATTTACATTTGAGCCATTAGATTACCACATGGGTTATATATGATGGGGCCTAGATCTGTAGATTGTAATAACACTAAATGCAGGGTCATACCATACATAGTAACCATTGTATGCAGTATTGAATAAGCACAATAGCAACAAATTTACTATTCTTATATAAAACATGTCCCTACCATTTTGTTGTCAAAGCCACAACACTGAACAACTCCTCTCATGTGTGTATTCATCCCACCCCCACACACCACATTCAATGGCTGGTAAATATGGCGTCTGCCATTCAACTCCACCCTATTCTCTATGGTATACATTGTCAATCAATGACACATTTGTAATTCCACTCTGATCTGGTTTTTCAAAGCTTTAGTGTCTAGCCTGTCAAAGTGATAGGGGATTAGGCCCATTGATATGGGAGATTATAATGGGAATCAAATTAGAATTGATATGTTTGCAGCAGGATGAAAAAGAACTTCAAAATATGTTTTAGATACGGTTTATACTTTATATGGCAGGTTGAGGCTCAGGCTTAGAAACTTGCTCTACTACAAAAAATGTATGAATAAATTCTCCATATTAAATTCAGTATGAATGGACTGCTTTTCTGATGACGTACATATTTTCATATCTCAGTACCATCAGTGATTAATTCAAATGTAATCAAATGTCTTAGAAATTAATTGCCAATTATGTTCTGCAGGTCCAATCAGGTCCCTTGTGTGTTGCTTCACAGTGTGATAGCAATGAGAAGTTTATTTATCAACCTTTAGCAACAGGGAAAACCTGATATGAACCAAAACTACAAAAGATGTGTTCACGGGATAGCCTCGGGGACAGCCAGGTAATTACATTTACCAGACTGAAGTACACACAAGCAATTGGGTTATGTGTAACAATGGACATAAAATGTATCTGTTACAGTGTCTGAATCCTAAAACAATACCAATATTTTTATTGTTGATTTAATTGATCACCCCAATGATTAAAGGAGACACAGTCTCTAAAGAATTCCTTTCTCATTAAAGTGGGGATATTCCCGAGAGGATTATCTTAGCCTCAAAGTCGATTATTCTCACAACATGCATCACGGGAGGACTCTGTTCTGTTTTACTGAACATCTTCACGGTAAGAGGACAACTGTGATCTTACATCCATATCAATGGGGCCCTTTCTGGGAGAACTAGATCTCACTATAATAGGTTTTAGCAGTTTGAATATTGATAGTGTCTCCCCTATCAATTAGGATTATATGCAGCATGACTCCGGTATTAAAGTGTCAAATGTATTCAGCTGTTAACACAATAGTGCAACTTTAAAAGAATAAATGAACCATTTTTGGAATTTCATAACAAATTGATGTATTGTTATCTTGTAGACAGGCCTCTATTTAAATTATTCTTGACAATCCCTTTCAATTTAAAAAGGGAAGGTTCGGCCCAGTGCTACTTGAATGGGTGACTTTGCAATTTCTATGATGCTGATAAATTCTATGTGAAAGAGTTTATAAGAATTATAAGATGCTGATTTATTCACATCCATGTTTTAACTAATGAGGTAGATGACAGCATTTAAAACTGAGGGTGATTGTTTGGTATTTTCTCAGTAACTGAAAGACTTATGATTGAATCTTTTATACTAACTACCTATTTGATCTCTTTCATAAATTGGAGAACTGATTGTAGGATCGACCATAACTGATTGAATTGGAAAACTTTCCTCAAAGTTAAATTCATTAGGTTCTACTCAGAATTAATCTAGTCAGTCTAATCTAATTCCCAAATTCAACACTTTACCTCACTCATTAACTTTCCTATCAAATTTCTCAATAATCCCAGATCGGCAAAGTGTGTCTAACTGATATGCCTGGAGGCCCTCGGCTAACCCACACATTAATGGGTGGAATGGATACTGAGGTAAATACAAGTCATTCAATGAGATGGGGAAAACAAACAGAATGGGCGCTCAGACCAACCTAGATAAAGATCTATTGGTGATGAAAAATCAATTGGGTAACCTAATAGAGGCTCTATTAAACTGACTAAGGGTGGCATGGTGTAACTCTGGGGCTGAGCTTGTTGACAGGAGGCAGCCAATTATCTGGTTTTGTGTTACCACTTAATTAGGCTTAGAGTGAGCTGTTTAGTTAGAAAGGACTGATAAACACAGAGCTGCACGTTATATCAATTACCATGGCACACAACTTTGCTCTCATGTGGTGTTGGCATCAGTTCATCTTTAAACATTTCAATGTATAGCTGAATCTCGGTAAGATAAACATTAATTCATTTTGGGGGGTTTATCTGTTGTATTCACTACTCTCTCCAGATAAGTCACATTGCTAGAGCTCAAATTTACTGTAATGAATACATCGCAGAATGTGTATGTTGACAAACATTAATCCATTTTCGTGCAAAATTTTAGAATATACTATATGGTTAGATTGCTATAAGTGGAGAATAAATACCTACAGAAAATGCATAGCTTTCTATAACTAAGTCTGTGCAGTCAAATATGGGCGGTATTCATAGCGGACATAGGGGAAATGAAAAGACAACTCTAGCTAATGAGGTAAAGCAGTAGCAATTAAGCAAACGATGCAAGTGAAGTTTTAAGTGGAAGTTTCTCCTTGAGACACTAGCAATAGGAGCAATTACCTCAAGTTGTTGATTACCAAAACCACATAAGTGTATTTTAGGGCATTAATTAACAGAGTCACTTCAGTGAGATTTTAATTGCTCTGGCAGGTGCATGGCTGTGTGTAGCCTAATGAATAGGACATAGTCAATGGTAAGGATTAGATGCTGAAGTCTGAACATGTCAGAAAAATAATGTCTGCACAAATTCTGTGCCACCTTCTTTGTGCAAGTCCAATATGTTTGTAGAACTGTAGCAGTCAGCAGCCAAGATTAACATGTTTGACAAAGAAAAAGATGTCAATTTGCTAAATTCCAACCGTGATATTCATCTTATTTGACTTTAGAGTAAAACAGTTTCAACCAACACTATCAGTCATCATTAGGCTGATCTTTTTGCAGTTGCAGTCAGAGAGGCCTCACCTTGTGAGGTACCTTTTAGTTGCCTAAAGGCGGTGATCCACTGCCACAAGTCTGCTACGAATGTAGTCGTACAACAGGCTCTTGCGAGTACACTCGTAATTATCAAAACTTTTAGATTTCTGCGAATTTACTCATAGCCACACGCCTCTCACTGCGACGTTGACGCAGGGACTCGCAGTAATAGATCCACTGCTGGATTATTTTCTCCATGTTTACTCGCACGAGTGTCATTGGCAGCAAAATGGCAGCAAATTCGCGGCAGTGGATCACCACCTTAACTAAGCAGGATAGATGGTGTGCCGGGATGATCCTGACATTTAGTGTCAAATTATACACAGATTTTCAAGGGCAGAACTAGAGCTCACAAAGTAATCAGAGTGGTGCAGATTACTTCCACAGTTATCACCTTAGAGTGATCACCACCCAATCAGCTCTAAACTGTTTGGGTGGGAATTGGCAAATTACTAAAGTAATCTCAAACCTAATAACTCCAATTCCACTCCCAGCACGCAATTCAGTAATTAGTATTCTCTTCAAAAGAATCTTCATTCTTAATAAAAAAAATACTTTCTGAATTTGTTAAATATCAAAATAACTTTGTGGATTCCGGATATGTTAGATGACATTAAACACTACATGTAGGGAAATCCTCCCAATGGTGCAGCTTGTAAGAAACCATCAATTAAACCCTTGATTTGAGAAGTATAATTGTTCTCTAAAATTTGTTCATTATCCTGGGGAATATCAACCAAAATGAATCTGTAGACATTTTGGAGACGACATGCTTTAAATAACTCGCTCATCAACCGGTCTCCTCTGGTCCTCAATCCACCCCTCATATTTCTCTAGTGTAATAGTTTTTGTAGATTTATCCCACTTTAAAGCTAAGGAGTGGATTAGGCACATAATTAGCAGGCCTCTGGCATAGCTAATGGAGTGCATTCAGTAAACAAAGAAACACCATCAGTCATTTTATTGCTAAGAGAGGGTGACACTTGAGTGTGGCAGTATCCTTAGCTTCCTGTGGGCAGTGATATGTGATCCCAAAGGAGGGGTTGACAATAAAAAGGCTGCTGTTTTGGGCTGATGCAATAAATTTTCTTTTCCATTGAGATTAAATCATATTATTTTCATTTCATTATAGGTCAAAAAAAAAGTTCATGATAATATAATATTTGAGATATAAGTGTACGTTTTATAAACAAATCTATTCATGATGTGTAAGGTGATGTGTTAACAGATGATTCCACTTATCCAAAGCAATATCTGAATTAAAGATGATAATAATGGGCATATTCTATTCTTAACATGGTCTACGAAGGATCAACTGGTGCACTCTTTGCCAGACAGTATGGGTGAGGGAGGGAGGTCTGACTTCAATGTCTGGAGCATAATCTGCCTCTGGAATTGAGTCGCTTCCCTGCACGCAACTTGGTCTGCACCCTTTGCATGATCACAGTTGACTGTGCACCTTTTTCACATTTTGCCAGTAATAGCAGTATCCCTGCAGGAAGGAGCTGTGCTGTTTAGAAATACCATTTAAGTTGTATGTAACATGCTATTTCATTGGTTCTTATGACAAATGCAATGTAATATCGTTTAGACAATGGGATGAAGTTGAAAAGGGTATGCCATACCTAAATAACACTTATATCCTGTCTTGAATAGGCCCAATGGCTATTTACTTATTATTATCATATATACATATCCTTAACACACTGACTATCCTCTCTCCTCTCCCCTTTGTCATCAAGTCAAAGCAAGATCTAGAGTTGTCCCTCTACACTCTGACATGTTGTATTTATCCCAGACCAAAAATCACATTCAAGGACCAATGGCAAAATCCCATTCAATGAACAGTAAATATGATGTCTACTGTTCAACTCCTCCCCGCTGGTGAGGGGATAAGAAACAGTTCCTTGTTACTGGAAGTTGTTATTTTCATTCTGAGGGGAGATGTTAGAGAGTGGCAATATTTTCACAGCTGTCACCATGATTCATAGTTTTGTCAGATATTCATATCCCTGCCCCAAACTGCCTGTTCACATTCAGAATTGATAGATTCTGCCAATTTCATGTCCTTTACCATGATGCCTAATTCATTACCAGTTAGTCTGTTCACATTTAGAATGGACAGGCTGTGCCTATTTCACTTTTCTTTTTCTCTCATCCAAAATAGACAAATTCTACCAATTCCTATCTTTTATATGAAACACAATTTATCACCAATTAAACTTTGTAATGTTTAAAGGGATAAGAAAATAGACCTGTAATCCCATGACTAACAGTGATAAGATATATGTTAGACTCATAAAATATAAAAATTGTCTTTAGATTAGGTCAGGAAGTCAGATAAGTAGACCCTGAGCTGTACTTTTGTCCCTTTAGCATATTTCTCCAATGGTATCAAACTGTCAAAGTGTCACAAGAGCAAGGCATTGTATGGAGTAGGGGAAAGCAAAAATATAAAATGCAACACCAACAGAGTATAGAAATGAACAAATCATGGAAAGTGATACCTTTGATATTCAGGAAGGGCAATAATAAAGGTAACGAAGGACAGTATACAGCGTGAATTAGGTGGATGTATCGGAAGCCTGTAGGGTATGGTGTCCTGCCTCTGTATGTGGTCATATAACCTGAACATGTGACAGGAAACACTCTGGGGCCTCTGTACAGCAGCGATAAGACCGAGGCTATAACATGTGTGAAGCTTTTTATCTTTCATGATAAGAGCAACAGAGAGTCAAGATAGCAAGCCAGATACCACCCAGTTTTGGAAGAGGTGGCAAGCTGTAAAGGGGTGTATAGGGAGATGGAGGGGAGGAAGGGGTTCTCAGGTTGGCTATTCAGGCGCCTTTTGAATAGTGATCTAGATGAAGTGGTAATAATTCACATTGTAAAAAGCCATAATATCATGCACATAAACGTATTGACAACCATAGCATTAAATCAACATGGGCGGTTATTCCGTCATTAGTCTTTTCCAAAGCATCACATATAGCATATGAAAGGTTATTAAGCCTGTTTTTGTTGCCAAATTTAATGTCATACTTCCCATTTTCACTCCTTAAGTTGGGTTGACAGCTGGTTGATGAAGCGAGCTTAGACATCAGGTGCATTGTCGGCAACATAATACGAATGCAGCAGGTGATAAGAAATAACTTCCGCTTTCATGGAGGATTCATAATGATAAGAAAATCAGAATAGGTAGTCTAAAAGCAAGATAATGGGTAATATCTTATATCAAAGAAACATGTGCAGCGATTTCTCCAAAAATGTCATTTCTTTAGCATGGACAAATACCAAAATATGGATCCAACCGCAAGTATACAATCCCGTGAATCGATGGATGTCAACAGAAACCACCAACAAGGGTTGACACCAGTAGATACAGATCTGGTAGATCACACTTTGATCTCATTCTTAGTGATAAGAACAAGGCCTGGGGAGACTGATCGATTGCAAGTAGATATCTACCAATTTTGTGCCTTGAGTGTGGGGGAAGTCAACCCAGGGTTCTGGTTTGGCCAAAGTTATGAGCTCTGGACATGGCTTATATTAGTTATTTTGGTAATCAGCCTTTATTAAAGCATTACTTTAGAGGATTATGAATGTGGCATAATGGAAATGGGTCTAGAAAAGGGCTCTACTGCAAAATGTAAAATACATACCAAATTAATTATTAAATTAGATGTGAATATATTAATAGCTTTTTTAATGATGTACATCTCTTTATATCTCGGTAGGGTCAGTGATAAATTAAAGTTACAATAGCATCTCAGATAGTAATTGTCAATTATGTTCTGCACAACCAATCAGGTCCCTTGTGTAGTGCTTTACAGTATAAAATATATCTTTATGTGAAAACTTCACATGAATCAAAGGTATCAAAATTCTTTTTGCAACCAATGGGGTGACCATGTAATTTTTACCGTCTAAAGCACACACAATGAATTATAGTATGTGTTACAATGGCCATAAAATGCAGGCCTATGTGATACAGTGTCTGAATCCAGAGACAATGTAATTTGTAATTCAATTGGTTATATGAATGATTAAAGGAGACACAGTTTCTAAAGAATTGCATTCTCATTAATTGGGATATTCCGGTGAGGATTATCTTGGCCTCACAGTTGATTATTGTTACAACAAACACATATCCCAGGAGGACTCTCTTCTGTTTTACTGAACACCTTCAGCTTAACAATTGTCTTCTTACATTCATATTAAAGGAGCCCGTTTGGAGGGATCTAGATCTCACAACACTAGGTTTTAGAAGCTTGAATATTGATAGTGTCTCCCCTATTTGTTAGAATTAAAATTAATGCAGCGTGACTCTGGCATTAAAGTGTCAAGTGTATTCAGCTGTTAGCACAATGCTGCAACCTTAAAAGAATAAATTTAATGAACCAACAAATTGATGTATTATTACCTCAGAGACAGGCCTCTATTCAAATTCGTCTTGATAATCCCTTACAATGTAAAAAGGGAATGTGTCCTTCCAGTGCAACATTGATAGATGAGTTTTCTGTTATGCTAATAAATTCAACATGAGAGAGTTTGATGTTCCCATTATAAGATGCAGATTTATATTCACAAAGGACCTGGACACAGTATTTTATATCCATTGGAATGTTTACAGGGAAATTGGTCCCAGGACTCTGCTCTCAATGATCCCTTACAAACAATTTATTGATGGATCATAATACCAATCTGTTACTAGATCTGGCAATGTATGACTCACAGCATATAGGTTGAATGTTTGGTGTATTCATGTTTACAGAAGATCATTTTACTATTTAACCTCTTGTATTAACTCCCTATGATATCTCTCATATAAATATCATAACTGATTGCAGGGATATCAAACACAATGGATTAAATTGGGAAACTTTCCTCATGATCAAATTCATTTGATCTGTTGATTGTTAAGAGTTAATCAAGTAAGTCTAATCCAATTATCAAATTCCACACTTTACCTGACTCATTAACATTCCTATCAAATATCTGAATAATCTCAGATCGGCAAAGTGTGTTTCACTGATATGCCAAGAGCCCCCTGGCTAATCCACATATTAATTGATGAAATTGATACTGAGGTAATTACAACTCTTTCAATTAGATGGGGACAACAAACTGCACGCTGACACCAACCTAGATAAATATCTGCATGTGATGAAAATTGACTAACCTAATAAAGTCCATTTTTGGTTTGAGTTTATAACAGAATATGCCAATATCACTTTGAAATACAAAACTAAGTTAGGTTAATAAATATTTTAGAAAGTTTAAAAGCTGTCACATTGTGCCTCCTAGCACTGATTGTCAAGGCGCAATACAACTATAACACTTTGAACAGTGTGATACTGTAGTGGTGACGGGTCACCGCCAGGAGTCACGGGGAGTTGCGACTCCTCGCGAGGAGTCACTGGGGGAGCATAGTGTGTTGTCAGCCCACTAAGGGACGTCACTGCTCCGAGCCACGTCATAAGGAACTGCGAGGAGTCAGGGCGCCAGTCTTTCTCTGGCAGTCATTCAGGCTGGATGTACTGTGCTCTCCTAGTGACTCTTCATATTAGAGATTGACTCCTCACCTGTACTCAGGTGATTATAGCATACAACAGCCATAAAGACATTCCAGTACACCGTTTATTACGTCAATAGAAAACTTCCATATATCATAATCATTTCTCCTCTTGTCTTATTTCCTTCGAGATAAGCGATCCCTTATTACCATTACAATACTTTTGTTTGAAAGGTCTGGGACATGTTGAGACCACCTTAAATGGGAAATAATTACTGGATTTGTGCAGCTACATAGTAGGGTCTGTGCATAGAGATATGGAAGGTATTCATCCCCGACACTGCGGAAATGAATAGACAACTCTGACTAATGAGGTAAAGCAGTAGCAATTAAGCAAACTAGGCTGTTTGAGTTTTATGGAGAAGTTTGTCCTTGAGACACTAACAATGTGGGCAATAACCTTGTGTTATTGATTACCAAAACCACTGTAGTATATTGTCAGGCCTTAAACCCGCACCGCCCCTACAAATAGGGCTGAGTACATGTCCCGGCACCATTCTGACTGCCACTGAAGGGGTACCGAGATCTGGGCCTTTAATTACCAGTAGTTTTGGTCAGACCTTAAATTGCTCTGGCAGGTGCATAGCTGTGGGTAGCCTAATGAATAGAACATAGTCAATGAAAAGGATTAGATGCTGAAGTCTGAACATGTCAGAAAAATTATTTTTAAGTCCAAAATGTTTTTGGAACAGCAGCTTTTATCAGCTTACTTCAAAAACAAAGACACTTAAAGTAACTTGCGAATTTTCCGCTTTGCTAAATTCCTGCATTGCAATTCATTTAATTTGATCTAATATCATCAGTCATCATTAGGAGAATATTCCTACAATTGCAGCCAGAGAGACTTTGCCTTGCTCAGGACCTTTTATTTGTATTAAGTAGGATAGATGATGTGGTGTCCTGACAGTGACATTTGGTACCAACTTATGCACAAGTTTTCAAAGGCACAACTAGAGCCCACAAAGTAATCATGTACAAAGCAACTCGTTAAGAAATGGTTCCACTTGCCCAAAGCTAGATTTGAAACAGAGGTGATGATAATAATTATATAAATTCCTCAACATCATCTACAATGGATTGACAATGCACAGTTTGTCAGTCATTTTGTGGGAGGAGGGGAGCCCTGGCCTCCATGCATGGCACATTTGCTTTTGGAATTGAGTCATTTCCCCGCACGCAACTTGGTCTGCACCTATTCGATGTTCTCGGTTGCATATTCTTTTTTTTTTCATTACATCATGCAGTGATAGCAGTCTTGCTGAAAGGAGCTGAGCTGTTTGGAAATCCCCTCTGAGGTATATGTAACATGCAGGTCTATTGGTGCTCATTTAAGATGGCCCTTTGTTACATGCAATCTAGGTTATGAACTGAAATATCTGTACCATAAGTAGCTGTTTAGTGTCGAGAAAGTGTTGATGCAAATGTAAGTTTATCCAATTGGACTTGCGTTATCCTTGATTCTCTTTGCCTGTCCATTCCATGTGCAACTATATAGAACAGAGACTTAGGCATTTTTTAGAGTTTAGCTTGATGAAACTGATAAGATTAGAGATTATGTTATTCTCAGATAACAATTGTATCTTGTCTTGAGTAGACACAATGGCTAAAAATTACCAATTGTATAAGAAACATATCCCTAACATACTGACCGTATATTCTCTGTTTTTCCCAGTTGTTCTCAAGTCAAAGCAATGTCTATCTCCTCTCTGATTTCTTTGTATTCATCCCACAACCAAAGTCACATTTAATGGCTGGTACAGTAATTTGATCACAGAATTGTATTTCTACTCTGATCTGGTTTTTGAGATTAAGTGTTTCATCGTCTGGCCTGTCCACTGGAGAAAAAACACTAATGCGGAAATTATTGGTTTTTATTCTGAGGGATATGCTGAGGGAAATAGAGGATTAATACAGAGAGTTGCAGTTTCTTCACTGCTGTCACTATGATACATATCATTTTATAAGAAACATTGTTTATTACCAATTAAAGCTCAGTAGAACATAAAAGGAAAAGAAAGTAGCTGATTCCATGACTTCTGCCAAAAGGATGAAGCAAATGAAGGACTCCTGAAGGATATTTCCTGGATAGAGTCAAAATGCCAATGTGTCACAGCATCAAGGCACTTTATGGACGAGTGGGAGAGCAAAACTATGAACTGCTACACCAATGGAAATGAGCAAATTATTGAAAGGGATACCTTTGAAATTTAGAAAGGGTGATAATAAAGGCCAATAGGGATAGTATAGTGTGAATTGGGTGGAAGTAGTAGAAGCCTGTAGGGTATGGTCTCCTGCCTCTGTATGTGGTCATATAACCGGAACATGTGACAGGAAACACTCTGGGGCCTCTGTACAGCAGCGATAAGACCGAGGCTATAACATGTGTGAAGCCTTTCATCTTTTATGATAGGAAAGGCAGAGTCACGATAACAGAGCTGATACCACCCAGTGTTGTGAAGAAGTGGCAGGCTGTAAGGGGGTGGAAGGGGGTGAACAGGGGACTGAGGAGAGGAGGGGAGGAGGGGGTTCTGGAGGTGTGCTATCAGAGTTGTGTGGAGAGCCTATTGACTGGTGATTTAGATGCAATGGCTACAATATAGATTGTGTAATGGTATCTAAATTAATAAACAACCATACTGATAAATCCTCATGGTAGCTAATTCCTTTATGAGCTTTTTTCCATAGCATCATATATTATATTAAAGGTAGGGAAGTGTGTTATTGTCGCCAAATTCAATGTCATATTTCCCCTTTTAGTCCTCTATGCCAAGTCATTGTGCCTAACATGATATATATGTCTGAGATGTACATTTATGCCTATTTAATGTTAGACATAATAATGCCATAATAAGCATGACGGTGCTGGGTGATATATCATTCTTTTGGATTAAAGCAAATAATAACTACCTTATAACAAGCATTGCTATCAAACATTAGATGAAGGGAGCTTAAAAAGCAATAATGTATTCGGGGTTATGATAAAGATGCAACAGGTGATGAAAAATCATTTCCATTTGCATTGAAGACTTAGATGACGTCTTAGGAGAAAATAACATACAGTATTCTAGACAGAAATAGACCTGATTTTACCATAATGTCATTTGTTTAGAATGAGAAGGAAACATACCTACCGTAAATTCTCGCGTATAAGCCTAACTCGCGTATAAGCCGCACCCCTAACTTTGACAAATTATATAAGCCGCAGAGGGGGTCTGAATATTGCGTTTTTGGTACTGTAGTATACTAACAAAAACTCTCGTATAAGCCCCACCCTATATAGGCATGTTTGGTATCAAAAGAAAGCTGAGTCTGACTCGCGTACTAGCCGCGGCTTCTACGCGAAAATTTACGGTAAATGTGGATCCAACCACAATCTCCTGAATAATTCATAGATGTCAACAGAAGCTACTAAAAGGGAGTCACCAACAGATACCTATCTTGTAGATAACATTTTTATTACATCCTTAGTGATCATACACAGTATAGAATATGTCCTTCGTCGGAGTCTTTCATTTGATATGCCTTGTATTCTCAATTGGACATCATTAAAGGAAACAGGTGTGAAGAATGGAAATTCATTTCATAGATGTCAAGAAACGAAAGTGAATGGGAAATCTAAATACAGTCGGTCTGTTTTGCAGTCAGATATAAAAGTATGACTAAAAGTAGCTTGAACATAGTTTATAGGTCATGTTGCGAATCAATGTTATGAAAGGCTAACTTAAGAATTCTGAATGTGGTATTTCCGATAGAAACTGGTTTAGAAAGACTCTAAGTACTCCAAATACATAATACATACTAGGTTTTTTTTCTCAGAATTAAATTGGACAGCTTTTCTCATGATATACATCTTTCCATATCTCAGTAGGATCAGTGATTAACTAAGATTTCATTAGATGTCTCAGAAAGTAATTGTCAATTATGTTCTGCACGGCCAAGCAGGTCCCCTGTGTGTTGTGTCACAGTAGGATATTAATGAGAAGTATGCTTATTTATCTACCTTTAGCAACAGGAAAAAAAATTTAAATGTATCGAGAAGATAACCACTGGGGACACCATGTAATTACATTTACATGTCTGAAGCACACAAGAGCAGTTGTATCATGTGTGACAGTGGATATAAAATGTATGTGTTACAGTGTCAAATCCCCAAGACAATAATGTTAGTTTTATTGTAAATGCAATTGATGAAGTGAATGATTAAAGGAGACACAGTTTCTTACGAATTCCCCTCTCATGAAAGTAATTCATGAGAGTTATTCCAGTGAGGATTTCCCTTGACTCACAGTAGATTATGTTATTATGGTGAGGGAACAACTGCACTTCGAATATTAAAAGCTTCTCCCAATCTGTTAGGTTTAAATGCAGCATGAGTATGGCATTAAAGTATCATAGGTATTCAGTTATAAGTACGAGTTTCAGCCTTAAAGGAATCATTGAACCATTGAACATTTTACAGTAAACTGAGGTATTGCTATTTCGTAGACAGACCTTTGTTTAAATTCATCTTGTTAATGTCTTACATTCAAAAGAGCAGTACCTAGTCCAAGTGAAACTTAATGAATCTGTGAGTTTCCAGTTTCCCCAATGCTAATAAACTCTAAGTAAGAGTTTGTCCCAATCATAGGATGCAGACTTATCCGCACTAAACCCTTTAACCCAGAATAGTCCTGCGCAATGTATTCCAAATGCATTGCAAGGAGATGAGAAATTCCCATTTGATCTGAAAGCCTGCATCCTAAGACACCTTATGAACTAATGATATTGATAAATCATATTTTTAAACTTTCACTAAAACAGGCATAGTATGGGTCACAAAAAAAAGGGTTGAAAGTTTGGTGTATTGTTGGTTGCTGAAAGATTGACCAATGTTATGGTAACTAGCAATGTGATCTCAATTTTGATATCAACCATAATTGATTAAATTGGGAAACTTTCCTCAGAGTTAACTCTTTTCTATTCTGCTCAGAATCAATCTGGTCAGTATAATCCAATCTCCAAAGTCCAAACTTTACCTGGCTCATTAGCGTCCCTATCAAATATCTGAATCGGCAAAGTGTGTCTCACTGAAACCCCCAGAAGCCCCAAGGCTAATCCACACATAAATGGTTGAAATGGATACAGAAGTAAACACAACTGATTTGATTAGATGGAGGTAAACAAACTGAATGGGACCAATCTAGATAACATTGATTATCTATTGGTGAGGAAAAATCAATTGGGTAACCTAATAGAGGGTCTATTAAACTGACTAAGGGTGGCATGGTATAGCTCCAGGACTGAGCTTGTTGATAGGAGGCAGCCAATTATCTGGTTTTGTGTTACCACTTAATAAGGCTTAGAGTGAGCTGTTAGAAACTACTAGGATGCCATTTGATAAAACATGATATCATTTACTATGATATGCTGCACCCCCATGTTAGACTGACATCACATCAATTTAAACGTTTTAATGCATAATCAAATCTATCTATGAGTGAGAATAGGGACGAGGCGTTGTTCCTCCAAACACTACATTCCAAATCTATCTATGAGGATTTTGTGCATTAGTTTTATTCTAAAATATGCAGGGATTTTTGTTATATACAAAACTACTTGATAATAATTCCTCACATAGTTTTGCAACTGTTATATTGTGCGCTTCACTGCACTGATACTTATGGAGCAACACAACCATACAAGTGCAATATTTTGTCTCTGAATAGTCTGGGAAATGTTAAGACTACCCTAAAGGGAAAATAATCACTGGATTTGTGTGGCTACATAGTTGGGTCTGTGTATGGAGATATGGAATATGTTCACAGGCCCAGCGTAAATGAGCCTAAATGAAATAACAACTCTGGTTAACGAGCTAAACCAGTGGCAATTAAGTCTTGGGCCATTGAAATTTTATGTGCAAGTGTGTCCTTGAGCCACTAGCAATAGGAGCAATTACCTCAAGTTGTTGATTACCAAAACCTCTGCTATGCATCGTCAGACTTTAATTAACAGAGTCACTTCAGTGAGATTTTAATTGCTCTGGCAGGTGTATGGCTGTGTGTAGGCTAATGAATAGGACATAGTCAATGGAAAGGATCAGATGCTGAAGTCTGAACATGTCGGAAAAATAATTTTCAAAATCTTGTAACACCTACTCCATGGAAGTCCTATGTATTTATGGAAATGTAACTCATTTCAATGACAACCTATAATTAAAAAGGTAATTTGCTTAATTACCGCATAAGAATTCATCTTATTTGACTGCTGTAGGAGATCAGTAGGGTACTTTGATCTGATTTCATCAGACATCAGTAGTAGAATGTTGTTGTGTTGTTGAGAGACATTTTGATTATCTAATTAAGCAGGATAGATTATGAAAGGCTGCTTGTGACACTGAGAGTCAAATTATACACAGGTCCTCAAAGGCAGAACTATCTAGAACTCACAAAGTAATCAAAGCTTTTCAGATTATTTGTCTAAACTTTACAGTTACCATCTTAAGACAATCACCCCTGATTCAGCTCTGAATCATACTTGATGATAATTGGCCAATTACTAACATTATAACCCAGCCAAATTATCACAATTCAAATCCTGTGATCCAATTCAAATATTTAACCAATAATGTCTATACGAACCACTACCCTGTTAAGTTCGTAGCAGAATATCACAGATTTCATTTACATGTTTTGAAATAGCATTGTTTCAAATTTCAATAATGAATAGCACTCAGCATAGCTGGTTTTGGATGCCAACCGAAGGGCTGCTATGCCAACTGCCTAGAGTAAACAAAGGAAAGGGAAGCAGTAATTAATCAATGAGAACAGCTGACACTTCAGTGTGACAGTTTCCTTCCGGTGGGTGATAACATAGGACCCCAAGGAAGAGCTTCTTTTGAATTGGTGTCATGTGATATTGTATTTTTCTTTTACATCGGGTGTATGCACATTCAATGTGGCCGCATGAAATCATTCTTGCAAAGACCTGTCGCCATCGTGATAAAATTATGCAGGGTAAGATAATTTCCATAATAGAATACACGTGATATAACATGAGTTGAAAGGAGGCAGTCTTATTCGTTGCTCGAGTGGCTTAGAAGCTCTGCTTCAGCTTATAATAGTTTAGGATTACTCAAGGAAGTGTTGATTATGGAATAGGATAAGATGATGGATGGGCTGAGTTTCTCTTTGTCTTGTGTGGCAGTCATGGCGACACATCATCAAGTTTCACCCTTAATGTTTCCTCCTGACACCAGGTGTCACCCCTGTATTGTCAGCACCAGAAAGAGGCCTGTCAGTGTGTGAGTTGGCCACCAGGGGGGCTTTACAGTACTTTCTAAATTATTATGATATTAGGTTTAGAGTATTATTGCAAGAGAGAAATATCCTACAATCTTTTAACAAACTTTATGCCAGGCTCAGGAAATCTGCTTGTTCTAACACTTATTTCACAGAATATGTAGTAGTAAATGAAGAAGACAATATACCTTTTTTTAAATTATGACATATAACATTGAAACAAACCAAAGTTTGGGTATGGATTTTATTAGGTAAATTATTTCAACGTGAAAGATAACATTTATAACAAAAAATGACAGTTCATAATTTTTCATCAAGTACATCTAAATTAATGGTGATAAGAAGGGGTATTTGTCTCACAGTTTCATCAGCATAGTCTACAAAGGATTAACGGACACACTATTTGTCCGACAGTGCTGAGTGAGGGGAGGTCTGGCTTTACGTGCCCGGAGCATTTGCTTTTGGAATTGAGTAATTTGCCTGGACGTAACACGATCTACTTTTTTGTCATGTTCTCTGTTATTCCTACACTCTTTTTGTTTTTACATGCACAACTTTTTGTGCTCAGTGTTATCTCGACAATGTCTGGGGTCTGTACTGGAAGATCGCATTATGTTTGGAAGTGCACAATCCTAGCTAACTGTTTAGAAATCGATGTACTGTTATCCCCTATCAAGTATATGTAACACGCAATTTGATTGGCTCTCATGGCTGATGGTGCTTTGCAACATGCGATACAACTGCAATCAATGGGCTGAATGGATGCTCAGTATATAGAATATTGCTGGATGTGAAGTGGACTTCAATCTAGCAGTGGACAAGATACTACCGTATCGCGACACTATAAATCCTGCATCAGTGCACCATCGCCAGCACTAAAATGGACGAATGGCCCCATGATAAGCATCCTAAGCTTTATAAAACATTCCCCAACCTCACCTGAGGGAATCACAGAAAGGAACCAAGAGGAGAGACGATGGATGCACCGTTTGTGCACCATCACTCCTAAGGGGCTTAACCTAATAGACTAATCTAGTGCATAGCCAGTCAGGCAAAAATAACCGTTCATTAAAACAATCTAGCAGTGTTAAAGCTTTGAAAAATCTTAACGTTGCTCTCATGTTACCATAAACGTCACAGTAGTTATGATTTAAGCTGCTTAGAGGTATAGGACTGATTGTGATTTCATTGGTCTAGTTGAGAGCAGCGGTACATTGTGAATAGTAAGTGTAGGTACACAGTAGAATCTGCAGTAGATCTATAGAAAAATCTACTTTAGAATGGATTCACAGTATAATCTACTGTAGATTTACAGTATACATTCTACTGTTTACTTGCAATAAACTGTATACCTACAGTAGAATATACTGTACACCTACAAAAATGGCAACCAACTTTTTACAGTGTAATTAAGCCTCATCCAGGGACTGGCTGTATTCAACCCTATGAGGTGAACTATGGTTAGAAATGCTCTCACTAACATACTATCTCATTTATACTGGAATCAAATGAACAAATGTCTTGAAGAAATTCTTACCATCCACTAAAGTGTGGTTAAGCTCCGATATTGTATCAAGTCCTAGCTGTGATATGGTCTCAACATTGTCACTATAGGCAGATGCAGCCCTGGTGAATCTACCCGCCAGGCCTGCAATGATGCATCAGTCTAGCCCTTCGGAAGTGTTATTTACAATGTAGGGTCAGCATGATGCATTAACTCAGTCCTGGCATTGAAGTTATTTAGCAGGGCTGCATGAATACATCATGCCAAAGTCATACCGACAATGGGCATATTGCATTACAGCAGTATACTGAAGGTAAAGGGTTAAACCTGAAAATATGCTTTACCATTGACAATACATTCCAGATACAAAAAAGGAGTATATGACAACGGCTTTTCTTCTTTTTTGAGAAGTCAATCTCATTTATCTATTCACCAATTAGAAACTTAGAGAGTAGATAGACGAGTTTAATCCCCTTTATACCGTAGAAAGGGATCATATCATATCATGTGATTTAAATGAAGCTAGATGCCTCTATCAGAAAGTATAAAGTTGCTATCGACACATACGGGGACTTCTGAAGAATTATCAGTCTTATTCCCAAGGTACTAAATGGAATTGCATCATTTTAAGTTTTTAACCCTTTGAGGGTAGCATGGTGATTTCAGATGTGTTGCCCTTTTGTGGTCATGTTAACTTGCCAGGGTTGCATTCTTGCATCATGCCAACCCATGTTGTTGATACACTCCAAAGAGTCATGATGCACCAGTGCGCTTCGCTAGTGCATTGGTGCATCATGACAACAAAAAAGGAACATAGAGCTTTGAGAAGCATGCCATCCTAAAAGGGTAAAACACTATTATGAGGAACACAGTGGTTTCTATACACGCTATCTATGTTATCATACAAACAGGCTATTTCAATAGGTCCCATTCCTTTTTATTTACTACTAGTCCCATGAGGGAACCAAGCAATTGGAATCAGAGAGTGGGGACTGTGGTGTATATAGGGAGTGAAGATAGACAACCATATTGAGTAACTGCTATTGGCCTCTCTCACGTCGTTGTGTTTTTTCTATTTTCTTTTTTTTCTTATTAGTACTTGTTATAACTTCCATGGTCAAACAATGAGGAGAGCCAATTTAATATTGAACATACATGAAGGCTAGGTATAGGTTTATTTGTTGGTGCTACTGGCGCTCTACTCTATCTGGGGGACTTTTTATCTTGATAAATATCACTATTCATTTATTGATAAAGCATATCGTTGATGGATGTACTCTCGATGGTGGTGGTATTGGCAGGGCCTCTGGTTCATGTGTATGCTCCTCATAGTTAGATACTGACATGGAAACAGATAGCTTTTAATGACTATATGGAGGAAGTGAGGTACTCAACGGATACCCAATAATTATGATTATAAAGGTATTCACTTCTATCATAATGCCCTATATCTCCTGTATAGACTGTTGGCTAGGTTTCTGCTTCAGAAACTCTTTTTTTTCCTATTGCTATAATAAAAGTAACTAAGTACACAAGGATTTAGATTCGATATAATCAGGCTGACATAAATTTCACAAACTTATTCAACCCCCCTCCCCCCGCTCCCCAAAAAAGGAAATCTCAGTAAGTTCTGACGGAGAATATGACAGTTTGAGTTAGCTCATGTGTCATGTTAAGGAGTAAAATGGCGACAGGCAGCGGTTGACGTACGGAGGAGGAGGGGACTGAATCCACTAACATCGAAGTGTATACGCAAGCTATTACAAAAATAAGTGACTTGCTAAATACATGAAACCTTAGGCTCACCGAGGATCAAGAACTAGTGGTTTATGGGAGCCGATGGAAGGTAATTGTGGAGGAGTTTCTACGCGGAGTAGAAGCCTGAAAAACTCAGTGAGCGATAAAGGGGAGGTTACCAACGTAAACAACAACATGGCGGACGACGCGCTGACGAAATTCATGCAAGATATTAAGGATGGTAATGCTGCTATATTAAACAGGATAGGTTCAATTGATACTACCCTAGCTGGCCTCACTACTAAGGTAGATGCGAATGTGACGAAGATTGATGGGTACATAACTGATAACGACCGGGAGGTGCAAGACATCAAGGCGCGGCTGGACTTCCTAGAAATAGCGAAGGATCGGGCAGTTATTCAACGCAAACAACTAGAGCGGGACAATGCACGCCTTGCCTACAAAATGGAAAGACTGACTGAAAGGGTGAGGTACAACGATGAATTGTTGAGAAGACCTAACATTATTATTGAAGGGGTACCGGAGAAGGCGGGGGATACGCCCAAGAAAATAATAATCGATTTGCTCACAGATATAGGTGCTATAACTTGCACAGAGAGAGTGAATCTAGACGCGGCCTACCGTATTGGGAAAATAAGGCAAAATCAAACCAGCCCCAGAAACATTATGATTCGCTTTAAAGATCTAGATATGAAGATGCGCCTGTTCCAGGAGATAGCCAAAATGAAACATTTTAAACGCTGGGAGGACGTGTATGTGGCAGACGACTTGTCGACGGAACAACAAAGTGAGCGGAAGGACTTGAGGTGCCTCTCAGCTGTAGCTAAGCAGAAGGGGTATCCATCAACCAAGGTGAAGGGAGGGAAGCTCGAGATCGGTGACAAAACTCTAACATATAGAGACTTATATTTGCTCCCGGACGGGGTGGACATGGAAGCAGCTAAATTAGTCACGATACCTACTGGAGTATGCTTTCAATCACATCACGCCTACCTGTCCAACATGTTCAAGTGTCATATTCATGAGGACGAGGTAGATTGGAACAGCTCTGAGCAGTTGTTTTGGTTTAAAGTGGCTAAATACAATGAAGATGCTCAAATCGCTCGAGAAATAATGCTCTGTGAGGATGGGTATGCCGCCAAACGCCTGTCCTACAAAATCAAAATCACAAAGCAGGACACTTCCACCAAGAGGTTTGATTTTATGGCAGACGTTACTGAGCAGAAATATGAACAGAACACCGACCTGAAGGATCGTCTCAAGGCTACAACAGGCACTATTTACGAATGTACGTTAGAAAAGCCCTGGGGGGCGGGATTCACAATTGCTCAAGCCAGCCAGATCACAAAGGACAATGTCAAAGATAACAGAATGGGGAAAATACTGATGGCTCTAAGGGACAAATTAATAAGGGAAGAGGGAGTGTAAAGGTGAATGTATAAAAAGGGCGTTGTATGTGAGGGGATTTAATAAGATCAAAACGTGTTATTATATATTTTATTATATGCTAAATGTGATCTAGAAATTGTTAGTCTCTTTAATTAAATGTATATACGAGTATGTGCATGGGACTTAGCCTGAGTTGAGCAAAAAAGCATACAGCATTCTAGTTGATACGTAAGTCGACAGGTGGCGCCAGGGGACGAGGTCTTGTAACACGACGGCTTATGTACTGTCGGTAGTAAGGATATTGGTATTAACCTTAAATCACCTCACAAAGTGGAATGTATTATTGTATAAAGGTCTGTAAAATTAACCAGATAGCATCTGATCACATGTGTATTTATATATGAGCAAAATGTTTGCAGGCTGACGATGTTTATATGCAAGTATAGCTACCCGACAGTAATTACCGGTACTCATGTATTCTAATATTTGACGTTTCATTGGCATAAAGGGTCAATTCATGTATTTCAATTTATGACATTATATTTGTATAAAGGGTTTAATTTAATTCTATATTATAGGGGAGATATGGTTCTTAACTTCTACGGGGGTTAATCACTGTATACTATACCTCATGAAAGGGAGAGATCTCTACATAGGTGGCACGAGTTGCCCATACCTACCAAACTTGTACCTAAGTGTTAAGCTACTGGTGTGTGGGATGTCAATGGGTACCCTTGTATATCATGGTGGGTAGGCACATGGTAAGGGGTAGTAAAAATGATTTCTCGTTAGTTCATATTAATATTAGGAGTTTAAAAGCAAAGATTGAAACTTTACGTATACACATGATTGATAAAAAAGAGGCTGTGTTGGGCATCTCTGAAAGCTGGTTACATGAAGGCATTGTAAATAGCATGGTCAATCTGGATGGATATACTTTGGAACGTTGGGATAGAAACTGGGGTGATGATAAGAAATTTGGGGGTGTAGCTATTTATATTAGAAATGATTTGTCTTATTCAACCACTAGTTATAAAAATTTAAATAGAAGTTCTAACAATATAGAAATTCAATGGGTTGAAATAATCCGAAATGGTAAAAAGAATATAGTGGTAGCAAATGTTTATCGTCCTCCAGATGGTGATAAAGCTGGATTTATTGAGGAATTTAATACGCTTGTTAATTTGGCTCATCTTAGACGTAAGGACTTAATGATCATGGGAGATGTTAATATTGACTACTTGAATGTACATAAGATTTTTACGAGACTTATGAAAATCTGTATTAACATTCTAGGTTTATCGCAGATAATTAATAAGCCCACTAGGTCTAATGAAGTCTCAGCTACATGTCTCGACTGGGTTATAACGAATACATCCAAAATGTATGAGCGCATAATTAGAACTTGGAACTTGAGTGACCATTTAATGGTCGGTATTACGCTGATTGACCATTACTATGTTAATGAAAGAATTTCATTTGAAGGAAGGTCATATAGAAAATATAATGCAGAATTATTTAGAGCTTGTATAAGGGATGCCAACTGGGGCCCTATTGACGATTGTGATAATGTGAACGAGAGGTGGTCTTTCATTCTTGGGTTATTTACCAAAGAGTTGGATATCATGTGTCCGTTCAGAGTGTTTAAGGTTAGAAAAGACAGGGCACCTTGGATCACCGATCACATATTGGAATTAATTAATGACAAAGATAAAGCATTAAAAAAGGCAATTGCTTCAAAAAATCCTATACATTGGCAGGAGTCGAGTAGATTAAGAAATTCAGTTAACAAATTTATAAAAAAAGCCAAATCGAAATTTATTAGAGATAGCCTTGAACAAAATCAAAAGGATAGTAAAAAGTTCTGGAGAATAATAAATGGTCTTGTAAAAGGTGATCGGGGTGCCGTAAGCTTTAAATTGAAAGACACTATAAGAGACGTGCTTGTGGAGGATGGTGATACAACTGACTTCATTAATGAGTTCTTTTTGAATATTGGTCCGAATTTAGCAGCTAATTATGATATACCTTGGAATTATGAAGGGAAAATGTTTGATTCTCACATTGATATGATAGAGACTGACGTTATTGAGGTTGGTAAATTTATTAAGGAAATTGATATTTCTAAGTCTTCATGTATCGATGGTATATCCTCTGTGTCTCTTAAAGATGCTATGCTAGCGGTACCAGGAAGGATAACTTCATTATTTAATGAGTCAATTAATACCGGTAAGGTACCTGATGCATGGAAAATTGGTACTATTGTTCCTTTACAAAAGGATGGGGATAAAACGGATGTATCAAACTTAAGACCTGTCACGTTGTTACCTATTATAGGGAAGCTTCTGGAGAAAATAATTAATAATAGGTTAATTAATTATCTTGAAGATAATGATATTCTAGAAAAAAGACAAGGAGGTTTTCGTGCGGGACACTCTACGATTGATACTGTAGCACATTTCTTAGATGATATATATCGGGGCTTGAACTTTAGGCATTATACCTTGGCTACATTTGTGGATTTGAAGAAGGCTTTCGACACCGTTAATCACTTTATTTTATTGGAAAAATTGTCTAAAATTGGTGTCGGGGGGCCTTCTTCATAATTGGCACAGGGACTATCTTCGAGATAGGAAACAGTGTACTCAAGCCAATGGTAAGAAGTCTTCGGAAGGGTTGGTGACCTGTGGGGTCCCACAAGGGTTCATTTTGGGCCCGACATTATTTTTAGTATATATAAATGACTTGAGTAATATTGTTGAAAATTGTGGGCTCTACTTATATGCGGATGACACAGTGGTGACTGCAACTGGGCCGGATCTACAGGTATTATCCACCAAAATGGAGGCAGATTTGGCTCTTCTGGAAACATGGTTTAAAAAAAATAATTAACTTTAAACGCAAAAAAGACTAATTATATGATTTTCGGTTTAAGAAACAAACTAAAACAAATTCATCATCACAATCTCCATTTTGGTGTGACCCAGATTGAAAGGGTTCAAAGTGTTAAATATTTGGGTATTACATTAGACCCTGTATTGAACTTTAATAAACATGCTGAATTATCCTTTAGAAAGATGATATTCAAGGTCTACCAGCTAGCATTTTTGAAGGAATGTATGACAATTTCTGTTAGATTAAGTATGTATAAAACCATGATATTACCTCATGTGGATTATGGCGACATATTTTACGATATAGCTGGTAAATATATTCTAGATAAGATGCAAGTCACCCAAAACAAAGCACTTAGAATGTGCCTGGGGGTTGAGCCAAGGTTCCCAACCATTCTGGTTCACCAGCGAGCTAAGATATCATCTTTGAAGGCCCGTAGACAAATGCACACTGTTAATTTTATGTTCAATCAAAAGGGCAATGATGATATAATGAATAAGAGGGAGGTATTCACCAGAGCCCATGATGCTCCGTTATTTCTAACTATCAAACCAAAAAATGAAACCACAAAGAAGAGTGTAATATATAGAGGAGCTTTATTGTGGAATGCTTTACCTGTTGATATAAGGAATATTGAACTGTACGAGACTTTCAAGCTTAACAGGAAGAAATGGCTGGGGAGCACTAATTATCCATAATTAAGTAGCGGTTTTCTCATTCCTGTTACCACTTGAAGGAGTAGTTAGTAGGACTCTTAATAAGGGTATAGGTATGTATTATACTACCGACTGATTATGTATTGAGTATTGTTACTGTTAAAGGGCTGCTAGAATCATGTAATGGAGAAGTGGTACGTAACAGTTAAATGTATAAATAAGCAACATGGATACAGGGCTCACCCGGTTCTGACATCCTCATACACACCTTTTATATGTGACTCTATTAAAACATGAGGATATGGTTAAAAGGTGAATAATGTACGAAAGTGCTCATTCTTTTATAACAAGGGTGATAGAAGATTATATATTATGGCGCTTAAAAGGCCTCTGATATTAATTGCGGGTTTATATACCCTATGTTATACCGTATTGATGTTTCATCTAATATAATAGATCAGCAAAGTGTATTAATTATGAAATGCTGGCGATATATATTTTCGAGCTGTATAAGTTCTTTATGTTGCCAGGATAAATAAACGGGAATGGTGTATTTACATCTTCTCATACTCAAAAAAAATTATGACCAATAATATTACATTTCTCAGGGATGGGACAAAATTATTCCCCTATATATAAAACGGCATTATTTGGGACCAGCGAACCACCCCATTCAATTAGGCCTGAGTGCTCGCCGGGAACAGATAAAGCAAAAGAGGCTATATAAAAATATGTACTTTTTTCAAAGCTAACTCAATATTCTCAAAAGTTCTAATTCATTAATTGTTTTGAGGAATTAGTATATACTTTATCTCCTCCTGCCCAATTAATCGACTTAATATAAGTGTATTTAATAGAAAAGTTGCATTTAAACATAGGCCTATTATCTCGCACAGAGTGCCTAGCAATAAGCTGCGGGGAAATTCGCAATATCCCACCATTGTTTTCTCCTGCAATTGAGTAATAAAATAACGTTTCTATAGACACATTGTAATAAAATACAATCATAATCAACATATGATACCAAGAACATGTCGTAGATAAAATATAGTATTTAAATACACTCAAATAATTAAGAGAAATGACCTGAAACTTTCCTATTGACGATGTGCATGACAACAGCGGTGCGAGGGATGGCCGTATCTAGGTCAAAGGTCACGGCCGTATTAGGTCACAAATACGGCCATAGATTGGTAGATGGCGCCACCAGCCGGGCAAGATGTTGCCACGCTGTTTTAGGCCAGAGAATTGGGGGGGGGGAGGGGGGGTCCGTGATTGGGTGCAAATAAGTCTCTAGGAATTGTTTTTACCCCCCACAATCCCGGCCCCCGAAGGGGCTGGTTTGAGATAAAAACGGATGCGTTTCATTCAGATATCTATATCTAATGGTTAAATGACTGTGTGCATATGTTGAGCTCCATCTGAAACTCCTTATCATTACTGACATGATAGTTAACCAATAATATATCAATATCGCCGAACGCGGGGTGTGTATTGATGAATAACGACTCGAGGTGCGTAGCACCGAGGTCGTTATTCATCTATACACACCCCAAGGTCGGCGATATTCATATATTATTAGGTTTATTATACGATATTTCCATTCAAATGTCTTTAATTACCTTAAATTCGTCCTAATTTGGCCATTTTGAAGGATTATTGACTGAATATCACTCGTACACCAGTAGCGCCATGTTGTTTTGATATCCCACCAACCCTGCTCGCTGATTGGTGGAGCCTGGTGACTTCATGCCCTCAATCTCCAACACTGAGTCCAACATAGAATTTGTAAGGGGGCCAGCTTGGGGCGGTGTTAAAGTATAACCAGCGTTTCCCTCCAGAGTCAGCACAGCCGGATTGGCATGGCCGCTAGTGTCTACGCCTCACACACCAGAGGGTACCCGGATCAATCCTGGGTGGAAACGAACCATTTTCAAAATGCCTATTTCTATGTGAAAAAAAAAATCCCTAGAATTATTTTAACGAAAGGCTAAGTAAAGTCCAACTTCTACCTTTATAGTAAAAAAGAAATTAGAAAAAAATATTGATTTTCAAAGAAATTATACCAAAAAATGCCTTTTCTTCTGTAACTCGGTAAATAATGGTCCTACAGGGCTGGAAATCCGCCTGTAGACTCCTTGTTTTGCCACCTCCCTCTACCAGCGCCTCCACGGCGTGGTGGTTAGCACGTCGGACTTCAAGTCTTGATGTAGCGTGTTCGAGTCTCCATAGAACCTCGGATTTTATGGGTGACGATATTCCAAATCGTTCTGATATCCACTCCCATTCAGAATCGTTCTGATATTCAGGATATCAGAACGATTCTGAAATCCCCATTCAGAATTGTTCTGATATCCAAAAATGCACCCCCCCCAAGTCTCCTGTATGCACCAATATAAGAACGTGAATATCACGTAAAAAGCACGCTGTAAGCCCATATTGTATAATAATTAATGATAATATTGGTGGGATGACGGATAATTGAGGGTCGTAGGCCTAGGTCTAGATTAGTCTAGTAAATTTAACCCATTTGGTGTGATGCTACACAGTCGGTGCATCCACCTTCGTTCCTCCACATTAAGTTCCATTATTCCAGCTTGGGATCTTGGGGGGCTTTTTATGAAACTTAGTACTGTTATTTCAAAACCTTTCCATCTTGCTGGTTTCTGCGGAGGCGGGGGCATAGGTTGAAATGTCTTCCAACAGGTTTATCCCGGTTGTTATCTATGTCCCCACTATGTCCCTGGAATCTGTCCATTAAGCGTTCCAGGGTTTGGCCAACATACTGTATGCCGCAGGATGTGCATGTTATGGCATAGATAATATTGGCACTTTGACAGTTGACAGAAGTCAAAGTCCTGAACTTCCTGCCCGTAGTGGTCGATTGAATGAAGCCACTTTTGTTGAGTTTCAGGCAGTAACGACAGTTCAGAGGAGTGTTACAAGGGTACTTTCTAATGTGTGGGACCTTGGTGGTGGGGGTCTTTTGGCTGGTGGATGCTCTCACTAGTTCATCACCCAGACTTTTGTTGCGTCTGTTGCCAAAGACGAGTTTGTGCTCGTGGAACTCTCGTGTGGTTTTTGTTTTTTTCATCTGGTCCCAGTTCTCGGTAAGAATTTGTTTTATGGGGGGATTGTGAGGGTTGTGGGTAGTGATGCAGTAAAATGCTTTTGGTCTACCAGTATTGGGGAGTTTTGTTTTTGGTTTGATTAGTTCAGACCGAGTTTGGAGCTTTGCCCTTGTGAGGGAATCTAAGAGGAGATTCCAAGGGTATTTTCTGCGTAGAAAATGTGTGCAGAGCATAAATTCCGAGTCTCTAGTGCAGATCCGTATGAGTTAATGATAATAGTATTCATAGGGAATGGAAGGCAGTTGAGTTGGCCAGAAGAATAAGGACACATTCTAGGTCTCAATTCTAAAATTGTCTTTTTAAAATTTAGATTTTGAAATAAAAATATCTTGGGTTGAAGCCAGTCACCCAGGCACCCCCCAGACCCAGATCTCCACATCAATGACGGGGACTTGGGAGGTGGCCATAACCATCTGAGGGCAGCATACTTTAACCCTTTAAGGACGAATGTCGCTCAAAGATGACATTTGTCGTCATGATGCACCAATGCAGCCCCAGTGAGTAACTCCCGGTGCTGTATTGGTGAATCATGCCGACCCTTCGGGAGTGTCTTAACCTCATAAGGTTGCTTGAATGCAGCAGGGCTGCATCCATGCATCATGACGACCGAGGGCGATGATGCATTAAGGCATCATACCATCCTTAAAGGGTTGATACACTATACCCTTTGTCATCATGATGCATGAATGCATCATTAACGAGTTTCACAGCAAGTGAGTGCTGCATTTATGCATCATGTCAACTTACAGGGTGATACACTTCCCCAGGGTCGACATGACGAATGAATGCAACCCAGGGCAACCCATCCGTATGACCTCAAAGTGGTATGTCGCCCTTAAAGGTTTAGCCCTAACGAGGGCTTCCTATGAATTCCCCAGCTTCACAAGGGACTTGAATTTGACAACAGCCATATCGACCAACCACCCTTCTTCCCTTCCTATTCAAATCAATGCACCCATATCCTCACACGACAACCCATAGTCAAGGCAATCATACCCAATTTGGTCCAGATCTCGGGTTTCCTCGCCTCCTAACGAGAATCTAAGAGAACATGCGAGAGTTGCCCATTAGAACATCCTGGATCCGTTTCAGCAACCAACCCTGGTAGAAAAGCCTATAATAGATCATGTACCTGAACCCTTTGAAGGCGGCATTGTGATGTTATGCACTACATTCTCAGAAGTTAGTATAGCTGTGCAGTGAGTTATGCATAAACGTAGCACGAATGAGAAATTTGCAGTCTGTGTCTCATGAGATTGTAACCATTGAAATGTCTTTGACCTGTGTAGTCTTTGACCGGGTGTAGTCTTTGACCAGGCAGCTTTAAAATGAAATCTTTTAATCTTTTTTAATTTTTGATATCTTATATATTTGTATAATGTAAAATAGTTTGTGCCAATCCTTATTGCCTATTACTTTGCACAGTGCAGCTGTTTAAACTCAAAGTTATGTATAACGTGACGTCTTTGACCAGGCAGAGGGAAATAATAGTATTATGCTCTACTATGTATAATATGTTCAGTATATAAATACAACAAAATTGAATTATGTTTGCTATAAACGTGTATCAATATACGAGTACACTATTTACCTGCTTTTCTCACTACATAGGCCTCATTTCTGCCATTTTAATGCTGCCCAGTCAAAGACTACACCCGGTCAAAGACTACACCGGTTAAAGACTGAACCAGATCAAAGATGTTTCAATTGTTACAATCTCATGAGACACAGTCTGCAGGGTACATGATGCATGAATGCAGGGTCATCAGCTTCATTACCTGTGCATTGGTGCATCATGACGACCAATGAAAACAAAGCAGTGAGGCATCATGCTGCACTTAAAGGGTTAAAAATGGGTTAGGAGCTAATTTGATGAATTTCTGTTCATAATGCCCATTTACATATGTGTGTAGCTTTGAATCATTCTGATACCTATAAATGCAGAAAACCAGATTAGGGGACCCCTCTCTGTTACATGAATCCTTGAGGGTCTTTCAGAACAGACTCGTCAGTCGTCATAATTGAATTTTCGTCAAAACGTGTCCCTATTGTAGCTTTGGTTGTTGACGAGGAAGGCAAATGTATGAATACTGAGTGGTCATCAAATTTAATACAGGGTCATTTCAGAAACTATATAACTACCTATGTATACATGTGAATATATGTTATTAATGCATATGCATTCGATTTCCAGTAACGATTATGGCAGACATAAGCAATTATGTTTTTTGACGATTTTATCTTCTGAAACACTTTTTACTAGAGGTCGTCAAACAGGTTTTGGCACGTCACAATTTACCTACGACCACGTCAGTTGTTCTGAAAGAGCCTCCAGGTCCTCCCCCTGCCACAGACCCTTACTATGGGGCTTTGACTCCCTTTAAGGGCCACATGGTGCCATCAATGTATCATGCCCTTCAATAGCATGATGCATAAATGCATCTCTTTCAAGTAACACATCAGTGCTGCATTCAAGCACCATGCTTGATGAGGTTGATGCACTCACAAAGGGTCGTCATGATGCATGAAAGCAGCCCTGATGTGTAGATTCGCCAGGCCTACATGAATGCATCGTGATGACTGAGGATAACACACAATAAAATGCTATGCGGTCCTTATAGGGCTGAGGATTTAATCCTACCAGATGTCCGACTTGTCAGGCACCACCCAAAGCCCAGGCCAGTGTGAGGTCAGCCGAGTATTATGGGATAGCGGGGTATTATTATGGGCTAGCTGTGGGATTGCAGGTAGTCTAATTGGACAAATGAGGTTTTCGCTGAGGTTACATAGGGACGGCATGGTGCGTATCTGATTGTTTGTTGTGAAAATAGTCAGGTTCCGTTACTTTCCTGCGGTGTGTCTCTATGGGGGTATGGTTGTGGTCTAATTGTTTGTTGTGAAAACATTCAGAGTGATTTATGCCAGTGGGGTTAAGGACAGAATCAAGAGACTTCCAAACTAAACATTGTCAGTGAGATGCATGTAATAGATTCTAAATAATGTATTCCTGAATTCATTTATTAACCCACAGGCATGATGCATTAATGCAGCCCCGGTCATTTGCTCCCAGGTGTTATATTGGTGCATCATGCCGACCCTTCAGGAGTATACCAACCCGTGGAGTAGAAATGATGCACAAATGAAGCAGCTGTGAATTACTCACCAGTGCTGCATTCATTTATCACTAAACATCATGTATCTTTGTGCACTTTCAGAGTGACCTTTATTAAACACCATGTATCTTTGTCTACTTTCAATGTGACCTTTATTAAACACCATGTATATTTGTCCACTTTAAGAGTGACTTTTACTAAACACTATGTATCTTTGTCCACTTTCAGAGTGACCTTTATTAAACATCATGTATCTTTGTCCATTTTTAGAGTGACCTTTATTAAACACCCTATATATTTGTCTACTTTCAAAGTTGCCTATACTCAGATACTAAACACCATGTACCTATGTCTACTTTTAGAGTGACCTTTATTAAGCACCATGTATCTCTGTCCACTTTCAGAGTGACCTTTATTAAACATCATGTATATTTGTCCACTTTCAGAGTGACCTTTATTAAACACTGTGTATCTTTGTCTACTTTCAGAGTGACCTTTGAGGATCAGACCGGTAGTAGTGGATATCTCGAGCATGCGCAATGAAGATAGACGGTTGTCACGTGACATCCCTCATTTACATAGTCACGTGGGTTGCACACGTTGTGGGAAAAGGTAATGTCAAGTATTGTCTATTTATGGAGTGGTCATTTTGAACAGCAAGGGGTTACATTTTGCAGATGGGTGTAGACAATTATGTTCACTGCTATCCCTGAGCCTTCGAGGTTGGTCTGTTGTTTTTTTTCAAACTAGATTTGTCTTTGGGATATTCCTTTATTTGTAAATATTGAACTGTAGCCTTCTTGACTTTAAAAAAAACTGTGGTTTTCAGTTCTTTGAAAAATTCAAATGGGGACTCCCACCTCCATCCGATCCAATAAGGAATCCACCACCCCCCCCTCCCAAAAAAAAGAAATGACCACTCTCTCTTGATTATTGTATTCTAGCTAGCATGGCATATATTATATGTGGCTGATTATAGCCATATAAATTCAATGTTGATTAGGCCAAAAAAAAATAGTAAGTGTGTTTCAGGGTCTGAAAACGTGGATAGGGTAGTTTTTTTATCCAATTTTCTTTTTACTTTAGCCTGAAAAGTACCCAAATTTGACTCACAGACGATGTATTGAAACAGCCCCAACATTATTTTCAAAATAAATACTTTCTCAAAATTGGATAAGGATTTCTAGGGTCGGCCCTGTTTTGGTAGGTAGGGTCGGCTAGCCTGAAACACACCTTTTTTTAAATTTGGCCCTACAAGTTTGATGGCATGAGCTGTAATAGAATATCAGGAGGGCTTACCCAAAACCAGCCTCATTCAGCTTTATTCAACCTAAGCCATAAGTCAGAAGTAGGCTTAGTGTATAATCATTATGTCAGTAACACTTCTGCAATCAATGGGTTTTGGTATAACACCCAGTAATATATAGTATGGAGTACAGATCCCTTAGCTTGTATGAGTACTAGTTCAGTAGAATCAGTATCTGCTGCACTAAGCAGGATTAATTATATGTAAGTCAGTAGTATAGTTGGGTTCCTAGCAAAACAGTGCTGACTTCCCCTCCTCTTATTTTTCTTATCATGAAATTGCTATCAAATTGACTCTGAAATAGCCCTATAATTATGACCTAGAATTCGTTTTCTTTTTCAAAGTTGGTTAAAAATCTCTAGAGTCAGCCCAGTTTTGCAAGGTGACCTAAAACACACCTTTTGTTTACTATAAGTAAATGTTTCAAAACATGGTGATTCCAGAAATCACCATCTGTTGTACATTTTTATAGTTGGTGCTAAAGTAATATAATATGGGCTCGAGCTGGGCACTTTGAAACTTGGCTGTCCTATATGGGTTCCCACTCATAACCCTGGACAAAAAGGATCATAACCCAGATATTAGCAAATCAGCTTGCCCAAGTAAAAACACATATATATATATATGGGGCCCACAAAGCAATGTTGGCTGGGTTGGAACAATGATCACTGTATCAGGGGCTGCATCCATTGCATCATGTCAACCCTATGAGGTTGATACACTCCCAAAGACTCAGGGTGATGCATGAAAAAGGTGCACTCCCCAGCGCTGCAAACATGGTTCAGATGACCCAGATCTCCAAGGGAAGAGTTACCATGCAAATGACATAGCATATCAGCTTAGAATATCCTTTGTTTGATTATAATTGAATTGCTCTAGGCCTTCTATTTGTTATGGATGCAGTATAACTTACACGATTAGGGCCTGTCATCTCTTGCAAATAGATAATATGCATCCAGTATGAGAATTGAACCAATCATGACATATGATTTTAATACTGGGTCGCAGTTTTATAACTTTGAACGAATGAGTTTGAAATAAACTGCATAGCCAAACCTCTTCTGTTTAATGACAACCCAAATTTTATCGAATACATGTTCAGAAATGCATGACCAAATAAGTCCAATCTTCCAGCGATGAGGTATAACTCATAATACAGGACCTCTGACAGTTTAATAGATGTAGAGATAGGTGAGGCCTACATGCCCGAAGCTGATGGCCACAGGAAACATGGCGGGCCCGATGATGGAAGGTTGTTTAGGGATAGCGTAGTTAATTTCATGCTATCACTCGTGATATGCGAGACACTGCTCTGTTATCGCATTAACTGATGGGCAGTCGCGCAATAGCTTGTCGCCACGTAGCGGTATCGGAGCTCTCCATTCTCATCGGGAGGAAAACACTGGCGTAAATCGTTCCAAAAAGCGGATGACTTTCAAAACACCGGAAATGGAACTCTCCGACGCGCCTACCCACTTCATGGCATGCATCAGTTAGCAACACTGAAAGCTGCCACTGTGTTTCTGTCAAATACATCACAATAAATTAACATTTATCTTGTCTCCCATAGGCAGGGGGACAGTATCGTGGTGTTGTATCTATTTGTCTTTGTTTGGAGGGATTCAACTTGTGATGCATTTTGACAGAACACTAACTGAGGCTGACATGCCACTTGTTCATTTTCCAACTCATGGAATTCATTTTCAATGGGAATTTATTTCAATGGGAATTCAATGGGGATTACGTTGAAAACGTGTGGCTGAGTCGATGAAAAGGGCAATTGGATTATCCTATCCCTTAATTCCAGCAATACAAAGGGGGGGAAAAGGAGCATGGAAATTCTCATGTCTAGCTGTTTGGTCATTTAGAGTATATCAATGTAGATCGGTCCCCATAGTATCTGGCAATATATCCCTGTCCAGAATAAGACTCCAAACCTTTACTCTTGGCTCAGAATTTTCCCTTTGGGCAAAAATAGAAAAAGATGTGTGTTTCACCAGATTGGGCCAATGTGAATGTCTTTGACCAGGTGCCATCTTTGATCGGGTGCCATTTTTTTATACTGGGTGCCATCTTTGATCGGCTACCATAAAGAAAGAAGTTTTGACATCTGCTCCAAGATGGCACCCAGTCAAAGATGGCACCCGATCAAAGATGTTTACATCGGCCTAATCTGGTGAGACACAGCCTTATGGTGTAGATGCATCAAGGAATATTGCAACATGTCATCCTAAAATCTTGTAATAAAGTGTCTCCTTTTGTTTGTTCCAGTCGCCTCCCCAGTGCAGCAGAAAGATCCAGCCGCGCCCTCGGTGGGCCACCACAGCAGGCATGTCGTCACCACACCCATGACGTCACCTGACATCGGCACCGAAGACGACTATGACATGGACGTTGACATGGATTACCTGAATGATGACATGATGGATGATGAGGCTGACGACGGTGATGAAGAGGAAGAAACAACAAGAAGGGCTCCAAAGAAGAAGAAGGGACAGGGACCCAAGAAGAAGAAGGGACCGAAGAGCCGACACAAAAAGAAGAAAAAGCCAAAAGGGAACAATAAAGGTAGATCTAGTTGCATTTAACAGACATTAATCTTCAGCAATTTTGCAGGACACAGAATTTCAAAACTTGTGGAAACTCTTACTGGACACTTATATCATTCCCTCACTTTCCATGGAGATTACCCAGTCCTCTATGTATCATCCTTATCATTCAGCTGACTTCTTTTTTCTTCATATTCTTTCTGTCTCTCTTTCTCTCCTTCCTTTTCTCAAGCACACTCTACTTCCCTCTCTCTTTTTGGTCTCTATTGCACTACCATAAAACCTTGCGTATAAGCCTAACTCGCGTATAAGCTGCCCCCTAACTTAAGAGAATCATATAAGCCGCACAGGGGGTGTGATTATGCCGAGTTTAGTGCTGTAGTATATATCTAAAAACTTTTGTATAAGCCGAACCTCCACAGTGTGCTGATCCTATAAGCCACACCAGTGACCTGGCTCATGTTCAAGCCGCGGCTTGTACATGAGGTTTTAAAGTAGTGATAAATGGTGAATTTTCTCATATGAAACGATCCAATTCGAATTCTTGACAGTAAATAGCCCGATAGCCAATACATGTTGCTTATAGACTTTTCAGTGCACTCTAATATTCCACTTTTTCCTCAATCCTCAGGGTCTAAGAAAAAGAAGTTTCAACGAAAGAGCACAACGGGCATGGACTTAAACGAAGTGGAAACTGTACCAATGACCACTCCCACCATCACCGACTTCCGCAAGGATTTAGACGAGGAAGACGAGGATGAAGATGAAGTCATGCCCACAGCGTACGAGGGAATGACATTACCGGAAGGCATTACCTTTGCCATATACGAGGGTCAGCATATGATAATACCTACCAAAGTACCCCCTGGATTGTACCACTACCATCCACAGCTGGTACACCATGCACGTAAGTGTTGCTTTCACGTATTATCGCCCATTTGTATTGCAGTTCAATGGGTGAATGCATCTTTTATCGCCCAAGCTTTCTCTTTTGTCCAGCATTGTATACAACTGTCTATCATCTTTCAGGAAAGCTATGGTTTATATATGCTGGTGTTAAGGGTATGTATAAATACACTCACATAGTCCCAAGTATTATGACCATTTGAGTGAAATAATTGCTACAGGTTTCACGCTTATCGTATGGAATGGACCCTCCTACTGCCCGACCGATAACACCTTGAAATCACTTCTATTATTTGACTATAGGAACTTTACAGCTGACCATTAGGAGTAGTTCGATTGTGTTGATTATCTCTATTCTGGGACTCAAGTATATTCTGTGACATAAAATTTGATATATTGTGTGTGAATGTGTACACCCATGAAATTTACATTATATTGTGGTCTAAAATAAGTGCCACTAGATAAGGAACCGCTTGGACCAATGCAGTGTAATTAAATTTCAATTGCAAATTCACAGTGCAAACCATGAAAACTTGTGCATAGATTCATGATGTGTTAATACATAAGCTTAGTTTGATTGTATTAAACCCATACCAAATGCTGACATCCAAAGTAACGTTACAAAGCTGTTGTCAGTGGTCAAATGGTGATGCATTGACTGCATGAAAACACTTTCAACAACTATTCATTATGAGTACATGTAGACACCAGGATATGTCCTATGATAGTTGCAATATTTGGATTTATAATTTGCTGATAATATGGATTGGATTTTATAAGTTACTGGTCTGCTTAGCCTCGATAAGCTCTAGATGCACTTTGTTATCTAGTACTAAACTTTTGTTCTGCAAGGCAGGGATAGTACATGACACTGTAGTCTGTGGCCTATTCTGGGCCTATTACTTCACCGTTGTAGGCAATCCACCGTGCAATATCTCACCCATTAAAGCTATAGAGCTCACCCAACCTTCTACCACCCCCCCCCCTGCCCACTCCTCCATTCAACTCCCTAGCTTGGGGATTGGGCATCATTTTGGGGCACCACAGGGTGGGGTGGGATTTTAGAGGATGGCTAAAGATGTCAGTCCTTGAAGAATGTGGTTTGAGGTGGGAAGCAAAGGTGGCGAGTGGGCAGAAAAAAAATGACTATGACCTCTTCAGCACTAGCATTTATCATACAAAAGGTCTTGAATAAGCGCCTGTCACATAATAACGTCAGGAGGCATTATCACAAAGGTATGCTTTTCATCTCTATACATTTCCCTGCTGACCTTCTGCTGTGTACTGTTGTAACTCTTCCACAAGCCAAAAAAGGAGGGAGACTGTATAGGCATGCTTATAATCTATACCTTTCATGTGGTTCCACCTTGATAGTACCAGGTCACTCTCTCGCTACACCCCTTCTCCAAACTCTCCCTCTGCATCCCTCACAGCCTCTGTTATCTAGGCAGAAGAAATCCACTTGCCCACCCCATAATCTTAAATCTCCATCAGACTCCTATTTTATTCCATAATGACCCTTGTTAACCCATTTTGTAGCTCTAGCCACTCTCCGGACCTGCCATAAATTCCAAGTGCCTATGTTCAAATAGACAGAGCTGCACACTAAAGTGCCTGAGGCCAAATTTTAAAAAAAAGGTTTTGTTTCAGGTAACATGGGCAGAAATTCTAGGGTCAATAGGTTGGATTTTTTTTCAATTTCATAGCCCCTCTACGATACCCTTAAATTATACAAATCAAATGCGTCAAAATTGGAAGACGTTTTTCAATTTTTTTGTAAACCTAAAATTGACCCCAAAAGAGTGTAAAATATAACGAGTTCTTCAAAAATTGCATAGAAACAATTAGGGTGACCTGAAACAAATTTCTTTTTTTGGCCTGAGCCTACAATTTTCTCCATGAGCAGTGCCAGAGGCCATACCACATGATAAGGTCGTAGGCTGAGTGTGGTATGGCCTACACTGTAAATAGTTAGTGTAGGTACACAGTAAAATCGACTGTAGATTTACAGTAGAGTCTACTGTAGAATGGATTTACAGTAGAATCTACTGTAGATTTACAGTCGATTCTAATGTTTACCTACAATAAACCTACAGAAGAATCTACGAAACTGCACGTGGAGAAAAAGTGTGTGCGGACACTTTTAAGTGAAGCTCTGTATTCATTCCAGGCTTCTTACAGTCAATAATCGAAAAAGCACTGACTTCACAGTGTTGTTTTCTTCCTTGGTATTGCCATTTTGAATTTTCCGAGTGTCATGTGATGCCCTTTTCCCCTCACCTCATCCAGGCACTAACGCTTTCCTTTCCCCCGGCTTGTATTTGAGCACCAATAGTAAATTTAGTAGATAACAGGCATACTCTCACGTGAGATCTGCTCTGGGGATGTAATCAATAACTGCGCTGTGAAGCGCCTTGGTGCCAGGTGAAGAAAGCCGAGATCAGAGCCAATGTAGATAATGGTCAATTATAACAGTCCTCCAGTTGCATCTCCTCATCCCTACCCCCTCCCATCGCTCCTCTGTATCCTTCACCCCTTCCCTTCCGTGCATCTCTGTTTCTTCTATATCTGCACTACCCCCTTCCTCTACCCCCCCCCCTGCTCTATATAATCTGACACAAGACCACTAAATTCGGCAGAGCGTCATGGTCATTTCTTAGATTCAACATCTTACATGAGAATATTATATGTAAAGGGCATGATGGGGGATTTCTTAGGTTCAACGTAGAACAGGATAGGTGCGTGGAGGCACCATGGGCCATGGCGATTTAACTGGTAGGTGGAAAGATGGTAATTTCAAAGATGTCCACATAGGACGGACCCCATCTAGGGCCCCTTCCCCTAGACCACCCTGTCCTATTCAGCTCCCACGCCCAGCCCATGTCAGGTGATTGCAGCGGGTAGGGCGGGTGTTTGTAACACCATTTTTCCCGCTGAGTGATGCCGGTTCCGGTCGGCAGAGGGCGCGGTGGTGGTTGGGCGGGCTGTGGTTTGTCATGTGCTGATGGTAGCTCAGCTGTAAAGCTTGTTGGAGTATAGTCCCGGGGGAGGTACTTGATTTCTTTCTGATATGGGTGTGCGGCTGGACCAATGACAACCCTTACCCTTGCTAGGGAGCTTTTGCTTCAAAAACCTACCCTTGCTAGGGCACTTTTTGCCGAAAAGTACTGGTTTTGAAGAGGAAAAACACAAAATGTACAATGGATGAGTAATTTCACCGAGAAATTTTACCCATGTCTACAAAATGTTAGCGAAAAAATGGGCAAAAATGGGACATTTCGGTGAAAAACGGGTCATTTTGGTGAAAAAGTGACCCTTGCTAGGGCGATTTTGTCAAAAGTATACCCTTGCTAGGGACATTTTTCTCTGGAACAGGACCCTTGCTAGGGAGATTTTGTCCTGCAGATATAAAGGAAGGGTCCTGAGGCTGGCACCTCCATGGCTTTTTTAAACCCCCACCTTCATTAAAAGGGCCCAGAGTGCTGGCCTTCAGTCAGCTTCAACGGTTACTGCAGGGGCAGTAAGTGTTTCGCCTTAGGGATGACAATGATCCTCAAGGTTTTGTGCTCATCTAGCGTCACTATCCACTACTCAAGGTAGCGCTAGCGAGTAACTCATGGGGACTGCATTGGGGCATCATGGCAATCCCTCAGGAGTGCATCAACCCCATAGTGTCGCATGATGTATGAATAGAGCCCTGGCGAGTTACTGTATTCCATGTGGAAATCCCTATGGCATATGGGACTGTATTCCATTTGGAATTCCCTATGGGGTATGGGACTGTATTCCATTTGGAATTCCCTATGGGGAACTGTATTCCATGTGGAATTCCACGCCAAATGACGACGCCACCCTCGAGCCTTACATCCTTATTATCAGCATATGCTAGTGGCACCCATACCTGAATGTCTAACTACTAGACTACTGTTGGAAGTCCACGAAAAATCAGCGTCTGACCTTGTAAGGAATGAGTTATTTGTTCCTAGATGAGGACCTTGCAGAGGAAATCTAAATGCCCTGGCTTATTTGAATTCAGCCCCGTTGAATATCCATAATATATTTAAACTCAGAACGTCTTCTCAATGTGATTCCTACAACTAGTGGGCCCATTTATCACCTCTTGTTACTTTATCTGTGCCAATACATTTCCTTGGATAGTGCTAGAATTGTTGCTAACAATGTTGAACCAGCATCACTCCATGTGTGAATGATAAATGTGGAATTAGATAACAATCCGCATACATAAATTAACCGTTTAAGGGAAGCATTAAGCCCTAATGCATCATGACCTTGGTCGTCATGAGGCATGAATACAGCCCTAGTGAGTAACTCGCCAGTGTTGCATTCATGCATCATGCCGACCCTGTGTGGTTGAGACACTCCTGGAGTTACTCGCCGGGGCTGCATTGTTGCATCATGACAACAAATGCCATCTTCCCGCGACATCCATCCTTAACCTTGCATCTTCCCATGGCGTAGGGCCGGTGGTTAAGGCCCAAATTGCATTTTTCAAGGCCAGCAGTTAAAGGGTTAAAGGGTTAATAAAGGCATTTGAGAAATGCTGTGACCGTCATCAGGGTCTACTAGCAGATTAGTAGTATAGTATGTATCGGAACGGGACTATAGTTAAGTACTGTTTATTACTCAATCGACCTGCAGCCAATCAGAGGCCTCCCTTTTGGCGGGAAATTCAAAAGCAGCCAATGAGAGGCCTCCCTTTTGGCGGGAAATTCAAATAGGTCACGTGACCGGAAGTGACCTACTTCCGGTCACGTGACCTTTGGGCGGGAAATTCAAATAGGTCACGTGACCGGAAGTGACCTACTTAAGAGGGTCACGTGACCACCATGTTGGCGGGAAATTCAAATAGGTCACGTGACGGGAAGTGACCTACTTAAGGGGGTCACGTGACTACTAGGTTGGCTTTCAAAATAAGTCACTTGAGATTTTGATGGATAAATAAATTTAAAAAAAGAAAAAAAAAGCAAGCTGAAGCTGAAAGCTTGCTAAAAAATAATTTAAAAATACGGCTCTTTTTTTCTAGGGGGGGAGGGGCACTCTGGGGGGCACTCTTTAAGATGCATGGGGGGGGGAGGGGGGGAGGGGGGAGGGGAAGGGTTTTTTAAGAGTGAGACTCGCTTCTCTGCCCTCTCTAAAAGAGAGGGCAGAGAGGCGAGTCTACTTACAATGAAAGGTATCATGATTGCGTTTATGATGATGTGCATCATGATGTGACTATCTTACAACCCTATGAGAAATAAGCAAGACATGGGCGTACTTACACGGGCTATTTGTAAACTAATGAATGTGACTTCTTCGTTAAAATCAGTATCTACAACTCTTTTAAGCCTAAGGCTTTTTCTTGAGTTTATTCTTTTGTTCAATTTCGGGCCCACCTCAAAAGAGGAATAGGCCCTCTGTAGCACTTGTCGCTTGCTCATCAATCAGAGCCGGGGTGTAGAAGGCCCCTGCCCTGTCGGGTACGTTCTCCCTCTGGTACGTTTTTGGTTAGTTTGGAGCTCTCAGTCGACTGTCTTATCCACCTTAAAAAAACCAGACTTTCGGTGTCTCATGATAAAACTGGTGCCTTATACTAAGTGCTGGATTACTTTCTCATTTTTTTAGTGTTCTATCCGATGCTTATTTAATTTTTGCACTGATAAAAACGGTTAGCTTGTACAAACACGCGGTCTATTTAAGTGTTAAGTGTAGAAAATGAACAGAACAGTGCACAGAAAATAGAGCTACCGACTACATTTCGCCCAGTCACTCAGCGGAGAACAAAAGAACTACTGACGTAGTGTACCCGCTATTCCGACAGTTGGCGCCACCGTTATACTTTTCCCGCGTGCGACATGAAGCCCTGGGGCGGGTACTGGCTGTTTTGGTTGTAGGTACCGAAACATAAAAAACTACAGCCAGCCCAATGTCATGGTGAGACAGCTCTCTTATTTTTACCTTGAGTAGCGTCCGTAGGGCCTATGACAAAACCTAGTCCCGTACACTGAGCAGCTTGAGGTCTGAAGGCTCATACAGAAAAATGTGTGGGTGTGTGGGTGTGTGGGTGTGTGGGTTGCTTTACGCCTTAGTTAACAGCTATGGTCATTTCAAGAGCGGTGATGGTGATCGAATCTATTGGCCCTTTTACCGAGACAAGGGTTCTTTTACATCCCACACTACATAGCAGAGAGACGTCTAGCAGCCCCTAGAGGCCCCGCAGGGGGCTCGAGAGGTGCGGTGGAGAAGAGCAGATATCCACGAGAGGCCACGCCAACAACCAAATTCTATCTTTATCCCGCGAGAAAAGGAGATAAGAGTCAAGGTTATGAACTATCAAAAGATTTTAGAGTAAATTAAGTTATGAGATATTAATATAATGTACATATCTAGGGCCCGATATAGGGCCTCTGCAGATCCCCCTTCAGGGCCCCGATCCATGAGGCCTTAGAAACGGAGCTGGGTCATGTAACCAAGGGAGATCAGCAGTTGTTGATGTCGGCGCTGCCGATAACGCTGGTAAATGACCGTTTTACTCATGTTTAGAGTCAGAATAGCTTGAGTATTACTTGAATATCGAAGAGTAGAGGTCAAATTACCCCAGACAAGGTGTTTCCATCTAGAAATTCTCGACAGTATTTCCGAAAATTGCAAATATTGGTCCCAGCCCCACGGGGCCCCATACCGAGTATTAAAAGTTTGAGATGCAACTTTCATTCATGCTGTTGACCAATCAGGGGGCTCTGTTTTTACGACCTTGACTACATAGTAAAAGTGATTGACAACGTCAGATATCACTTGACGACGTCAAATATCGATCTGATATTTGATCCCTTGATATTTGATTCAAAACCCACATCGAGTGGGATAAAGCCTTTTATCATCTTTTGATTGTGAGGCATACACTTTTCTTACACACAACAGCTGTCATCTATCAAGGGGCTCTGGATAGGGGGTCCCCATGTCGAATGTCGATCTTAGAAAATGACCATGTCACATGACAATGTCACTTAATAATGTTCATATCCCATGTCGATTTTAAGAAATGTTCATGTCACCTGTCACTATGATTTTTTGGGCCTCATGTCACTTGTCATTAGACCTCATGTCGTTTGTCGATTATAAGAAATGGTCATGTCGCCATATCGAATTTAGCGGTCCACACCCATTATCAAGTGTCAGGGCATGTTGGCTGCTTGAACACGTAGTCTGTCATCACCCTTGTTTCTGTGCCTTATCTAAACAGGCAATTAGTGGCCGCTAGCCGAGAGTACCTCCCTGGTCGCCTCTCCCGAATCTGCTAGACGTCTCACTGATAGGAGTGTGTGGGTGTGTGGGTCTGTGTGTGTCTGTTCGGTCTGTGTGTGCACGCGTCTTGCACTCTAGTCTTGCGGACCACTGTTAAGCCTGTGGTTGGAGAGCGCGACATAGCCGCTTGCTACACTCTCTAAACAGAGGTCCGCAAGACTAGGCCGGATCGCGCTCTTGCTTAAAGGTGCACCTCAACTCAGTGCGCCTTTAACAGCCGCCCCAAATAGGTGAAGTTCTTGACGCGGCACAGCGCCTCCCACCAGTAGCCAATCAGCGCGCCGAACGCCGGACACACCTCCACCGTGTGAGCCTCTAAGTAGGTCACACGAATCATACTAAGATACCGATCTCTTCTGTCGGTTCGTCGCGGTGGCCGTGAGTGATCGCACGGTCGCCAAGATTCACTGCCTTGATTGGCAGAGGGGGGGGCTGATTACCCCCCGTCGGATGAATTGCGGCGAAACCATAATCAATTTTTCGCTGTTTTAGATAAAAGAGATCCAGAGCTATCCGCTCGTCCAAGAATTATTTTTCTATCAGCCCGGGATCACCCTCAAATTAAGGCCTAAAGTCCAAAAACCCAAAATTTTTTCCCTATGGGATTTCAGTGTCTAAGCGTTTTTTGCAGCCCCAAGGAGCAGCTCACGGGCTCGAACCCTGTAAACGCTTTGACGCGCTTTCGTCGCCTTAGGCGACGTAGACCTACCCTATTTTTTTTTGGACCATGTTACCTGAACACGGATTATTTTTTTGTTTGGCCCAATGAGCTCACAGCTAGACTAGATACCTCATGTTTTGGATTGGAGAAATCAGCAGAGCAATAAAAAGCGCGGTGAGGCTAGTGTGGCCCCTGTGAGTTGTAAAATTGGTGCTAAATGTGGTAACCAGGCGGATGCTGAGTTCATTGATATTGTCCGTTAATGATACTTAAGGTGGGTGTTGTCTAAAGTTTTAATTGATATTACCAATGTGGCCAATAATGACTTCACAGTTGGGGCCCTCGCCCGCAGGTCTCAGATTCAGGGTATTCTTTGTTTATTGTGTGGCCCCTAAAGAGGGGCCGACTAACTCTTTAGAGTTAGTTAGATGCTGCCACTGTGCTATGCAACAGCAGCTATTAATTACGCTTCATGTTGGGCGGCATGGATCACTTGATGGGTGATACCTCAAAGCTCAAACACGGCAGAGCCGTGTGTGGCATGCGAGGACCAGTGGGTCAGGGGTGATCCGTTGCAAACAGAATGCTGATCCGTGTGAGGTTCTGACTTTCTATAGTTTTTTATAAAGCCTTAGATATGGTGTGGTATTTTTCATCTCGCTATAGTTTAGTTGGTATTTAAGGAAACCGCCTCATTTCTATCAGAAATACACAATATTGAATTGTTTTTTATATTTTAATATATTAGAAGCGCGCTTTGTTGCCTATGTAGCTCATTATGCGTTGAAATGTTCGCGAGCATCGTAGGAATGTACAAAACCCCTATTGTGGCACCATCTGACGAAAGAGCGGAGAACTATACTAGCGCGTTTCGTTATTCACATCTTTTGACAGGGACTTGGTTGGTGGCTTTACGCCCTAATTAACAGCTGAAGTCATTTCAAGGGGGGTGATAGTGATCGAATCTATGGATACCTGAAGGTGGAAAGCACACACCCTACACTTTTACCGAGGCAATGGTGGTGCTGCTCAAAGGGTGTGGCGAGCTAGACTGGAGGATGTAATAACTAAGCAGCAGAAGGACCAAAAAGACAATCTCGTAGTAGTAGGTCTACTTAGATCTTGAGTAGCCGCCCTTGTGGTTATAATTACCTAGACTAGTTGGCTCTGCCAGCCTGGTCAAGTGAAAATTGGTAAGGAGACTATGAACTAAGCTAACATCTCATAAGTATTAGTTACCACCCCCTCACACCCGTTTAACAACGGATTCAGGGTCTAATTATGGAGACCCTAGAGTAAGATTAACAATATATCCCAATGTCTGTAGTAGACATTTACGACATGCAACCTGCCCCCTAGAAGGGATAGATCTGACCACAAGTCCGCAATATGGGACTCCCCCTCTGAGAGTATCAAGGTTTGCGTATAGTCTCTTGCAGGTTAATCTGTTATCTACCCCTTTGTCGACTTCGCCAAAATCCTGGGAGATTCACTTTAAACCTAAGGTCTACCCTTTTTATTCTTTGTTTATTGTGTGGCCCCTAAAGAGGGGCCGCGGTGTTGATTAATTACACCACATGTTAAGCAACATGAGATCAAACCTTCCTCAAAAGCGACAAGGCTCAGAGTCCTGTTGGACGGGAACCCTGTGTGGCATTTCAAGACGAATGGTTGAGTGATCTGTTGCAGATGCCGTTCCGTGAGAAGTTCTGACTTTATATAGCTTTTATATCGCTTTAGATATGGTGTAGTATTTTCAATCTCACTATAGTTTAGTTGATATTTCAAAGAATCTGCCTCATTCTATCAGAAATACACAGCGTTGACATGTTTCTTATACTCAATATATTAGAAGTGTGCTTTGTTGCTTATTATAGGTCATTATGCGTTTAAAATGTTCGCGAGTATCGTGGAAATGTACAAAAACCCTATTGTGGCGTCATCTGACGAAAAGAGCGGAGAACTACACTAGAGCATGTAATGGCCAGACCAGCAGGCGGCAGCAGAGTGGTCAAAAGACAATCTCGTAGTAGTAGGTCTACTTGCATGTTGAGTAGCCACCCTTGTGGTTGTAATTACCTTGACCACAGGTCCGCAATATGGAGCTCCCCCTCTGAGAGTATCAAGGTTTGCGTATAGTCTCCTGCAGTTTAATTTGTTATCTCCTCCTTTGTCGACTTCGCCAAAATCCTGGGAGATTCACTTTAAACCTAAGTCCTACCCTTTTTTATTCTTTGTTTATTGTGTGGCCCCTAAAGAGGGGCCGCGGTGTTGATTAATTACACCACATGTTAAGCAGCATGAGATCAAACCTCCTCAAAAGCGTCAAGGCTCAAAGTCCTGTTGGACGGGAACCCTGTGTTGCTTTCGAGGACGAATGGTTGAGTGATCCTACCGATCCGTCAGAGGTTCTGACTTTATATAGCTTTTATATCGCTTTAGATATGGTGTAGTATTTTCAATCTCACTATAGTTTAGTTGATATTTCAAAGAATCTGCCTCATTCTATCAGAAATACACAACGTTGACATGTTTCTTATATTCAATATATTAGAAGTGTGCTTTGTTGCTTATTATAGGTCATTATGCGTTTAAAATGTTCGCGAGTATCGTGGAAATGTACAAAAACCCTATTGTGGCGTCATCTGACGAAAAGAGCGGAGAACTATACTAGAGCATGTAATCGCCAGACCAGCAGGCGGCGGCAGAGTGGTCAAAAGACAATCTCGTAGTAGTAGGTCTACTTGCATGTTGAGTAGCCGCCCTTGTGGTTGTAATTACCTAGCCTAGTTGACCCTGCCGGCCTGGTCAAGTGAAATTAGTAAGGAGACCACCCATTAACGTGCTCCACAGTCTTTAGACAGTTAAGACTATAGTCAAGACTGGAGAATTTGGCGAGACGCCCCTCTGGGAGGTCATAATCCTCAATGTTAGGTGTTAGCTCATTAACATCAGATACCATATTAACAACCCATTTAAATGTTCATTTTAATAGCAACTCACCCTATTCTGACAAAATCCTATTAGCAGGTAACCTCTGTGTAAACCATACTGCAAACATCTGCTACTTCCAGCGTCTGCCTCGTGACTGATAGTGTACAACAAGACGAAGTGGGCAGAGATTAGAAAAAATGAAGCTCTTTATATAGCCGAGAGAGCAGCTAATCTGGATGTTCTAAGCTTGTTTTCACCTAGAGCTCCAACCCTCTTCCAGAGAGAATCAAATCGCTTTTCACCTGAACCCTTCCACCCCTAATCCATCAGCATGAAAAGAGAATTAACGAGTGTAACGTGCGCTACATGTATATGGGATTATAGCTGGTGAAGAGATAAAGCCGAGTCACCTGTGTATACAAAGACTACAGGGGGTGATTAACGACAGGTGTGACGCGCCAGCCCGTGAACGGATTAAGCCAAAAAAAAATAAAAAGGTATGTTTCAGGTAACATGGGCAGAAAGACTGGAGTCGGTAGGTCGGATTTTTATTTTATTTTATTTTATTTTTTTAACATGAAAGTACTAGCCATCCTCCGTGGAAATTCTAAAAATGACCCAAAAAGTATAAAAATATGAAATTTTCTTCAAACTTGCTTAAAAAAAAACGTAGGGTCGACCCTGTTTTGCTAGGGTTGGTCGGGTGACCTGAAACAAACCTTTTTTTTTATTTGGCCTTATCTTTCAAGCTGACGCTTAAATTCAACTAGCCAGCCGCCGTCCACACCACTCACTGCGACAAGAGGAGGTGCTGTTGTTTTACACTTGAGTCGCTTACCACATGGTCTCTACCTCACAGACAGACACGCGCCCCCTGTAGCTTTTTTTTGTTTTTTTTTGTATACACACGCTAATCTCATAACCCCCTTATCCGTTATACAGGTAACGAGTATTCTCTTTTAAAATAGCTGCCAGTCAGCTTAGCTCTAGAAGCAAGAAGGCGTGTATAGGTGCCTTATAAGTCGGCAGGGGGTAAATACTAGTGAAAAAGGAAGGCAGGTGTGCAGGTAGCTTTTCTAACAGACACGTGTGTGCACTAAGCTGCTTAAGTCTAAACCCTCCCGCAGTAGTCAGGTGGCATGTGAAAACTTACTTAACTGATCTCTTACATTGAGTAGAGTCTCTGTGCTGAGAGAGCCTTTTCAGCCGTTTAAGAGGATTAACTAGGACAGGGTACATAAGGAGTGAAACGCCGAATAGCGGCTACTCAGTCTCGTGCAGCACAAGCAGCAGCATCTAGCAGCGGCTTCAGCAGCAGCTGCACGTGCAGCACAAGCAGCTGGCAGCGACTTCAGCAGCACAAGCAGCACGAGCAGCACAAGCCGTAGCATTTGTCAGCAGCATCCGTGACATCGTCAGCAGCAGCCCCCATGACCTTGTCAGCAGCACAAGCAGCCAGCAGCTGCTGGCAGCTGCTTCAGCAGCTGCTGGCAGCTGCTGCACGAGCAGTAGCACAAGCAGTAGCATCTGTCAGCAGCAGCAGCAGCAGCACAAGCAGCCAGCAGCTGCTGCATGAGCAGCACAAGCAGCACAAGCAGCAGCACCGACAGCAGCAGCAGCAGCAGCAGCGGTGTGGACCACTAAAGTCGAGATGAAGCCTAGTGACATTTGACATGAAGCTTGAAAAACACAGTGACAGGTGACATGAGCAATTCTTAAAATCGACATGAGATATGAGCATAATTAAGCGACATCGACATGCGCCATGGCTATTTTTTAAGACAAACATCATATGTCATAGCCTCCTCATCCAAACCTCCACTAGTAGTGCTCTATAAGCGCAAGCTGTAAACCCTCTCCTCCCCTCGTGCACACAGGCGAATTATCAGAGTCAGCCAATGGTGTCAATACCCCTCTCATACAAGGGTCGGGCGCTGCTGGACTATAATAGATGAGTCAAGGACCGTTCTACTGAGGGTCAGGCAGGCTAAGTCGGACATTCAATGACAGGTAGGTCTTTGACAACCTTGCTTGAAAGTCTGGACAGCATTGACAGACTGGGGCATAAGGATCTCGCATGGTCAGACTTTCAAGCAAGTTTTGCTAAAGTCGCGTTATTGAATGTCCGACCTAGCCTGACCCACAGTAGAACGGTCCTTGACCCGTCTATTATAGTCCAGCAGTGCCCGACCCTTGGCTGAAAGCAGTTTAAGCGCCATTGGGTGTCTCTGATATTTGCCTCTGTGTAAGATGAGAAAAAAAGTCTGTTGAAAGACTATATTTCAAGCCAGAAAACTGTAATTAGCTTTCCAAGTTGTTTATTTAACAATATCTTAGCCTAGCAAGCAGCTGTCAGATGTCATCTAAGAAAAAAATGTGAGCTGTTAATAGATTCAAGAGAAATTAGTTTACAAATAGCCCGTGTAAGTACGCCCATGTCTTGCTTATTTCTCATAGGGTTGTAAGATAGTCACATCATGATGCACATCATCATAAACGCAATCATGATACCTTTCATTGTAAGTAGACTCGCCTCTCTGCCCTCTCTTTTAGAGAGGGCAGAGAAGCGAGTCTCACTCTTAAAAAACCCTTCCCCTCCCCCCCCTCCCCCCCTCCCCCCCCCCCATGCATCTTAAAGAGTGCCCCCCAGAGTGCCCCTCCCCCCCTAGAAAAAAAGAGCCGTATTTTTAAATTATTTTTTAGCAAGCTTTCAGCTTCAGCTTGCTTTTTTTTTCTTTTTTTAAATTTATTTATCCATCAAAATCTCAAGTGACTTATTTTGAAATTCGCGCCAACCTAGTAGTCACGTGACCCCCTTAAGTAGGTCACTTCCCGTCACGTGACCTATTTGAATTTCCCGCCAAAAGGGAGGCCTCTCATTGGCTGCTTTTGAATTTCCCGCCAAAAGGGAGGCCTCTGATTGGCTGCAGGTCGATTGAGTAATAAACAGTACTTAACTATAGTCCCGTTCCGATACATACAATACTACTCAGATTATATCGACCATGTTATGAGAGTGTGCTGCCCTGTGCTTTGTTTGTTCATTGATGGGCTCATCGATATTGCTCTCAATAGACTCCCCTCGTTGTCATACCCCTCCCCTGTCTCCTCCCTCCCCTTCTCCACCCTTCTCCCTGCCCTGCCCTGCCCTGCCCTGCCCTGCCCTGCCCTGCCCTGCCCTGCCCTGCCCTCTCCTCCTCCCTCCCCTCCCCTCCCCTCCCCTCCCCCTGCCCTGCCCTGCCCTGCCCTGCCCTGCCCTGCCCTGCCCTGCCCTCTCCTCCTCCCTCCCCTCAACTCCCCTCCCCTCCCCTCCCCTCCCCTCCCCTCCCCTACCCTCCCCTCCCCTCCCCTCCCTCCCCTCCCATCCACTGTCTTCTCCCCTCCCCTCTCAACAGCCACCACACACAGCTACACATTCAGTTCCTCCCCAGCCCCCATACCCCATACCCCACCCTCATCATACCCTTGTAAATATCTCTACATGTTAGCTAACACTCTCATGCGCATGTCGGTAGTTGAACACTTCCGGTCCATTCTGCACATGCGTAGTCCAGTGTTTACCTGCACCATTAACCCTTTAAGGACCGCAGAGTGTTTTAACGAGCTACGTCCTCTGTAAATATGATGTATGAATGCAGCCCTGGTGAGTAACCCATCAGTGCTGCATTAATGCATCATGCTGGCCCTATGTTGTAGATACACTCCAGAGGGTTCAGCATGATGCATCAATGCAGCAACTGCAAGTTAGGTGCTGGATGGCAATGCGTTGGTACATCCAAGATTCTTACATACACAATTAGGGCTTGGTGTTTCTCCTAGGGAACCTATGTTCACATTGATAAGTTGTAAGGGCTGCATTAAAGCATCATGCCCATGGGATTGATGCCCTCCCGAAAGCTCGGCATGATGCACCAATAAAGTGCCAGTGAGTTACTTGCTGGTACTGCGTTCATGCATCATTGAGATGAGTGAACATAACCCCTTAACTCTTTAATGACAGCATAATGCCTAAATGCATCATAGTATTGGTCGTTATGATGCATTCATTAATGCAGCTGGCGAGTAAATCGCCGGACTGCATTCAACTTTTCAAGCATCATGCCGACCCTGTTGGGTTGAAACATTCCCATAGGGTCGGCATGATACACCAATACAGCACCGGCGAGTTGGTGCATCATGACGAGAAATGTCTGCTTTTAGTGACATCCGCCCTTTAAGGGTTAAACGCCCAATTCTTGCTACCCGTACAGCAACCCCCGAGCAAGGACTGGCAACTGGGCCTTTATAGACAAGGTTGGGACGGGGGGGGGGGTTAAGCAGCATGCCACCAATAAAGGCTTATTTGGTGCCTTATGTTACCAGACCACGCCCACTTCCGCTTCCACTCGTGCACACTCGGACATGCTCGGTTAGATCTGACCAATCAGCTGCCAGCTTACATAATGGCCGTTACGTCATCTATTGTGACGTCACTTTCCTGTTTGGCGGCACTGAGTGTATGTGTATGTGTGTGAGTTTGTGAGAGTGTGTGTGAGGGGATGTATGTTTGGGTTCCATTGATTTCCTTGAGTGGCTCCTGTTTACACTAGGGTACATGTAACAGCCAAGCTTTAACGACTTAGCCAGACCCAGACCAGAATATTGCAAGTCACTGTGTGATTATCCTTCTCATCAAGTCAGGATGATATTGTTTATGCAGGCATATCTCAGTTAGCCTTGGATTTTGATATATATCTCAGGCTAGATTGGTGAAATGACAGAAGTATTTTGGGGAAAAGTCCTGCAATATGTATCTATACATAGAAGGAAAAGGCCACTCCAAATTTTATACTTGTTTCTCATCACCGCGCGATTCACCAAAATCTTTTAGAGATTTTTTTCCTCTGCAAATTTTAATGGAAAAACATGTCAAAATTTGACATATACGAGCATTGAGATCAAAATAAAGCTTACATTGCAGGACATTTAATGGGCTGAAGGAAACATGCAAATCTACAACGTTCACACAGTCTTAATCTATTATTTACTAAATTGTGAATTTGGTTCTCCGAAAGCCCCCAACACCCTATATGATTTAGGCCTCACCAATAAAAAATAAAAAGCCTGCGTCAAAGCTCTCATGACTTAGTGATGAAAATAGGTGTATTATTTGGAATGGCCTAACATTGCCATTTTCCATGCAAAGATAATTTTCAAAAAATATATTTAATAGAGAAACCCATTATTGAAATAATACCATACTTCCAGAAAATGAGAATCGGGAATGTTTAAGAAGTATTTACCCATTTAGGGCGGCTGTCCTACATGTAGGACGTTTTTAACATATTTTAATGGATTTTTAAGGCACCAAATTTCAGTGAAAATTTCATAAAAATTCGAAATTATTTTTTTGAGCTTGATCTGTGAACTTGGTCTTTGGGGATTCCAAGGTGTCTGTGTCTATACTCTTTTCCCTTGAAGATATAGCAATGGCAACTCAAAAGATATATATTGAAGGTTTTACTATATTCAAAGCAATATTTAAGGTCAAAATCATCAAAAATATCAAATAATATCATTTTTTTCGGTCAAAAAAGACTTTGAATATTTTTTCGTGCTGAAAATGATGGAAACAAAAGATTTGACGATTTTTGATGCATTTCTGTGGAAACCAAATATCCCAAAATATCCCAAAATAGTGATTTTTGTTGATTTTGGTTGCCATGGTAACATAAAAGACCACTTTAGCTATGGTCACTCAACATGCAAATTTAAATCAAATTTACCTGTCATCATCATATAAAATTGGTTTCAAGTCATTACAATGCTGATATTGCAGTTGAAAGGAAGGGGAAATTTACCCAATTTTGACGTCAGGACGTCATATTTATGACGTCATATCTTTTTAGATAATGTATTTTATGCAAATGCAGGTTATATCATTTTCAGAAATCTTGATATAATTTGACCCTTAATAGTTTCACTAATAATTGGACTATTTGCAAAATTCTTTCAGTTCTGGAAAGCCCAGGCTATTCTCTGCAAGAGAAAAATGGTCAAAAAAGAGCTCCGCTCTAAATGGGACTGCATTTGTGAACTTGGTCTTTGGGGATTCCAAGGGGTTAAGAGTTGACGGCCGTTATGCAGCAGGCATGGGGGGGGGGTCCTTCACTTGGCTGTGAATCTAGTGTTATATGGAGAATACACCCTCCAACCCCCTCCAACCCTCTCCCACCCCCCCCCCCCCCACCCACTGTGCTTCTGTACACAACTGAAGCACGTGACTTGTATACCTTGTCGATGCCCGGATGTTGATCACATGATTGAGCTCTGCACGCCACCTAGCGGATTGAGGCGACACCTGATGGAGTCCAGTGACAAGCCTGCAACTGTTACTACAGTGTTAGGTGCTAGTGGGCTGGGGTTGGGGACCTATAGTCACAGTGGCGAAACTATGACTGTAATTCGGAATTACGGTCATACAAGCTGACGGCTACAGAGTTTGTAACCAGAGGGCAGGGGGGTGATTTAGCCCATTTAGGTTGGTTTCCGGTAACCTGGTCTGACAAACTGGGCCCAGCCGGTCGAATTTTTTTTCCTTTTTTTTAATTCTTTTTTTTTTGCTTTTTACCATTTAAGGGCCCGGTTTTAGGGTTTTTGCCATGAAATCCTTAATAATTGTCCGATTTAAGAACCGTAAAAACCGGCATATAGCTACATTTTCCAGAAATTAAAAAAAGAGGGGGACCCAGCCCTGTTTTGCTAGACCCGGTTGGGTGACCCGAAACAAACCTTTTTTTCGTAGCAGTAGTTGTAGGGTTGCTGTTGCATTTGGAGCTGTATAGGACACAGGTGCAACTCTATGTTCACCATGTTAGGTTCTATATCCCATAGTTGGGAAGCTTCAGAAGTTTTGATGAGTATAACCGTAATTCAGTTTCAGAATTATAGTTATACCATTGCCTGACTTACGGTCATACCATCCAGTTTTAAAGGGGTGATTTATGCAGAAACCATTACATCAACAAGACAGAAGCACTGTTATATATATTACAGTCTGGCCAGAAAGCATGCTTCAATGTGTTATACATTTCATAACAATTGAATGGAGAAGAAATTGACTAAACTCAGCTGCCGTCATCTTGTATTCAGACCGTAATTCCAAATTCCAGTCATAGTCTCGCCAATGTGATAGTGAGAGACATTCTGCTGCGCAGGTAGTGAGCAGAAGGCCTCTCTGTAGGATTCAAGTATGCAGCAGGGCCAGCACTCTCCACGCAGAGTCTTGGCCCGGGCTTAAATCCAACTGCTTAAATATTCATCCATTGTCTACTGGTGAAAAGACTATTCCTTATGAAGAGAGATAATTGATTTCGAATGGTGGTGCCCCTGATCCTCTTGCAACAGAATGGGTGGGACCCTGAAGAATTTAGAAGGTGATTTTGTTTCTGTTCATTTGTGGAAATGTTGGTTTGGGATTGTCAGTTACTGCTAAATTGATTGGTTTGAAAAGAGCGCCAGTCATGCCTCGGATAGCGAAGATGACAGTTATTGTTTAACAACAGGGGTTGGTGAAATTGCGACGAGAGGGACTCAAGGAATTTAAACCTTTTAGATGGGGGCGCAAAATATATCACCCGCTTTCAGGGAAACAGCCAGCATGCTACTATAGTTCAAACGGAGAGGGATCTTGACGAAGACAGCGCCAACAGTCACAGTCAATTACCCCTCTGTGTGGATACAGGCATCTTTATCCACCAATATTGTTGATGTAAATGTTGTTGGATTTGAGTCTTACCGTCTGTTCTGACGTCTCTGCGGGAGACTGTAATGGCACAGAGAGGCCTTCTGATGACTCCCTCTGCTGCAGAATGCGATAAAAAAATATTCATCTACAGACGTGTACCAACCCATACTGACGACGCTCGATGTCTTATAAATGTCCAGATTATAATTGTTAATATTCAGAATTATTCATATCTACATTTGATGGTTTTTGTTTTGCCAATTTGCTAAGCTGTAGAATTTCCTAACTACAATTAAAGGGGCTGGCTCACATTTGGTATTCAACATCGAACTTCAAGTCTAGTTGTCTGTTATCTTTAGATTCTAAACAGGCAATCTAGTTTTTAATGATTTTGGATAATTACTATGCAGGTTACTCCTCACACTTTACATTAACCATTTAAGGGCAGCATAGTGCTTAATACACTTTTATCACCATGATGCATGTATGAATGCAGCCCCCTGGTGAATTGATACACTCCTGAACAGTCGCTATGGTACACTTATGAAGCAACTGGTGATCAACCCGTAGATGGTACATTGATGTATCACATGACAGCGGATTGTGGCAAGCCTTTTCTCCACCCTCGATATCAAAGTTTCTAATTCCGATATCTGAGTTTCTAACTCCGATATCGAAGATTTTAACTCTGATATTGAAGTTTCAAACTCTGATATCGAAGTTTTAAACTCTGATATCGGAATTTGAAACTCCGAAATCGGAATTGGGAACTTTGATATTCGAGTTAGAAAATCGGGGGTGAACATATCGCTTATCCATAGCGGACTGACAATGCGCCTTGAGGTACCATATCATGCCGTCCTTAAAGGGTTAATAGCTGAGAGAGGACACACCGCTAAATGCGTACCCAAGGCACATCCCTTGCTGTCAACAGCTACTTGTCAACTTGCGCAGGGATCAACTTTGTCAAAATATAACTTGTCAAACTCATTTTTAATTGTAAAGCAGTTATGAGTTGCCAGAAGTCAAATATGACTCACGCGTGCCCTAAATTCAATCGGCCGGTTTAGATATTGCTATTCATATCACATGGGTCAAGCATGTCAGTTTAGCTTAATAGGTCCTTCACTTAGGCCAGCTGACAGAAGTGTCATTTATTGTATCCACATCATGTTGCTTTCATGTTTCCATGCCCATATCCAGTGCTATACACGTCCAACATTGGTTCAGAGAGCTTGTCCTGGCCACACATATAGGCCTATATATATATACAATAAATATCATGGTGGTCCAAAAATGCTTGATATCTCTCTGTCTCTCCCTCTGTTTCTCTCTGTCTCTCTCCCTCTTTATCTATCTATCTATCTATCTATCCCTCTATTATCTATCTATGTATATATCTTTCTCTCCCTCTCTCTATCTCTGTCTCGCTTCCTCACTTTTCCTTTCACTCTATCACTCTCTCCATATTTTTCTATCACCCTCTGTTCACCTGTCTCTCAAAGGTTATGTTTGTCCCTCCTTCCCTCTCCATCTCTATCCATGTCCATTCCCCCCTCTTATTCTGTCAGAGCCCCCATCCCTCTCCTGGTGTAGACTCCTGACTGAATCCTGATTTTATCCTTGATCTTCTCTCGTTAATTGCTGCCATATATCCCTCTATCTCACTCCCTCGCCTTACTCTTCAGTCCTTGACTTCCTGTCTATCTCTGTCTGTCTCTGTCTTTGTCTCTGTCTCTCACTCTCCCTCCCCAACTTCCTCTCTGTCTCTGTCTTTCTCTGTTTCTATGTCTGTCTCTGTCTCTGTCTCTCACTTTCACTCTCCCTCTCCAACGTCCTCTCTCTCTCTGTCTTTCTCTGTTTTTGTCTCTGTCTGTCTCTGTCTGCCTCTCACTCTGCCTCCCTTTCTTCCTCCCATACCATAAGACACGACCCACAGTCCCCAAGATGTTCTCCAACCCATGTCACGTGTTTGACCAGCTGACCTGCCTTGCAATGACCACAAGAGGTCGTGCTGCGCATGCGCAATAGGATCTAGCCTCCTCTAGGGCGGTCAGAGCCAAGATGATGATCTGGAGGCTCGAGGATACCGGTGATACTGCCTCGGGGGAGTTGTCAGTGTGTCTTGCAGTGAGCCTTGGTCGTGGTATGCTGACACGTTATTGCAGGGATCTGTATTATGGGCACAGATAAAAGAAACAGCGTCAAAAGGGAGTCCAGGTTGCCTCCAGAATGACTCCCCTCTCTAGGGGAGTCCTGGTCCTTATGTGACTCCTTTAGGTCAGCCAAGGAGCTATGTGACTTTCTCAGCTGACTCCATTAGATCAGCCAGGGAGTCACCCAGGCTGCCTTAAGCGACCTGCTGGGCTCCCCTAACGAGGGGAGTCATATTGGAGGCACGCTGTTTCTTTCACCATTGGGCATGAGTGCTCTCCCGGTGGAATATTTATATCTCACTCTCCTTCCCCCTCTTTTCCTGTATGTTCCCCTCTTTCTTCCTCTCCCTTTCCCTCTATCCCTATCTCCCTCTCTATCTCTCTTTTCCCTTTAATCAATGAGAGAAGAGCTTTAATTAGCCTATATCACCCCCCCCCCCCCCATACCTATATACATTTTGGTAATCATACATGAAATATTTGACGTGAATATTTAGAAAGTGAGGATACAACTGGTTGACAACTGGGTTTTCCTTTGGCCTCAGCAATCATCCCACAGTATCGAACCCATGCCAAGTCAATCATGATAAGTTATTCTATAAGAATATGTAGCCATCGCTGACGTGCCATTTGGTATTCATAAGGAACAGTGTAAAGACAGCATGCACTAGATTAGGACTGTCATCGATACCCACCAAATCGATACATCGACATTTCTAGAATTCCGATTATCGCATCGACAAAAGCATTATATCGATACAAATTGTGGTCCACAGATAGTCCAGGAATATACCTATTAACAACTTAAAGAATTGTGTAAAAATTCCAAATAGAACTAACTTGTTTATTAGGTTTAAATTGTTGCCCTTAAAAGACCTAATATTTGGGGGGGGATCAACTTCCCAATGTGAATCATAATTTTACAGAAGGCCCACAGTTGATAGACTATGGCCAACATATTGTAGTAAACAGCTGAAAATGTGATTTTGAAGCACATTTTAACCATTGATCTCAGATCAAAATTAATCGATATAATCGAAAAATCTAGACCAAAATAGTGATATTCGGAATCGAAATAAATTGGATACCAATGACAGTCCTACACTAGATAGTCTTTTTCCAAATGATTAGTGAACTGTCTGTTCAATCGTCGTCTGAGGCTGGTGCTTTGGACAAAGGCTTGATTTATGAATGAAGGTGGACCGCAGCAGGTCTCTTCGAGAGATAAATCAATTTTACCAGTATGGTGACATTTTTATGAATATTGAATGGCTTTACAGACTCAAGTCCTAACTTAAAGATCCAAATATGGATACCCCTCCAGCAAGAAGTGAAACGGGGTGAAAACCGGTCCCCTAGGTTTTATATAAGAGAAATGGCATTCAAATGATTTTGTAATGGCTCAATCATGTCCTTTTAAATAGCTTCATAGAGCATGATACAGTATAGATATGCCATTGGTAAGCTATATAGATGACTTTTTCACCCATTGCCCAGACTTATTAGAATGTAATGATGAAAGTATTAAAAACACTTTCAATGATCTATTCATTGCAATCCAGCATTCTTGTCACGGAAGATTTAAGTCTACAAGAAATAAGAGGATAAATATAAACACTCTCCTAGAAGAGGCATTCGACATTCCGAGCTAGCCTCTGTCTCAATTCTGTCTCAATTCTGCCTGAATAGGTTGCCTCAGCACAAAAAGGATGAGTCCAGGCACATAGAGAAAAGCAAAGGAGTCAACTGTGTCTGCCACGTGGCTCGGGTGAAAATGGAGTATCAAACAGCCATTGACTTTGCTTATATGAAGGGTCAACTTGGGTTGACACTGATAGTAGAGAGTCAACTCAAGTTGACACAGATATAGTAGAGAGTCAACTCAAGTTGACCCTTCATATAAACAGAGTCATCAGCTGTTTGGGAAACACAGTTGACACCTTTACTCTCTCTGTGCAGAGGCTAGCTAGAAAGTTGTATACCTCTGCTGGGAGAGTGGAGGATTCAGAGCAGTCACCGACCCTTTAAATGTGGATTCTTATTTTTTTAAATCAGGAGTGATGTTGATATACTTGCATTGTTATTTTGAACGTGGTCCTCGAAAATGATACATTTATTGTGGTGCATTTGTGTACATTCCCATTATGTATACATGTAGAAGAGCTTAGCTATTGCAGGAAGTTTGAGGTTTACGGACTGATGTCGCTAAAAGATAACATTTGTCGTCATAATGCACTAACAATGCATCAACGCAGCCCCAGCGTATAACTCGCCGGGGTGGCATTGGTGCATCATGCTGACCCTTCAGGAGAGTCTGAACCCCCTTAGGGTCGGCATGATACTTGAATGCAGCACTGGCGAGTTACTTGCCAGGTCTGCATTCATTGATCATGACGACCAAGGGTTAAATGCATTAAGGTATCATGCCGTCCTTAAAGGGTTAAAGGGTGAATGGTCCCTTAAGCATCCATTGATTGAAAAATTCCCTTGATAAGTGGTTTTTACTGCGGGTATTTGTATTACTTTTAAAAACTTAATTATGCCCGGTACACGGTTTTGTGTGGAGAAAATATGCCTTCATGTTCATATGTTGTCATGATGCAACAATGCACTATTGCTTGTGTCCATGCTGACCTTTCTTGAGTGTATCAAACCTGTATGGTTTGCATAAGGCTTGAATGCAGGTCTGTTGAGTAATTCGCCAGCGTAACTCAAGCATCATCAGACCATCTACTTTGGGTTGCGAGATGCTCACAAAACTTTATAGTATCCTAATGCACATACACACACCCATATATCTACCCCGAAATTATTATTATAGCTGTCATGTATGAACCCCCTTCCCATCCTATTATTCTATGGATTCATGAAATTAATGTTATTGTCAATGAACCTCAAAAATGTGCTTTTAACCCCATGAACAACCACTCTGAAAAGTTACCCTTTCTTTCTTGGAGTTTCTTTTTCGAGTTTTATAAGTGTATTTATTTGATCAGATCATCTTCGAAAACACACTTACATTGTCAAATTACATCGTCAAGGGTCTGCGGTGCATTTCCGCTGGTTTTCCTTTTTTCAATGTTCCTATATCAATAGCGTCATTTATAATAGTATTGTGTGTGTATGTAGTAGTAACAATAAGTTGTATGAATATTGACTGTTACCAACAGTTCACATGTGGTGTATTATGGATAGCGAATAATAATGATAGTACAGGTGTTTTTAATACTGTTAATAGTCAAACAGGTAATTCATTGTATATAACATGACTAGGTGTCACAGGAAGGTTAGAGTAAATCAGGTCAGTGGTATATTGTTAGATGGTATATAGATTGGCCTCTATATCCTATTCACACCCACCCCACTGTCTCTACCACTTATAGCTCCTGCCACAATTTAGCATTGATTGCCCCATAAATAGAGGGCGCTACACCAAACTTAAGCTTGTGCCCTCTCCTTTTCCAAATCCTGGATCTGCTACTCTGAGAAGACCCCCCCCCCCCCACACACACACAGGCACACAGACCTTACCCCAACCACTACCCCCATCAGCTGGCCATATCGACCCCAGTTAGCCAGGCGTCTCCCATGATGCAATACTATTGATCTCTCCGCTGGTTACCAGCTTGTCCACTTCACTGCCAAGAACCTGTCAGAACCAGCGCCCAACCAGCCAAAGTGATCACCCTATAGGGGGTTAGCGGGCCGAGGTCTGGACACCAGTTGTTATATTCTGGGGGACAAACAGGGGTAGGCCTCAAACTGCAGGGTTTTTTTCATAGCTGCCGGACTAAAACTCGGGGCGTGGTGGTAACAGCAAACGTCATGATGGTGACGTTATCTATGACGTATGTATAAATGTGTCACGTCATAGGGATGACATGACGTAAGTGACAATGCTCCAAGAGCTAAGTAAGAGACTGGCCTGATTGGAAATGACTCTTCATCCAATTAGCAGTATGTGGTCATTTAGTGGTTATGCAATGATAATTGACCACTAGATCTATACATAATTAGCCAAGTAGCTGAATTCACCAGAAAAAGAATTGTATGAATCAAATTGAGATTTGTAAATTCATCCTTTCTAAACAGACAATTGCCAAGTTTAATATGTGTGCTAGAGAAAGAGGGTCTATTTTCTGAAAATCTTTTTGTACATACACCCTTTATATTAAGGTACAAGAACTTTAGGGAGGGTAGGGGGATCAATTTCTGGAGATCATGTGAATACATACTCTATGGAAGCCCCCAAGTTGCAATGTTTCACCACAGGTGTACCATTTCTGATTTGGATAATGCAACTTTACTGTAGAACCCTCCTATTGCAAATACCGTATGTGTACACTGCTAATCACATATTAGCGTATTCTGTATAGTATAATCCTTAAACTCATATCCTCCTAGGCTCTAACCAGCCAAGCCCTTCATTCAGTATTAACTTAGTATACAGAGGTATGCATTATTCATGGGTTTATCGATCAGAGCTATTTGTGAAACTTGTCTGGATGAACTCTACCAGGCATGAAACAAAGACAGATTAGGCTGGGTGGCCTTGGGAGCTATTCGTGTAACAAGCTATCCCAACTACCTGGTACTTAGCCCTTTAACCCTTTAAGGATGGCATGATAAACGTCATGAGGCATGAATGCAGCCCTGGCGAGTAACTCGCCAATGCTGCATTCAAGCATCATGCCAACCCTGCAGGATTGAGGCACTCTCATAGGTTCTGCATGATGCACCAATTCAGCACCGGCAAGTTACTCGCCTGGGCTGCATTAGTGTAACACATTGACAAATGTCATCTTTTAGCGACAGGCGTCCTTAAAGGGTTTAGGGCCGCATAGTGCGTTTATAATGCATCATGCTATGTGTCCTTGTGATACATTAATGCAGCTCTGGTGAGTAACTCGTCAGTACTGATGCCCGAGGGTTGATATGCTTCCATCGGGTCAGCAAGATAACTCGCCAATGCTGCATTCAAGCACCATACCAACTATATGGGTGATACACTATTGAATGGTCAGCATGATGCATGCATATACCCCTGGTGAGTAACTCACCAGTGCTTCATTTAGGCATTCATGCTGACCCATGGGTGGAGCACATTTAAGCAGTATGCTGCCCTTAAAGGGTTAACAGTAGTATGTTGAATAGTTGATGAGCTGTGGGATGTATGGTTATTAGCCTGTCATGTCTTGTACAAGGCTCATGTTAAAGGCCTCCCACATGGTTGGGTAGAGGACTCCAGCCATCTAACCCTTTAAGGATGGCATCATGCGCGAAGTACCTCACCGCCGCTGTATTGGTGCATTATGCCGATCCTCTGTGTCGCTGTAGGTCTGGCATGATGCACCGGTGATTTACTCATCAACGCAGAGCTCATGCATTGTGACGATAAAGGGGGAACGTGTATCAAAGCAATATGCTGCTTATAGAGGGTTAAGTGTAGCTACCGTTTAATGCATGACACAAGCTTGTTTTTACTGATTGTTGGAATAAAATCCTCCTCTGGGAGAACCCAGAGGGATGATTTAGTTTACATTCTCAAGGACAGCTTTTCCTCAAACAAGAGGACCGTATGAGGAATCTGCCAGTGGTCTGGTTTTCACCCAAACCAAATAAGTTTCCACTAAAATGGTTTTCATTGAAATGATTTTTTTACCATTTTTGAGAGGAAATGAGGTCGGTAAATACCTACATACACTATACATCTTATAGCTTTTCTCCCTTCTATAAAAGTACATGTAATATGAAAATGGAGTTGAGCTGTCTCCCCTCATCCCCATTGGCTGAGCGAACTATAACCAGCGTAGACAATAGCCACAATTTACTTCCCTTTATTTTTACTTGTATTTGGGCTGTTAGAGTCAAGTTGGTACAAGCGGAGATTTAAGCTCATTAACCCTTTAATGGTGGCACAGTGCTTTAATACTTTATGCACTTTATCTTCATGCTTTAGTCCTAAGTTTGCAGGCCTGAAAGGGAAATTTGCAGTGCTGCATTCATGCATATAAAGACTCTACGAGCTTGCCATACAGCTTATCTATATTCCACACATATGTGGCGTATGTATTCCCCAAGGGACAATACATATAAGTGACCCAAGAACCCATTTAATCCATTTGTCCATTCAAATGAGTGACACATTCATTTGCTCTTTGCATGCCCTTTCTGAGCTGTTTGATTGACATGTGTACAAATTAGAGGTCTGATGCACAATGGCTCCTTCTTCTATAAGCCAATTTGGTAATCCCTGTAAAATTTGATTAGCCAAATTGAGAGACTGAAAGTATTGGAACCATGCTCATATAATACCTCAATTGACATACCGCTTCATGTCCAGTGCATTGGTATATCCTATACTGGGGAAATGTTCAATGCATGTATTCATAGAGGTAGCTACCCAAGGACTCAACGATAAGCCCCATGACTGCAATTCACTAGCTGAAGGTATTATCACTGGTGTAACGGGTCGCGGAAAAATCATCTGGAGAAAACAGGACTCGAACCCATAACCTTCAAATCGATGGACCTGCTGCTCTACCACTGAGCTAGTTCCCCATCTGACAGCCTGACCATGCCAAATGTTTACTGGATTGGAATGGTACAGAGAGGAGCCGGGTTACCCCAGTGATACCCCCTTGCGGGTTTACCACCGAGGTTCGGGCAATCCGACCCTTACACTGGGTTGAATTTGACGTACAGAGGGTTAATTGGTGATTCAGCGAATTGTTATAACACTAACCCCTAGAGTACTGTGTCCTTCAGATTTACCTTGCCATCTGGGACTATATAGAAGTCAGCAGATGCATTCAGATCTATGATCTTAAGCCATGAAGAGGTGTGCTCTGTCTAGGAGCTAGGTTGAATGTCTCCAGGGGGTGATGATCATGAGAAAGGGGTCAACCACACAATGTACTTAACCCTTTGTTGTCATGCCCTGGCTTGTTCACTATTCACTATGTTCACTATGAGTCTCTTCACTATTGTATCATCCTGGGTACCCCTTGGGTTGCTATGGTGTATGAATGCAGCGAGTCACTCACCAGGGATGCATTGTATGAATGTAGCTAGTAATTCGCCGGTGCTGCATTCATGTTTTAGGACGTCCAAGGACATGATGCATTAATGCATCACATTGTCCTTAACGGGTTAAAGGGGGATGCCCATTGAGGCATCATATTGTCCTTAAAGGGTTAAAGGTGGATGCCCATTGAGGCATCATAGTGTCCTTAAAGGGTTAAAGGGGGATGCCCATTGAGGCATTACATTGTCCTTAAAGGGTTAAAGGGGGATGCCCATTGAGGCATCATATTGTCCTTAAAGGGTTAAAGGGGGATGCTCCCGGGGGAGGACCCAGGAGGAAGCAGACAACAGATGTAATCACCCCTTGTCTGATCTGTTGGTGGTCTACATCTGTACATTGACCAGAAGCCTTACCACATGACCCACCTACTCACTGCTACCTACCCTCCTACCCCCCCCCCCCCCCACACACACACACTGTTTATACAGGGTCAAAACCTACACTGTGCTCCTGTGAGGGTGTTCACTGCCACTGCTGGTAACTGCTAAATTATTGGTCTGAGCAGTGTCAGTTGTAACTGAATACACTTGAGAGAAACAAGGTTTATAGTGGGGGTGTTAAGATCCGAGATAACCCACCAATGGTGCTACTGGTGTTTCCGGGTTGGTGGTTGCCTGTGTCTTAATCTCTGCATTGGTTGGCCACAGGAGACCAGCGTAATCTATACCCAGATGCAGAGAGCGATTGCAGAGAGTGACCAATGGTGGCGCTGCATGCACTTGTGTGTCTGTGTCTATAGAGGAGGTCTATGCCTCCTGTGTCCAGTGCATAGTCCAGACCCTGGAGGGAGTCCTGGACCACCTATACCTACCTGCTCCCTGCTCTCCCACTGCTCACCATCCCATGGATTATCTCCAGCGTCATCCCTAGTTAGGGAGCCCCAGAATTACAAGGAGTAAAACCACCCATCATTTAACACTCCTCGAAGCTACCAGTGATGTCCTCTGGGGCGCAGGGGGTGGGGGCCAGGGGAGCCCCCAGCCCCCCTTTTCTTCACTTCAATCTCATTTTCCTTCTCTTCATCCCCATCCTGCTGCTTTCTCAAGGTGAGTACATATATCTCTCCATGTCTCTAAGGCATCATTTATTCAAGATAATCGATCGTGGATTTGTTCCCAATGAGATTCAAGTTCTCATGGGGGTTGACCAGGATAGAGGAGGGTTCTATGGTCTAGATGGAGTGCTTGTAGTTGTTTAAGTAGGCCAGAAGGTAGTATGATGTGGTTGAGGGGGTCTATTGTTGTATGCTATAGTGGCCATTGCTGCAGTGTACTATAAAGCAATGCATCAGCGCTAATTGATGCTGGGTATCGGACATTGACCCCCATATTTCTGCTGTAATAATACAGACTCTATCATCCTAACATGGTTAGACCCACTTCTTATCAAAGAAGAATCTATGATGTATTGTCCCAGGAACAACATGTATTATTTATTATATATAGTATTTTTGATAAGCTCTTTTTCAATTGAATCTTTCATTTTAATATAGAAAGTTCATGCTGTACTTATACGATGCTTTTAAATGCGATTCAAATGGCGTTCAAGGGAATACAAAGTGTCAATTGGAGAGCAATATCATATGTGTTTAGAGTGGAATTTCTAAAACTAAAATGTTTTCTGATTAAGGAAATGGCCAACATACCTTCAATATGTACGGCGAGATCAGATAGAAAAGATGATCCAATCGCTCATGCTTGGGGGATACATTTTAGATAACTGCTAATTTTATTGCAATTGTCTATTCTGTTATGAGATGGTATGGCTGAGATTTCGCCATAACTTATCACTATGAGAGGGACACTTAATATCCCGGTTTTTGATTTTAACAACAGATTTGAAATGAGAGGAATACAATATTTGACATTGCTCCAATGGAGTATTTCTACTGCCTGAGTTATTTCCGCCAGACTATAATACCGTGTGTCTTGCAAATTGGAGACAGTATTGCCTTCCCTCAGTACCAAATGCAATTTGAGTTGATTTATTTGGCAGTGCAGTATCTTTAACCCTTCAAGGGTAGCAAAGTGCTTTAATGCACCGTGCTCTGTTATCATCATGATGCGCAAATTCAGTCCCGGCGAGTAACTACATCGTAGCATACTGACTACAGGTTTGATACACTCCCACAGGGTCGGCATGATGCACCAAGGCAGTACTGACAACGTATTGGCTGTTGCTTCATTAGTGCATCAGAATGACAAATGAAGCTTCATATCAGTGTAAAGCCTTTAGAGGGTTACTGTATCGTAACAAGTCCTTTGTTTTGTACCAATATAGTTTATCTTCTGGTCTTTTTGTCATTAGAACATAATTTTACAATATTGACGGAGTTAATTACTTTTTTATTTAGACATATTTAGATATATTTATTTACATAGTGTTGATATCCTAATTATGGAGCCCGTATAATACATGTGTGGCACATTCTGCTGGTTATGCTATTGTGACATGCACTGGGAAAAGGGGCCTTAATACACCCTGCATTAAAGGGGCAGACTCACCACTCACACTTAACCACATAGTAGACTAGAGCAGTACTAGAATTGTGACTGGGATACGCTTGGTGATTATGTCACTTTAAGGTCCCTTTTCGCAGATCACTCCACATTTGATTGAGGCAAACCCAATCCTCTCATACTAAGTATAGACTTATAACATACTATAGTCAAGGTTAGGCGCTATTGTTTGTTAAACTTAGGAATTACTCTATGGTAATCATGGCTTGAATCTAACTCCTGACATAGTGATTACTTGCCTCAAGTAAACCCTTCATTGACTTTGCAGTGCTTTGATGCATTCATGCATAATGCCGATTGTAGGAGAGTGCATCAATCCAGTATAGTCGATATGATGTATGAATACAGTTATTTGCCAGGGTTGCATTTTTGGCCTAATGACAACCCCCAGTATGCAATATTAGTTGTGAATGTCCATAAGATATTAAAGAATGCCACAGAGAGAGATTTATTTGAGTATGACATTGTTGTCATTTGAAATTTTATTTGGCATAGAAAACTAATTATCATTTACTAGCCAAAGAAAAGACCATCAAAGAGATGTGTCTTGAGTATAGAATATTGACAACTTATGTACAGTCTTTTTCCTGTTTATTTACTCTCAGACGTTGTCTTAACTGGTATCATATGATCAGTTAAGATTTTAGGTTCTTTATGAAGTCCTCATAAGGGAGTCGTTGGAACTCAAGACTGAGCGTGTCCCACAACTTAACTAGTTAAGTTGTCATCAAAGCAAAGTGTAGGAACTAATTCATACATGCCTGGATTACTAGGTATGTCAGAATCCTACTACATTGTAGTTGATAGCAAGCCTATTACCTGGTATTAATCATGGAAATTGGGTGTATTCTTTGTTATAAATAAGTAGACTCACCAGGGCTTCATCCATGCCTCACGGCATGGTGACAAGGACATTAAAGCGCTACACTGAAAAAGTAAACTTGTCTCCAGACTCATCCAAGTGACTGTCATAAAATAAACGAGTCAAAAGTTTTCTAAGCTATCAGGTTACCATCCCACAAATAGAATCTGGAGCTGACAAATGTCGGGTTTTGGGCTGGCCCATGCCAAGTGGTATTTTATCTCCAGCTAGAAGACCCACTTCGTTGTCACTTAGACGAGTTTTTAACTCATTTATTTTATGACAGTCACTTAGAAGAGTCTGGAAACAAGTTTACTTTTTCAGTGTATACGCCCCATAAAGTGCTTACCAGAGATACTTCCTACCCAGACATGAAATAAAACGGATGCACCTGTCAGTAGAAATGAATGATGACACCTAGACAAATATAGTAGATCTATAGTAATAAAAAAAAACACCCATAATATTTCCGCCTTCCTGACTCTAGTGCTGGAGAAATGGAAATCCTGTTCTCTCATCGATACTCAATGATTCCTTGTCACCTTAGGCATCAGCCGTGCCACAGTCGGTGTGACACAAAGAAATTGCCTATTGACTCGGGCAGCAACCTAGGACATGGGTCCCCATCTATATACGACAAGCTTCAGGTGACCCACTATAGCTGAGCCATTCTGAAGCAGAGCTGGCGCCACTTCGGGGGTTATACCTCTCTGTAGGGATACGACCATCTTTATTCACCACTGGCTACACAGAGAGAAGGAACAGCGTCAAAAGGGAGTCCATGTTGCCTCCAGAATGACTACCCTCTCTAGGTGAGCCCAGGCTGCAGAAGCCCTGGCTGACCTTAGGGAGTCATTCAAGGGAGTCACACAGCTCCCTGACTCACCTCCGATGGAGTCACATAAGGACTCCCGTAGAGAGGGGAGTCACACTGGAGGCAACCTGGACTCCCTTCTGTTTTTTTTCCTTTGTATAGACCAAGATTGTGTTCGGAGAGTGACAGCTCCGCTGGAGATTTGAACCGCCCAGAGAGAGAAATCCTCAGCCTCCGTGTGTGTCAAAATGCAGCCAGTCTACAACTATGGTCAGACTAAGGGGTCAATATACCTCCCAAAAAGTCAACTCAGAGAGGGTAGGGGTCTGAAGTGCCTTATGAGTCACAGTCTTGGTTGTAGGGCTTTTGAAGAAAAATGGCTGTGCAGAAATAGAGTTATCTGCAAAAGATGGCAGAGGGATCTATGGCTGTCTGGCCATGTGTGTGGCCATGTGTTTAGCATTGGTCAAAGGTTTATAGATTCTTGAGGTAGTGCGGTAAAATTGAGAGCAAAGGGCAAAGCCGAGCGAAGGATGTGAGTATGACGAATGTAATGAAAATACAGATTTGAGGAAAGAATGAGGAATGGAAAAAGAGCAAGGACGAATAAAAGAGGTGAAAAAAGAAGGTGTAGAGGAGGCAAAAAAAAATAGAGAAGAAAAGAATGCAAATATGATTTAAAAAATCATACTGTATGACATTGGGCTTAAATCAGATTGGATTTTATGGCTAGAAAGTGAGATCGCCCCAGGAGAGATTCCCACCCTCTCTCTTGCCTCGCTTTCATTTGCTACCTGCAGGACATTGCCTTTATCTCTGTCAAAACGTGCCGCAAATTTTACTTATGTCATACTTTTAGCTGTAATCATTTATAAAAACAAGCTACCTGATCAGATATTCTAAGGGATATGCTAATAACATTTGTCAGAAATGACGAAAGTATTGGTATTGTTTTTTGGGGTTGCCCGGAGCGTAGCGACCTGACGTTGCGCAGCAACGTCATGGCAGCCCTATTTATGTTTTCGGTTTGTTTGGGGAGCTCATGGGGCACCTGTGACGTCACAGGGCCGATTGTGGCAATGAAAATAACATCTCTGGTGTGGTTTTGTAAGACACCAGAAGACACCTTCATCATTAGGCATTGTATTTGTTTAAAAAAACAAAACATTTGGGCAATATCAATTGAATTATTTAGGCAAAGTATAGGAATCATTCCAATCCCGAAACCTACGGCGCACCCTTGATGTTATTTTCTTTTCCACAAGCGGCCCTGCGCTGTGACGTCACTCTCCCAGCACAGGCATGCGCCATACAGTAGCGCTCGCAACGTTACATGCCGGTGCTGGGAGAGTGGGACTATGACGTTATACATTGAACGTGTAACTAGGCAACACTGACTATGCAGTCTCTCTTCTCTGGTGACGAAATGTCAGCGTTTACAAGCGCTGACCATGGACCCAGTCACTATCATCCATCATGATGAAAAGTAGGCCTACAAACCATGTCAGGACATTAGGCCTAGGCTATGTTGCAATTTGGCGGATACAAGAAAAATGTGGCAACCCCGGCCGTGGTCAAAGCCACATTTTTCTTGTTTATTGTGATAATTGTTAATAACAGCTCCATTTATTGTATGAACACTGCATTTGTCACTGTGATTTGGTGAAAGGAGAGCAGAAAGTGTCTTTTTTATTTCCCCGTCTTCTTCCACAACAGAGTTTCTGTAATCCAAGCTTTTGGGAAGAGTTTTCTTAATAGCCTCTGCTTGGAGAGTGCATCCCGCCATCATATTGCTACTATAGCTGGGCTAGATGCCTAGCTTCAGGGCATGAACATGATTACATTCCTAGAAACAAAGATTACCTGATAGAGGCTACCGCCGTGCCAGCTTGAATAGGACTCTCAATTTGTCAAACCACTGCACAGTGTCCCTCTGACCAACGGTTCATGACCTCATGAAGTTAGCATTTCTTTTAGACCTCTAAAGGCAGCATAGTATGGCAAAAGAGATGTTAAAGGGGCATTCTCACCACTCGCACTTAACCATAATTATACACACTCAGAAAAGTCAGCGTCATTGTCGCTAAAACCACTCTCACATGAAAGTCAGGCAGTGTCTGACTTTCACATGAGAGTGGTTTTAGCGACAATGACGCTGACTTCTTTGAGTGTGTAGTAGACTAGGACAGCACTAGAATTCACAGAAATCTAAAAGTTTTGATTTTCACAAGTGTACACGACAACATTTGCAGCAAACTCGCGGCAGTGGATCACGGGCTTATGTCACTTTGAGATCACCACGTGTACGGGAATGCGTACGGGTAACTTCACAGGTCACGTGAGGGTGTTATTTAAATTCGACCCCTTTATACGGTCGAGCCCTTATTTTAAGCACCCTATGCGGCCTCATTTGTTGTGGCACTTGGTCCGCATAAATTACTGTTCCAATAAACCCTTTAAAATGCTGAGTAATGCTTTAATGCATTATGTACATAATGCATGAATACAACACTAATCAGTCCAGAGCTACATTTCTGTATCAACCTTGTAGGGTCGACATGATTCTAGAACCTCTGCACTATATATAAAAAGGGCAGCCTATAACAACTGCTTGCAGATGGGCTGTCCTCGGACTTATGTGGTCAACTCTCCGCTACTATTCTATGTATATTTTCCTATAACCAAAAGTTGTATATATATATATATTTTTTTTTTTAACATTTATATATTTATCAGAAGTACTGGATCTTTTTTCACTGCAAACCCCTGGACAATATTTCAATCAGGTCATGAAAACCAACCCTTTACTTACTATCGTATCATGACGTCATAGGGCATGTACCATGGAGCTTGCATACAAGGTCCTATAAAGATTTAGCAGATTTATCATGCTACAATAGCGATATTACCGAGTATTACAACCAGATCGATAATCAATAATTAAAGCCTTGTTGAGTGCACACACAGCTTTACCTGGGGTAGGATGATTGCGGTTACACCTGTTTGCACAACCCCCTCTGTCACTACACCTGTACACTGACAGTCTAAATGCTCTGCATCTTAGTCTGTAGTGGCTATCCCAGGTTAGGGATTTGTCATTTTTTAACAACAGGGGGAAGAGGGTCAGTGGATTGTGCGAGCGGGTCTACTTTTTTTGGTCCCCCCGGGCAGGTTTAAGTAAGTGCGGCCGACCCCTTTGACCTATAGTAATGCGCTGGCTTTTTCGCTAAAACTCATTAAAATGGAGAAGACTAAGGTGAGTTTGGAGTTGGTCAGTAATGACCAATCTGACAATATTAATTAATATAGGTTGGTCGTATCTATAGAGAAACAAAACTGACTTGATTAGACTATAGTCGGATAGTGACTGAGAGATTGGTGGTATAGGGAGCCAAAGACTATCAGTGTAGCCCTGTATCCAGGTGGTGTAAACACCTGAGCAGGACGCCTTATGTAGGATCTATATCAAAGGCTTCAAAGGCTCTTGTGGCTCTTGTGTAAAGTGCCCCTGGATCAGGAGTTATTAAAGATACATTACCACCTAAATCGACCCAAAATCAAGTTATGAAACATAGACTTCCAGAAGTCATATCCTTATCAACTGACCCTTTAACATAGGAAAGCCATCTGTTATTAAATTTAGATGAAAATCAATACTGAGTGGAGGGCTCTCTGGTAGACATATGAATTCACTGTGAGAGTATTATGTGTCTTGATTGGTCATAATGCACCCCTGCTGGTTTTCATTTGTGATGGCTCACGGTTATATATTTTGCACCCTATTATGGTCATATTTATCAATCAAAAGAGAAATAACAGACTCCAAATTCCTCATATAGACTTTCAAGCACTTGGTATATGGAAACATAATTCGAATAAAAAATCAACCAAAATTAGCTATTACTGTATCTTTAACCCTCCCAGGGATTCCTTTCATAACACCGTGTGACATTGTCACGTCACAAAATCGAAGGTGTGTCATGACGTGACGTTTATTGGTGGATCCCAGTTAGCACAGGACGTTGAATCAGCGTTGAGAACAGGTCGATCATCCAGCATAAGCGCTGATTCCACTGCCGTCACCTGACGGATCCGTCGGCATTTCGTCAATTTTACCCAGGGAGTTGGTGTCTCTTCCTATCTGCACCCAGCCAAAATTAAAAACGCTGACGGAATGGGTATTAGGATTCTGGCCTATACACGTCATATGGATGTATGAACATTGTGCCATATTTATTTTTTACATTTTTATCTGCTTGCAGAAAGACTGGGTGTGTTTTTTTTTGGAAAATACCAAAGTTCAGCTAGAACAAAGTATTACAAGATTGTGTTCAACTTTTTATCAATATACACAGGGTACTGATCTCACTATTCAGGAGCTTGGTGCAACTCCTGTACCTTCTGTATTTTATCCATGCATGTGGCTTTTTAGTTTTGTTTTCATTTCAACTAGTTCATGTGTTACTTGTTAAGGTTGATAGGACTGAAATACTTGAAAAAGTATATGATATGTCCCTGATTCATAGTATACGTCATATGGTCCATGTGAAAGTTAAGTTAAAAGATAAAACAAACGCAATGCAGTATGTTTTAAGTAGATATATCAACATGTCTTTTAATTCTGTTTTGACTGGAGAACAGAGCTCCCAAACAGCAATACCAAAAACGTCCCACAGTATGTTATACTGAGTATAGACAGAGATAAAACTATTTATTTATGTATGCCCACTATAGTGTGTAATATGATTTATGTATTACAACGGTACTCAGTTCAACGTTATAGAAAGATACATGGTACACTTTATCCCCATTATATGACAAGGTAAATGTGGAAATATAAAGATACAACAATGTTTACATATTGTTCATGTTGTTCAACCCATGTTTGTTCATGTTTCCATTCCAATACTATCTGTCCGCCGACGGTATTGTAGAATAAGTCGTTCACTGTAGGAAAACCATATATGACATGATGCGCCAGTGTGACTGGAAGTAGAGTTATGATTTTTTTGTCTTCCTACGTGCTATGTTAAGTGATGATAATATATGTCAGGGATAAGTTATTTCATATAGACATATTATATGATATGAAGGAAGTTGTACTATTTTGATATTTAATATGATACCGGTACTACATGTGACAACTTCTATACTTTTACATTCAGCTATGTGTCTAAATACGTCAGGTACCGTATACAACTGTTTTGTTTTCATGCTTGAACAAAGTGTGTATCAACAATAATATAGCAGAAAAGCACATTTCATAGTGCTCCAAAAATATTTACAGTATTAAAGTTCCTGTTCCTAAATATTGTCTTTTTGATTGTATCATATCATATAGGAATGTCTGCATAATAACAATAAGATATAATGTCCTTTCACTTTCAACGAGCAAAATAGAAGTCATGCCTCAGGACCACATGGTATTGATGGCGCAGCTCGCCTTCCTTGGTTAGGCACCAATCCGCCAGGTTGGATCTCATATCCTTTATGTCCTGCTTGTGGTTGCGTACTGGGTTTGCCTGCCCACCAGGTAGAGTGGGTTCACCCCTCCACACCCCTCGGTGCTGCCTGTAATCTCTATCTTCCCAATCCGTCGCTTCTTTTGGGAGATAGGGTTGAGAGGCTTTGACACGGAGATAATTGTGTAAAACAACACATGCCATCACAACTATGCTGGCATTCTCCGGCTCCATCTCTATCTCCCTCCTCAGTATGCGGAAGCGGGTAGAAAGAATGCCAAACCCTTTCTCCACAATACGTCGACAGCGTGACAGCCTGTAGTTGAAGATCCGTTGCTTCATTGTGAGCTGGGCGGACGGAAATGGCTTCATTAAGTTGAGACTCATCTCAAACGCGTCGTCTGTGACGAAATAGTAGGGAAGCTTGCCTTTGTAGCCGGGGAAATCTGAAGGAGCAGGGACATGTAATGGGTTGTCCTCCCTTGCCACATCTTTGCAGAAAGCAGAGTACTTCCACAAAGTTGAATCACTAGACCGACCCTCTGCACCCACATCCACATACAAGAAGTTGTAATCCGCATCAACTAATGCAAACAGCACAATAGAAAAAAAGTTCTTGTAGTTCCAATACAGACTACCACTTTTCTTAGGCTTGGTAATCCTGACGTGCTTTCCGTCAAGTGCCCCTAGCACATGGGGCATGTTCCACCTGTCATGGAAGAGTTTAGACACCTGCAACCATTCCTCCTCTGTTGATGGTGGCTGAAAAAAGGTTCATATGACACGTATTAAAATATGAACTGGCTGAGAATTATAATATATGTACTATACTATATTATTTTATTCATCTTTTTTTTTATCCATATCCTACATTTTCATGCGTCATATTATTTGATGTCATGTTTATATATATCCATTTACATGTGTAATATAACATATGACAACCGGTATTGAACTTAATATTTTGAATGACATATTGATAAAATAAATATAGGAAAAAGATTGCATTATATACCGGTATATGACATGTGTTCAGTTGCATTTCTCACCTTCAGGTAGTCCTCGTGTAGACAGGAGTATATGGCTTTACATGTATCCTGTATGATGGGTAGAACACTGCTTTTGCCCACCAGGTACCCTTGTGAAAGGCTGGTTACGCTGTCTCCACGTGTTAGGTATCTCATGGTGAGACTCAAGCGCTCTTCCGGCGTTATGGCACGACGGAAGTTGGTGTCTTGATACAATATCAATGGGCGAACACAATCCAGCAGTTCCTTGTACACCGTCGGTGGCATGCGGGTGGTGCGGCGGAAATCACCATGGCAACCGAGCTGGAAAAAAAGATAAAACATTATATTGAAATGCAAAAAAAAGGTATGCTTGGCCCTGTTCATGGTGGGCCAGGTGACTTGAAAAAACCCAATTTCTTTTTCCCTGAAGAGGGGATATTTTGGTCACATGCTGTATTTTTATGGTAAAAGAATGATGACTGATATACTACTTACCCTGAGAAAGTCAGACTCCAGCTTTGCCATGGTGTTTCTCTGCCGGTTGTCAGTCCTGGCGAATAGGTAAGGGGACATCCAGAATTCATGCGTTCTTCTCCTCCTACCCATTCGCTCAATCAGCACCATTTCATCCTCGTCAACGGACAAGGCAACAGCCATGCAGCCTGCCAGGATTCGAACCCGCTCCACCACCTCATCTTGGGGCGGATTATTAAATCGCCAACTGGCCGACATACTTGTTTCTTTCTCCAATTTGGCTATATGGGTAAGGCGTGCTCCACGTTTGAAATCAGAAAATGGCGCGTAGTATGGACAACAGGTCATGTGACCTGATCATGTGACCTGATGATTGTGTTAAGAATAAGCCAAATCCGCCGACGGAATGGGATCCGTCGACGGACGAGGCTCAGTGGAAGCAGATTTTTACCCTGTCGACCCATTTCCGACGGATTTCACCAATCCGCCGACGGATTGGTGGAATTCCGTCGACGGACGGATTGCAAGTCGACGGCAATGGAGTCAGCCCTATACACACACACACACGAATGGGTATATGGAAGGACCCTGGCCAGGTGTAGTCTACCTGACTTAACCCTCGGGTATGCAATATAACCAAGGTGCGAATCCTTTGTGTTAGCCCTCCACCGTGGGTTAAAGTATATTACACTGTGCAGCTACACTTACTTATGAGAGTGTGGTGTTAGTCATTTCATGTTAGGCCGTGACTATTGACAGTTTGAACTGTCAATAAGAGAATAAAATTCTCTTATTGACAGTTCAAACTGTCAATACCAGGATATAATTCCCTTATTGCCAGTTCGAACTGTCAATAAGGGCAAAAAAATCTCTTATTGACAGTTCCAAAGAGGAACTGTCAATAAGAGAAACTGAATATCTTATTGCCAGTGTGAACTGTCAATAAGGGAATTCTATCCTGGTATTGGCAGTTTGAACTGTCAATAAGGGAATTCTATCCTGGTATTCACAGTTCGAACTGTCAATAAGAAGATTGATTTCTACTATTGACAGTTTGCACTGTCAATAGCTGGCCCACCTTGATTTAGCTATTGACAGTTCAAACTGTCAATAGTGGAAAACTTTCCTCTTATTGACAGAGCAGACTGTCAATAGTGGGATATTTTTCTCTTATTGACAGTTCACACTGTCAATAGTGGTAAATTATAGCATCATTGACAGTTCTTCCCTTAACTGTCAATAGTGGGAATTTCCTCTCTTATTGACATTTCCTTATCATTACTGCCATAACCCTGAGATCGATTTTGGTGGAAAGGTCGATTTTGGTGGAAAAGTCGATTTTTAGGGCAAAACTGATTTCTTAAGGCAAATCCGAATTTGGGGGCAAAACCGATTTTGGGGGCAAAACCGATTTTTAGGGCAAAACTGATTTCTTAAGGCAAACCCGAATTTGGCCAACCGGATTTCGGCTCAAAAACCGATTTTTGGGGCAAACCCGATTTTGGCTCCTAAACCGATATTGTCTACAATACCGATTTTGGTGAAAAAAACACTTTTTGACTCGATTTTGGTGGAAAGGTCGATTTTGGTAGAAAAGTCGATTTTGGTGGAAAGGTTGATTTTGGTGGAAAGGTTGATTTTGGTGGAAAGGTTGATTTTGGTGGGAAGGTTGATTTTGGTGGGAGGGTTGATTTTGGTGGAATAGTCGATATTGGTGGGAAGGTCGATTTTGGTGGAAAGGTCGATTTTAGTGGGAAGGTCGATTTCGGTGGGAAGGTCGATTTTTGGTGAAATAGTCGATTTTGATGGAAACCCGATTTTGGGGGCAAAACCGATTTTTAGGGCAAAACTGATTTCTTAAGGCAAACCCGAATTTGGCCAACCGGATTTTGGCTCCAAAACCGATTTTGGGGGCAAACCCGATTTTGGCTCCTAAACTGATATTGTCTACAGTACCGATTTTGGTGAAAAAAACACTTTTTGAGTCCACTGTCAGTGGGAACTGTCAACAAGACAGAAAGAATCCACTATTGACAGGTCGCATGAGGAACTGTCAATAACAGGAATAATTTCCACTGTTGACAGTGTGAACTGTCAATAACAGAAATCTTTTCCACTATTGACAGTTCGAACTGTCAATAGCGTTTTTGTACATCTAAAAACGTACGGATAAGCCATACGTTGACTTTGTCCTTATCCTATAAGCACCACTGACGATCTGACTTGCATACTAGCCCTGGCCTATACAAGAGGTTTTACTCTGAAGGATTGATACAAGGCAGAGTTTCCAGAGGTGAGGATATATGCATAGTATATTACCACAAAATAGGTGTATAGATCCAGACAGCTACTTTCTTCTGGATATTATCAAGTGATCATGGTATCTTGTCAAACCTATCACAAGATTGAATTGTCAAATTGTCAAACATATAGATTAATTGAAAATGACCATTATTTCAACATGTATACTCCACTTCAACGGCTCACACTCTCCAGAAAAATCTTCTTACATACCAGGCCACCTATCTATGGCAAGATCCACTATATGTGGCTCCCTCTGGGATTTGACATTAGAAGATGAATTTACGTTGAATCATTGTAATCCAAACCAGGTTAGCATTTAACAAGGATCCACTGTGAAATGGCTGATATTTACGGTGCTTCATTGTATTCCAAATAACGGTGAATCAGCGTTAAATTTTACAGAGTGATTCTGTAAAAAGTACATCTATTTTTTACAGTGTAGGGACTCACCTAGGGCAGTTACAGGCGGCCTGGTCTCCCCTAGAGCGGGGAGTCATTCTGGACTTCCTTTTGACACTGTTTCTTCTTTCTGTGATGGCTTTTATTCCATGTGTGGTACAGCAGTCACAGAAGTTTACTATACAGTATCTGCCTCTACAGCAGTGTTTACAGTAAGTGGCTGATAACCCTCTCAGGACGGTATGTCGCTAAATAATAACATTTGTCATCATGATGCACCAATGCAACCTATGGCAAGTTACTCACCAGTGCTAGATTGGCTCGATCCGTAGAATCATTACGATGCTTAAGTCAGCACTGGCACGTTACTCGCAAGGGCAGCATTCATGCATCATGACGCCCATGGGCATGATACATTAATGCATTGATGCATCATGCCGTGCTTGAAGGGTTAATCTGTGCACAGATCTCAATATGTATACATGCACATCAGTGAGATAACAGGATTAAGTCTCTGGTACAGCCAACTATCACCAGATGGTGCACATGTCTTCTTGCAGCTCCACAGGGGGGAATACTTGTTATTTACCTATGTTACATAATGTGGTGGGTTCTGGGATGAAGCTTACACTCTCAGAAGTTAGTGTAGCTGCACAGTATGATATACCATAGATTCACAGTGTATACTACGACATTAGTGAACATGGACAGTAGAATATGCTGTTGATTTATAGTATAAATGGAGGTATTTTTGGTTCCACTTTTTAGAGTGTACATTATGGATGTTCAGCAAGAGTATTGCTCTAAAGGTTACTCCCTGCATGTCTAAGGAGTTAACATTTTTACAAAGTTTTTCTGAGTTTCCATGGGGTCTCAGACAGGGAATTTTCACTATATTTTAATGTAGAGTAACATGTGATAGAAGAATTCCCAGCCTGTTATTGAGGGAAAATCAGAAGTGAATATGAATACCTTTTATCCACTATAATTATATAAAAATATTAGGGGATGTTTTTCACCGAAATCTGTTTACCTTAATGCACTGTTGGGTGCTACCTCCTCATGTGCAGCACTCCCCCTATCTACGGCTTACCCCACATGTTAACATAGTAACATGTGGTTATCTTGCCTGTTATCACCTTATAATTGCCCAGTAGATCTATCAGAGAGAAATGCTCACGTTCTAGGCGTACACCCCTCTCCTAAGGCACACCGTTGACAGGGGCTTGTAGATCATCCTTTCTGCTGAGCTCCTCATGCTTTTTGAAAATGACAATACCCAGCATTTGGATGCAATTCTAGATGATCCAAATTATTCTTAACCGAACAAGTACTTCTTAGTGACCAATTTTGGACTGGAGATACTTTGATGAAACTACAACATGCTCCAGTGGGCTCCAGACTTAACCATTTAAGGACAGATGTGGCTAAAATATGACATTAAATTTTGTTGTCATGATGCACCAATGTAGCCCCGGCGAGTAACTCGCCGGTGCTGCATAGGTGAATTTTGCTGACCCTATGGGAGTGTCCCAAACCCAAAGGGTCGGCATGATGCTTATATGCAAGCTACTCGCCAGGACTACATTCATGCATCATCACGACCTTAAGGCATAATGCATTATGCCTTAAGGTCGTCATGATGCTTATATGCAGCCCTGGCAAGCTACTCGCCAGGACTGCATTCATGCATCATGACGACCTTAAGGCATAATGCATTAATGCATTATTTCGTCCTAAAAGGGTTAAGGACTGCTGTAAAACTGTCAAACATGTCATATCAGGGAGTACCCCCTGCCAGGGGCGTACATAGAGTCCTCAAAGACAGGACTGAGATTAGAAAGGTTGTCATTCAGGATGTCAGTCAAACAGCCCCTGTAGTTACATCAAGTACACTGCACAGAACCAGGCATGCCACAGGGCCTGGCAGTTGTGACTGACGGTAGGCTAGAAAGTAGAGAACCAGTAGATTAAAATACCAAGGAAATGAGCTTGAATTCATATTTAAATGAGAGTTCCTGGTCTATACTGAATCTAGCTCAACTTGGCGAGGCCCCTGACTGTGAGGTCGTTATGTATTATCAGTGGTACCTATTAGACTATCAAATAAACTAGGTTCATCATCCTATTAATGCCATCCCCCAATCTCGGATGTGGTTTTACTAGAGCAGGTGGCTCTCCTGCTCCTCCTTTTAACCCTTGTGTACTGACCACAGTTTTATGACCCAGGTCGGTACCCCAAAGGGATGGGGGCACCCTCCTCCTGTAGGTGCCAATCGGCCTCTAATATAACTACAACCACTATTTGCTTAAGCACAGGACTACAATATTGTCATACGGTGAACTCATTAGTCACGCCCTTTGACAGCCTCACCAGGTTGGGCTAGATTCAGTATAGCAGGGATGAGGTATACATTGATAGATAGTGTGATATATGGTACTAATTATAAGTACAGATTTGGACAGAATAGTCCTTAAGAACAATTTGGGAACCAAGAAATGGTGGGGGGTGGTCATGAGCTAATTTGGGAGAAGTCTGAATTACAGGCAGTGTTTTCTATACCATTTCTGACGGATATGTTCTGACGGCCCTGTATATGTTTGGCAAGTAGGGGATAGAGTTATAATTATATACGGGCAAAATCTGACAATAATTTGAAAGGGTTTGATAAAAGTGGGCTTCCACTAGCAAGAGGAATTTGCAATAAGTATACTTTAATCACATTTTCCTTCCCGCTATATGCTGTAAGAGGCAAGTGGGCGATTGTCAATACCATTTTGTTCAGCTGAGAGTTGTGGCCACAGGCTTAAACTGAGCAGCACGCTTATACTTGGAGTAGATGCCTGTATGATATATTATAGCACACGGCATGACAGAGCTAGGCGCCCATCATCTTTCAACCCTAGATAGCCCTAGTGTAGCATTTATTTGGTCATAGACGGGTGGCACTATCTGAGATTGATATGTGATGGTAAAGCAGTGTGTGCCTTGGTAACTAGATGGTGCTACTTCCTATGACCAATCACATGGTACAGTAAGGCCATCTAAGGTTCAAAGATGGCGGGCCTCTAGCTCTGTCATACCTTGTGATATATACAGGCATCTACTCAAGTATAGCCATGCTATTCAGTTTTAGCCTGTGGTTGTGGCAGTCTGTGGCTGAGGTATTGCTGACTGGGCAGACATACAGGCATCTGTATAAGCATGCTGTTCAGTTTAAGCCGGTGGTTGTGTCAGTCTGTGGCTGGTGTATGGTGGACTGGGAAGACATACAGACATCTGTATAAGCATGCTGTTCAGTCTAAGCCTGTGGTTGTGTCAGTCTGTGGCTGGTGTATGGTGGACTGGGAAGACATACAGATATCTGTTTAAGCATGCTGTTCAGTCTAAGTCTGTGGTTGTGTCACTCTGTGGCTGGTGTATGGTTGACTGGGCAGCATGAGAACACCAGACAGGTTGGCCTGGCAGCAGGGAGGGCCTCATGAATACAACATACACAGTAATAGCACACACACTCCACAATTAGTACTGTCAGACCTTATGGAAACCATTTAAGGGAAGCATAGTGCTTTAATTCACTTTTTTTTGTCTTTTGATGCCTTGGTGCAGCCATGTTATCACTCTAGCCCTTCAGGAGTGTATCAACCCCTTGGGGCTGGCCCTGATGCTTGAATGCAGTAATGTTGAGTAATCCGCTGGGGTATCCATGCAGTATCATGACAAAGGACATAATGCATTAAAGCACTATGCGCCCCTGAAAGGGTTATTATGTTGAATTTATGCACCTCATATGCCTCCACTGCATGACTACTGTGCTAAACCACTCTAATCTGGTGTCCCTGGTCTTCCTCACATAATCTATAACAGCACAATGGCCCCTTTTTTAAACCATGCCTTTTGGGTGGGACAAAGCTATACTTTGGCCATTTATCCTCTGAGAGATCACAGGAAATTTACTTCTTTTATTCCTATGACAAGCAGTTTGGGTTTTCTTTTTCTTTTGTGAAATTAGCTTTTGGTCATTATTTCTCCATACTTAGCCATAGTTGCCTGCTATAAATGGTTACCGTTCACTAAGGAACTCTGGCCGGTAACACTCATACATTTCCTCTAGAAATTTGGCCAGTTAGAGTCCAGTGGACGATGGCCATTATACACCTAATTGTGTTCCAGTCATACTGTATCATAAGGAGGAGGGGTATTTTGTGACACATATACAATAGAGCAAGTCACACAGGAGTTGGAAGGTCATATTAACCCTTTGGGGATGGCATAGTGCTTTATTGCATCATGCCCTTTGTCGTCACGATGCATGAATGCAGTCCTGGTGAGTATCTTGCCAATGCTGCATTCAAGCATCATGCTGACCCTACGGGTTTGAGATACCCCCGTAGGGTTGGTATGATGCACCATTACTCACAGGGGCTGCATTGGTGCATCATTACGACAAATGTCATCTTTTAGCGACATGTGTCCTTAAAGGGTTGAGTACCAGGTCAAGGTAACAACTTTACAGCCAGGTGACAGGTGCCTATAGTACCATTGATATTTCAGAAGGGGCACCATCTATACCATGTACTAAATAACAGTGATCCCTACGTGTAACAGCAGTAATTCAAGTACTCAATTATGCATTGTGTTACCTGTGCTATCTGCCTCTGGTCAGCACCTATCATTCAGTCAGGGGTAGACGCTAACGCTGCCCCAGCAGCCAATGGCCCATACTTTTCGCTGCATTAAAATTTCTATTTAAGTGTACCAAACTAACTGGGAAATGTCATTTGATTTAATCACATCTAAGTAACTTTTTCATGGCCTTGTCAGTTGGTTTAATCATCTTTAATTACATTTAAGTAAATATTTCAGAGCATTTAGGTGAACTTAATGTTGCTTAAATATGCAAAAATAGTGACTTTCAGAATACCAAAATATGCTTAAATCTCAGAATTCTGACATTTAAGTTTTTACTGGCAAGATCAATTAAAGGCCATTGTAGTTGCTTATCCAAGACATTCAAGCATATAGAACGGCCTTTAGGGAAAACTTAAATGCACTTATATCGAGTTTTTCGTGCAGCGTTTGGGTCTGGGCCCGCAGGTTTCTCAAGAATAACCTTTCTATTGGCCTGGGTGACCCACAAGAGTTAATAAGGAAAATTCTAGGAGAAAATAGCTATACCAATAGAGAAAATCTCAAGGAAGCCAGTCATTTTGGCAAGGTATTGATATAAGCAACACAGTGATACATATAATTTTCTCTTCAAGAAAAGTAAATTCTTTATTTTGTGCCCGCATATTTAGGTGCAGGGCCTTAGATATCTGAAACTACAGGCCCGGGTGAAAATGTTAGTGTATACCTCTGTTCACCATACTTATATGGAAGTTATTAAAGAATTGTTAGAAGAACATTAAAATATGCTTCAGTAGTTAGTGTGGGACTATCAAATGTGGCCTTAATGCTTTCTAGAGAGAGAGGGATAACAAGTATGATCTTGTTCATATGTTTTCATGAATCAAATATTGCAATTCAGCTGATATTTATGATAACTTTCAATACTTTTTCATTGAGGACATTTCATATAGATCCCCAGCTATCCAAACGAACATGAATGTAGTATAAGCTGTGTGAATAAGACCACATTAAGCCTGACCGAAGTAGATCTGATAGCGATCTTAAAGGGAATTGCTGGTTCCTACACAGAAGCCACCTGGCGGCAAAAATCAAAGTTCATGAAACGTATTCTTTAAGCTGTATTCATATTCCTACATAGACCACTTTCCCTAAAACAACTATTTGTATTTGCTACTTTGACAGTATACCTCCATTGTTCACATATATTCACTGCTATGACACCCATAGGATCCTATAGTTAAGACAAAAGAAATATTTTTCCAAAATTCATGCCTTTCTAATTTTATCCGTGACCCCCTGTTTTATTGGTCCGAAAATGTTTGTATAGATGTCCATTATACATTCCCAAGGTTTGGTTGCAATATCAATAGACGAATGGGATTATCCATGACAGATAATGTGAAAATGCTGTTTTTCTATTCATTTCTATAGTAAAGGTACTCCTTTGCTCAAATGGCTGTATCATGAAAGTTAGTACCGTGACATGGCAATTTCCTTTGATTTTCTATTAGATAATAAATCAAACTAACATAATCCTGAGTTATATGCAAAAGTCAATAGAACATCAGTAATCCTGCGACAAGTAGCGAGTCCCTTTAAGTCCATGTGCCCGGTGCTGGCACTGGTTGGTGAATTATTAGACAGTGGAGCTACAATAACACTGGTTACTATAATACCATTGATCTGTTGATGTATATCTCAACCTTATATAATCAGCCCTGCATGTTATGATATTATCTGCACCACCTACCATGTTCTCACACATGTACCTCTCTGATGTATATCTGAGAATTACTGATGTATATCTCAGAATTACTGATGTATATCTCAGAATTACTGATGTATATCTCAGAATTTCTGATGTTTATCTCAGAATTACAACCTGTATGCCAACATACGAATGCTCTTTTAGGGGTCATTATATGAAGTAAATGGTGTACCCCATTGGCTGTTTATGGTATTGCTTTATGATTAAATTGAGAAGTATGAATGATTACTCTAAAAAGGCTTCATAGTAGACCAATGATGTTTATCCCAGAATTACTAACTATATCTCAGATACTACTGCTCTCTTTTACATCATTCGAGTAAACAGTGTACCTAGCTGGCTGGTAAAAGGTTGGTTGCGATGTTTGCAGGTGTACAGTAGATTCTACTGTACGTGCACAGTTCATTGTAGGTAAACAGTAGAATCTACTGTTAACCTACAGTAGACACTATGGTAAGTCCATCCTATAGTAGATTCTGCTGTAGATCTACAGTAGATTCTACTGTATACCTACACTAACTATTTACAGTGCATCTCATAAAAAATCGACATGGAACATTAGCATTATCATTAAGCGACATAAACATGCGACATGACCATTTCTTAAAAATGGACAAGTGACACGGGGACCCCCCCCCCCCCCATCTATACCCCTATAGCGAGAAGCTAATTCTAGCTCAGTCCCTCTACACAAGGACAATGAGTAACTCCCTGCTGCTCACTGAGTAGACTGGATACCTGTTCATTAACTCAGCTCCATGTTGGTTCAGGCCAGGTCAATATTACCCCTCCTGTCTGGGGCATGGTTAGGCTATCCCAGGGTGCTGCTAAATGGCTGGTACCAATACTGTGATTTGCATACATTAGGGTGTGTTTTTTAAACCCTTGTAGGACGGTGTGTTTCCATAAAGCAACCATCATCTCATGATAATGCACCAATGCAGTACTAGTGCGTAACTCGCCACTATAGCGTTAGTGAATCCTACGAACAATTTGAGAGTGTATGGCATGATGCAAGAATGCAGCACCGGCGAGTTGTCAGCTGGTAGTGCATTATTCAACTAAAGGCATAGCATATTTAACCACTAGCCCCTATGCCGTCCTTAAATGGCTAACCCAGCTACGCCATTGTTAGGGGTTAAGGTAAACCGCCCATGAGATGACTAACTGGTCTGTTGGTACCATGAACATGGTATGTTTCAATTAGGGTGCCATTACTCATTGGGCCAATCTTCCACAGGGCTATCATAGACATTGGGCCAATCAACCTTAGGGCCAAACACAATAGGGCCTATTGTCCACAGGGCTCCTGATCTGTGTACCGGTCTACTCAAAGTACCAACAGACCTGCTAGTCATCTCATGGGCAGTCTACCCTATGGCATGGTGGGTTTGCTCTTGTTACGCAGGCCTATATCTGTATCCACTGTGTAGGTGCATATAGGTAGGGTGTACACTAGATCTAGGGTAGGATTTGTTTACCATGAGTCAAACACATAGCCTGAGCCAAACAGTAAAATTTAACGTTACCAATGTACAATCCCAGTGGGCACACATTTCAGTTCAACGTTGAATCAACATTGAATCAACATTGAATCAACATTGTCAACCAGTTTTCAATGTTGATTCAATGTTCTGTGCCCACTGTGATATGCCTCTCAGTGTTTTTTTTTTAATTTTTGGAAAGTCACATTATCCGCAAATAAAGAGCTTAAAGTTCTTGAAATGTTGAATAACCGCAGAATCAAGTGTCCATCTCAAGATATGGGCCCGACTCCCTTTATTGGGAATTAGGAGGAATCAGTACATTAGTCCCTTACAATGTTACTACACCCTCAGAAAAGTGAGTGTCACTGTCGCCAAAAGCACTCCCACCTGAAAGTCAGACACTGCCTGGCTTTTTAGGTAAGAGTGCTTTCGGCGACAGTGACGCTCACTTTTCTGAGGGTGTAGGCTGGCATAACTGATACACCTGCCCTAATACAGTCATTTAGAATGGAAGACACGGTTGATAATTCCATATCAAGATCCTATGATAAGTTTTTATGACTTATGAAAACCGCACCCTTTTGTATTATATAAGCTAGGAAGATGCTAAAGCTTATATCACAATGTAGTTAAAAGTGAAAATCTCATTACCTCTCCTCCAAGAGTCAGAATGGAGCGAGGATCAGTGCTCGAGCATTTGCTACCCACAGAGTGACTACAACCGAGCAATATACGCCTTTATTATAGAGTTGATGGGAAATCATCAATCTTGGAGTGAGACCAATTTCCATTCGCTGTAAACAGCATCTCTTTTGATGATTCCATGTCGCTGGTCAGACTAACATACTAGTCTATCAGTCCAATATGGAGATGTGTGGATTGTGTTGTGGACATCACTGGCCATACACAAGGGAAATTAGGTCACTAAATGGTTCCCTTATTTTGTTGTCCTCTTTCCAATTAATCACTCATCAGACTAGTTATATATATGGAAGTATGAGTTGTGATGAGTTGCGCAATTATCTTGTACTAGATAATATGGTCTGTCATGACAATAACATAATTGTATGCCAGTATTTAGGCCCCAAAAAAATGTGTGTTTCAGGTTGCAAAGTCTGAAAATCTAGGTAGGGTAAGTCGGATTTTTGCCTGAAAAACACCAAACATTTGACTCAAACTTCAGCGCCGACTCACTGACAATGACGTTGACCCTTCACAAGTTATGTTTTTGATTTATTATACCATATAATATAGTAATTATATTCTTGGTTAAGTCAACAGGACTGCCGTATTCACCATGGAATACATGGTATAATCATGCTTATAACTCGTAGCACAATGCTGTATTTAAACCACAAAAGGTGTTATGATGCATTGTGCCCTTCGTTCTCATGAAGCATCAATGTAGCCCTAGTGAGTATCTCCTGTATTTATGCATCATGCCGACCCTACAGAGTTGATACACTCCTGAAGAGTTGAAATAAAGTGCATAAAGTATAATAACCCCATAGGATTGGCATACTGTATAAATGGAACACAGGTGAACTACTTAGAGGGGCTGCTTTTACACATCAAGATTATGCAATGTTTCTTGGAATAAGCGGTAGTCGCGAATTAGCCCCGGAGGAATTGGAAATAAGATTTAGCACAAAGATCTGGTCCTGCATGAGTGCCGGTAGTGCATAAATTATAAGCTTTGCGGTATGGTGATATTGGAATTAATGAATGTCCTGGAGCTTAAACCTTTAAGGACGGATGTCACTAAAAGATGGCATTTGTCGTATTGATACACCAATGCAGCCCTGGCAAGTAACTCACCGATGTTGCATTGGTGCATCATGCCAACCCTACAGGAGTGTCTCAACCCCATAGGGTCTGCATGATGCTTGAATGCAGCACTGGCAAGCTACTCAACAGGGCTGCATTCAAGTATCATTACGACCAAGGACATGAATACATTAAGAGAGTTAACTTGAACAAGCCCAGTATGGTATACAGGAATCTAACTATAATGAGATGAAATACAGTATACACACCACAGTCTAGTTAAAGTCACTTTATAATAAGTGCACTCATGTATATTCAGCTCAGGAATATGCCCTGGGGCTTTGGCTGGGGTCCTGGCCCTCTGTTTGACCCCCTCTGGTAGTGTCTATTGATCTATAAAGACAATTAATATACACAGGAGGAGGGCCTCCAGGGCGGTATGGCTATTAGAAATGTAGGTCAGGGCATGGAGGCATCTACACACAGCCAGTGGGTTAATCAAAATGTGCTGTTAACCCTTTAAGGGTGGATGTCCCTAAAGATTTAAATTTATCGTTATGATGCATGAATGCAGCCCCAGCGAGTAGCTCGCCGGTACTGTATTGGTCCATTATGCGGACCCTTTGGGGGTGTCTCAATCCGGTAGGGTCTGCATGATACTTGAATGCAGCGCTGGTTAGTTACTCGCCAGGGTTGCATTCATGCACAATGATGACCAAGGAAATGTTGCCTTAATGCATTATGCTGTCATTAAAGGGTTAAGGACAACATAGGGTAGGTTCACCACAAGTCAGCCACATACCTTAATATAGTGTTAACCCTTTAAGGACAACATAGGGTAGGTTCACCACAAGTCAGCCACATACCTTAATATGGTGTTAACCCTTTAAGGACAACATAGGGTAGGTTCACCACAAGTCAGCCACATACCTTAATATAGTGTTAACCCTTTAAGGACAACATAGGGTAGGTTCACCACAAGTCAGCCACATACCTTAATATGGTGTTAACCCTTTCAGGACAACATAGGGTAGGTTCACCCCAAGTCAGCCACATATGACAAGTCTACCACCCCTCGAGGAAGGACCAAAGTCAGTTTGTTGTTAAATGAACGTTTATATCTGGTAGAATAATATTGATTCAGCTATAGTTATTTTTTGGGGGGTTTGAAATCATATTGTTTTATTCACCCTGGAGAGGTGGCCGACTTGAGGTATGTGGCCAACCTCAATGCCCTCAAGCAACATGTGTTGTCATGATGGGCCAACGCAGCACTGGCATGTGGGTAGAGAGTGTTCATTTATTAGTTACAGGGGGGTGGTGGTGACATGAGTTTGACATGACTAATTAGGAGGTAGTGGGGCTGTTCCTTAATAACAGGGAGAGTCATATTAGTACCTTGAGCATTTAACAATTGCCTCATACCATCGGTAGCATACTAATATAGGTCTGGAATACTGCAAAACATTCATAAGGGATATGTATTACCTCAGGATAATCATAGATAAAATATCAATCAATCATATATACGGTTTGGCACCTACTAGTACTACGGTAAACAGCAAATACGTGTATATATCAGGTTTGCATCAGAGGAATCTGACTGTGTTACTCGGCAGGGGGAGTCACTGTGTAAGTAGACTACCCCCACAGCCTGCACAGTTAATCACAGGGGTACATATTAGTATCCGTGTATGCACTGTCGACAAATGGGTTATGGCCAATTGCCATTATACACTGTGTAACCGACATGCCCATAGATAACCTGCTTTATGTAACAGACTGCTTGTATATTGGATGCTTTGGTATTCCAGACAGTATGGTACAGCTGCCAGCCAAGGCTTAACCCTTTAAGGACATGTGTCGCTAAAAGATGACATTTGTCGTCACGATGTAGCAATGCAGCCCTGGCAAGTGACTCACTGTTGCTGTATTGGTGCATGATGCCGGCCCTATGGTAGTGTCTTAACCCCGTAGAGTCGGCATAGTGCTTGAATGCAGCACTGGTGAGTTACTCACCAGGGCTGCATTAATGCACTACGCCTTCTTTAAAGAGTTCATAGGCCCTGTTATGTATTGCATGTCCATAAGGTTCAATTTTGTATTTAATACTGGACAGTGGAGCAATTGGCACTGCTCATAGCGTAACTCTGTTGTAATGTTCTGACAACTGGTTAGAAAATTGAAAGGGTTGAATTAAGGAGAGTTGGGGGGTTCCAAAACCACCACTGCATGAACATTTGTCAAATGCCACCTTAAGCAACTTAAATGCCATTATGGCCTTTCAGGGAGATTTACATGGTATTTCTGAGCTTAAAGCTGCTTAAAGTGTTCCTTTAAGGCATCTTAAATATGCTTAAATGCAAACATTTATGCAATCCACCTAAAGTTCAGATTGGATTTGTGGGTATTGATAAACTAACTGACACAAAACTATGGTACTGTTATTGTTTCGAGGCATTTTATTAAGAAGTAGTTACCCTGTTCCATGCAAGGTAAGGTATCTTTGAATTCTGTCGTTCGTTATAAATCTATATCTATCCAACATTTTTATATTCATCAACCAACTCGATGGCCAATGAACAGTTTCGCTTTTAGGTAACTCTTAAACTCGTATTAATAATAATGTGTTTATGGAAAAGTTTTTAGGTACAAAAAGAAACAGCTAAAGACTTTTCACAAGCAAGTTGCATGAGAGATTCTAGTTGAACCATATTTTTACTGGTCACCCCTGCATATTGCAACATAAAACACCAATGCAATGTGGCCGAGAGAATGGCCACTTGAGGTGGACAATAGGCATTAGCAGTCTATTGTGAATTAGTCCCCTCCCCTCTCCAACCCCAGCCATTATGGAAATTAGCCACCCCATACACATACCATGTAGGTATCGAACTGCCTTTATTGACATTAGCTCGGGAAGCGGGGAGTGTACACGAGCGACAAGGTTCGCGGTATGGACAGGAAATAATAAAACAATACTCGGCCGTTTAGTGAATGACCCATTCCCATGCTAGCCACACAAAGGGCCAACATTAACCCACAGAATGCGCACGCATCCGAATCGGCTACTTAGTGATGGGGAATGTTACCAGGTGGCGCGCGGGTAGCTTTATGCAGCGCTGGTGCTCTTATAGACATTGTTGGGTTAAGGTATGGGGTGGGAGGGGATGGTGGTGGGATTGTGCTCATGGGGATGAGCTGTGTAGGGGATATACGAGGATTAGGGATATTTCTAAGGGCAGAGTAGCAGGAGGGATTAGCAGTGTAGGGTAGGGGAGTCAAGGAGAAGCATGTGGTACAGTGTACTGAAGACACGGTTGCACAGTTATGAACAGCTTTTACCCACGACGTTTTGCTAAAATGTGTATTCCACCAATGTCAGTTGGGCGGAATTTCGACATCTGATAAAAGTCTATATATGCAGTATTCCACTGATGGAATTGGCCGTGATTCTGTCTGTCGGACAAGATTCTCCCATAAGTTTAACATTATAGACTTTTATCGGATGACGAAATTTCAGCCGATTGACGTTGGTGGAATACATGCTTATAATGTCAAACCTATGGATGAATCTCGTCCGACCGATGGAATCACGGCATATTCTGTCAGTGGAATATTCACTTAACATGAAATATTGCAACACATGTATTTGCTTAAATGGCTGAATGATACCAGTATGGTATTAGTACCAGGTTTACATAAGCCCCAGTGCTATTCAGGGGTAAAAGTGACAGGGTGCGATGCTATTGCATGTACAGACATAATTAAAGCCTTTTGTACCATCTTAAATCTTTTACTTAACACAGCGCTTGCATTTGTATAGTCATGAAACTTACCTAGGACCATTTGGACTGTATTAATAGCAATGTACTACATTTATTAAGTTCAAGATTACCAAATAAAGTTAAGATGCAGGCACTTTAAGGTTAAAGTTGCATAGACTGTATACAATTCAGACTCGTGTATTTACAATTGCGGACAATACAGGATAAATATTCACATTGCACATATTTTCACGGATTTTAAAATTGGCAATAATATGTACAGCGTGAAAATATCTACGTTTACAGTAACCCCTCTACACTTGTAAAGTGTCCATCCCAGAACACCCTCTGTATGACCCCTAGATACAGACCTGAGTGGCTACAGCACCACTGAGTGGACAGATAAACACTTGCTGATAACAACACTGTGGGGCTAAACACTGAGGGTGATTACCACAGATAACACCACAGCAGGCACCCTGCTGACCTGACCAGAGAGTTTTGGCTCAGTACCTATGCTTCACCCTAAGAAATGGGTACTGTAAATGTAGATATGTTTGCGTGTATACATTTTCGCGGATTTGCTAAAAAGAAGTACAATCGCATGCGGATTTGAGTTCATGGATTTTGAAATATGGTAGTTATATAACTATATAACCTATACTGTATATGTAGTCATGCTGTACAAAATATATACGAAATAAGATACGTTTACAGTATTTGTATATCATGTATAGTCAAATTGGATTGGATGCATTCAATGTGACAATGTGATTCAACGTGCATGCAAACTAAAAGAACGCAACAGATCCATTGGCAATCAAGGGTTCATACTCTTTTCTGTGTTTTTAACAGTCATCCTATTTTTGAGCTCACAATGGAATCTATAGGAATCTAGTGAGATTCAGTGTAATGTGAGGCCCATTTTCCATTAGCCTGCATTCAGACTGCATTCATGCACCATTACGACAGAGGGCATGATGCATGAATGCATTATGTCATCCTTAAAAGGTTAACCATGTTTTGGGCATACATCAGATACGCTTGCTGTGTGTTTATTGGAAGGCATATATTCCTGTGTACAATTATTGTTAGTTCATCGCTCATTAACATACATCCAAACAAAATAGCTAGTACATGTCAGACAATGTCGCCAAAACTAAACTCTCTATAGAATTTATCACAGGCTTGGCTCTTTCTGCAGAGTCCAGCATCACCAGACTCACACAGCACAATGCTGGACTCTCCCTCCAGAGTCAAGTCTAGACTTTGAAAGGTGAGTGCAGTATTGCAATAGCGTTGCCAGACTTGCAGGATATCTGGCAATGCTATTGCAATACTGTACTTCCTTCAAAGTCAGGCAATGCTGGACTCTAGATGGAGTGTACTGGCTGACTCTCACTTTTACCTATGTCTTCACAATGTCGGGTCATGGTTGCAAGTGTATACATGTCCATATACATCAGCCAGCCAAAGTCAACATTCCTAATTACTATTGACCGCAATGTTGAAACATCTATTTGGGTCTAGCCACTCCCTCTATATATCAGACTACTGATACTGACATACATGATATTGGTCAGTTCCACTGAAGGTGATCTTGGTATTGCATGTGCAAATCACACAGCTATACTGAAGGCACATGCAATCAGAAAGATTTCATTCCTGGGATGGTAGCTCACATTTTCTGATAGCTTTGGCTCATACGAGGCCAATGGAACCACTGAGAGTCATTCTCATTGCCAATCCTGACTGTGTTTTCATCAAAATTGCGATGAGAACAATATTTACACGACCTTTCAATAGCATAGATCTGTTAAAGATCACATCAAATAATGACATATAATTATCCACTCAAATCTACCAAACTTCCTGCTTCTTCAATTGCTGTCTCTTTTTATACTCACACACCTTGTGAGATGCCAAGTCCCGATAGTGAAGAAACCGTCGAGGACAGATACACACAAATCACTGCATGCATGTTGGCATTCAAGCATAGTTAATTCCAGGAAATGCCACATGATGCTGCTAGGATATCTTTATGACCTTTCTGTAACATTTACATGGCATTTGCTGAACGTAAAGCTGCTTAAAGAGTGACTTTAAGTTATAAAGTTGTGCTTAAATGCCAACATTCATGCGGTGTAGTGAGTACATTAGAATTATACAGCTGTAGCACCATGTATAGCAGTAGGCAGTACAGTTCACACACTTTGTAAGGGACAATGTTCAATCAGCGCTCTGCTACCCGCCAAGTCGTGTCGGCTAATCGATGCAACCATTGATTTTCTGTGAATACTGCACATTTGATTGGTCTCTTAATGCCCCTGCCAACGGTGTCCAGATAGGGCCGGAGGAGGACCTCTGGGAGCTGTTGTACTATAATGTTATGGTTATAACTACCAGGAAGTCCCAGTGATGGTCACATTTACTCAAATTACCACATGCCATACACTCATTTCATCAGTGGTTTACAGTAGATGGCGTTAGTGTCGACCTGGGTAGTGCATGGTTAGGGATTAGCCCCTGTAGCAGGCTGCTCTACAGGGGCGCCACCTGGTGAAACATGGCTGATGAAACAAATGTATAGCTTGTCATCGTTAGTTGTGTGAGCTGCTTCACAAATCTTTGAATAGGCACTTGTATCTGGTATTAGCCCTTTAATCCTTTAAGAATGGCATGATAGTCGTCATGATGCATGCAGCCCTGGTGAGTAACTCACTAGTACTGCACTCAGGCATCGTGCCGACCTTATGAGGTTGATACACTCCCTAAGGGTCAGCATGATGCACCAATACAAGTCACACGCCGGGCTGAATTTGGGCATCATGAAGACAAATGTCAGATGTTAGCAACATCCGTCCTCAAAGTGTTAAGGAACATGCCATGATGCACCAATGCAGTGCTAGCATACTGCTGCCCTTCAAGGTATAACATTAGCATTATATGATGGGTTTTGACTGGACTTTTCCATCGGATTTACCTTGGATACTCTAAAAAGGCCAAAAAGATTATGTAACTGCTTTAGCCCTGCATATTTTTACTGTTCTATAGAGTGTACATATGACTATAATTATAACATGACTATAATTAATCATCTATTTATCATTTCTCTTTGCAGTGGGCCCGGTAAGGACCCGAAACCTATCCGATGAGGAGAACCTTCTTCAGACCCTGTTCTCGGACTACAACCCGTCGGCTCGTCCCGTCATGAACTCTTCTAAAACTGTCATGGTGTCCATCCAGTTCTCTCTCATGCACCTTAAAGACCTGGTAAGGCTGAAGATTTCTCGATGGTTTGAAGTATTTATTTAGTAATAACTTATCCCAGACACTTGGCAAGGGATAGTGTCTTTATTTTTTTCAAATACAAGATTCGTTATGCTTAAATATAGGAAGGGCCGTATTCAATGCACCCCATTGAATACAATGGGCCGTATTCAATGGGCTAAGAAATAGTTGTCTATCCTTCATTAAATGCTTCAAATAAAAAGAATAAATGCAACTGCCATCTGTATTAATACCTCTCTGCGTATTTCACTCATGGGGGCTGGGGCATATCCCATGCACTCAGACTTCAGCTTCGTGTGATCCTGCCCCAGCCCCTACTCGTGAAATACAGCAGAGACGGTATCAATGGGCTCTGGCATTTGTCTATGTAACCTCCATGCACTATTCCCTTGTCCTAGCCTGACCCCATATTGGTTTTACAACTCCAAGGCCATAGTACATTGTGAACCACATACCTGGGTGAGCTGCAGTCCACTGTCGCTTGTACCCTATCTCTGCCCGAACCTACGACAGTAGGAGCTCTTCTCTGAAAGAAGAGGGGAAAACGAGCACTACTTTCCTGCTCTCCTGTCGGCATCCCACACTGCTAAACTACCTACTCAAATATATGGACTCCTGGACTATTTTTTTCCCCCAATAAAATGGCTGATAGTTCTGTAATTCTTTATTTGTTTCTCCATGAACTACTTTGAAAAGTATTGTGTATGTGAGTTTTGAGGTTGATCAGCCATATTTGGGCAGAGATAAAAGTAGTAAATAAAAGTGAGGTTTGGAGAGTGGTCAACTGTATGGATCACCATTGTTATGGATTAAGTGGCGGTTATTGCATTTCATCCCAATAAATGTCACTTTATACAGCTAATATGACATTTCTCCCAACCCCAATCCCTCCCTCCAGCACCAAACCTCTCACCCTCCCACTCTTTATTTACGACCTCTGTGCTTTCATTAGAAAAAACATGCACATAACTCACCCGTAATCCCATACATCATTTTGTATCTGCCAACGGACGCCATCTTTTTTTTAATGCACGCATTGCTCACCAGGGGGCCAATAAAGCGGATGTAGAAGATTTCCCAGATGCGGAAGTTCCCTTGGTTACAGGCGCCTTTGCGCATGGGCAGAGTTTGCATGGTGCTGGTTCTGCTGGTGCCCCAAAGATGTGCTGGTTATGAAGTATGATACATAAAGGGACCAGCGGAATCTTTCAACTTTTGTCTCAGCAGTGTTAGCTGAATTTCAGAGTGTTTCTTTTTCTACAGGGAGCTTGTCTTAGAAGACAGATGGGAGAAGTATCCTAATTAATGGATTATGCTTATGATGAAAGGCTTTAGTAATATTCTAGAAATATTACAGAACAGCATGACTGTTTCATTAAAAAGTAACTTGACCAAACATGGAAATAGCAGTTCCCTGAATTGAAGAGATGAATTATTGCTGTCTTGTCTCCTTTAAGCAAAGGGTATTTGAATAAGCACTGATAGTCTCCAATAATCAGCAGGAGTACAGTAACCCTGAAATGAATGTACTCAAAACTGTGCTCAATTAAGAGCGGGACACATATAAGTGCTGGTAGTATAGTAATGTAGTATTGGGCACTTAATCCTTTAAGGACAGATGTCGCTAAAAGATGAATTTGTCATCATGATGCACCAATGTAGCCAAAGTGAGTAACTCGCTGGGGCTGCATTGGTGCATCATATCAACCCTCTGGGAGTGTCTCAACCCCATAGGGCCAGCACTGATTGCAGCACTGGCGAATTACTCACCCGGGCTGCATTCATGAGTCATGATGACAAAGGGCATGATGCATTAATGCATTAAGGCATCATGCCATGCTTAAGCAAGCCAGCGTAGTATAGAAATAACATGAAAGCCAAAGAAAGAGTTACAGTATCCTCCCTTCAGAAACCTGCAATTTTCCAGAACACTGGAACTCATCTCAGTAGTTCATCCTTCAAATGATCAGGGAGATGGAGTGGGATTATTTTTTCAGACAAACTGTTTTTGCTAGAAAATATGTGGTAGAAATTGATTGCTCACTTGAATTGAGGAGCGAAACGCGTTACTCGATCCCCGTGTTTCGTCTTCCCATTGCCTTCCCCGTTGGCAAACTACAAAAATAACGACTGGAAAATAAATCTTCAGGGACAGCCGATATGGACACGTTTGGAGCATTAGGGTAACATGCTTCCATTTGGTTTTCGGTGACATAAATTCCAATTTTCTGTAATTAATTTCAAGTGGTAAAGTCTTTGGTTAATTCTGTTTTATGACTTGGCATGATGGCGATGGTGTCTTTGGGCCTCCTTAAAATGTAGCAGTGATAAATGCAGTTGGAATTAAAACTTCTGAAGCGAAGGTCCCAAGAGTTAGGTTAGGCAAAAAGAATAAAAGTATGTTTTAAGTAACATGCTGAGAATCTCTAGGGTGGGTACGTCCGATTTATCTTTAGATACATGTATAATAATTCTAGCAAGCCTCTGCAGATACCTTAAATCAACCGGAAAAGGCTAAAGCAGAAATATGCAAATCTCTTCAGAATTACATTTAAAAAAACGTAGGGCTGGCATAGTATTGATAAACACTGCCGGTGACCTGAAACAAACTTTTTTTTTCATTTGGCCTCAGAGCGCCTTCCATCTTGGCATTATTTTCTATTTCCTTCTTTACTTCCAAGGAAGGGAAAATTAATTACCAATCTGCTCAGTGACAGAAACCACAAATTAAGGGCCTTTTCCATTAAAAGTGTTTTACCTTGCATCATTTCATTCAGTCAATGCAAAATGTCACTGATCATACATACAATGATATTGTCTTGTGTAAGTTCATAAGTGCTTTTTAGTTCACCACCGTACCCCGGAAAATCGAAGGGTTTTGGAAGGCGAATACAAGAACTGTTTTTTTTGTTCTTTTCTTCTTATTTCTGCACTACAGCCAGTCGCTTATCAATTTTAATACTACTGTACCTTGGCGCTCATATGATACTGGCCTCTTTTCAGAGCCATGTTTTAGTACATGAAACCAAAACAGACAATAACCACAGCCAATAGCGAAATGGCTGTTTTAAAATTCGTTTTATAATTACGATGTATAACTGTTATCTATCTATTCCGATAGGAAATACAAAGCACTGACTTCCCCCCAATGACATCAGTTTGACGAACTTGGGATGCTTTTAGCAGATATAAATACTCCTTAGTAACATTAAATCCTAGAATATTTAACTTGCTTTTTTATTCAGAAAGCAGTGGAAAATAGACCATCATAGCAAGATCCCTCCCCCAGGCATATAACCCTATCCTTCAACGCTATCTCGCGGTCTCAGGCCTTGACCGGGCTTCTTAAAGAACCCCCCAGAATTCCCTGGGGCTACATCAGTACTTCCGGTGTCCACTTCCGGTCACGTGATCAGAGCCAGTTCCGGTCTCATGATGGCCAGTCCCCCAGAAATAACATTGATTTTCGGCGACAGACTCTGGGGAAGGATGGTTAGGCGCTAGGGTGGAATTAAAGGGAAAATGGACTGCCATAGAAAAGTCGAGTTCAAAAACTGTAATATGACAGATAGCAGTTGGGCGAGAAAGGCAGTTCATATAATTCCATCCAGTAATATGTCTTATATTTTTTCTCTGCAATCTTACTTAACGGTGTGACTGACATTTTGAAAGCATTATCTTCTTGCAGCGGTCCAGAATTCAAACCATACTTGTATAATAAGATTTCGGTATTGATTGAAATCTTTTTTTAATGAAATTATTTAATTTAAGGAACAAAACGCAAACGGTACTGGCATCTGTGGAATACCTCAGGAACTAAACTGTTTTCAGTATAGTAGTGTGCTCATGCATGGATGTTTAACAGTATATACATGTTTATGCAGGGTGCCTTTCATGGCGTTTGAGGGGTCTGGAACCCCCACCTCTTCGTTTTCTAGAAAAAAATACATTTTGATCTGCAGACTTGCAATGCGATTCAATTCAGTTTATTACTGGAACCGTTTTTTTTTCTCAAATAGCTGGGTTCGCCTGTGCCTATAGCTTATGGGACAGGTGCTACCGTAGTAGCTTGAATAAGCACATGGGTCTCTAATAAGCGCAGGTCTTGAATAAGCGTAGGGTAAATGAAGGTATTGAAATGTAAATTCAGGTATTTTTGTATCTTGAATAAGCGCAGGTCTTGCATAAGTGCAGGGTAAATGGTACCATCGAAATTAATAAGCGCAGGTGCGCTTATTCAAGCCAATACGGTACATGATTTACCTCGTTAATTCATAGCACAATGCAGGAACTTGGTTCATGTGTAAACCACCAGGTGGCACCACCACTGTACTAACCCATGCCGTAACGTCTACGTCTTTGTTTCAGAACGTCATCAGCCAGGTTCTCACCACCACAGGGCTCCTTATCATGGTAAGTCTCCACCACTAGTCCTTTCCACTGTTTCATTCCCGACCCCCTTCTCTGTACTTTCAGAATGTTGTCAACCAAGTGCTTACTACGACGGGTTTGCTGATCATGGTAAGTGTGGCCGCAATGCGGTAACAGCACTTCAAGCCTGCATAGCACTAAGGAATTGTGTATAACATAGGGGTGACCTACTGGTAATTATGTATTAGATAAACTCCTATTTCTTCAGGTTATGTGGTACTGTAAAACCTCGCGTATAAGCCTAATTTGCCTATAAGCCGCACCCGACTTTGGCCCGATCCTATAAGCCGCACCAGAGATCAGATTAAATGGTGAATTTTAGTATTGTACCATAGTAGAAAAACTCTCTATAAGCCGGCCGCACCCTGACCATGGGCCGATTCTATAAGCCATACCGCCGATCTGGTTCGTGTACTAGCAGTGGCTTAATACGCAAGGCTCTACAGTATATGTAAAACCACATAACATGATATACAAAATTAACCCTTGTTAGACGCCAGAACCCACTTGGCGCCATGTTATAAGGAAACCCGTTGTTGGCCTATGTTCTTCAGAGATTGAAATAAGCATGTGTATATTGATATTATAAAGACATAATGTATTATAAACAATCTATTTGATATGCCTTATTATCTAGTACCCTTGCATGTATTCTCGATAGTCTTCCTTCTTTTATGGAAATTCATGGAATAGAATCAGCAAATTACTTCAAAGTACATGGGTTTATTGTACCAACCTCTGGAGAAGGCAGGCTTTGGTTTCCAAAGTTACCATAGTCACCCCTATCAGCCTACTGTTTGGGCACCTATGAGGGCCACATTATCAGTCAATTTTTATAGTTTGTAATAAGTTGATGTTCATTATATTGTAGCAGGCAGCGCAGACTGCTGTGTTATTTGTATACCTATTCTATGTGCAGTGACCGTGACGGTTTCATAACAAGTTACATAATCATCTACACCAGGTGGCTCTGGTGGTGTGGTCAGGTGACCCCCACAGGCCTGTATATAAGGTGACTGCTTCCCCATTGGAAGCCAGTCAGGTTTGGGACTGTCGTGACATGACCACCCTGTGCTCACGGGCTTAACTCTATGCTATAGGGTTGCCCCACTGTATTATAGTGATCTGATCTGATCCCTGTATAGCTGATGGCTATACTTGTCATTATAATACTCCAGAGTTACCCTTTTTAATAAAGTCGCCGTATATTAAAGTCTAATTTACCTTGTCCGGTGTTTGATTCTCATGCGTTACACTCGTAGTACTCGACCAACTACATTGGTGCCGTGACCATTTGATCGAACCGACCGTGATAAGGTATTAAATAGGCTTATAGTGTATGGATTACCTATACGATATTGTCAGCTCGTTCAGCGGCAGGACTAAAACCCCTGCTGAGGAACGTGAGGAGGCCGTACAAAATGTTCGGTTCTTCACGGGCAAATCAAATAGGGGGGAGAGCCGGGCAGCCTTGGAGGTGCCCGGTGACGACCTCTCCCAAGGAGCAATAGGTGATCCTATTGTGGAGGCTTTTGCCGGAGGTGAGGACGGAGAGCAATCTCCGGTCCCAGGACCCTTTGATATCAGCCCCAGGAGATCGTTGGACTCCCTCTCCACGAACCTTTTCTGCCCCGAGGGTCAGAAAATACCGGGCAGAGAGACGCGTTCTCTCGGCCTAGCTCCCGTCGGTTCCACACCGACGGTAGCGGATCCTTCATTGGATCCAAACACGTCGGTCTTTTCTGATGGTGCCACTACCACACCCGAGGGTGTGGTTAGGGGCAGACCGTCGGGAAAAACTGACGTGGCGGGAAAGGCTCCTGTAACTATGAACTTGCCCGCCGTAGAGGAACCATCCAGCTTACCGTTGGATACAACTCTACAGGCTGACATGGGGATCGGGACAAAGAAGCCTGAACTGCAGGACCTCAAAGAGGCCCGGAGGGAACTTACTTCCATCAAACAAACTAGGAATTTATTCCTTAGGGAAGTTGATGAGAAGAAAAGGTTCCTTCTGGAACTCCAAGAGGAGATGGCCTCTCAGAAGGCTGAGGTTGATAAACTTTTGCGACAGAGGGTGTCTGGTGAATGTGAGGTGGCAAGCTTGAATACCTTGGGAAAGGATTTGAGCACGCAGCTCCAGTTAGCCAGGCGGGACCTCGAAAGCTTAAAGCAAACCAACCTTGAGCTAAAAGAGAAGTCAGAACAGGTACCACCACCAACTCCGGTGGTACCACCGGTCGTAACTACACCTAATTTGTACACATCGGTGACACCTTCTGGTGTCCCGACGGTAGTACATACTACGGTCCCTAGTATGACACCTCAGATGGGGGCGAGCTACTTACAGACTCCGGTCTGTGGTGGCGCCTTTGGGGGTTCAGAAACACCTCCAGGGTACACCCACCCATCTACTGGTTCAACGATGTTGAACCAGCAGCAGACCTTGGTCTCGGTTCCAGTACCGAAGCCCAGAGCTAGACAGGGTTTAACCCCTGTCCAGCGGGCTAAGTACGACAGGAACCCGGCCATAGAGAAGCTGGGGACAGACATCGTCCCGCGGGACATCGATGATTTGGATGAACGGTATGCTCCTTTCAACTTTGGGGAGACCAAACATCCAGATGCAGCCCGTCAAAAGGCCATCGATATTCCGCCTTTCACAGGGTCACCACCCTGGAGAAAGTACAAAGTTCGGTTCAAGGCTATTGTGGAGAGCAATCGCTGGAACAATCAGCAAGCGCTGGTTGCTCTGAAGCAAGCACTCTGCAACGGGCCAGGTGAACCAGCCCTCTTGGCATTTGAACAAGTGAAGGTCAAAACCTTGAGCTCACTTGAAGAGACTGCTGAATGGGCGATTGGGAAGATTGGTGAGCATGACCCAAGGACTCAGTTGCTCAAGCGTGTACAACGCAAGGACGAGCATCTGAGATCCTACGGATTTGCTTTACAGGAACTGATATCCGAGTGTTATCAGGGATGTAGACCCGACACACCCACTGTCATCCAGGAGTTAACCTCCAGGTTTGTCAATGGGGTCAGGGACACTAATCTCCAAGCATATCTGCGGGAAAAATGGCAGCCGGACTTGTCTCTGGCTGACCTGTTTGACCATGCAGATGTGTATGAAACCAAACAGGCTGTTTTTCCAAGTGGCGGTGTGGCGGCATCCCCATCTGTAGCCCCGAAAGGAGCTCAGGTGACGGAGGCTGCTACAAAGCCACCAAAGGAAAAACAGCCCGCCTCTAAGGAGGTGGCGGCAGTGACGTCTGAAAGGGACATGGAAAAACTGATTGAGGGTTTGTTGCGGAAGCACTTGGAAAAGAGCCCCGCGTCCACTTCTGACTCTGGAAGGAGAAAGAGAAAGAAGAAGGACACAAAACCTCAGCCATGTCGACGCTGTCAGGAGATGGGTCATTGGGCTAGCGAATGCAAAGCCCCTGAACCTGTTGCTGCTAAAACCGAAAAGGAGACGGAAAACTGAATGGGGCCCATCCTTTTGGCGAGGATGGCGCCCCCACAGTTAGCCATGCCTGTAAGGGTTTAGTAGACGGTGTTAACACTTCCATGAACCAAGGCCGCGCAGAGGCAGAAGGGTCTGATCAACCTGTAAGCGTCTGGCAAGGCGGGGCTGGCAAGGACAAACGGAATCCTAAGGATTCTGTAGTCGCTGGCTTAGAGGAGTCTTGGTTAGAATCGATTGCCCAGAGCAGTGCGATTCAAGACTCCCCGAGCGACCCATGTTGGGATTACCTCCTGACAAAAGGGGTTGCTATGGATGGAGGGGACAGGCCGATGCTGACCTCTGAGTGTGTTCCTTTACGGGGACAACGTTGGTACCTGAGTCTGGTTATTTCCGGGACGCGTGGTGAATTTTTGGTCGACACGGGTGCATCTCACACCCTGGTTGATCGTAAATTCATGGCCCGTCTTTGCAACCAGCCCGATGCTCCGCTACTAGGAGTAAAGGCTCGGACTGCTACGGGAGATAGTATGCAGACTTATGGCAGAACTGTAAAACCTATGTTGGTGGATGGCAAGACATACTGGATATGTCCAACCATCACCGACATCACTGATGATGGCATCCTGGGGATGGACTTTGCTGCTCTTTACGGAGTGACAATGAACACCGCAACAGGCCGACTTCAGATTAAACATCCTTATAAACAATCTGTACAGTGCGTTTTAAGGAATGGTTCTTCTGTGGCGTCAGTGGCACAGGACACAAAGCTAGCACCGGGACATGTTTCAGATGTCCTAGTCAGCTGCGTGGGAGTGCAGGCCAAACGGCCGGGAATGTTTGAACCAGAAGATCAAAAGCTCGCCGAGCTAGGTCTTGCTGGCTATCATACTTACCTGGCCAACGCTCGTTGGGGGGTGATACCAATCTGTAACTCGAGTAGTAGAGAAGTCACTCTACGAAAGGGGACACCTATTGGTAACACTACGCGAGCATATGGTGTTGATTCGCTGACTACGGATTTTGTGGACGTAGGTCTGGTTGCTGGATATCCTGCCCATGAGGATGCCCTAGCAAACTCCAGCCTACCGAAACATCTAAGATCCCTGTTGTGTGAGTCACACCTAGATACCCTGGAGAGCGAAATGGTGGCGCATGAGCTGTCAGAATTCTCTGACGCTTTTGCGCAACCAGGAGATCCTCTGGGGCGTACCGACACGGTACAACACCGGGTTGATACTGGGGACGCGCTTCCCAGTAGAATTCCCTACCGTCGGTTACCCATGGCTAAAAAAAGTGCTATGGAGGCTGAGGTAGAAAAGATGTTGGATGAAGATGTGATTCAACCTAGCGAGAGTCCATGGTCAAGTCCTGTGGTGATGGTCACCAAGAAGGATGGTTCCTGTCGATTTTGCATCGACTATAGGAAGTTGAACGGACTCACTAGGAAGAATGCATATCCTCTACCTCGGATAGATGAATGTGTGGAATCTCTGGGTGGGGCGAAATGGTTCTGTACACTAGATTTACAATCTGGTTATTGGCAGATCGGCATGGACCCCCGGGACCGAGAAAAAACTGCATTTTCTACCCATATGGGACTATTTGAGTTCAACGTCATGCCATTTGGGCTATGCAATGCCCCGGCAACCTTTGAGGCAATGATGGAAACCATGTTACGGGGTTTACTTTGGAAAAAGTGCCTAGTTTACTTGGACGACATCATCGTCTTCGGGGGTTCTGTGGAGGAAACTCTACAGAACCTCCAAGCTGTGCTGAAACGCATCTTATCATATGGTCTGAAATTGAAACCTTCAAAGTGCAAGCTTTTTAGGAAATCAGTTGAATACCTAGGTAGAATTGTTTCTGAACATGGCATCATGGCTGATCCTCATAAGATCGAAGTGGTACAGAACTGGCCTCGTCCGATGGACACGTAGGAGATACGCTCTTTCATCGGGTTTTGTTCATACTACAGAGATTTTATACCTGGATTCTCGATAGTCGCAGCTCCCTTACAAGAGCTGATGATTGGAGAGAAGAAGGCTAAGGCTAAGATAGTCTGGTCTCCAGCCGCAGAACAGTCTTTCAGTGAGTTAAAGAGACTCTTCTTAGAAACACCTGTTTTGCACTACCCTGCACCTGTTGGTAAGTTCATCTTGGACACTGATGCTTCTAATACAAGTATTGGTGCTGCCTTGTCGCAGATCCAGGATGGGCGAGAAGTGCCGCTGGCATTTTCGTCCAACAGTTTAAGCAAAACACAACGTAACTACTGCACAACCAAGCGTGAACTCTTGGCAGTGGTGGTTTACACAAAAAAGTACAGACATTTCCTATATGGTGGGAATTATCTCGTACGGACGGATCATTCATCTCTGCAGTGGCTCCTTAACTTCAAGGACGCTGAGGGGATGATGGGTAGATGGTTGAACCACCTCTCTGAGTTTGGCATGACGAATGAGCATATCATACACAGGAGTGGAGTAGATCATGTGAATGCGGACAGCCTGTCCCGCTATCCTATCCGGAACTGTCACCGTGTAGACTGCCGAGACTGTGGGTCTCACAATGCAGTGATTGCGTCTGTGGGTGCGAAAGTTCCTAACTGGACGTTGAATCACTTGAAGGATGAGCAGCTTGCGGATCCGGCTATTTCGAGGGTGTACTCCTTGAAGTTGTTGGGCCAGTCCAAGCCTGTTCGCCCCGCACTTTCGCTGGAATGTAAAGAAGTTAGACAACTGTTAGCGCAGTGGGATAATCTTTTTATACGGAACAGTGTATTGTGCCGCTGGAGGGTGCAACCTGGCAGGAAGAGAACAGCTCAGTCTGTAGTGCCTTTGTCACTCAGACTACAGTTGCTCAATTACTGTCATGGCCACCGAACTTCAGCACACTTTGGCAGACAACGAACTGAGGCAAAGATTAAGAGTAGATATTACTGGCCTGGTATGACTTTGGACATACGGCGTTGGGTGAAGCAATGTCCCCAATGCTGTTTATCAAAGCCTGGACCTGGTATCGGTAAACTACCTCTAAGTCAAGAGCTATTCGGTGTTCGGTTTGCCCGGATCGCTGTTGATATCATTAGTGGTTTCAACACGACCCCCCGTGGGAATACCTGTATGATGGTGGTACAGGACTACTATACCAAGTACGTCCAAGTATATCCGTTGGTAAATCATACAGCTGTTACCTGCGCTGAAGCACTTTTCGAGAATTGGATCCTCACGTGGGGAGGTCCTTTAATGCTTCACTCCGACCAGGGTCGTGAGTTTGAATCTCGACTGTGGGCAGAACTGTGTAGTAAAATACACATCTGCAAGACGCATACGAACCCCTATCGACCACAATCGGACGGTATGGTGGAACGTTTCAATCGGACGTTGATCCAATGTCTCACGACAATGGTTAATGAGCATCGAGATGATTGGGATGAGCACGCTCGCTATATCTCTCATGCTTACAACGCTACCGAACATGCGTCGACGGGCTGTACGCCCAACATGCTCGTAATGGGTGAAGACATAGTCATGCCGAGTGACATGGTCTATGGCGTGCAGGGACACCAGCTCGAGCAACCCTGCACAGTAATGTTTGTAGAGTCATTGCGGCAATCATTACGCGAGTCCTATGGAGTAGTAAGGGACAACTTGGAAAAATCTGCTACTTTGCAGAAGGTGGGCTATGACACGGGCCTTAAACTCCGCCAATTTAAGGTGGGGGATAAGGTCGCGAGGTTTAGCACACCTAATTCCAAAGTCAAGACCCTGTACTCTTGGGATGGACCGCATACGGTAACTATGGTGGTTAGTGAAACTACTGTGGTGATCCGTTTGAAAAAGGGAACATTGACCAAATCACATGTGGCAAGACTCAGACCTTGGTATGGGGTGCCATATGTAGATGACGACAATGAGGCCCTAGGCGCTGACACTGGTCCAGTGAAAGCGCCGACCGACCCTGTGCCACCAATGGTACCTAAGGTAAAACCGACGGTTGAACCAACGGTACCAACAGTGGCACGACGACGGGGTCGTCCGAGGAAAATACCGATTGAACCACAGCCGTGTGTTACCAAGCCCAAGCGTGGTAGGCCTCGTAAAAAAAGGCCGGCTACGCGCAAGGGGCTGACCGTAGACGCCGGTAAACATAGTAGTTCGGTACCACCGGTACCGCAACCGCTAGACTTACCGATAGAAGGTCTACGGAGGAGCGCACGTGTTCGAGAGCGAGAAAAGAATGTGTAAACGTTTTTTTCTTACCTTGTTGACGACAAATAGCTGTTGGCTTGATTATATTTCCCTGGACTATTGAGTACTGGGGCGGGGGTCTCCGTTCCCGGTACACGATCACCAAAACACAACGAGAAGCAGAGGGCTATCCGGTGTTGGTTATCCGTTGGAGGTAGAAAAGCACATGTTCGGGGCGGGTGACTGGCTTTGCCGGCTAATTCTAAGTAAGGGATTAGCTTTGATCACATATCGCTGAGAAGCATGCTGCTGTATCATATCCTCCAACGCTGGTACACTATCACCGTATTTCCCTGTGGCGCTGCCACAAAGAGTATGTGTGGGATGCGACGAATGTATCGTCAAATACCACACAGGAGGAGGTCTCACCTGGTTGTTGATGACAACCAGGGTGATGACCAGCAGTCGACTGGGGCGTCAACCCAGCCTTCTGGCCCTCCACAGCAGGAGGCTCACTCATCACCTCCACAGGTGGGTGAGGATGGTGCCTCTGTGTCCGACCACGGGGATGCTGAAGGGCTCGGGTGTTACCCTTGTAGCCTGGAGACATGCCTCGATTTGATGCTGCTTTCTCTGAGCTCTTGGCCGCTGGCTTTGAGCTCTTCAGAGAGAAGTTGGCAGTCAACTCAAGTAGACTGCTTTGGTATCAAGGCACCCAAGTAGGATGGTACTACTTCAGCAACCTCTGGTTGTTGGGAGTGGAGGCCATTCCACAGGGTGTGGTACGGACGGCTGAACGTGCCAGACTGCTTGCCAAGAGTGAGCGGAATCTGGATTAAGATCACGCCTTTGATAAAGGCAATGATCACCCAGCTCGAGTCCCGACTGAATACTTGTGACGCCAGGTTGTTTGGGAAGTTCGGGCTAAAGCTAACAGATTGGGAGAGGGCTGGTTTCCCAGACCTCAGGACAGTTTTGGGGCTGCCACCAAGGCCGCCATCATTACTGACCACCCCAATACTGTCGGCTCAGCCTCCTCGGTACGATGCTCCCTTTGCATTTTTGGGCAGCATACGGCCTAGAGGCTGGTGGAGGGGTATCTGTGACCCCTGCTACCCCGAGTACTTCCTCGGTGGCAGCAGGTGATGGCCTCTCCTCTCAGGTGGTGACTAGTGTAGTTTGCGCTGCACCTGTCCCACCTGAGAAAAGCCCTGATAAGGTGAGAAAGCCGGCTGGTGGTGTCCCTCTAGACACCTAAAGTCGTGCCTTATCAGGCCCTCTGGGGAGCACTGTTCCGCTCCTCGGAGGTAAAACTAAACCAACATCGCTACCCGCTACCCGAGAGACGCAAACCGACAGTGGAGTCGCTACCGACTCCTGAAGGAAGCAAACCGATGGTACTACCGTGGCTACCCTAGGCCACAACCGTCGGTCATCAACGACTCTAACGCTGGCCGGGGCTACCGATCCTGTGGTCATTTGTTATTGACCTATGAACTTTTAAGGATCGCCTTCCTGTGATATAATTATATATGGAGGCATGGACCTACCTTTTTATACTTTATTTCACAAGAGATGATATTACACTATACCAGTGTAGGACTCTATTCATCTCTACCACCATGAACTGCTAGGTACTGGAGTACCAACCCTAATAAGGATGACGATTTATCCCACCTTATTTAGGATTTGCATTTATGGATTTTATATATAAACTATTCTTCACCAGAGGAAGTGGGAACTACTATAGTTCCATTATTTATATATAAGGACACTAACTCCACACGGATTCGCACCATTGCTGAACGTAGTAGGTGATGTGTTGAGTTTCCAAAGTGGTTATTGGTGCCTTGTTTTAGTAACTGATACTAGTCAAGGACTATCAGTTGGACAGTTTCTATATCATGTGCCTACGGGACTATGGTTTTTACAAAGACTATATTGTTGATATAAACTGTTATGTGCATGTTAACTTGTATGTTCATGTATGTATGCCTGTTTTAACTATGAGTAAAAATGTTACTTGTTGCTAAATAGATATACGTGGTATAAATGTATCTAAGAGGTATTATTATTATAATTCCAACCCTACCTACATTCTAAAGGGGGGTAGTGTAGCAGGCAGCGCAGACTGCTGTGTTATTTGTATACCTATTCTATGTGCAGTGACCGTGACGGTTTCATAACAAGTTACATAATCATCTACACCAGGTGGCTCTGGTGGTGTGGTCAGGTGACCCCCACAGGCCTGTATATAAGGTGACTGCTTCCCCATTGGAAGCCAGTCAGGTTTGGGACTGTCGTGACATGACCACCCTGTGCTCACGGGCTTAACTCTATGCTATAGGGTTGCCCCACTGTATTATAGTGATCTGATCTGATCCCTGTATAGCTGATGGCTATACTTGTCATTATAATACTCCAGAGTTACCCTTTTTAATAAAGTCGCCGTATATTAAAGTCTAATTTACCTTGTCCGGTGTTTGATTCTCATGCGTTACACTCGTAGTACTCGACCAACTACAATATTATATTGTAATTAATTGTTGACTAATGCCCCTATGTCATTGAAATGCCGCCAACATGGGGAAATATTCCTGTACTAGAAGGTAATAATAATCACCAGTTTAGAAATATTTAGAGGACCAATAGCAAGATCACTTTAAGGAAACAGGACGATATGCTGGGTGTGTGTAGGGGGGGTATCCCGATTGTAGAAAAGATGGCTGAAGAAACAACTGACATTGGACACTGTAATGGACATGATAATTTTAGTGTTGTTTTGTGAACAATTATCCCTCACAATCAAACCGGATAAAATGATGTTAACACATACAAATATTGTTCGATTTCTCTATGAATCTCTTTTATGGCATTCAGAATAAACTTACCCCTTAGATTATACAATATGTACTGATATTTATAGGTATTTCGATATTTAACCCCTGAAATAATATAAATTTAATATTTTGGCTCATGCACTTTTGACATTCTTACATTTAACCACTAACCCACCAAATTTAACACTACCCCTATTAACACTCTAACCTACCATGTTAGGATCCACTAGGGCTGCCCGGCTAGGTAAGTCATACAAGGCTTTGAGGACCACACTCGACCGTTTGAGGACAAGCCAGGGTGAAGCTGCCTTATATAGGAGGCTCCCAGGTCAGCTGACCCTTGTCCAGCACCTAGCATACCCCCCCCCCCACCCCTACACTGAGTGCTGGGGTGGAGGGTTGTCTAACCCAGACCCCCTCTCTCACCTGAAGACCACCACTACTGGTACAGGAGGGGGCAGGGGGTTATGGTTAGCAGAGGCAGGCCTCATGCTTACACACTGCCCTGTATGTATATGTCACACACAGGGAGACTCTCTGGGGGGTTTTGGGAGATATGACATTTTCTGATATCTCTGAGTGGATTTAAACCAGGTAAACGGTTTCGACACTAGTCTCATCAGGAGTTTTGTGGCTGGTAGGGGGGGTGCTATTAAGTTGTGTTTTTTATCACACTTTTATAGTACCCTGTGTCTGGAGGAGTCTAAATATAGACTGGCTCCCCACTCCTTACCAGTGAGTGGTTGAACCTGAGTTTAAGTGATCTTTTATCAGCAACTCAGGACACATGCTAGTTATCATTTCAACATGATATGGTGCCAATTTTTTTAAGTGATTAGAAAAATAATAAAACTTGTCCTGGTCGTATGGGGGAAGCACCAGTATAAAACTGATGTGTTCAAAATTATTTTGAGTCACACAGGTTTAGCTCTTTAGTCCATATTTGGGCTCAAGTGCGAGTGGGACATAACCCAACCTGTGTAAACGGTACAATCTTGTTTTCTCCATTGAGGCCTTGATGACACAAAAATAATTGTTAGGATCCACAGATAATGTTAGTTAGTTTTTGCAGGATTGGGAAGGATATGTCTAGCTACTCTACCCACTCTGCATGTGGCAGCCATCTTTGTCTTACTCGGAATCCCTGCAGCAGCTATTTTGTTTTACTCAGAGTCCTCTCATAGCAGCCATTTTGTTTTACACCACGTCCTCTTGGCGGCCATCTTTCTTTCGCATACCATCTTGGCTTTTTTTTGGCAATTTAAACTGCAGTCTTAAACTCCCTTTGATGCATGACCTAATGGAAACACATAGAATGAGGTCCTCCATGTTCATTTCTGCAGTCTACCACCAGGTGGCCACTGACCCTGGTTAGTGGATGAAGCTGCATCCTGTGCTATGAGTTTCTATGGTCTGTAAATGTTAACAGCTCTGCATACAACTTATTCTATCAATTTTAAGTGTTACTCAATATCTGTAATGTGCCCTCTAAACAATGTAATACTTGGAGAGGAAACAAACATAAGATACACTATCCAGAGAATGAATTAATTGTATAGGTTTCTATAGAGCAGTGGCCCTGTTAAGCTGCTATTACTGCCCTGCCATCTAGCAGTATAAGGCATGAAACAGCCCTGGTGGATTTCCCCATTGAGATACTTGGGTAATGGTTAGGCTGTCAGCCTTGAGAGTGAAAGTTTCCTAGAGGAGATGAGAAATGCCTGTCCAGTGGGTGCTGTGAGGGTGACTGAAGATGCCCTGAGAGTAGGCACCTGTGTGTACTAAAAGTTGGGTCCTGCAGATGCATTGCCATGGGGGAAAATGTACTCAAAGGGACATTTCTCTAGAACTGGGGACATTTCTCTAGAACCCTAAGAAGTTATTCCCTTCTTTAAACGTATGGATAAGCCCAGCAAATCCCTTCTTGTAAATGTCTGATTGTGTATCAATATGAGATGACCAGATTTACAGCGGCATTCTCTCCAATGATCTACGACCTGTTCTTTAGAACTGCTACAGTAACAGTAAGAAACCCACCTGCTGTTTTTCATTTCAAATTATACATAATATGATCCTGGATAAATATCTGAATATAAGACTTTTTCTAGCAAAAACAACTCAATAAGTCTCAGAAGATGGTAGTAGTAGCACATTTTGAAAAAGGAATACCTTAAAACCTTGTGTATAAGGCCAAAAAAAAGAGGTGTGTTTCAGGTTACATGGTCTAAAAATCCAGGGTCGGATTTTTTTTTTTTTTTTTAATTTTTTTTTTTACTCTAGCCTGAAAAGTACCCAGAAATAGACTCACGAACTACAATGCCGACTCGCCGACGACCACCTCGACTCGTGAACTATCAGAGCGACTCTTAAATAGCCCTAAAATGACCCAAAATATTTTTTCAAAATTGCATAAAAATGTCTAGGGTCGGCCCTTTTTTGCTAGGTAGGGTCGGGTAACCTGAAACACACCTTTTTTTTATTTGGCCTAAGCCGTGGCTAGTACGCGAGTCAGATTGCTGGTGCAGCTTACAGGATGGGCACAGAGTCCAGGTGCGGCTTATACACGAGTTTTTGCTCCTATAGAACAGTACACAATTCACATTTATCAGATGGCCAGTATGGCTTATAGGATCGGCCTAAAGTCGGGGTGAGGCTTATGTAGGCCTATACACGAGTTAGGATTTTACGGTAGTAGATTCTCCGCTTGACTTCAGACTTCATTGAGTCGATGCCATTCTGTCAAGCCACGGCAAATAGTCGGTTCCTTCATTAGTCTAAAAAGCCACTTAATTAGTTCTCGATTATGCCGCAATTAGTTCATATCGAGTCCTAATTTAGTGGTGAAGGTTTCCCCATTTCCATGATAATCACGTTATTATTCACCAAACCTCAGTGGTAATGGAGTTAAATGATTGATGACTTATCATTAGCATGAAAAGACTTTAATAAAATAATAATTCCATGTTGAATGATGAGATATCGTTACCCATATCAGATTCTACTTCCACATGGTATCAGACCTATGTTTGGGACACTGTTGGTCCAATTCTTTATTATATATGGTTCCAAAGTTGTAAATTATCCAACAATGGCTATTCAGAGTCATGGTGGCTTAAGATCAGCCTGGAGAGAAAGATCACTTTGGTTCCAATTTGAATAATAATGAGGTTGTAATTAGATTTTGGGGTGTTTTGGTTTTAACAGGATTAGTCCTGTTTCATGAATTTCAAAGTTCAGACATGAGATATCACCCTTCTTTAAATATGGGCTATTCGTCCAACGCCAGGGTATTTGAACTAATATTCATCCAATATAAGCATATTTGAGACAACCAACGTTAGCTCAATGTCAGGATATTTGAGCCAACGGTGCTGCAATTTCTCTGCTCCACCAAAAACTATTTTCTCAAATGCATCATCGCATTTTCTTGCTTTTTGCTCATCTGGTGATTCTTTATAATATCTGAGTAATATCAAGAAGCTTTTTGTCACCTTTTTGCAGTGCAGACCATAATCACTTCACCTAAGGGCTGACTTTTATAAAATGTCTCCTGAACCCAAATATATAGCGCTAGTTGCTTCAACCAATTCTATGTCTCCTGACCCGCAATATGCATCATCAGTCGCTTTAACCAATTCTATGTTTCTTGATCCCCAATATGTCGCTACCACCAAGGCCAAAAAATTAATAAAAACGTAAGTTTCAGGTAACATGTGGAGAAGGTCTAGCGTCGGTAGGACGTGTTTTTTTTTTTATTTCTTTTTAAACACAGAAGTACCAGCCAATTTCTGTGTAGAACCTAAAACTGAAAAAAAGGTGTAAGATTATGAAAATTTCTTCAAAATTGCATAAAACAATGTAGGGTCGGGCCCTGTTTTACTAGGCTCGGTCGGGTGACCTGAAACAAACCTTCTTTTTTTTTTTGGCCCAATTATCGATATAATAATATCAATGATGATTAGGAGGAATATTTTTAAATATTCTCCCCATTGCCTTCCGTGTACAGGAGTGGACTGATGAGAGACTGACGTGGACACCTGGCGAACACAACAACCTGACCGAGATTATTATCGAGGCTAAGGCCATGTGGAGACCCGAGTTTGCTGTTATTAATGGGTAAGTTTATGTTGAGTTGAATTGAGTTGAGAATTTATTTATTTATCCTGGAACATTAATGCATTTAAATGAAGGGCCTAAAGGTGGTATCTGGTGACACATACCTGATGGTATTGGCATTTGAGGGATTAATAATTCTTATAAATTTTGAATAAAAAGTGTTATGGCCATCTGGCCTACATTCTTATTAGTTGGGTTGTTAGGGGAGATGGAAAGGAGAGATGTTAGTTACCTATGATATAGTCTTGGAGGTTGTTATAATTATCTAACAAGGTGGTTTATATTATGAAGAGTCAAATATACTTTTCACACTGCGATGTGGCTTTTAGACAATGTTTGAGTTCCAAATTTACGTAAGAGTCCTTTTCTTAAGAGAGATTGCTGGCGTTAAATAAAATAGTTTTGTTCAGGTAAATCGACCAACCCTACTTTTTGGCACAACCCCATATTTCTTGCGCTTTTTTGAACAATAAGTTTTTTAAACTGTCGACCTACCCTTTGGTAATGTTACCTGAACACAATTATTTCTTCCTTGCCTCTGTGCGGGAGAGTCCTTGCCCGACATCCTCTGAAAGGAAGTCGGGCAACACTGGACTCTCTCTGAAGGGAGTATTTTGGCGACATGACTGACTCATCGGCGAAACTCAAGGTGGCACCATTTTGCCTGTGTGCATAAGTACACCTCTGCTTTTCTGTCTCAGGGTTATCCCCTTATCAATCATATCTATTAAATCATTACAGCTGCATTAAGAAATCTATCACTGCTTAGACAATTTATTTCAACCATTATTTTATATTGGAAGCTTCTATAAATGTTCCCCAGAATGCACTTCACTTTATGCAAATTAGATGATCGATCACGTGATTTGAGAAGCCAATAGAAAGCACATTCTCTCCGCAATGAGGCTTTAACACGATTACCTTGGAAGCTTCCTACACAAAGTAATTTAATTAAGACGCTGAGATGCTCAGCTATTATGGGTTACGGCGGTTGGAATAGGTGCTTTTTTGAAGGAAGGAGCAATATCGCAAAATCATTTCAGATGCTTGTATACCGCATGTAAAAAATTTGATGTAACAAGCACCATGTATACTTATAATATACTTATCATTTTATTAGTTAAGAGTTAAATTTTCTCCAGATTTATGCATATACTATATTATGTTGTTTTACTATGTGGTTTTTTTGATAGTTCAAATATCAACGTCTACAGAACTGTTCAAAGTTAGGGGAACGTTACTTGTAGCAATGCGTGTACAGGCCTTTTCGCTTATAGAGGGTGAAATAATATTGATCCTATCTCAAGAGGTTAAACATATTTTGGCTCACACCCACTAAATTCTCCATACCACAGTGTTATTAAGAAAATAACCACTCAGTGATAATTATATAACTTCTTTTTTTTTGGTTTTCAGAGCTGAGAAAATCTACGAAGACTACAACCAGTTCCGGGCTGTCATCACCAATGAGGGGCGCATTCATTGGGAGCCCGGCGGTGTCTTCAGAACCATGTGTGAAATCGATATCACTTACTATCCGTTTGACGAGCAAAGGTGTGAGCTCACGTTTGGAGCCTGGTCCTACCACACTTCCAAAATGAACCTCACGAACTCCTCCGAGGCCATCAACCTCGACTCTTATAAAACCAACGGCGAGTGGGAAATCTACAAAACGGAAGCTCAGAGGAATGAGTTCTTCTACGAGTGCTGCCCAAATGAGCGCTTTGCCAACGTCGCCTTTGTTATATATCTACGGCGACGTCATACATTCTACGTCATGAATGTGATTCTGCCCAGTATAATGACATCAGTGCTGCTGTTATCGGTGTTTTTCTGTACGCCGGCGCAGAAAGTGCAGATAGGCGTTGTAGTGCTCCTCTCCTTCCGTATCTTCCTGCTCAACGTCTCGGGTAACATACCCAAGACTTCGGACCACATACCATTATTAGGTAAGGCCACTGTCAACATTGATTTCATTGAAATTTGAAATTTCAATTTTAGATTTTAATTTTAAATTTTAAATTTTAATTCTAAATAATATTTTTTTAGAAGACAACAATAACTGAGATGTGATAAGGTCTGCATTTAATCACTCCAGTGTCTTACCCTCCACATCTATAGTAGTTATTGATATTTATTTATTGATATTCATTATATCTGCATGCCCAAAGGGTCGACTAGATTTATTAGGTTAAAAACTCCTTCTTAATTCATGAATTCACTACGATATTGAAAATAGATAATAAAACATACCTGAATAAAATCTCTGACAAAGTATATTCAAAAAACATTCTCTAGAAATGAAATTACATTAATGTATGACCTCTAGCTAATCCTTGTGTCAATCTTGATCCTATTGATATCATAAGGCCAAATTTTAAAAAAAAAGGTTTGTTTCAGGTCACCCGACCGACCCTAGCAAAACATGGCCGACCCTACATTTTTTGTCCAATTTTGAAGAAAATTTGATATTTTTGCACTTTTTGGGTCATTTTTAGAGGGAGGATGGTTAGTACTTTCATGTTAAAAATATAAAATAAGATAAACTAAATATCTGACCTACCGACCATAGTCTTTCTTCCCATGTTACCTGAGACATACCTGTTATTTTATTTGGCCTTATGAAAAAGAGGAAATTGCATCATGAAATAACCTGACATACTTTTCTCACTTGCAGGTATTTATTTGACTTGCACAATGGCCATCACTACCCTGTCCATGGTGCTCACGGTGTTCGTGCTTAACCTACATCATGTGTCTGACCGGCCCGTGCCGGGCTGGGCCAAGAGACTCGTTTTCGTTTACATCGCCCGGATGTTGGGCATGTGTTCTATAAGCGAGGCCCACTTCCTGGAGAAAGAGAAGCGTCGGAAGTCGTCACAGTCGCGCATGAACAGCCTCTACCGACGCCCTTCCGGTGCAGGAGAGGGTGATGGGGATGAACGCACGGCCATTATAGAGCTCCACAGTAGGGCGGTCAACGGTACGCCGGAAACTACCGCAGCCAAGTCTCACGAGAACACATCCTCCACCGCCTTCACCTTCAACAAACCCAGGGAGGAGGAGAAGGTGGAGGATTACGGCAAGGAGTGGAAGCGAATGGCGGAAGTGTTCGACCGCCTCTTCTTCTGGCTCTTCCTATTGGCGATACTCGTGTCGACCCTCGTGCTCTTCCACCCACTCACGAACTCGTACATGCGAAATGAGAGATGACCCTGTGAGGATGTCACTCCTGCTGAAGCACCATCAAAAACTGCTATAGTTACATCCCATTAATAATAGATTGGTTTACTCTTGATTGGTTTACCATTGATTGGTTTACCATTGATTGGTTTACCACTTACTTGGACTAGCCTCTTCACACTGATGTTGGTTGTTGTTCTAGCTCCTCCGCTCTTTGTTCAAGCCGTCATGTTCCGTGTATTATATATGGCAGTCTGCCTGGAATTAATGCTTGAATGATGATATGAGATCGTTGCTTGTAAATATGAGGTAAGGTTCTTCAGTTGATAAATTCCATTTCAAAGTACGAGAATAACTCAACTAGGCTGTTGTTGACCTAAGACAGCCAAGAAGAGGCATTACGAGAGGGACCATGCTAACGGATAATTACGGGGCAATAAGCGGACCGATGTAGAGGTCCATTTAGATTGAATGATTCCTAAATGATATGTTAACAATGCATTGAAACTGGGAAAATGTATATATCTGTATCCATATGGTATTATTTTTCATTTTGTCAACGTGTTTATTTTTGTTTTTGTTTCCTTTATTACAGTGTAAGAGAGTGGTGGCAAATTAGAGCCCCTTTAACGAGGGTTCATACCTATAAGGGACACATACATATATATACATTATATATACTATACAAATCTGACCCATCATTCCTTTTTCCTCCCCTTATACATGAACCTCTGTACTTATACAGTTGTGGTTTCTTAGTGAAGCGTGTTGGACCTTCTCTTCCACACGTGACCAAAATGACGTCACACAAGTGCATGAACTTATCACGTGACTGACCCAAGAGGTCATGTGACACAGTACCAGTTGTACTCAATAACCTTCAGTCGGTATACTGCTGTTGTAGAAGGTTTTCCTCGTGTTGTCTTGTCAATGTTGCTGTGTCGCTAATCAAGAAAATCCCCTAAATTATTATAAAAAAGTATTAAAAAAGATCGCGACGAAGGAGTATTCCAGTAAGGGCGTTTTTAACTTGTTTTAAAAAGAAGTTTCACTGGCCTTATTCTTTTTCATTCATTGTCTATATCAATGGATTTTTCATATCAAGAGAGCCTAGTAAATGGTTTAACTACCTTATTAATGATAATAATTCGGGAATGTTTTTATCAACATTCCCATATCTATATACTAATCTAACTTCAATAGTTTTACAAATAAATACAAGTTAATTATTAAAATCTTACTGGAATGGTGCTTCATATGGTTATAAATAGTGACCCAAGCATAACAATAGTTATCACCTTATCTGTAGCTCAATTGTGGCCAATGATTTATGTTTTCTCTCATTATACCAATTGATCAGTGGTTTCTTTAAGTTTCTGGTGATGAGATATTGAGAGAGAACATTGTCACCAGTCTTTGTTATACAGAAATAGTTCATTTAAACATATATAGGCCGTAGTGGTGTACTTTACCTGATGTGTGGTCTGTGAGGCTTAACCATTGAGTGACCAAAATGTACAAGGTTACCAGCTCTGATCAGTACAAGCTGCATCGGTCCAGTCATAAGGACATGTTGATGATTAAAGGGCCTGGGTTCGAGTCCTGTCACTGATAAAACACTTTTCATCTGGTACCTTTACATAGGTGTAAGAATAGGCACAGATGGAGTTTGGTTGTTTTCCCTTATAGACATTTATGAAATAGGGTTATGCAAGTATGTACTCATGTTATTTTATCACTGTTATACTCATGTAGGGGATTACTGATGTGATGAAGCCTTAATATCTAGCTGATTAAACTGTGGTGGTACTGCCTAGGTGAGATGTGTCTGAAATTTTGTATATATATATTCTCCATTAGGGAACATTAAGCCTACATTTTCATATCTTTGTGAACTCAAACATTCATGATATGAAGACCAAGCTATAAAAGAAAGTTCCCTTCGTATTTAAAATGAGTCGAATATTATTGATGAACTTATCATTTCCCAGTTGTATTTGTTGCATCAAAAGGAGGCTACGTCATTGTATGGTAAAATTTAGACACGCGTTGTTCTAGATATGTTCGTTAGACCCCGATAGCACGACACCAAATCCTCTATCCTGCCCGTGGAGCTTCTATGGCTCCTTATATAAACATTGTTGTGACCTGCAGCCTCCCTGTTTCCTATACCCTTTTCATGTATACGCAAGCAATAAATTCATGTGCATGATATGACTAATGTAATGCAGACAGAAATCTCTGAGGGGATCTTCCACCATACCTGATTAAAGATTAGTCCAATTTAGGCCCCACTTTTAGAATGCACTTCATTTTAGATATGATTTTTGTCCTTTTCTTGATTCCAATCAAAAACCTGTCCAATGATATTAAACATATTTGATAGCATCGGACTAATCAAAGTGTCAACTGGATGCAAATTGGTCACAAATGGGTTTTGGTGGAAGATCCACTTTATCGACATATTATTTTTAGTCCTGCACAGTGAAGGTTTGTAATATTACGATAACAGCTCAATTTTGATCGGTCATTTAGTTAACCAGCTGAATTTGACTTTGTGGCTTTTTCAGTTTATTCCAGTCAGATCATCATGCCAATATCAATCACACTTTTTCTTTGTAATCTCTTGCTTTAGAATGTACCTTTTTAGTTTGCTTCAACCTACTTATAAGCTCGATGAAGAGGGAGAGTACACATGACAATTTATCAAACAGAAAGTAATAAGCTCTCTAGTTGCAATATAAAGGATTTATTGAACTGGGTATTATAAAGTGTATGTGTTTATGTAAGTGCAAGTATTATGCAAGTAAACCTTCCAGATATTCGATCCATTTTGATTTCACATTACAGTACTTGTAGTGTATGTAAGCTCGTTGCGGTATTTGATGTGTAAAATACCTTTTTGTAATAATCAAAGAGCCTTGTGGCTCATGATCCTTCACAAATACAACATCTTATGCGTTCCAAATAAATAAAAAGTATATATCTATATTATATTTATATGGCTTGTAAAATTGGTGATTCTGTGTCACTTTCTAAGCAAAGGTATTTGTGATTCTATGCGGTTCCCAAATTATTTACTGGAAAGACTCTATCAAATGTTTTGCTTTGAAATTGGATTGATGTATAGAATTTCTTGAGAAAGAACAAGATTAGAATTTAATGGACTGGTATGAATATAATATATGTATATATGGTGTTTATGAAAAGCCAAAGTTGCATTAAGAATGATGATATAACTTGGTTCTCCATTTATATTTTTAATTTCCCTTGACCTGTACATATATAAAACATGTGAATAAAGAGTGTGATTTCTACAACATTATGTCAATTCTTTAATCAACAACTCAAGGACCTGTGGATTAAAGAAAACCCTGAGTATAGATCGATCCCGTACCTTTCCAAAAAGTCATCGGCCAAATTCCTTCCGATTTAGGTTAAAAAAACATCAACTGTTATCCATTTACTTTTGGACTTCTCTACTTAAGTAATCCCCTGCAATTTGAAAATAACATCTCAACTCCTATACATGGTGTTCTCGTTAGTATTGTTGTAAATTCTTGAAAAAAAATCAATCATAACTAATTGTTAGGTCGAAAAGTAAAGCTAGAGTAAAATGCAATGAAAGATGGCCATTGAAAGCCAAAGATTACCACAAGTAGAAATCAGAGTTAGGAGATTGAGAGTGGATGATAAGGGGGCATAATTAGAGAAGTTAAACCGGAGCTTTTGTCTCCCCCCCCCCGTCCTCCCCTCGACCCATATCTAAATGCAAAGCTATTGGGTTATCTATGAATAGAGATAAATACTGCAAGGGAATGACCACAGTTATAAAGGGGATTGTCGTAGGTTGCACTACACTAAATTAGCGATAGGTGGTGAGAGGGGCGCACTTGCAGTCCCACCCCGGGGGTTGACTCAAATTCTTTTTACCGGGATGTGTGGTCATAGGTTTGAACACCTGACCCATATATGCGCCTGCTGATGTCCAGAAAAATCACCCATATTGGTGTAAATTCTGTAGAAAGTATACCCAAATTGGTGCATTGAATATTGGAAAACAGAACATTTATTCAATAATCTGGGTGCTTTCATTAATATCAAATATAAATTGCACAATTCCTTATTGGTGTAACAGTGTTTTCACATTTATGCCCACAACAAATAGGTTGGGGGGGGGGGGGGGATTTACTCACCAAGGTGCTAAATGCTTTGTTAGGGGACTAGCTTTGTCTTACTCCTCTTTGAGCTGCAGGCAGGAGAGGGGGGCAATCCAAATATTACATCCATAATGGAACTGAAGCCTGAAAACATACCCATATAGGTGCACACCACTCCACTCCCTAGAGGCTGAAAAATGACCCATTTCACGCTAATTCATGACCACACATCCCGGTAGGTTTGGGGCTGAGTCAACCCCTCGGGAGTCCCACACAGTAAGGTGGTGTCCAAACTTTATCGGTCTAAATTCAGGAGTGGGTATGTAAACAAGACATCAAATTAATCCTTAGAGTGTATACTAATTGATTCCAATGGTATTTAAAATGGAATTTGATGTTTGACTGATCTGGTAGGGTGAAAATGAATTATGGAAATATCCCAAATCTGTCATTGCAGAACTAGGGAAATTTGGTATGGCCCCACTAAAAGGCCTGTACAAAGATCTCATGGACGTAAATATTTGGAAGAATATAAGAAATTAGCAGTGGCTAAGCCCTATGGACAGTATGGGTATTTATTTTTTCAGATACGCTAGATAGACCTATAGTGTGAGAATATTCAGTCTAGTGCAACCTGTGCACACCTTACACCAGGTAAGTAAAGGTAGAGGGCAGCACTGTACTTCTGCAGTCTCTCACTGAGCTTAAGGCCTGTAGATGGCAGCACCAGTGGGAGCCACTCACACAGGACATACTAAAGTCTCTGTCTCTGTTCTTCTATATACTTTGATATAGCATAACACGCAATAACAACTACTGGGACATTTACAACCTTGACCTAATAGATACATCCTTCCTACAAAACATATTCAACAAAAATTAGCTACTGACCATGGAGTATTTAAACACTGATCTGTAGCGTAAAACCACCTGAATTTTGCCTGAATTTGCACTGAATAAATAGGATTTTTACTAATTCCCAATCTAGCCTTTGAAAAAATGTAAACTCACGAAGAATTCCTTTCCTCTTGGTTAATTAAACTTGGCAGACATTCAGCAGCATGTGTACAAGTTTTCATGAATTGGCCTAATTTCCAACTTAATTATTGACCATTCAGTGCTCCTACAGTATTCTCTTCCGACCACAATCGTATATGACTCTCAGTTTGCTGTAGAATTACCCTCAGACCTAAAGGTCTAGGGAACAGCTCAGTGACAGAAAGGTCAGACAAAGCTGTCAGTTTCCTTGAAAAAATATATGCAGTATACTTAAACGTGCTTGTTTTTAGGTATTTATCAATATGTTTATTTCTAGGGCACTGACCTGTATGGCTAAATGACCATGCAATGTCAAAATCTTCTTTTTCATGCAATAAGGTTGATTGAGACGTGTATTGCAAGTCACATGATCCCACTGGGGGGTTGCCAGAGGCAGGTTATTTATAAATGCTCTCGCCTCACAAAGTAGGGGCGCCCCCAGACCCACACAGTACTGTATTCGGCGTGATAAGCGCAGATCCATAAGCACACACACCCTTTTTTGGCCGATTTTATACCATGAATTTATCAAATTTTGATCCCAAACAACTTATTAACTACTAGAAGTATGTTTGAGAATTCACCAGGTCTAAGATAAAACCTGGGTACTGTGAACATATTTTATTTTGCACTGTACATATTTTTGCGGATTTCGCAGATTTAAAAAAAACATGTATGTACAATGTGAAAACGTATGCAGTGTAGTCATAGAACTACTATAATCCAAAAATCACGAATTCAAATACAGGTGAAAATTTATACAGGCAAAGATATCTACATTTACAGTAGACAGGTCACGTGGTTTGTGACATAGTATGAGTCGACGTCACAACCCATGTGACCGGCCTGCCGCTCCTTGATATAAGGCGGTCACTGCTGCGAATTTGTTTGCGATTTTGCTGCGAATGACACTCGTGCGTGTAAACACAGAGAAAACTTTCCAGCAGTGGATCTGCTGCTGCGAGTCCCTGCGACAACGTCGTAGCGAGAGGCGTGTGGCTGTGAGTAAATTCGCAGAAATCTAAAAGTTTTGATTTTAACAAGAGTACTCGCAAGGGTGTGTCATACGACTACATTGGCAGCAGACTCGTGGCAGTGGATCCCCGGCTATTGAAATGCAATATAACACACTGACTAATACAGTAAACACGATAGTAGTAAGGGAAGTCACAGAGGCCTCCTGTAGGGAAGCATCCATTAGGCCATTCAAAATATAAAACTTGTTTCTCATCAGGCAAAAAAAAAAAAAAGGTGTGTTTCAGGCAACATGGTCAAAATGTCTAGGGTAGGTAGGTCGGAATTTTTTTTTTTTTTTTTACATAGAGAGAGTACTAGGAATGAGTCGCGAATCGACAAATCAACGCCCGACTCTCCAGAATGACTCCACAATTCCTCCATTGACTAGGAATATCAAGAAGTTGTTGGATATACCTATTAGAAAGCCATTTCCTGATGTTAATCAATTATTCAGGCCTCTAATGTTACTGGGAGCTTGTTATTCTTGAAAGAATTAGGAAAAAATGAGGAAAAAAGTAACAAAAGTTTGTTTTTTTTTAAGAAAAAAAATCTCCAAAATTGGGAAAATAATGCTAGGGTCGGCCCTTTTTTGAATCTAGGGTCCTCTTTTTTTTTTGGCCTCACTTGCGGCTAAAAATATGTAGGGAGATTCAGACTTTTCGCTATCAATTTTCACATTTTGGTAATGTTAAAAATTGACACCTACACAATACCCCCCCCCCCTCCGCCTGTTTCACCATGTATGCACTGGGACTAACCCCTCCTCTCATATGTAGTACTCAAAACACATTTCCTCTCTATACTCCACCTGGGATTTAGACTGGTTTTGGTACTATTTTGTAATTAGGACAGGTGAGAAAACGAATTTCCTATACAGCCAGGTTCAAACGAATTTCCTGAACTTTGAGAAACTTTGTCAAATAAAAACTTATTCAACTCGACTAAAGATTTTGCTCAGAAACACAAATTACAAATATCCTAATTCTCTTCCCTATTAGAGTGTGTTTATTATCGTTTATATGTGAGTTCTTGGGGAAAAAAAGAGAAAACCTTCCTGGTGTTCCACGAGACATTGACATTGTGTTATAAATACAATGTTGAGTTGCATGTTCATGGTGTCACACCACTTGACTGAACTATTTTTAGCCTGCTCACATGCCCTAGACATGATGTGTAAAATAAGAGAGCAAAGCAGAATCATGAAAATAACCAGTTTGAAGTGTGCTTATATCATGGTTTCGATACCGACTAAGAGGATACACAGTGCATGGGGCAATTAGGGGTAGTCCCTTGTCGTTTTAGGCCACACAAAAAAGTGTTTCACTATCATGTTTGGGAAGGAAACTAGTATAGGGATGATGATTATTTCTCATTGTAAAGATTAAGTAAATTGACAGCATATTGATGTTGACGCTGCAGTACATCATTTCTGAACATTAGAAAAGGGCTATGGTAAAAAGTAATTCTTTTCATTTTGTTGAAAGAGGTTAGATTTTTAGCCCCTCGATTTAGAGGGGTTCATATTTTGGCGATCTCCCCATCCTCAAATGCACCAATCCGTCCTGTTTTTCGATTTAGGAAAACGACAGTGAAGTGATTCTCTTGAGGTGACAGGATTCTACAGAGGAAGGGGGGAGGGGGGAGCTGAAACAACTCTTCCTCGTGAACCTTAGCCGTTTAAGGACGGCATGGTACCTTAATGCATCATGCCCTTGGCCATCACGATGCTTGGATGCAGCCCTGGCGTGTTACTCACCGGGGCTGCTTTCAAGCACCAAACCAACCATGCGGGGTTGACACGCTCCTGAAGCGTCGGCATGATGCACCAATGCAGCTCACGGCCCGGCGAGTAAATGTCATATTTTAGCGACATGTGTCCTTAAAGGGTTAGTTAGCTATACCAGGACATGGACCAGAGTGGTTCCTATATAATTACAGTGTGACCATGTATACAGCATCAGTCGTTCTGCTCCTCCACTCACACTCACAGTATGCTGTCACTTACCATACGGTGTTACTGCCTTTGGGGCCTCATCGCCTTGAAATCATCACAAGCTGTAGGTATGTATACTCATCTCTTAACTGCCAGGTAGTTGGTCAACAAGCTGGATCAATTCTAAGAAAATTTCGATTTTGAGACATAATTATCAGTTGTACAAATTTTATCACTTTCGGCACGGCATGTCGCTAAAATGTGACATTTGTTGCTAAAATGTGACATTTGTTGCCAAAATATGACATTTGTCGCCATGACGCACCGACGCAGCCCTGGCGAGTGACTCGTCAGGGCTGCATTGATGCAGCATGACCACCCAGGGCCTGATGCAGTAAGGTATGATGCCGTCCTAAAAGGGTTAACATGTTTCCTCCTGTGACCTTAGAGCTGGTCCCCGTGGAGGAGAAGGCGACCTTGACCTTGAGGTGCCCGGGACAGGACTACCACCACCGGGGGTGGTACCAGGGCTATCTGGACTCCCATCCAGGCAATACACAACCCTTCTATAAACAGGTACACATAAATTTAACCCTTAACCCCACCGCAAACGGCATGTTTTGATCAGATGTCTCGATCATCTGATCGGATCAGAGCATATCAAACATGTTTGATATGCTCTGATCTGATCAGTGGGGGTCCCGCAAACAGCGCTCTCCTTGGTTACTGAACCAGACAGCTAATCCAAACACGCCGTTTGCGGTGGCCTTTACTGTAAAACCTTGTGTATAAAGCCGTACTCACGTATTAACCGCTCCCCAACTTAGACAAATCATATAAGACGCAGAAGGTTTTGATTTTGGCGACTTTAGTATTGTACCATAGCGGCAAAAACTTGCATATAAGCCGCACCCCACCCGTAGGCCAATCCCATTAGCCACACTGGCAATCTGACTCACGTACTAGCCGCAGCTTATACGCAAGGTTTTATGGTACTTACAGAAGCCGCCACGGGTCACCAAAAAATATATCCCTATATAAGATTTTAAAAATCACATTTCTATATCGTTCATGCAATTTCTCAAAATCAGTTTTTTGTTGCTTTTTGGCTCTCAAACATGAAAATCTTTGCTGTAAACTGTCAACATTGGCAGAGGAGGGTCACCCCCCCAAAAAAAAAAAACGTTTGAAATTATTTTTGGATCGTTTTTGCAATTTATCAAAAAACACTCTTTTTTTTCGTCAACATAAAAAATTGGTGCTGTCAACTGTAAACTTTATTAAAAACATAGCTTCCAACAGCAACAGTTGACACTGACAGCTGCGATTTTCGATATTGACACAAAAAAATGAATAATTTGGGAATTTTCATTACTTTTAAAAAGAATTCAAAAAAAGAATATTATTCTTGGGGTATTTTTTTGGGGGGGTGACCCTTGATGGCTTCCGTACTTAATGATGGCATAGCACTTTAATGCATAAGCATGTAGGATAACTTAACCCTTTACTGATGGCATAGCACAATTTCTTTTTAAAGTGGAATGTATTGAATAAATGTGTAAGCATTAAAGTTTATGCCCTTTTGTCAAGGTGCACAGTAGGTCACTCCATTTTCTTTCTGAAGCCTCCATAGGCCCTAATATTAAATACTCGATTGAAATTATAAACCAATGTTGTTCTTCAAATATAGACATTTCAGGGCTGAAAAAGTGTATATAAACAGAAGAATTGCGCCAGAAAACATGGGCTTGTATGGAATCCACCTTTCAAAAAGACAACTTCCTGGAGATGTTACGAATCTTCCCAACCCCACTGAATTTCAATGATAGCATTTAAATTAACAACTAATAATCTTAAATACTAGACAGAGATCCACGATGATCTGTCTGAATGACAGTTCCGTCTTGTGTGATATGATCCAAGGCACCACTCGCCGAGAAACCTGTCATTCAGACTGATCAGAGTGGATTTCAGTGTTTTCATGTAATTATTAATAAATTATAATTAAAATCGACATGGAAAGATTGGTTTCATAGCTATTCTTGTGATGTCCTCATGGAAAAACAGCCCGTGGAGAATGAGCACCAGTTTCTCCACGGGGTGTGGGGACTGTCCATTCTGGTACTTTAGCATAGTAATGAGGCACATCCGAATGTGATGCGACCCAAGGTCTCACGAGTGGAGAAACCAGGAGTTGAGACTGATTTGAGTGGATCTCTGTGTTTATTTCATGTGAAAATTGATCAATTCCATTTTAAAACAACATTTAAAGATTGGTTTCACAATTATATCATGAAGAATGGAGCTATGGAGATTGAGATTCAGTTTCTCCAAAGGGGTGTGGAAAACAGCCCTTCCCATACAAAACAATGGTAACTTTGTTTCTCCACATGAACTAAATGATAATTCTCTCACTTTCCATGACAGGTGCAGGGGTCTCAGCCGGTAGGTGTGGGTATGGTGGGACTGACCCTAGACAATGAGACGTTTGCACTGACCGTCCACCAGGTGGGGTTGCAGCAGGACGGTGCTAACTTCACCTGTAGGACATACGGGCATGACCTGGTGGAAGTCTACAACCACTCCACTCTAAACGTCTACAGTAAGACAACTTTATATTAGTTCACTTTTACCCTCTTTTTTCACAACCAAAAATAATTATCTCATTTCAAGAAAATAATGTTTTTAAATTATTTTTTTTCTTAAAACAAGTGGTTTGGCCGCCAGAAGAGTTTAATAGTCTTTTTTTTAATGAGATTATTAAATTGGGCTGTATTCCTTTTCTTTCTTAATCAATCTTGAGTAAATAATAAAAAAAAGTGTTGTACTAAACCTAGCTACCGTATTAAACGTAATAAGCGCCGTGAGTACCTAAAAAAATTATTTTGAGTGGAAAAATTTGGCCTCAAATATCCATTTTGATAAGTGTCCCATGGCTGTCGTATACAGACTACTGACCCACTCGCGTATGAGCCTAACTCACAGTAACAAAACAGGCGGAACAAATAAAAGAAATCTGGAAAAAATCCAAAAAGGGGGGGGGCTATTATTAGGGGGAGAGTGCATGCTTGTTACAAGGAATTTGGTATTCCACGTTGCCATAGCATTATCAAAATTCAGTATAGCCATCAAATACAGTAATGGATTTGCAAATTAATCACCGAAATGAGTTATTCAAATGGAGATAATTTCTTGAGATATTTGCTGTGGGAGAGAACGAAAAGGAAATGAGAAGAGAAGAGGGAATAAATGAGAAGAGAAGAATTTAAGTGATAACATGGAGAGTTGGTGGCAGGGGTGCAAAATAAATATTACTCTTTTATCGTGAAAAATCTAGTGCATTACGATACAAAATGGGGGCCAGTCGCAACGATTTAAGGGATGCCTCCACCAACGACCGTCCATCCGTCCATCCATAAAAAAAAACAGGGAAATGGATGGATTTGATGGACGGATGGACAAATCCAACTTCCACCAAGGACTGTCCGTCCATTCCGTCCATCAATTCATCCACTTTGTGGTCAAAAACTGGACGAATTGATGGACGGATTGGACGGATGGATTCCGTCCATCAATCTGTCCATCAATCCGTCCATCCCGTCCATCAAAGATCACCAGAAAATGGACGGATCTATAGAAAAATGGGCGGGCGGAAATGTCAACCTTTTTTTATATTTCCGTCCATCTATTTTTCCATCAGAAAAAAAAAATTTCCGTCCAGATGTGATGGACAGAATGGACGGATTGATGGACAAATTCCGTCCGTCCATTCCATCCATCAATCCGTCCAGTTTTAGACCCCAAACTGGACGGATTGATGGACGGAATGGACGGACGGTCGTTTGTGGAAGTGGGTTTTGTCCCTTAAGGGGACATAATTAATAGATTTTGCGCCCCACAGTGCTCATGGATGAAGTATTTTCGGGGCATTGTGCAAAAATCCACCAATTCCTGTTGTTAGATAATAACCACCTCCTTATGATATTCAAATGAATTTTAACATGCATTACTTCAAATGATTCCAGGCTCGATCCACTGTTTACACATAGTGATGTTATACTATTTAGTCATTTATGATTATGAGATACAATCTCTGGTGAAGGATATCGACTCAAGCCATTTGAGGCATGTTGTTGCACGTTACCACTCATTTTGGCTTAGCGATTTTCAGTCTTATAAAGCAATTAGCAATCCATGCAGAGGCACTTGAATTGTTTTGATTCATCGATTGATTGATATTTTTATTGGCTAGATCTAGAGAATACAGTTAGTTTTTCATCAATTAGTCAAGTCGCCTCCGGCAGAGGGTAGGGTAAAGGCACCCATTTCGGACGCTCCTGGACAAAAAGGAGGTCACCAACTTTAGCTGTTCAAATTAACCCCTCTAAACGATACAAAATTTGATATGGGTTGTTCTATTGGACGAACTATATCCAACAGCTCACTTCCCTGAGGGAATTGTAATAGATTTCATTTTATAAGTATTACTTAATTAACATCTAATATGTTGATGTTGAAAGATTGAACTGCACCTAGAGTCGGACACCTGAGGCCAGAAGTGATCCTCAAGTCGGACACCATGTTTTTTCATTGATTATTTATGTTATCATTATACAAAAGGCTACCTCCATTTCAATGGTAGATCTCTGAAACACATTGCTTTCCGTGAAATATAATTAGGTACCTTATCCATATATATTGTTCATTCTAAATATGGACAGTCATGTAAATGTACATATAGCTGTGAGATATGTAGATCTATATGTAAGAGAGAGATTCAACACTATATTTTAATGTTATCATTTAGTAAAGTAACTTCTATGGCAAATGGGATTAGTGTTCCTTTCTTTTTTTCTGCTAAATACAAAATGAGGAGAACCACATGAACTGCTAGCAGTGCTACTATTGAGTGTCCGACTTTAGGTACAAGTTGATACTGCTGTGAAGTCCCCTCTAATAGAGGATTGTGGGTAATATATCTTTATTTATTGATGTGAATCATTATAAGAGGTTCACATCTTGCTATCAATACGCTATTGAATAATATGACTATAATGTAACAGCCACAATTGACAGGAAAAGGAAATCAATCCTCCCCTTTCCTTGTGACTTTTATATTGCAAATATTGCAAAAACACCAAATGTTAAAGCAGTGATACAACCTTGTAGGAAGTGAGTAACATGTAATATGTTGTACTTACTAGAAATAGGAACAGCTGAATTTCCATATGTAGTTGACATGACAATTGAATTATATATATTAACTATATAACCAGAAGCCAAAGGTGTCCGACTCAAGGTAGCTGTCCGACTCAGGGTGCATCTACCCTATGGGGGAATTCAGTTTGATCATTACATCCCAGAATTAAGGCCGCTTTCACTTGTGGATGTTTTAGAACAACGGAGTTTTACTGGACGTCTAGTATTAGCATAATTCATACATTCAACCCATTTAGGCATTTCCCGATTCTGGATCTCTTCTGTTTTTGTTTCCATTGATCATGCACCAGAGGTTTTGGACCAGGGTATCACAACATAAAACCCTTTCAGGATGTTGTGGTTCCATGCTCATGTGCCGTCATGATGCAACAGCACTGCATTGGCAGGAACTAGTCGGCGCTGCATTGGTGCATCATGCTGACCGTGTGGGAGTGTACTGGTATCAAAGGGGTGGCATGATACATTCCTGTTAAACACTGGCGAGTTACTCGCTAGAGCTGCATGCATGGCCCATGACGACATAAGTCCTGAATAAGGACATAGTGCATTAACACGCTGACTGCCACCAAATGGTTAATTAATAATCACATAGAAACCGGAGGTGTCTCTGAAAACTGCAGTATATGCAGATACAGCTCTAGGGTAAATTATCCTTATTGTATGGAGAGTTATTCTTTTTGTAAATGTTCGGCGTTCGTTTTCTGTTGTCCTTTTCCTCATTTACTTTATAAATCGTAACTATATTTGTCATGCCCTTCCCAAGAAAATATTGCATTATATTCTTTTGAAAGACGTACGGCTATAACAAAAGTAGCAAAGTGCTATATTCCAATTAATGCACATTCGATAATAGTTGCAAAATAAGTGGGGGCTTCTATATCTAAAGTAAAAATCACCATAACCCATCATCATGATCATAATATTTAGATTTTAACAACGATTTCGCCACTTGCATTTTGAAGTCTACACACCCCACCCCATTCCACCCTGTTGTTAAATTCTGAAATCCAAATCGTTTATCATTAGAGCAAATCCATAACTTCCATACACAAAATAAACCGACATTTAATAACCTAAAGCAATATTTCAATTTATTTTTCAGTCCAGCCCCAAATAGAGATATCAGGCCTGGAGAACACGACCTTCAGGATGAACACCAAGGTCACGGTGGTGTGTAGCATAGAGAGGCTGTACCCCAAGCTGGCCCCTGACGCCTTCCTCATGTACTGGGGCGGCCACCTGGCCGAGGCTACAGAGATGGAGATTGACAATGACACCTTCAGGTACGAGGTCAGGATGACTAAGGTCCTCACCGCACAGGACGACCAGGTGGTAAGTGTGCAGCCAAGGGGAAAGGGGCCTCCAATGTGGATGTCAATTTTGAAATTAAGATCATGAGATTTGCAGTATTCAATTTATCCTATGAACATAAGAGCATTTAGGCCACTCAAAAAAATAAACTGGTTTCTCATCACTGCGGGCATCATACAAATCGTGATTTCGGGAAAACTTCTTTTTTTTTGAAGATTTTTAATGAAAAAAAAACTCAAAGAGTGATTAGCTGATTTTCTTATTTTACGTTGATTACACGGTCCATATAATTGCAATCCGGTATGTAAAGCTTGGAGGCCTTCATTCATCATCTAACATAATAAAGATAAAATATGTATAATTGTCACAAATGAATAGCTGTCCACCGACAGAAATCAAAACTTGTTAGGGCTGTGTTATAGTATACCATTGCATTTACCATGTTCTGCCCAGCAATCACAACACAACAACCTATAAACAATCATAGCCTTCAATCTCTTCCTACCTGCAAATCACAATAAGGGGACCAATAAAACTATAAAGCATGATGTCAAACACTCGGAAAATGGTTGATGAAACCAGTTGCAATGTTATTCCATAACTTTTAAAGATTTTATATTTCATTTACATAACATATTACACAGCATAGTTGTGTTCATAATGTCCATATGAATATGTGTGCAGCTTTTTAGATCATTCTGATGATTACAAATGCATACCAGGTCAAGGGACCCCTCTATGTAATAGTGACGGGTCCCCTGACCTATTCTGACCTGGTCTTCTCTATATTTAATACAATTACAAGTATAGGAATGATTTAAAAAGCTACACACATAGTTTATTTGAATGGACATCATGAACACTAATATTTTCTGTAAATGAAAAATAAAAATCGACCCCAAATTAGCTCCTAACCCAACTTTAACTGGTATTGTATCTTTAATGTGACTTGCGTGTTGCAGATGGTGAATTGTTCTGTGAGTCCTACCACGGGCCACCACGTGTCTGTAGTGAGGAGACTCACCATCCTGGGAGCCGACCGAGGTGAGAATACATTCTGTATGATGCCTTAATGCATCATGCCCTTGGTCGGCATGATGCATGAATGCAGCCCTGGCGAGTAACTCGCCAGGGCTGCATTCAAGCATCATGCCGACCTTATATGGTTGAGACATTCTCGAAGGGTTGGCATGATTTGACAGGAAATGACTTAATTCATAGGCAAGCATAATGCCTGATCATGTTCAGTATAAATAAAAGAAAATCAATCAATCAATGCGGCACCAGGGAGTTACTCGCTGGGGCCGAATTGGTGCAGCATGACGACAAATGTTTTAGTGCTGTGATAATAATGTGGCCTCAGGGATATACCCTGAATTTTGAAAAGATTTAAAGTAATTTTGATCCCTCACGACTCGAGCACAATGCTTTTCTGTCCTTCAATGTTTGGTGGACCGATCCTCACCCCTTCCCAGTGAAGGTAACTTTAATAGCTTGCAGCTCTGTCCATATATCTCATAGCCACTGTTAACATATTAAGCTAACAGTTGTAGCTGCAACATAGTTTTCTGATTTTAAACTTATTGTTTTGGCAGGTATTCCCACACTGTACCTGATAGTGGCAGGAGCGGGGGCAGGAGCCGCGGTTATCGTCATTCTGGTCGGTGTGTCCATCTGTTTTTGCAGATGTCGGAAAAGTGAGTAGGCCTATTAAACCTACCACTGCCAGATTTCTCTGTAGTTTTATTTAATAGAAATAATTAAAGATATCAAAAATTTAAATGATGTGTTGTCATAGCTACTCCGTGAACGTTCTTGCTAAACACAAATGAAATGTAAGATGTGTGAGAGGATGTCATAAACTTTCATATGATACCAAACTTGGGGTGCTTCAACTAGGGCTTGAAAATATTCTTATCAATTCTGAGTAATATTTTTCCATTCAGCTCAGTAGATAAGGTACTCTGGCCGCTATATAAATATAGAAAGCACAAGAATACCGTAAATTCTCGTGTAGAAGCCACGCCTAGTACGAGGGTCAGATCATCAGTGCGGCTTATAGGATCGGTCCAGGGTCAGGGTGCGGCTTATAAGCGAGTTTTAGCCACTATGGTATAGTACTAAAATTACCATAATCAAATTGCCAGTGTGGCTTATAGGATCGGCCCAAAGTCAGGGTGCGGCTTATACGAGAGTTAGGCTTATACACAATAATTTACGGTAATCTTTATAACCGTAAAAAACTCACGTATAAGCCACTGCTTGTACCCCAGTCAGACTCAGCTTTTCTTTTGATATCAATCATGCCTATATCGGGTGTGGCTTACATGGGAGTTTTTATAAGTATACTACAGTATCATTGTATAAATAATGTGTTACTGTGGATTTTATATAAAGGTGTGTTCATTAATGAAACATGGTTTTTGAAGAAGATGATCCATATTTTTCTTAATCTCTTTGCAGATCAGGCAAATATATCCACTGTACAAACGACAAAGTACGCTCCCACCAAAGGTACTTCCATTACTGCTTCACCCTTTTTAGGGTAGATTCACCTCGAGTCGGACACCTATATACCTTGAGACGGGCGCTTCAGTTTATATTCAAGCATTCTAAGCATTAAAATCCGACATTTGCCAGCTCCAGGTTCTATTTGTGGGATGATAACATGATAGGTTAAACAACTTTTAACTTGTTTATTTTATGACAGTCCCTTAGAAAGGTTTCTTGATGTCGTCAAAGGATTTTAAGTATTTAGTTTTTAATTCTTTTATTCTGAAAGGGTACCAGATGGTGTGAAGCTAGTGGGCATGTTTACATTGGTAAATCATTCACTATCTATTACGTGGGCATATAATGTTAAAATGACATGGTCCGATGATTAGGATGATTTAGGATGTTAAAAATGAGCCACAATGTTCTCCATGGCCATATTTCATGTGCTACATACTTTTTAAAATTATATTCCCTAGAATTTAGCTTGGAATTCAACTAATTATCACATTTTTAGCCCGATTTACAACTTTTGGAGCGCACACTAAGAAGTGCACTCTGCAAAAGTCCTGGGCCACATAGGACCCTTTATTTGGGGCTCTTATTGCCCACAGAGAACATTCTATTGTGCCCTATCCTCCTAATATATGATATTGTGCTAACATTTAGAACACATTTACGTAGGATTTAAATATGGAAAAGAATCGGCCCTATCTCACTTTAAGATGACAACATAGAAATATTGAATAATGTTAATTCATAAGCAAACTTGCTATTGTGTTTAATTGAAGCCTAAACATGTATTTTTGCAGCTGAGATAGAGGAGTCCAATAGTCCTACGTCAGTTTATGAAACTCTAGATCCAGGGGTAAGCATTAATGCTCCTCGTTTTGCAGTTGGAATTAAATTTGGTTAACATGAATAATATTTTAATAAATATTCAATGGGTCTTAAAGCAGATGAATGTTATAAATACGTAGGACTGAGAGATGCATACTTAATGTATGGGAGGAGTGTGTATACGTATAAGAAACAAATCACAAAATACATACAGGTTTTTCTTATTGATGAAAAGATCTTTTTGCTCTTTAAATGGTACAAGCCTGAAATTCGGCCCACTTGAAAATGGTTGGGAAATTTTAAGCCTGTCTGATGCTACTGGGCAACCCAGGTTTTGCATTGATAACAAAATGGCTTTGGTGGAAGTACTGCTTTTAACCATATGTGACCTGTTTTAACCAAATTAACGCTGTTAATGAGCTGTAAATGAATCTGGCAATATCTCAACATTTTATATGTTCGACTTCCGACCACTTTCATTAAAAAGGGTCACATATGAATTTAAGACTTCATGTTTTGTTTGCAGACAAAGAACAGCATAGATGAGTGGCTGGATAGGAACCGGGTTCTTCCTTCGACCAAAGAGAAGCTTCGTCGTCAAGACATCAAGAGCATACAGAGCATGCAGATGTTGTCACCGGACGATATCTCCGAGCTAGGGATCACCATCGGGGAGCGCAACCGCCTGAAGGCAGCACTAGCTACTCTGCAGGAATAACTTTTTGTCACCCCCTTTAATAGACCAGGGGCATGGCAACCGGAGGCATGGCAACCGGGGGCGTGGCTACCAGGGGTATGGCAACCAGGGGTGTGGCAACCAGGGGTGTGGCAACCAGGGGCGTGGCAAACAGGGGCATGGCAACCGGGGGCGTGGTAACCGGGGCCTGGCAACTGGGGGCGTGGTAACTGGGGTGTGGCAACCGGGGTCATGGCAACTGAGGGTGTGGCAACCGGGGGTGTGGCAACTGGGGATGTGGCTACCAGGGGCATGGCAAAAGGGGGCATGGCAACCAGGGGTGTGGCAACCGGGGGCGTGGAAACCAGGGACATGGCAACCAGGGGCAGGGCGCGGGCCATGTCCCCTCCCCACTTTTGACCAACCATAAAGAAAAAGGTCAGACCTAAAGGTCAAGGCGAAAAAGGTCAAAATTGGCCAGAAACCCTCTCTCCCCCTACCCGCTTTGAAACTGCTTGGCACGCCCCTGTAGACAGGGGTTGGGTCCAGGAGGGCATTAAAGGGGGTCAGGAGATGCATTTGTGTGAAGATATCTGAAATCTCCTCTCATCATTCAACCTGAATGACCGATCAAAGCATTATTTTTTCCATGCCTTGATAAGCCGTCCACAATTGTGCATGGAAGGCCTGGGATGGAAGGCTACTCATCCTTTTCCAAATAATTGTAAATCAGCTGTGTAGGACATCATAGTGGGTATATGGCCAGTTATTTAAAACCTTTTTCGGCCACTGTTACAATATTGTATTTATTATGTATGGGGGCGAATAAATTATGATGAAAGCCATAGGCAGTTATATAACATATATCATAGGGCTGCCCCAGTACTTGAGTTCAAAGCTTAAGTTGCCATTCCAAAATGTGGCTTCATAATGAATTTAACAATTTGACAATTACATCAAATGCTCAGACAGTGGAAAGGGGATGCAATATGAAGCAAAATATATGGGTACGCTATTGTTTGTCATTCTGGTAGATTTTTAAATTTCTGGTATATTTAAGATTGAACAATGCCCCTCACTCCTTTTTTATGTATTTTTGGACAATCTCAAGAAAAAAAAGGGTATACCAAAAACATAACAATTGGTACAATTGACTCTTTTTATTTGAAAATATTAAAGCCATCTATTTCAAATAGATTTTAACCAAAGAGGTTCAAATTAATGCCCGCAGGACTAGCCTTCAATTTTCTCTATAGTCTTCACACTGCCAACAAAGCCTGCCCAGAACTCTTCAAAGATGGGGGCTATCTTGGACTTGTCCACGACGAATGCGTCTCCGTGTAGTTCTAGCGCCCAGGAGTATTTTACGCCGCAGCTGTCATACGTGTAGTCCGCTTCGCTGCCCGTAGCTGGGTCTGAAGTGAACATTGCACTGCTTTAAATTTCTTATTTAAGTATATTTAATTGTACCAAAATATCTGGGAAATGTCCCAGAAAGGTTGTTTAGCAGTTGCCATGAAATATAATGAAAGTTAACCTTACTGGAAATGTCATATGACATATCAGGGAAATTTCACACTTAATTCATGGGAAATCTCATTTGACATTTTTAGGAGATTTAAGGAAAATTTGGAGAGGGAAATTGAACATAGGGGTGCAGTATATATATATCTAAGATCAATTGATAAAATTTTGTTAGCCACACAAAAGCAGACAAGCTGACTTGAGTATATTCATTTTTATTGGGGTCAGTTGAACATCAAGATGAGGGGAGAAGACGTTGAGTGGATTTATATCTAAGATAAACATTGACTTTATATGTATTGAATACAAAAGCTTACTCAATTGTGTTGTCGCCTTTGTTATATTTCCCCAAATGGTTTAGTTCATCCATTTTACTATAAGTAGATTTATACAGTACCAATTGCTGTATGGTACAATGAATGAAACAAAATTGTCAAGTTATCTAGTTTCGCTCGACGAACTGCAAGATTGTTATAAATCATCTGCAGTAACTTTGGTATTCTTGATTGATCAAGTGTAGTCCCATTATATTTAATGCAATAAATCTGCTATTCAAGTTGTGGGTATCAGATTTTTCATGTGGTTCACTATTAGTTTAGATCATTCTGTCTCTCCTTATGGAGGTTTAGTTATGCACACACAGCAAAGATTAATTCAGGTGGTTTTACGCTATTAAACTTTCCCTGGTCAGTAGCTAATTTTGGTTGGAAATGTTTTGAAAAAAGGATGTATCTTTAAGGTCAAGATTGATTTTCAGAAGTTGTAAATGTCCTGGTGGCTGTTATTGTGTTTTTCTGCTATATCAAAGTATATAATAGGAGCATTTCCTTCACTGAGACCATAATGACCATATTGACGGAAACTTGTTCCCGGGAACAACACGTGCAGGCCACCACTAGCAGGCATCGCGAAATCTTGGTTCTGTCCAAGGAACGTCGCTTGTTCCTGGTAAACCATGGTGTGTTATATTAGAGTCTGGTACCAAGCTAAATCTCGCATGATATTCCGAGGAAAGAACTAACATGGCTGCATATATATGGGGCCACCAGAATGGTTACCGCTGTAATGTTCAGTCTAAGTAGACTCAGTCTTTGCCAAATCCTGTCATCTAAAATGGCTCTGGTCTGGCAGAATGACTGGTGTTGGAGGACCTGATGTCCTGGGCTTTCGAAAACTAAAATAATTTTTCAAATATTCCAATTAGAACTGCAGTTATAAGTTCTAGAGTGGACTCTAATATTCTAGGAAAATTAGAGCTTTTTGTTATTATTTTCTTTTATATATGCTATTCTATTCGAAATATTATGCAAAACTTTGATTTTTGTATCCAGTCCTGCAGAAATCTACCCGGTCCTGCAAATTCGGCTAGCTGCAGGACCGACTGTCCTGCATGCCGAAAAAGTTCTCACAAAGACTGTAGACTAGTAGGACAACTTGCTACCTAAATTTCCCCAAGGAACCTCTGTATAATAAAATACTCACAAATGACGTCACAGATAGTTCCGGTTTTCCACACCGACCCGTCCTCAGCTTTCATGGCGGCCGCAGCCCCGTTAGCCGCCTTCAGCTGTTAAGGACATATAGAGAAAAATGTTAGTATTATTTTCATTATCATCATTATTTGCTTAAAACTATCGTGTATCAAAATAGGTGTAGCATTGGCGATTTAATATCAATTAAACAAATAAATCCACCAAAGCCCCTTTAATCAATATGGCTTGGGCGATAGCAGCCACCTCTGAATCCTTCAAATTGAGGGGATTTTTCAGGCATTTCATTAATAAATATCTTTAACACCTTAATAAACCAATCAATATTTCAAAGATTATGTTCACACCCTCCCTAAATTAATAATCATCTCATATAATAATGACTTAAATAATCTAAATTCACTTTGAAATTCCAGTAACAATGACCTAAGGTACCACAAGTGGAGAAGCCAGTGTTTATTTCATGTTATTATTGCTAAATTATATTCAAACACGATATTTAAAGATTGGTTTCACAGCTATTTTGGGGACGTCATCATGGAGAAACGCCCCATGGAGAATGAGTATCAGTTTGTCCATGGGGATGTGGAGAACGGCCATTCTAGTACTGAAGCATAGTAACTTTGTTTCTCCACAATAACTAAAATTTGGATCCTACCAGATCGTTGTAGTCGGGGGTCCTGACACAGGTGCCATTGTCCTTGTAGCCCTGGGTGAAGGCGTAGGGGAACATCCACATCTGTCCGCAGCAGTGTACAGGGTACCAGGCCACAACCGGCTGCTGGGCAGTCAGGGCTTTAGCCTTGGCCTAGTGATTCAAAATTAATTAATGAAATGATTGTGTATATACAGAGAAAAGAAACAGCGTCAAAAGGGAGTCCAGGCTGCCTCCAGAATGGCTCCGAGCCCAGGCTGCCTTTGACTCCCTGGCCTACCTAAAGGAGTCACATAGTTCCCTGGACTCCCTTTTGATGCTGTTTCCTCTTTCTGTGTAGAGAAAGGTCCATGAGTGTAAGCATGTTGACTTGGTTATTTTATGATTTGAATATCGGCCGGATTCCTGTGCAGCCCGAGTGGAATGTAGTATGCAGCTAACCTTCAACCATTGAGATAAGCGGTCAACCGTTTAAAACGAGTGCTCCTCAAAATAATAGTATATATAGACAGAGGTCCACGATGATCTGTCTGAATGACAGGTTTCTCCACGAGGGGTACCTTGGATCATATCACATGAGACATGAGCCGAGTGTGATATGATCCAAGGTACCACAAGTGGAGAAACCAGGAATTCAGACTAATTAGAGTGGATATCTGTGTTTATTTCTTGTAATTATTAATAAATTATACTTTTAAATGACATTTAACGATTGGTTTCATAGCTATTTTAGTGATGTCATCATGGAGAAATACCCCATGGAGAATGAGCATCACTTTCTCCACGGGGGGTGTGGAGAACGGCCACTCTAGTACTTCAGCATAGTAACTTCGTTTCTCAACATGAAATATAAACCCTACCTGTAGCTGTTGAATTTCTATCTCGGAGGCAACAGACGGCCCCGGGTAAGTGTCTGAGCATGGGTCCGAGCTGGCACCTTGTTCTAGGGAGAAATAAAGTTGTTATAAGGGAGTGTTCATTTATTAGTTACAGGAGGGGTAAAAAATATCCGACCCCTCTTGAGGTGGGTGTAAAATATTATGCCCCTTTTTAGGAAAAAGCGTGTTACTATAGTTCAAAGGGGGGGCAAAAATATGTTCGGCCCCTTCAGTGAAGGGGGCGCAAAATATTCCCCGAGCTCTCGAAAGGGGGGGGGGGGGCATAAAAACTGTGAAATCTCACTACCACCCACCACCATGTAATAAATAAATGTACACTCCCTAAATTTGTATATCATGTATTTAGCCTAATTCACATTTCCAATGCCTGACTTTCAGAATGCAAGAGAGTCAGGTAATGCTGGACTCTCCTCCCAGATTCTGATACTGTGATCATCCCGATTCTAGCATCGCCAGAAAATTTGAGACTGTGAATAAATCAACAAGGACTTTAAGAAGACACATTTATTTTCTATGCAATTAAACCAGGAAATAATCATTAATGTTGCCAAATGTTGATGATGTGGCAAAGAACAATCCGGAATATTTTCCTGGTAATAAATGCATTGTCAAGTGATGTCTAGCATTAAAGATAAATATCCTTTAGCTCATCTATGAGAACTATTTTTCTGTGTCAATTGAATTGATAAATAACACAACCCGAGTTACTTACTTGCCCAATGGTTGTCAAAGTTCCTGTTTAGGTCGACGCCTACACACTTTGACTTTGGATCCGCGTGTCGGCGGTTCTTTCTCCACAGGCGATCCTACAAGTTGATGCAAATACAACAAAATGAAGGGAAGAGAATCATATATAATTATACCAACCCGCTCATTTGATACACTGCAATAAGAATGAACTATAACTTTAATGGATCCAGATTAGGTCTCATATACATATATGGGTCGATTAGCCAATGCATATTACAAGTATGGAAATGGATATGCCTGTAGTTTTAAGATTCTATTCGTTATTTTTAGGCCCTGATTAATTTACCACCCCAAAATGAGGGGGTGGGGTGGACCCCGCCTTTAACCAGGAAACGGGGCGCGCCCTCTCCTTATCCAAATCCTGGATCCTCCACTGGCCCCTGCTGGCAGAGCGGAATATCATAGACTCAGCACCTTGGTCTTGTATATATAATATTGGTAACCCCTGTAAACTAACAGTTTATTCGACTGCCCATGTAGGCTACACTTATAACATTGTATATACTGTAAAATTACAGTACATTATACTGCTCAGCTACATCTTGCTCTAGTATAATACATTGGTACAAACCGCTCTATACTGTAAACCAACAGTATATTCGACTGCCCATGTACACTTTTACCATTGTGTATACTCTAAAACTACAGTAGATTCTACTGCGCTGACAGCTACATTAGCTTCTAACAGTGTAGACTCAGCGGCCAAATTAGGTGTTTTAGGTTACCCGACCCTACCTAGCAAAAGAAGGCCGACCCTAGACATTTATATCCAATTTTGAGAAAGAATTTATATGTAAAGTAATTTTGAAGCTATTTCAGAGTCACTGTCATAGTCCACAAGTCGACACCATTGTCGGCACGTCGGCGCTGAAGTTTTCGAGTCAATTTTTGGGCACTTTTCAGGCAAAAGGGGAAAAAATATTTATTTAAATCCGACCTACCCTACCTACAGTTTCAGACTATGTAACCTGAAACACATCTTTTATGGTTTTTTTTGCCTAGCATACACATATACCATTAGTACTTACCCCTTTGGGGTCCCATGTGTAGACGTAGCCGTCCGGGTTAGCGACCAGCAGGAAGTACAGGTCGTAGTTGTCAACCAGGTGTGTGGCGTCCACGTCCGTGCCGTACTTAGTCAGCAGCTGTAAGGAGTACAGTGTCAGGCAGGTGAGGGATGGAAACGCAGGCGTCAAGTATATATGTGTTTCGACATAGTACTCAACCACATCGGCTTGGTTCCGCCGCTGCCCTCTTGGCCATGCATGTTGCATCATGCTAGTGGATGATGACGACACCTTGGGAGCAGCTCGCACCCCCTCTGACCACCCACCAAGCGGCTCGAGACATGTGTATTTAGGGGTGGAACGGTCAGAGGGATGGGCGCGTGGCGCCACCTGAGTGGTGGAGGGTGATGTGTGACGTTGACCCCCGGGGGGTATAAATACCCTCCGCGGATCATCGCCGTCACTCCCATATGCCTAGATTATTAACAACAATACAAAATACTCTGAGAGGCAAACGCCCACTTGTACCACCCCAGAGCGCACCCCAGGAGTCACGCACTGAGGCTCACCATCATAGATACAATAAAGACTGGATTAACTCTATTCATTGTGTCTCTCCTATATCAGTTTATATAGCCCAAACAAGTATCTAACAACAGGGAAAGCTGAGAGGAAAAATTGAGGATAATCGGCACTGGTGGAATCAGTGCTTTCGACTTTGTCAGACTTTTTTAATCCTTTATTTTCCCCTAATTCTGTGTTGCTAAAGATGATCAAAGAGAATAGTTTCAAGAAGCTACCTACCCGGATGATGATGTTTTGGATGGTTGTCATGGAGAGCCACTCGCGGGCATGGATAGTCGAAGTGAACCAGAGCCCCTTCTTAGCAGGTGTTGTCTTCCCGATCTAAACGAAAAATACCAGATTAATATTTTTCAGAGGAAAAGTGTGAAAACTATTTATCTCATTAGCCTGGACTCCACTAGGGCGACACCGATACCTGCAAAATGGTGCGATCCTTTTCACATTTTGTTTTTGTATGTTTCGCTTCATTTCGCTTCATTTCATGGCAATGTCGCCCTAAGTATCGCCAGGAGAATGGCAACAATCAGGGCGACACTGCTGCAAAATGAGGCGAAATGAGGTGAAGAACAAAACAATAAAAGGATCGCACCATTTCGCAGGGAATGGTGTCACCATAGTGGAGCCCAGGCTATTGTGGAATATCTCAATGAGGCCACCAAAGTGGCAGTCAAAATACCACACTCCCATTTTCCATCATCCATGTTCATGTACAAAATGTGTATATATACATGTCTAGGATTAATAACTTACTAATGATAAAGCATTACCTTCAGTACCGCCATATTTCTGCCTTCGTAGGAGCGCCCGATGCTAGAGACAGAGCAATCTAAGGTTTTTGGGCACTGGTTTACCCAAACCTCGCTTTGTGCCATGATCTGCAAAAAGATGTAATATCCAAAATATATTTATTTTTTGAATTAGAAAAATTGGACCAATATATAAAGTTCCTTTTGGCTAATGACGTCCATTGAAACTTCGTCAAATTGGATAATTGTGGTTGTAGTACACTGGAAACAGTAATTTTTGTGACCAGGCAAGGGAAAAGATCCCTCCGGGAGGAACATACTAATAAAGTGGGTGTCGTAATCTTTAAAATGAGATATTGTAAGCTAAAAGATTCCTGGTAGTTTTGTGGGAATCGCTTTTCAAAAATCATCGTAAACCGAAAATGGTAAAGAAGCTCTAAATGCATTGTATCCCATAGTAAATGATGATAACCATGAAAATTCGGTTTTATTTTAAAATAACCAAATAAAATTTGGTTCTAGAATGAATAGCCAATGTAAAGGCAACTTACAGCATCATAGGAGTTGAAGTCAAGTGGATCGAAGGAGAACGGGTCATTTTGGTAGCGGGCGGAAAGACGTTCAAACTCTGCGCTTATATCCCTGCAGAAGAAACGAATGAAATGTGAGGAATCCCATTACACTCTTGAACATTATATTGTACTGAAAATTATAAGTGATATTCTAATTCAATGTTTTTAATCGTATCATGATCATGTGGATTCTGAATGATATCATATTGCCATATGTATCATGATCCTTTGATCTTTGGTCGATAGGATCTAGCAAGTCATTATTTTTTTGTGTTAATGCACCTTAATAGTAGACCATTTAATCGCTACATCACTAGAAAAGAAATATGTTTAACTTCATGTATTACTTGTTGTATGTGATGATCGGTTAAATAAGAAACAAAAAATAAAAATTCCAGCTAATAGGGATAACAATAAGAACGATAACAAAAAGAAATTAATGAATTTAAGGGGGAGATCAATACGATTAATGTAATCAATTTGAACTTAGGTGCTATCTGAGAGTGTTACCTCTGTATGTTATCGTTGTGTACATGTGCAGTGATTCCCAGGTGGTGCATGGACCCTGACACCTCACTCAGCGCGGCAGGACCCACCATGATGAGGCCACTCTGACCCACTTTAGCTGCTCTGATGATGGAGATCTGTCACAGATTATGGAGATTTTAATCTTTTATTCTCATTATGATAAGCTTTGTGTAGTAAATAAAGTCCTGTTTCAAACCCATGAGTATAGTCTCCATGTTCAAACATATGTACAAATAATGCATATACTGTAACGGACACAGAAAAGTCATCTGGCGGGACTTGAACCCACGACCTTCGGATCGATGAACCTACTGCTCTACCAATGAACTACATTCTCTTCTGACAACTTGACTCAGACTGCTGCGTACATTACTGGATCGGTATGACACAGAGGGGAGCAGGATTACCCCTTGTGGGTTTATCACCAAGGCGCGAGTAATCGGAACCGCTACACTACCCCAACCAGTTTCCATCATCTCTAGTTTCAGATTTTTTCGGGGGGTTACCAACCCTGGGCTTTCACTCCATACTAGAAGGGGCATTTGTCAAGCAGTGACAGTGAGTGCCAGCCCCGCAGAGTACTAGTGCAGAGGCACCTAGCTCCGGGCATTTTCACCCACTGGAAACTAAAGTTCCCAATGGGGTTTTATCAAGCAGATGTTGAGAATCCCAGTGATGGAAGCTTTCCACACCATACCGATTCAGCCAATTTGTTGACTACTGTAAACCCCCACCTTTAAGACAACCCCATCTTTAAGACGACCCTTAATTTGAGATAAAAATCTGTCTTGTAGGAAAAAGACTTTTAAATTCTTCTCTCTGTGATTCTATATAATAATACCCACCTTTAAAACAACCCCCTTACTTTATGATAAGAATCCTAGAAAAAGAAATGCCAAAAGAAATGCCAAAATCAAAGGTGGGGTTTTATGGTAGACTCAGAGTCTCCACGCTTAACTCCAACTGCCCGTACTGGGAACCAACACTTCCCAACCTGTTCCTCCAACTACCAATCGCTAGCAGGTGGCCAATCCCCAACAAGTTGGAATGCTCCAAACGTATTTTCAGTGAGGGTGCTCACTTTCTCCACCAGTGGAATGAACGCAGAAAAGTCATCTGGAGAAAACGGGATTCGAAGCTATGACCTTCAGATCCATGAGCCCTGCTGCTCCACTGCTGAGCTACATCCCCTTCTGACAACTTGGCTGCACTAAACGCGAGTAATCCGAGCCCCTACATTACTAATATTTCTCTGTATCTGTATCTAAAATAATATGTATGATAAATTGTGTGACCAAGATGAAGATATAGGCTTTACCTAGTGCATACTGATTTACTTCTTGAATTATAACGCCTGTAAGATTGACGTGTCCTTGACTTACCTTAGAAGCATGTTCCAGGTTCTGTAGGTAGGCTGCCTGTGATGTCTGTGAGATGTGCACCTCCAGAATTTGGTACCTGGTACAATGTAGAGTCTGAATGAAGCTTACTTTAGGACATAGAGTTTGAATGAAGCTTGTGTTATGATGTAGTGTCCGAATGAAGCATACGTTAGGACATAAAGTTTGAATGAAGCTTGTGTTATGACGTAGAGTGTGAATGAGGCTAATAGTAGGACATAGAGTTTGAATAAAGCTTATGTTACGATGTAGAGTCTGAATGAAGCTTGTGTTACAACATAAAGTCTAAATCAAGCTTACACTGGAATCGGCACATAAAAGAATTTAAACAAAGATCGAGGCTGAGACCTGTCACAATGATTACATACTCTTTCTGTTTTCTGTGAATTCTCCTACAATATCCTAATATACAGAAGAACATATAACTCACCCATCATAACGTTTCTGCTGTCCCTGTACCAGCAGGAACAGCAGGGGAAGTAAACTACACAGCAGCTTCATGTTGTCTGGTCCTTGTTGTCAGAGACCTGCCCACAGTGTGCAGCAACAGATTGTACTGGACTCTTATATACTAACCTGCACTGATACTCTCACCATAGTCAGTATTGACTATCGACTCAGTCACCATAGTGATTAACCATTTGTGTGCCGTCCGAGGCGACCGGCAGACGAGGACAGGTGGACGACCCTGTTGCTAGACCGAAAAAGTGACACAGACCACGGTGAGATTCACCTCCACAACTTCTTCTGTACCATGTGAAATTGTTTTGCGGAAAGCCACTCATCTCCAAAAGAGAAGGCCTGATGCATGACTTCCCCGGTACCCGTTACCATGGGAGGAGGTCAGACTTTAGGCTTGGGAGAGTGAGAAACTTTCACCAAAAATGATACCATAGTGATTAACCAGGTTAGTCATTTTTGGCTCCTTTTAAGACCAACCTCCATATAGGTTAGTTAATGATATCAGGTTGGTCAGTACTGACCAAATCACCCTAGTCTTTCCATTTTTATGAGTATTAGGTTAAGTCTTTTTGAGTTAGGCATTAGTCATATTTTGTTTTGCCTCAGTCATTTTTGAATATCAATTGGTCAGTATTGACCAATGTCTCTATGACTAACCTGGGGTAGTCACTCTAGACTAAAGCCCAAAGCATTAAGATTATCAGTGTTTGCTACTTGACATTCTGCTGCATCATAGTCCTGTTGAACCAGTTCTAAGGGCATGAATTATAATATTATGGGTGTGGTGCAGAATGACATCAATTTTTGCTAGATTAAAATTTGAGGATAGCATTTATCATTGTGATGCACTGACACAGCCTCAGTGGCGGTGCCGCGTTCGTACATCATGCTGATTCTTCGGGAGTTTGTCAACCCCATAGGGTGAGCTTGATGCATTCATGAATGCTGCACTCGCTAATTACTCGGCAGGGCTGCAACACTGTGATCTGTGAAATCCAAAGCTACTTTCAAAGCCAAAGTTAAAGATGAACCTGACTTACTTAGATAAGATTAATTTTCTGACTATTTTTCCTGAAACACAACTTTCTCTTTTTTTTGGCCAAAGTAGAATTCTGCTGAATCATTGGCAGCTGGGTAGCTGTGGGGGTTTTCACACATGTCAATGTGACTGAAGTACTCAGTCTGAAGATTATCTGAAAGGAAATTAGATAAAGCATGCTTTACTTCTGAGAGTTCCTTCAACTTTGTACACTAATGATAAATGTACACCCAGGCTCTGAGGAAATGAGTGTATTATTGTCAACTTATGATAGTATACGAAATTAACATTTTTTGCAACTAATGAGTCATTAGAACGTCTTAATTAGTCCTCAGACTGACATAGTGAACTCCCAGTGAATGCAACAACGTAGTCCAGACGTAAAATCTACGTATTATTTTCATCCAAATAATCTAAGTCTGCTAATTTATTTAGTATTAAAAACGTTCGAGTTCATTGACATCTGTCAGATAATTGTCTTGATGATTATACATGAGGAAATACGGTAGTTTGAGTATTGACTAAGCTGCCACCTGTTGAGCTAAGATGGAACAAAACTCAAAAAGATGTAAAATCAGTTTTTTTTACAACCTCCATTACCATGTTCAGCTAAATGGGATTGACTTATTGCATCTAGGCATGTTTGATATCATCGGAAAGATCATGGCTTCCTCTACACAATGAATATAATAGTTATGTGGTTAAACATCTGTGTAAATTTAAGCGGACATACATATATATATATATTTTATTATATGTAAGTTTATGCGTAATTTGGGGGTCACTTCATATACATTGTAAATGTAGATTTACCTCATATGCCATTCACAACCAAGATTAACCAGACCAGGGACTACACACTTGGGATTCGGTAGCAAACAGACCAAAATCTACTTAGGAACTACATCAGAATTACGTAGTGTGTTAACAGGACTGATTAATGTTTAATGATAATTTATATTCCAGTTGAATAGCTAATATCCATCTGAGAGTAATCTGAAGCCCCCTGTCAAGATGTAATGCTTTCTAGGTGACTTTTGGCAAGCCCTGACTTTACCAGTATCCTATCCAATTATCCCCCTTAACCCCCAAAGCTAATGGTCCAATAAATACCTCTGAGTAGAAACAGTTTTGTGCATGTATAGGTGACCACTTTTTTATCTTCAGTTATGGTGTAAATGGTGCTTCCACCCATGCTGCACCCTAGGTAGAGTGATCCCCAGGAACCCTTTGATAACCCATCCCCTGCCCCTTACCACAGGGGGTGAGGCATGATGAGTTCCATACCCACACACCAGGTGGAGTGCAGGTGGCTGAGATGACTGTATAGGTGGGTTAGTAACCCTTTGTGGACAGCATAGTGGATTAATGCATCATGCCCTTGGTCGTCACAGTCTTTGTGAAAACTTATAAATAGCACTTATAAAAGAAAATATTAACAAAAACTTGCTCTAATTTGCCTATAATATTAGCGTGCACTCTAGAACTTATAACTGCAGTTCTAATTGGAGTATTTGAAAAATTATTTGAGTTTTGGAAAGCCCAGGACATCAGGTCCTCCAACACTAGTCATTCTGCCAGACCGGAGCCATTTTAGACGGACATTGCCACCGCTCGGCAGGATTTGGCAAAGACTGTCGTTTTGATGCATGAATACAGCCCCCGCGATTGACACTCCCCAGTGCTGCATTCAAGCATCATGCTGACCCTACCGGTTTGAGACACTCCCAAAGGGTGGCCACGATGCACCAAAGCATCATGACAACAAATGTCATCTTTTAGCAACATCCGTCCTTAAAGGTGCAGGTCTTGGTGCCCCTCCAGCGGTGGAGCCGGGACAGGTACTCAGCCCCATATATATTGGTGCTGGGGCTTTAAAGGGTTAGATGCCTTAGACAGGGGTAGACATGGACTAGGGTAGCACAGGTACCAGTGTATAGCTGTGTATGTACCTTTTCTACTAGCAGCATACACCAGGGACTAGCTACAGCAACCAGATGCTGCAGGGTATGGGGTGCCAAGTGATTAATTAATTTCACCTTTTCAGGTGGCGAGGGTGAGGGGTGTTCTGCAACATGTTATTGTTGCCTATGGATTGTTTGGATATTCATTATACAATGTACATTTAACCTTGTGCTATATTTAATACAGGGCCACTAGTTTTTCATCACCATGCACATCATAGAAATCAGGTTTTTAATTTTTTTAAATATGATAGAAATTCACAAATATTGGCAATTCACAAATATTGGGAATTAAAGCTAATACTGTCAGTAATGCATTGGACTAAAAATAAACCCCATTTCCATAACCTTTGAAGATCACTAAAATCTTCACTATCAAAATAAGAAGCATATATTTTCCAATACAGTTGGCCTAAGCCCCAGAGTAAAAGAAAAAAGAAAAAAGCCTCCCTCCACATGTTTCTTAAGTGCTTGGTTATGAGAAACCATTCTATTTTTTTAATGGCCTAATACTCCTATTTTTATCAATTTTTTCACTCAAAAACTATAGAAATTCAATTACTAAAACATGATTTGTGTGCCATGTGCAGTGATGAGAAACCAGTTTCCTTATTATTCTTAAGTGCCCTAACACTATTTATTTGATGTGGAGAGACAAAGTTGCTATTTAAGTACTAAAGTGGCCGTTCTCTACACCCCTGTGAAATTAATCAAGAATCAAAAAATAAAAACATAGATCCACTCTAATCAGTCTGAACTCCTGGTTTCTCCACTCGTGGTGCATACGATCTAATGCACCACTCGTGGAGAAACCAGGAGTTCAGACTGATTATCTCGGACCTCTGTCTATAACTGCACACTGTGCACCCCATAGCCACCACCCTGGAGGAGGGGAGGAGGATGAGTGTAAGGTCAGCTACTCCAGGTAAGCTACAGGAGGACGCTCTGCGCATGTGCAGTGCTCTATGGAGGAGTGGGAGGAGGGGTTAGACTAGAGAGGAGCCCACTCAACTAAGTCTGACCGCCGGTTGGTATAAGGGTTGGCAAGTTGCCACACCAATTTTTGAGAATTCCCAACTGAAATTCTGTGATGCAATCGTTTACTTCTTCTCGATAATACTTTGGGGTTCTATCTGGTGCCCTTAAAAAGAGCTGTATAATTAGATAATACAGATGGTTTGAATGGCACCCCAAGGTATCAAAAAAGGTTTAACTGAATAAGGACAGAACATGCCTTAATTATTAACATGCATACTAATAAATTCTGTCAAATCATGCAGCAAGGCAGCCCTCGTAACAATAGCTCTAGAGCAACGCCCTGAGAAACATTCTAACCCTTCAGGTTTGTATCCTCCCTGTATGATTATCATGATGCATGAATGCAGCACTCACAAGTAACTGATGGGTATACTGCATTATTGCATCATGTAAAGCCTTTGGGAGTGCATCAACCGAGTAGAATTGGCATTATTTAACCAATAATGAATGGCTGACGCCCTCACAAGGGGCTGTATCGCTGGATATCGGCACGAGTGCGTAGCACGAGTGACGATATCCAGCGATACAGCCCCGAGTGAGGGCGTTAGCCATTCAATATTAGGTTTATTATACGATTTTCCCATAAAAATGTAATAATTTACCTTAATATCGTCCTAATTTAGCCATTTTGAACGATTTACGCGAAGCGAAGCGATGTTGATGGGCGGCGCCATGTTGTTTTTTTGAGAGCCTCGCTTTGGGACAGGGCGCTTGGGGAGCATTCATTATTTGAAAGAGTATAATGTCGTTTGGCGCCCAAGAAATAAGATCTCCACACGCTATTGGTAACAACATAATGCATTTTATTATAAGAAATGAACATAATAGGCATAACATAGGATACTTTTACAGTCAAATGACTTCATGTTATGCATTTCTCACATATCAATCATTATTTGTATAGAACAGTTACCTTACAATTGTTGAAGGTGGCATTATGGAAAAGGCCTGGAGCATTGGCACTTTTCTGGACATTTACCACAGATACCGTTGACTCATGAGGAGTTGACGACTCTTTAGGAGCTGACTCTTTTGGAATGCCAGCCAGAGTGTGGCTCATAGACTTTCTGATGGTGTCTGGGGTCTTCGAATAGGATTCAATGCTCGCCTCACTTTTATGCCCTGTTACTGCTTTGATATCACTAGAAGACAAGCCAGCTTCTCTCAGAACAGTGACACATGTGGATCTGACGCAATGGTTGGTATATATTTGAGACAATTTGGCAATTTCAGAAATTGTGGGCATAAATTTGCCTATTGTATTAATCCCCACAACAGATCTAGTGTACCAGATAGAGCTTAATTTCCACCCTTTGGCCTTAGGGGTCTGAAAAAAAGCTGGATTCGAAGGGGTTAGTTTGGACAGGTAGAACTTGAGTGTGTTAAGTGGACAGTCAGGTTTTCCAGTGGCATACATTCTTTGCTCATGTTCACGACCATCCTGGGATAGACCTGTGTGGTTCTTCTCGGCAGGGTTAAACTTCAAAGTTCCATACTCTATACCCTCCGAATCGGTTCTGAATATGATGTCCTCTTGCTTGAGCTCATACAATCCCTCACGGGCGCGCCTGCCGAAATGTAGTGAGACTTCGTAGTATACCTTGTGCTGGAGGGTCTTGGGTGTGTTATGAGACAGAGTTCCAGAGGAATACATGAGAGCCTTATCTGCCTTGGTAATAGGGGTGTAATGTGTTGATACATCTAACCCTGCAGCCTTATTGACCTTTATGTGGCCTTTTAGGACATTATTTGCCGAAATAAAGGCCGGATCAGTAATTAAATTATAATTGACATTATGGGGAGGCTCATTAATGTGTCTCTGTATGGCAGCCCTGATACACACTAACGACTTCTTGCTGTACTCTGTCCCCTCTTGGGTTCGTACTTGAGCATAGAACTTTTTCAGCAGCTCGCACACATCCTTCTTAGGGAGTAATTCAAACTGCATAGGTTGGTCAGTCTCCAGGAGCCATTCTGTAACATAGAAAAAAATCAGATTAAAATGCTATTGACTTAACAACAGAATTACATACGAAGAGTAGGCACACGTCAGTATCGTTTGAAATAATAACCGCTCCCTGAGAGCAGAATTTGCATATTCATGTTGGCGCGGCCCTCTGCCGCAGCCCGGTAGTATGGATATGAAATCACCAAATCTGACAGCGCGCTTTCGCCAAGAATACACATTACAAATTTAATGATAAGAAATTAAATATATACCTCGGAAGATCCTCATGCCCCATGCTGTCTGACGATGCGTGTTTTTAGCCTTAGCGGCCATTTCCAACTCGTTCAACTCATGCGAAGCAGTCTGTCCGAATCTTTTTTTCGGGGCCGTGACGGGTGCCGGCTCGTAGACTTCAGGTAGTGGAATGTCCTCCTCGTCTCCCATATCGAGGTGGCTTTCCCTCATGTTTTTAGCCTTATGCATGCTGATACGGCCATCAGTCATTGATTGAACGCTGTAAAACATATTTGGGTTGCTCGCTATACTTGTTATATACCCAAGCGACCATTCATTGTCCAGCAGGACCTCTACAAACTGACCGATTTTGAAGCGTGAAGAAGACGAAGCCATTTTGACATTTGTTGTGGAACTCTCCAGTGGAAGCGGTGCAAAAGGAAAGCGTCACTTCCGGCTTGCTCGACTTCACGCGATGAAAATTGAACATTTGCAAATAATTATTTTTGGCTCAAAATGGCGAATATATTAAGTTTCTATTGGTGGGAACGTCAAGACGGATGTCAAAACTATAATATGAGCGTTTTACAGCGCTTGATTCTTCATATTAAGGCCATAACACGACTACATTGGTCATCGATTTATACCTAAGGTAAGTGAGGGTTTCACTCCGCTATTAGGTATGGCCGGATTGGCCAGGCGCGTAGAGGCTTCGGCTTCTAGTCTTGGTGTTGCGGGTTCGAATTGCCTTAAAATGTCGGATTTTAATGCGAACGAATTTGCTCAGAAACTCAGGACCACCGGAAACGGGATGATATCCCCCGGAAACGTGCTGATATCCACCGGAAACATGCCGATATCACTAGATATCAGCACGGGGATATCACCTAAAAAGCACGATGAGTCGTTCGATCGTATAATAACCCTACATACATCACCAGCAAATTACTGCCAGTGCTGCATCTAAGCAGCATGAACACCAAGGGGAATGGTACATGATGACACGATGCTGCTCTTATGGGAGTGATCATTTTGTAACAACAGGGGGGGGGGGGGGATTTGGGCAGCAATTTGAACCTTGGCAGGGGAGGGAGGTGCAAAATATTTGGGATAGAATCTACCACCCCCACCCTTTTGTTAAAAAATGACCACTCCCTAAAGGGTTAGTGCCAGATTCTAAATAACAATTGGAAAAACAGGAATAAGGCACCTGGAGTCTTTTTCCCTTTAGAGTCGACCACGTTTTCACGTAGAAATACTGTGGCACTGGTAGGACCACTAATATGGGAATAACTTCCCCAATGGAAGTTATGCCCGACGTAACGAGCATACGTGTATACCTCATGAGTATGATTGTGTTTCTCCGCTAATGGAAATTCGCTTAGAAAACCACTTTTACCCATGATTACCAAAGAGATACAGGCTCCTGCTACAAAGCACTAAGGGCACCTTCTGGACCCTCCCTCTTTATTATGAGCAGCTGGAGCTGGAGCTGGGGCTGAGGGGTGAGGAGAGGAGAAAAGTAAAACTTGGCTAGAACTGAGCAGCTCCCCACTGGGGGAGAGGAGTGGGTGAGTAGCAGGAGGAGGACCCTGGAGGAGGAGGAGGGCTGTGTACCACTCAGTAGGGAGGTGGTGGGGGAGTGTGGGGACATCACCTGGAGGAGGGGTAGGGGAGAAGACCCTGGAGGAGGGGCAGGAGGACAGGGGACAACAACACCAGGATTAACTAGTTAGCAGGGACAGTCCAGCAGCCCTGGAGGACCACCAAGACACAGCAGGATTAACATTATAAACAGACCACAGAGACCCAGGAGGAAAACTAGAGACTACCCAGGAGGTGAGTGGATTAAGTATAGCATGTAATGGTTGGATTAGCATGGTGGATTAGCATGGGTGGGGATTAATGAGGTGGTACATTGTCTAGGGAGGGGTTGTGGGGAGGGTAATGGGGTGGGGTGGTAGGTACAGTGGGAGGAGGGAGGTAGGTGGACAGGTGATATAACATGTTGTAGAGCACCTGCCAAGGGATATAGCCACTGTGTTAGCTTACATTGCTACTACACTAGTACTGCCAACACTCTCAATAATATCACCAGGGAGGAATACCATGTGTTAAAATAATGATGGTTAAATGATAGGAAAATCCTATATGTAAAACCTCAATATCAAAGTGAGACAATAGTGGCAAATGAAATAATGTCTTGTCTATAGCAATAAGAAATACAGTATCAGTTACTATGATTGTCAACCTATGCTGCTACATTGGTACTGCAAACACTCTCAATAATATCACCAATGAGGAACACCATGTTTTTGAATAATGATTGTTAAATAATAGGAAAATCCTATAAGTAAAACCTCCATAGCAAACTGAGACAATAGTAGCAAATTGGAAATGATGTTTTGCCTATAGTAACAAAAGATACAGTATAAGTTACTATGATTGTCAAACCTATGCTGTTAGAATAGTTTTGCACATTACTTTATCACAGAATATCATCTAATCTCAGTTTACAAGTATTGATCTGCATCGTATCAAAACTGTAACATGAATCTCATATAATGAATTCACCCTTATACTGTGCAGTCTATACTTACTTAACCTACACCATAGGAGCTATATAGTACCTGACTCTAAAATCTTGTATGATACTAATCCAGCAAAAATATCGTAGTATAACTGCAAACCTATCGTACCAATTAAGTACCAGATTTATTATAACCACCACTCTTACATAAGCACTGGGTAAGGGGGTTTGAAACATCTCTTCATCAGTAAAAAGATATATTGAATAGCCTTTAGTGTTCTACAAAGGTCAATGTCTAAGCAGCATTGGGCTGGGAGGACTTGATTGACCACAGCTGCACAATGATTTAATTAAAGTGGTTTACTGTATGTATAGATATCTTCACGCTGTATTTATTTTTGTGATTGTCACGGATCTTAAATATTTACGAAAATGTACAGAGCAAATATCTATAAAGTATTGGATTATAGTGCAAAATCTTGGAAGTCCACAAATTTAAATACACGCGAAATTGTGCTTTTAAGCAAAATCGCGAAAATGTATACACGCAGAAATATCTACGTTTACAGTATTAAGGTGTTTCTTACCTCATGTTATAGACATGATTACCTTGACTGCCCTAGATGTGATGACCTGAGATGTTGACTAGGTTGTAAAGTTACCAATACAAGCCCTAATCATGACCAGACATCATCGTACATCTACCACCTGCCACCTGCACACCCATTAACACTGCCCATACACCACCACCCACTACCTGCACCACCAACACCCCTATACTGAATCTGGGACATAGTGGCAAATCCCCTCACTGTAATCCCTATGTAGGGTCCCTACCCTTGGCTTTAGATACAGAGCACAAATGTCAATGCAATTAACTTTGTGCAATAAAGGTTCAGCAGTCACATAAAATCATGAAAATGATGTGACCAAGAAGAATTTGAACCCCTCTTGAGATGAGGAACCAAAGGTTTCACCCCTTTTCCCCCGACCCCCCACCCTCCCCTCCCCATCGTTTAAAAAAACTAATGGGTCACACCGATAATATCAATTAAAATGTAGAAAACATAACTTGATTGGAATTTATAGGCACAATTATACTTTGCACCCTCATGGATACCAAGTTTATCTTGAGGCACCTCTGCACTTTTTATTGTTCTGTTAAAGTTAGTATATCCGATCACTGGAGCTCAGAAATCAATTTTCCTAAAAATGGGTCAAAATGATCATAACGACCTTACTTCATATACTGTACACTTTATTCAGTCTCATTCCACTGGATTTCACTTATGTTTGACATAATTGTCAAATATAAGCCCATAGTGAGACTTTTGGCATGCACACATTAAGTCGCACCCATTAGAAATACACTGACCAGACTTATAGCCATGGCACCCCCTACATGAACCCTTACTGATCATAGAATGTATTTGATTATATCCTCCCCTTTCAATATGATATTGTAACAGTGTGTAGAACAGATTTATGTAGGATTTACAAAATGGAATTTTCGGATGTACTAACTTTAATGTGTCAAAGACATTGGCTATGCAATCCAGCTGTGAGCTCATCAAGGAACCCCTCACCAGCTAGTGACAGAAACAGTGTAGCAGGGTACGTACCTGGTCTCTGTGCTGCAGGTGTCAGCCTAGTTCTGGGAGTCCAACCCAGAATCATGCCATGACAGTTTCTAGGACCAGGTCTGGCCCTTTTAACCCTTTAACCAAAAGACAGCATAGTGCATTGGGTTTAATTCACTATAATATTATTTCCTAAAAGATGCAGTACCAATGATTCACCCTACAGGATTAATC